>CM042246.1:32110672-32710672 GCA_023566225.1 Romanogobio albipinnatus | reverse complement strand
AATGGCTTCCCACGCTCTTGCGTGCGCCACACGGGATAGAACGGCCTCCGGGCTCGAAACGCCGCGCTTCGCGGGTTTGACGGCCTGTATAGGAGGGGCGGGCGCAGTGCGCGCGCTCTCTGTGCTGTGGGCCAGCCGATCGCTCGCGATGGCTGGCCGCCCTACACACTGCATCTCTGCCGCTTCGAGCGGGGAGTGGCTTGTGTGCGGCCCTACACTCATCGCTCCGGCCACCCTGGGCGGGAAACAAATGGTGTGTGGCGCGGCGCGTGGCGCCTGAGGCATAATGTTCGCGAAAATGTGTGAGCGCGTTTGAGCGGGCACAACTCTTACGCGTGGAACATGACCGGTTAAGAGTGGCTGTGTGACAGCGCGTGTGGTGGTTAGTCGTGGACGCAAACAAGCGGACACGTGACCTAACTCTAGCACTCGAGCGGCCGGTGGCCGCTTTATGTGAGTGGGGGACACAGGGTTTATAGTGCTTGTGTGCAGGGGTGAACACAGAAAAGTGGGCACATTTACTGCATTTGAAACACATACGGCGTGAGCCGTGCAACCAGAAATAATGCAACTTTTGTGATTTCTCTGGTTCGCCGTAAAAACGGCGGTTATTGACAGGCGAGAAGGCATTTTTGCCGGCTCGTTGGCTGCGTGAAATCCATCTGCAGCAGCCACAGTGGCGGGGGCTGACAGGAAAGAGAGTTTTGACGGTGGTCCGGCCGCGGCGGGACTTAACCGTCGTTTCTTGCCTCTGGCTAGGAGGACTTTGGAGGCTCGGGCTTCAGCGCGATCCTAGGCCGGGGGCCCCGAGGTGGAGGCGGCTTACCACGGCTGGAAGAGCGCGATCTGGGGCGGCCGCTCGGTCTTCGCTGAGACGAAGGGGGCCGCGCTGGGCGCTGCGCGGAGCTCGTTGCTGGCTGGTCACGAGGACGGCGAGCAGCGGAGCTATTGCTAGCGCCGGGGCGTCGAGGCAGGAAAAGGTTCATGGCCTGCGTCGTTTTCTGCACTTCGGAGAAACGGTCGACGATCCCCTTGACCGCTGGTCCAAAGAGCCCAGACGGGGAGAGCGGGGCATTTAGGAAGGCCGCGCGCTCTGTTTCTCGCATGTCCGCGAGCGTGAGCCAGAGGTGGCGCTCAGCTACCGTGAGGGAGGCCATAGAGCGTCCGAGGGCCTGTGCTGCGGTCTTGGTGGCGCGAAGGGAGAGATCCGTCGCGCTTCGCAAATCCGTGATTAACTCAGCGTCACAGCATTTCTCGTCCAGGTCGCGGAGGAGATTAGCTTGGAGGATTTGCAGCACGGCCATAGAGTGCAGAGCGGACGCAGCTTGACCGGAGGCAGCGAAAGCGCGGCCGATCAGCGATGACGTCACTCTGCAGGCCTTAGACGGGAGGGCAGCCTTTGAGCGCCAACCAGAAGGCGGGCAAAGGTGCGCTGCGACCGCCTCTTCCACCGGAGGGATAGCGTTGTAGCCTTTCTCGGCCGCGCCGTCGACTTGTGAGAGCGTCGAAGAAGCCTGAGACGAGACCCTCGCGGAGAATGGCGCGTTCCAGGACTTTGCGAGCTCCTCGTGAAGCTCCGGCAGAAAGGGTGCAGTCCTGGAGGTGGGCGCACGGCGGCGACTGTTTAGGAAGCATCCGTCAAGTCGGTTCGGCGCTGCCACCTTGGGCGGGGCCCATTCGAGGCCTAGCTGCTCGACGGCCCGGGTGAGAAGGCGCAAAAGTTCGGCGTCCTCACCCGCTCGAGAGCGTCCGGAGCCCCGGACTGAAGAGGACGCGGAAGACCAGTCCTCGCTGTCGGAAGCCATGATGGAGCAGCTGTCGGCGCGTTCCGCGGCCGCATCCGCCTCATCCCCGGAGGCGGCAACAGAAATGGCGGCCTGGGGTGGGGGCGGGGAAGGCGAGAGTGAAGCGGGCGGGAAAGGTTCCGGCGAGCTTCTCTCGGCGAACTCCGGAATCCGCTGCGAGCAGCGCTTCTTTCTGCGCGGCGTGGCAGGGACTGGAGGAATATCATCATCGAACAGGACGAGTCGAGCCCGCAGGGTCGACATCGTCAGTTCTTCGCACTCTTGGCATCCGCCGGCGAGGAGTGCGGCAGCGGCGTGATCACGGCCCAGGCAGAGAGCGCAGATCACGTGGCGGTCCCCGGAGCTGAGCTGCGCGTGACACGAGCCGCAGGTGGAACGAGACATTTGTATCAACGCTCGGCTCTTTTTGTGAAAAAGTGTGACGCAGCGGCGACAACACTTTTGAGCGTAAAGGATATGGGCTGCCGGATAGCAGAGCAGGCACGGATGGCTGAAGGTGGCGCGATGCTGCCGGCTTCCTCAGGCGCTGTCCTCTGCTTGCTTGTCTGCGCGGTCACGGCGGCGGGTTCCAGATCCAGCGATGCGAAGGGCTTCGCTGAAGAAAAGAAAATCGAATATGCAGCCCGTGAGCCCTGCTTATATACACGTGGCCACGCCCCACCTGTAGGCAAATGAAGCCAGGTGGGCGCGAAGCGCCCTCATTGGTCGCCACGTCACGCGGGCTCACCGATAGGCTGCTGCAGTTGCCAGCAGAGCAGCCAATAGCACGCTGGAATAGCCTGCTATGGTCTGCCAGGCTGCCGCACTGCGTTGACAATGTTACAAAATTAAGGATAATTTTGGGTTTTTCAGAAATCTCGAAGAAAGAATACTTTCCCGTAGCGTAAGGAACTTACGCAATACGAGAGAACCTCTCGTAAGAGAACCGTATATCAAAAGCTAACATAAACAGTTGTAGCATTTACAAATAACAGCGTATCTACAAAGTATGAGACAACTAACGTTACAAATAAAAAAACATCCCATTCTGAAATGTTTTGTAACAGCTGTGGGTCTGATTTAGGCTCAAATTTATAAGGCAATATTGACTACGTTTACATAGACAGCAGTAATCTAATTATTGACCTTATTCTGATTAAGACAATATTCTGATTAAGGTGTTTACATGAGTTGCCTTTAGAATATTCGGCTCATGTTCCCGTTTTACATGTTATAGAACATAGCTCGATTAATGGGACGTCATTACATCCCCATGCCACGCTACATTGTCCGACGTCCAATCATAGCGCGACTTTCGTGGGTCTATTCAAATCAATGGGCTCAGGCAACCCGCTGTAACTTTACCTGCGGGTGTCGCTGTTGGACAGTGTTACTTTATAAAAATGAGTGATTTTTATACTTTTTAATGTAATTTAGGCTGTCAGAATGAGCATTCAAGCAAGACACGCACCATAGCAACACGTCATGGCAACGACATTTCAGACTGACAGATACGTATAAGATAAACGGGACATTTGAGCGCTTGTTTTGTAGACTACGCGCTGTTATATTAATTATAATTCAAATTCTGTTTTATTTGTCACAATATTTTGATGATTGTTGAGAGGGGCACTTTTGATACATTTTAAAAGCCCTCCCCTCTGCACTTGCCTGGTGTGTGTGTGTGTGTGTCCTGTCACAAAATGCGGTGAAAACTCCTACACGACGTTAATAGTTAGATTAAGGGACCCCACTTTATATTAGGTGGCCTTAAGTACTATGTACTTACATCAAAAAATAAGTACAATGTACTTACTGTGTTCAAATTGTATTGCAAAACACTTTAGCTGATATTGAGGTGGGATACGGGTAGATTTAGGGACAGGTGTGGAGGTATGGGTAAGTTTAAGGGTAGGGTTAGGTGTAAGGGAAGTGCCAACTGTGTAATTACAAATGTAACTACAGAAATTAATTACAGATTTAATTACATGCAGCTATTTTTTTGTAAAAACATGTATGTACACAATAAGTGCATTGTATCAAATTATTAATTAAAATGTTAGTACATAGTAGTTAAGGCCACCGAATATAAAGTGGGTCCAATTAAGGTGTGTACATGTCTACAATGCACTTCGATAATGCGAATAAAATAGGCATACTCCACATGTCTTAATTCGATTTTTGTTTAATTTGAGTATGGCTTAAACCGGATTAAGGTAATTAGAAATCGCTGTTTACATGGTGGTTTCTTAATCAGAGTATGGTCTTAATCAGATTAATATCGGAGTCCATGTAAACGTACTGATGCCATTGTTGATTACAGTACACCTGAGCATTTGCAACTAACCATAATGGTAAGGGGCATGATGTTTCTGGACAACCTGCACTTGGCGGTTAACGAATCACAACTCACTGGGCCAGATAACCAATCTGAGCCCATTGCGTATTTCTCAGGGAGGGGCTTCATAGAACCAGGATCTCAACAGACCGTTTTTACGAGAAGCGATACAGCGGTGTAGAAAACAGGTAAAATATGTGAAAAAGCATGAACCCATGTTACAGTGTAGGGATGCACCGATACCGATACCAGTACACCGATACTCAAGACCATACTCTGATTAAGAAACAACCATGTAAACAGCGATTTCTAATTACCTTAATCCGGTTAAAGCCATTGTGAAGTACTCGTACTGGTAAAACTACCCCGATACAACCGCACCCGATACCATTTTATGGAAACGCATCTTCGAATGCGGAGCCGGGCGGAAAGTTACATAATTCGCTGTGCACACCCGCACACCACCGCGCCAAGTGCAAAGGGGTCTCGTGCTCTCAAAGTGCACGACAGCCATAATATGGCTTCATTTTTTTCCGTGCACACACGAGCGCTAGTGCGGACGTGGCGAGTATAAACCAAGCTTAACCGCTAGTGAGGCAGATACCGCTCGGTCGTGAGTGCTGAAAGTGAATAAGGGCTGTTTAGTAGGGATGTGCGCAATGACTAGCCTAACCCCGGTAGTATAACAAGCCTAAGCAAGCTTAATTGTTATACTAGTTTGACATGACATGGAAGAAAATTGAAAAGTTTTGTGTAAGCTTTCAAAATCCTCCTTCACCCGAGTGGAGATTTATCTGAAGCCTCCGCGAGTGCCAGAGAAAACCAACGCATGTAAAACCTGAGGTAAAATTAAATGATTTTGTTTTGCTGCAAATATACACTTTTCAAAATAATATATTAATTTAAAGATATAACACTTACACGACAGTAATTTAAACATAGCCTTTGTAAAAAAAAATATATATATATATATTTAAAGCAAAACCTTTAAATGTGCCCAAAAAATGTAAACGACTAGTATTTTCCAAGTCGTCTTGCAGCAGCACTAACGTTTAATCGACTAGTCTCGCACATCCCTAGCTCAGTGTCACACATTGTAGATGAAAACAGAAACAGGCTCATAGCTGATAATGCAGAGAAGCTTCTTTTCATCAAAAATAACCAGCCTCTCACTTTTCCGAAAAGGGCAGTATGGCTATGATAACAATCATTTAATTCAGTTGTTCTGCTACTATGTTGTGTGGTACTGGAATTCACTGAATGTTACAGGTTACATTTATGTGAAATGGGCAGCAGTGCCATATTTGTTTAAGAAAACACCAAGTTGAATGTTAAAATGTCAGCAACAGCATCAATTTGTGTATTTACTTTGTTACAGTCAGAAAGTGAAAAACATCTGATAATGGTATTATTTAGTACTCGTATCAGTACTCGGTATCGGCAAGTACCCAAATATAAGTACTTGTACTTGTACTTGGTCTGAAAAAAAGTGCTATCGGTGCATCCCTATTACAGTGCACCCCATAAACAATCAAGCCTTCAAAAATCATCCCACTTCTGACAAACCTAACCTTTGAGAACTACACTCACATTGTGTAAATTATTTATTGTTTATTGTAGTGTATACTGTGCTGTGAGTAATTGTGTGCGCATCAGATGTGTAATCTGTTGTTGCTTAAATGTTGTACATGTCATGTCATGACTACTATGTTTGAACTGCACCTAAGAATTTCACCTACTGTTGCACTTGTGCATATGGTAGAGTGACAATAAAGTGATTTTATTTTATTTTTTTTGTTGAAAAATCAACCACCCCTTTAAAGTTTAACTCCAGTTTTAAGGGAAAACTAAATTTTCATGAATTATTATTGTTCAGTGATCTTTTAAGAAAATGTTTGGATCAATGACCCTGTTCTTACGTGAGCTTCTAGTTAATGCATTCTCCAAACAACATTCTTAATTCATAATGAAAAGTAGTGACTGACATATTAGAAATTAGGCTCCATTTTTAGCTCCATCCAGACACTTCTTAGCACTTGACCCACATGTTTCATTGGCTCCAAGTTAAAGATGTCAGTATTGATGGCAGCCTGCTCGGTCGTGCCCTTCCTCACAGTAGCCACTGTCAGAGTGTATTGCTCTGATTTAGCGCAATTTCTTTGATAGACGCATTCAAGGACCTGTGATTTGCTTGTGATGAGAGATGTTAGTAGCTCCCTATAGAGAAAGAAAGAAAGGTCGGGGAGAATAAAGGAAGAGATGAGGCTGAGAAACCTGAGGCTGAGGCCTCTCTAGCCCTTCTGCCCTTCCATACTATTACCCGCACCTGGCTAGGATTTCAGAGAAAGAGTCTGCCAATGCTTAAGGCAGCAAATATTCCTCCTGAACTGTGAGGGTTTGCTGTACCCAGAGGAATCAAGTCTGATTCAGAAGTTATGCTGAGCAATATTATTGGCTTTAAGTTCTCTTCATACCACATCTATAAGGGATAAACAAGGATGGACTTGAAGCTTATTCACTTTGAACTTGTTTAGACAGCTAAAATTTTCCAACTCACTGACCTTTATGAGCTCTTTACTTATGATGCACACTGAGCACAAGGTAAAGACCAAACTAGATAATGCGTTTGTGTATTTGCCCAGACTATTAAGTGACCAAGTGGCTCTTTCTTAATGATATTTAATGTATCACCCAGACAAATGGATTTAGATGAGTGGATGCTGGCTTTTATCTTATCTAGATGACAGCTGTAGCATTTTTATGGGGCATCTTTCCTCTTCCCAGACTTCACTTTGGAATTTGTATTGCACAGTATCATTTTACAAGGTCTTTTGGGTATTTCGCGCAAGTTTATATGAGGACATGCTCACTACATCAATCAACAGTTGTAAGATTAGGAGAAAGTTACTTTGGAGAGGTAAACGATATGCATGAGCTCTGAATTCTTAAAAAAGGGAAAAATCATGAAAAAGAAACTACTGTTCACAAGCATACCCGATGAGTCTACAGACATGGACGATGCTAAATCTTTGAATGTTTGTTGTGTCTGGCTGCTTAGTTGGCTTTGATCATCTTTTTTTTCTAAAGTTCACAGCTGTGTCTGCATCCAGAGCTCTGGTCTTTTAAAGCAAGCTGATCAACATCAAAACGTGTCCTCTATATAACAAATGGCCTCAGCTTCTCAGCATCCACCCACACATTGCAGTTTTTCCTTTGTTTGTGTGTCCGTTTTGTCCAAATTGATGTCATTGCACATGCAGTGTGTGTCTGATACATGTCTGGATGCCAAATAGACCTTTTAGTAAATTGATAGAGGAATATAAATATAGCTTTTGATGAACTAAGATTACTGTACTTGTCATTCACTCAAATACAGAGGTGATTGTGGTGTTGATTAAGGGGAAAACATATTCTGTTAAAAGATAATACATCGCATTTATTCACCACAACTGGCAAAAATACCAGCACAATTAATATGAGAGGAAAGTGACATACTTGATTACTCATTCTCTGCTGCTGCAGAGCTTGTGTTGTGCATTATGAAGTCTATGACAAATACGGACTCTCACAGACTGTCTGTGATGAAGCTGAAATGCTTCAGTATTATCTGTGATCATATCAACATACAGGGTTTCTTTTAATACATATTTGTAATAACAATCAAGAATAGAACATGCAAGCAGCCACGTCCGCTTAGCACTCTAGAGTCTTCTAAGTATCTTGAACACAATGCACATGGTTTATGCCTATAGAAATGCAGTTGCCCAGACTCCAACGCTTTCCCAGTCATTATATTGGCACATACTGTTGGTGGGAAGCAATACATGAGGATAATTATCGCTGTGTGCAACTGTGCAAGAATGACTAAGAATTGTAAAAATACCTTCTCTTTATGAGGCCTGTTAGCTGTGTACTGAGTTTACATAATTGTTCAAGAAATTATACTCACCCCACATGCACTTCCAAAAACTTTGGTTCTCAACTTTGGACATCAAGTGCTGACAAACACAGCTACAGAATTGTTTTAACACTGAAAACTGTATTGATATTACCATAAACTGCACAAAGTAAAAAATATTAAAAGCAAAACTATTAATATAACCGGCCGTCTTCAGATTTCATACTCAGACTTTCCATTCAAAGTTATTAGTAATCGTTTTCATTATCTGGGGGGTCCAATGGGCAATCATTATTACATATTCAGGTCTTTAGTGACCCGGATCTATATCTATGTGATAATATTCAGGAGAGTTTTTCCTGATATTAGAGTAACAATAGAATAAAATAAAGTATATTTCATTACCTTGTGGAGCTTGGAAGGGTTCAGATGTTTTATACCATCATCACTGTCCTTGTCAGAGCTCATTTCCCAGTATATTCATCATTTGGCTTATATTCTCAAAACTATCATTTTCAACATCTTCAAAATCAATATTTTGACCGCTGCAGCTTCTTCAGCAGATCCACCATCAAGTGACAGTGACACTAATATCTGATTGCATTCAGCACTTGTTCTGCAGTAAATCGCTGAGCCATTTCAAGTTTTGCTGATGATACTTCCTATTCTTTTGTTTTCTGTCTGTGGTAACTATGAGTAAAACGTCACTTCATCAGTGTGTCAGACATTGCCACCTTGTGGAATAAATGTGAATTGCACATATTTAGTTATTCAGATTCAATTATTGTTGTGCAGAATTTTTTTAACTTACACTGTTACACACCTCTGTTTCTTTTCTTTTTTTTTCTTTATTGGCTAGAATACTCCTCCTCGGGAATTGGAAATCTGCGTTTCCTTCTACTTATCTCCAGTGTTTTTTTGATTTGTTACTTGCTCTTAAAATGGAAAAGATCAGGTTTGGAATGGGATGGAAGCATAAACCTTTTTTTGAGAGATTGGAACCCTTTTCTGGAATTCAAGGAGGAAAACAAGTCTTAATGCTATATTATTCTTTACTTTTTAAATATCTATTATTTATTCAATCTGATTAGTGTGTATTATGCCTGCTTGTCATTGTGTCACTGACACCTTGTCCTCTGTATGTTTTCAAAATAGTTCAATAAAAGTATAAATAAATGAATAAAAGCATAAATAAATAAAAGCATTAATAAAAGCATTAATAAATAAAAGCATAAATAAATAAATAAATAAATAAATAAAAGCATAGATAAAAGCATAAATGAACACATAAATAAATAAACAACGGGCCGAATAAGACTGGTATATTGATATCGACTGATATATTTAATTTCCCATGCTCATTTGTCCTATTTTTTATTAATTGTACCAACACTCAAAGTTAATGTTTAAAAAGACTTATAAATGTAAAAACAATGTATTGTTTTAGAAACAGTCATACTCCTAATAGAGTGGTGAAGGCTGACCGGCCGCCTCATTAGCAATTTAAATGGCTTCAACCACCCACTTGCTCATTCTCTGCTTAGATGCCGGGCACCTCTAGGTGACCCAAAACACACAAACAGTTGTTCTGCTTTCCTCCACAGGGAAAAAAGGCCTGTAGTATAACTGGTCTTACAGTATTAGTAGGAACCTTAGGAATATAGCCCAGCCTAGGGTGTAGGAAGGCCTTAACCATGCCAGGCGCAAATTCCAAGCATGAGGGTGCCACCTAAAGGGCTTGAATGTCTCCTACTCTTTTGAGAGACGTAATAGCCAGAAGAAAGATCTCAGGAACTTCTTCAATCGGCTCAAAGGGAGCCTCAGAAAGACCTTGTAATATGACGGCCAGATCCTAGGCCGGGACCCTAGTATGAACCACAGGTCTTATCCTCAAAGTGCCACGAAGAAAACAAGTGATTAATGGATGTCTCCCCAAAGACATCACCCAAAGGAGTGTGGTCGCCACATACACCTTTATTGTGGAGGGGGCTAACCATGTGGAGAATCTTTCCAGCACTGCACCCACTGGGCAGTTAACTTCATAAACAGAGTCATAACCAGAGCCTTCTACTATCTGCAGGACCCAACGAGATATACAGTATTTGGAAGATTCTCCCACTCTACAAAAAATCCATTAAGTGTACCAGTATCTTGAGACTGGCCTCTGGTGTATTTCGAACAGCAAGCGCAGCGTCCTGAAGCGGCGAACCGACAGGGAACAACTGGCTTGGCTGCTCTATAGTCCTCCTCAGAGGGTGCAAGCTATTCTTGCATGACTCGCAAGGGCCCTCCATGCCCTGGTATTCCGGCAGGGTTGGTGGATCGACCCCCTGAGGGTACCAAAGGGAGGCAGGCACCTATACTGAGGTGGATACCGCCTGCCTTCGGAGGGGACTACCCTCAAAACCCTGACACCATAAGCGTCAGGATTTCTTTGACACAGGTTTCTTAGAGATGATGACGGTCCTCAGATCCGCCCTACCCTTCGAAGGCTGCGTATGAGAGCACCACCCCATTTGTGAGTGACGCTCTGCTTTTGTTGATCCCTGCGTGAGGAGCTCGTACTCGGTTTCTGCTGCTCTCGCACAGTAGCTGCTGGGACCTGAGGCTTCCAGGTAAGGAACTGCTGGAGCGCCACCACCTGCTTCTTAGCCTCCTGGAATCTATCAGTGACTGTGTTTAGAGCGTCACCGAATAGGCCCTCAGGAGAAAGCGGGGCATCCATCAGAAAGCTTTTATCCTTCTCCTTAATATCAGTTCAGCCATAAATGCCTCTCCAAGGCCACCATGGCTACCATAGAACGGCTCACTGATCTGGCCGTCTCCTTGGTGGCACGGAGAGCTAAATCGGCTGAAGATCGGAGCTCATTGATAACATCTGTTTCAACCTCCTCACTATCCCCCAGGTCCCTTAGCAGGTCAGCCTGTTATGCTTGCACGATGGACATAATATGCAAGCATGCTGCGGCCTGACCTGCTGCCGAGTACGCTTTACCTACCAGTGCAGAATTAGCTCTAAGAGGCTTGTTGGGCCTTGTTAGCTCTAAGAGGCTTGTCAGAGCCTTAAGGGATGATGCCGATTCGGAGAGAGAGATGGCTCGCAAGTGTCTCCTCCACCCTCAGCATCAACCCACATTTATTCAGCCCTACTATATTACTATAGGTTGATGTTTAGATAGATCTATAGATCAGACGGCATCCCGGGCCGCGTGATAAGAGCGTGCGAGCACCAACTGGCTGGAGTTTTCACGGACATTTTTAACCTGTCCCTCTCCCTGTCTGTGGTCCCCACATGCTTCAAAACGTCCACCATTGTTCCTGTACCTAAGCAGTCAAAAACCACCTGCTTAAATGACTGGCGTCCTGTTGCTCTGACCCCCATCATCAGCAAATGCTTTGAGAGACTAGTCAGAAACCACATCTGCTCTGTTCTCCCCCCCTCACTGGACCCACTGCAGGTGAGTCAAGATGGCGCCGAGGATGGCCGCTACGTCGCGAGCTCTGCTGAAACATTGTAGTTTTTTGTTTGTTCTGTTTATAGTTTTTGTGTTTTTTGTCTTGGATGTTGTCTGCCTTACTACGTACGACAGACAGACACTTTTGGACATTGGTTCGGCAATCGCACACCGAAAACCGGACTTTACATTCTTCAGTGACGAACCGCCGTTTACAAACACAGCAGCGGAACCTTTTGTCTGGGCGGCCCGACCGCGGAAACGCAGCCGGAGAAGAGGGAAGAGAGCCGGCGTACTCATCAGAGTAAGACGCCGCGCACACCGACCCCCGCTTCCCAGTATTTTACTGGCTAATGTTCAGTCTCTGGACTATAAACTCTGCGAGCTGAGAGCGCGGATCTCTTTCCAGCGAGACACGAGGGACTGCTGCATTATCTGCCTCACAGAAACTTGGATGTCTGCTGAGATTCCAGATTCGGCCATCGAAACCATGGGGTTCTCCGTGCACCGAATGGACAGAGAAAAAGATCTCTCCGGGAAAAGCAAAGGCGGGGGTGTATGTTTTATGATCAACCGATCCTGGTGTGATCAGAGGAACGTACATTCTATCAAGTCTTTCTGTTCTCCTGATCTGGAACTTCTCATGGTTCTGTGCCGACCATTCTGGCTACCGAGGGAATTCACAGCGGTCGTCATCACAGCTGTGTATATTCCCCCACAAGCCGACACAGACCGGGCACTAAAGGAACTGTATAGGACAGTGAGTGAGCAGGAAACCGCGCATCCTGAGGCTGCGTTTATTGTGACCGGGGACTTTAACAAAGCCAACTTCAAACGCATTGCACCTAAATACCACCAACATGTTAGCTTCAACACGCGAGGGAACCGTGTTTTGGATCACTGCTACTCCCCCTTCAAGGATTGTTACAAGTCCCTCCCGCGCCCACCATTTGGCAAATCGGATCACGCTTCCATCCTCCTTTTGCCCGCATATAGGCAAAGACTCAAACAGGAAGCACCCGCCCTCAGAACCATCCAGTGCTGGTCGGACCAATCAGATTCTATGCTCCAAGACTGTTTTGATCACGCGGACTGGGAGATGTTCCGGTCGGCCTCTGATGACGACATCGAGGTCTACGCTGATAGCGTAACGTGTTTCATCAGGAAGTGTGTAGAAGACTTTGTTCCGACCAAAACAATTCGGCTGTACCCAAACCAGAAGCCGTGGCTAAATGGGGATGTTCGCGCGGCACTCAATGCGCGGACCTCCACTTTTAACTCCGGTAATGCGGAGGAGCATAAACAAGCAAGTTATGCCCTCCGGAAAACCATCAGAGCAGCAAAACGCCAGTACAGGGACAAGATTGAAGGACAGTTCAACACCACCGACTCCAGAAGCATGTGGAGGGGAATTAACACCATCACGGACTATAAAGGGAACACAAACTCCACCGTGAACACCGCTGCCTCTCTCCCGGACGAGCTCAACACCTTTTATGCTCGCTTTGAGGGAACTAACACCGCCCTCGCGGAGAGAGAGCTCGCGGCTGAAGATACAGAGGTTGGTACACTCTCCGTATCTTTAGCGGATGTAACCCGATCCTTCCGGCGGGTGAACGTCCGTAAAGCAGCGGGTCCAGACGGCATTCCCGGCCGCGTGATCAGAGCGTGCGCGCACCAACTGGCTGGAGTTTTCACGGACATTTTTAACCTGTCCCTCTCCCTGTCTGTGGTCCCCACATGCTTCAAAACGTCCACCATTGTTCCTGTACCTAAGCAATCAAAAACCACCTGCTTAAACGACTGGCGTCCTGTTGCTCTGACCCCCATCATCAGCAAATGCTTTGAGAGACTAGTCAGAAACCACATCTGCTCTGTTCTCCCCCCCTCACTGGACCCACTGCAGTTTGCATACCGCACAAACCGCTCCACTGATGATGCCATCTCATCAACAATACACACTGCTCTCTCCCACCTGGAAAAGAGGAACACGTATGTGAGAATGCTGTTTGTGGACTACAGCTCAGCATTCAACACCATTGTGCCCTCCATACTTGACATTAAACTCCGGGCTCTAGGCTTAAACAGCCTGTTATGCAGCTGGATCCTGGACTTCCTGTCAAACAGACGCCAGGTGGTCAGAATGGGCAGTAACATCTCATCATCACTGACTCTCAACACTGGAGCCCCTCAGGGCTGTGTTCTCAGCCCACTCCTGTACTCCTTGTACACACATGACTGTGTGGCAACCCACAGCTCCAACACCATCATCAAGTTTGCTGACGATACGACAGTGGTAGGTCTTATCACCGACAATGATGAAACGGCCTACAGAGAGGAGGTGCACACTCTGACACGGTGGTGTCAGGAGCACAACCTATCCCTCAACGTCAGCAAGACCAAGGAGCTGGTGGTCGACTTCAGGAGGAATGAGAGAGAACACCGCCCCATCACCATTGATGGAGCACCGGTGGAGAGAGTCAGCAGCTTCAAGTTCCTCGGTGTCCACATCACAGAAGAACTCACATGGTCCGTCCACTCTGAGGCCGTTGTGAAGAAGGCTCATCAGCGCCTTTTCTTCCTGCGACGGCTGAGGAGGTTTGGAATGAACCGCCACATCCTCACACGCTTCTACAGCAGCACCATCGAGAGCCTGCTGACTGGCTGCATCACCACCTGGTACGGCAACAGTACCGCCCGCAGCCGCAAGGCCCTGCAAAGGGTAGTGCGCACGGCCAGCTGCATCATCGGAGGTGAGCTTCCCTCCCTCCAGGACATTTACGCCAGGCGGTGTGTGAAGAGAGCTCAGAGGATCATCAGAGACTCTAGCCACCCGAGCCATGGGCTGCTCTCACTGCTGCCATCAGGCAGACGGTACCGCAGCATTAGAACACGCACCAGCCGACTCCAGAACAGCTTCTTCCCACAAGCAATCAGACTACTTAACTCTTGATCCATCAGTATCATAACACACACTGGACAGAATATCACTCAGCACAACCCACTGTAGATACACACACATTATATACACATTTATTTATCATACAGCATCTATTGCACTCTGGACTTCAATTTGTGAACATATTGTATACTGTACATTGTATATTATTACTATAGCTTAATGTATACTGTTATTGTTTAATGTATGTTTAGTGTATATTGTTTTAAAGCTGTGAGAACTACACTCACATTGTGTAAATTATTTATTGTTTATTGTAGTGTATACTGTGCTGTGAGTAATTGTGTGCGCATCAGATGTGTAATCTGTTGTTGCTTAAATGTTGTACATGTCATGTCATGACTACTATGTTGCTCGGAACTGCACCTAAGAATTTCACCTACTGTTGCACTTGTGCATATGGTAGAGTGACAAATAAAGTGATTTGATTTGATTTGATTTGATTTGTTTGCATACCGCACAAACCGCTCCACTGATGATGCCATTTCATCAACAATTCACACTGCTCTCTCCCACCTGGAAAAGAGGAACACGTATGTGAGAATGCTGTTTGTAGACTACAGCTCAGCATTCAACACCATTGTGCCCTCCATACTTGACATGAAACTCCGGGCTCTAGGCTTAAACAGCTTGTTATGCAGCTGGATCCTGGACTTCCTGTCAAACAGACGCCAGGTGGTCAGAATGGGCAGTAACATCTCCTCATCACTGACTCTCAACACTGGAGCCCCTCAGGGCTGTGTTCTCAGCCCACTCCTGTACTCCTTGTACACACATGACTGTGTGGCAAACCACAGCTCCAATACCATCATCAAGTTTGCTGACGATACGACAGTGGTAGGTCTCATCACTGACAATGATGAAACGGCCTACAGAGAGGAGGTGCACACTCTGACACGATGGTGTCAGGAGCACAACCTCTCCCTCAACGTCAGCAAGACCAATGAGCTGGTGGTAGACTTCAGGAGGAATGAGAGAGAACACCGCCCCATCACCATCAATGGAGCACCGGTGAAGAGAGTCAGCAGCTTCAAGTTCCTCGGTGTCCACATCACAGAGGAACTCTCATGGTCCGTCCACACCGAGGCCGTTGTGAAGAAGGCTCATCAGCGCCTTTTCTTCCTGCGACGGCTGAGGAGGTTTGGAATGAACCGCCACATCCTCACACGCTTCTACAGCAGCACCATAGAGAGCCTGCTGACTGGCTGCATCACCACCTGGTACGGCAACAGTACCGCCCGCAACCGCAAGGCCCTGCAAAGGGTAGTGCGCACGGCCAGCTGCATCATCGGAGGTGAGCTTCCCTCCCTCCAGGACATTTACGCCAGGCGGTGTGTGAAGAGAGCTCAGAGGATCATCAGAGACTCTAGCCACCCGAACCATGGGCTGCTCTCACTGCTGCCATCAGGCAGATGGTACCGCAGCATTAGAACACGCACCTGCCGACTCCAGAACAGCTTCTTCCCACAAGCAATCAGACTACTTAACTCTTGATCCATCAGGATCATAACACACACTGGACAGAATATCACTCAGCACAAACCACTGGAGATACACACACATTATATACACATTTATTTATCATACAGCATCTATTGCACTTTGGATTTCAATTTGTGAACATATTGTATACTGTACATTGTATATTATTATTATAGCTTAATCTATACTGTTATTGTTTAATGTATGTTTAGTGTATATTGTTTAAAGTATATGTATATTGTAAGTATGTGTATATTGTTTAAAGCTGTGAGAACTACACTCACATTGTGTAAATTATTTATTGTTTATTGTAGTGTATACTGTGCTGTGAGTAATTGTGTGCGCATCAGATGTGTAATCTGTTGTTGCTTAAATGTTGTACATGTCATGTCATGACTACTATGTTTGCTCGGACTGCACCTAAGAATTTCACCTACTGTTGCACTTGTGCATATCGTCGCTGTCCGATGAAACTCACGTATGTCCAAAACGCTTACTTTTCAGGAAGTGAAAAAAACACTGTATTTCAAAAGCAGTTGAATGTAGCGTTGTCATACTTGGTACAGCATCTTTACATGTAACCATATTCTTGACAGTGTAATGATATAATCCACATTTGACCAAAATTGAGTTTAAATGGACATACGTGCATATTTTACAGTAACAGTGGTCGATACGCGTTCTTCCGATCATTAATTAGAATGGCAAAGTCGCGTTTCAGCAGAGGAATACGTGAGGAATACAGAGGAATACATGCTGGATATTCTCAGCCTCTGGCAAGCGGTGATCGCAGTATGAGTGAGGCATGTTCTAGTGACAATCATGACAGTAGCATTACAGGCTATAATTTGATCAGTTTGACTGAGAAAAAAAAGGCTGAATCTTATCAAAGAGACCGAGTTTATTTACATACTAGCAAGCAAACTAATCTGTGAAGAACTAGATTAGAACTAAACTGTGGAGAGCTTCAATGTCGTACTTTCGGCTATCCAGTGCTGAGCTTCGATGAAACAATTTCACGAGACCGGCGAGACCAGCGAGATGCTTCCACAGGGCGGGAGATACGCGGCGTGATTGACAGCTTTGACACCAAATGGATATACGTGAAAATCAGATGACATGTTTTCACAACTTTTCATTGGCCATTTAGATATGTGACGCATACTGTATACGGAAATGAACCTGGACATTCAATCCGTCGAAAAATCTCAAAATCGGCAAAATGGACATACGTGGTTTTCATCGGACAGCGACGATATGGTAGAGTGACAATAAAGTGATTTGATTTGATTGATTTGATTTGATGTTTGTGGGCTGAATATTCTTGATGAAACCGGTTTCTTCCACAACCTCGAGTCAGAAAGCGTTAATCTAGCTTGCTTCTTTTTAATGAATGCTCCTGTCTCCCGTGTGGCCAATCTAAACTTAACTTGGCCACAGCATGACTCAACACCTTCATCAGCTCCTCACTGGCAGGGGAATGTAGTGGCGAGTCTTCTACTTCCCCTGTGATGATAATAACAATATCCAGTTCCTCAGAATTGGATATTTGCAGCACGGGTGCCTCGACAGGGGCGGAAAAAAAAAGGCAGCGCGAGCTGGATAGAGGCACTGGACCTGACAGGTGAAGGGAGAGATAAGGCAGCACCTGTCTCTAACCCCTCTGTCAGATCCATTTGCAAACCCCATGACTGGAGCCGCTGCTTTGCCTCGGCAGAAGCGGCACCTGAGCCGAACGCGAGCCGAAGCGCCCTCCTCGAAGAACGCTCGGCGGGAACGCAGTGTTCTCATAGGCAGCGTTTTCCTCTTCTTTAAAATTAAATGTATTTATTTATTTGGATGTCCTGTTTATTCATGATTATATAGATGCATTTTATTATTTGCCTTTTTTTTACTGTTGTCTGTGACCCACCAAATGAGAACCACTGACACAAAACACCTTAGAAATTCACACAATTCAATTTATGTTGACAGAATGATTCAATGTGTGTGTTTTGTTCTCTTTGGCAGAAACTATGAGCCGTACACTTTTCTTTGAGAGCAAACCTTTCATCATCCTTTGTGAGATAAGTTGGGGTCAGGATCAGTACGAACACTCATAAAGCTTGCTGATTTTAAATTTTACTTTAATTTTCACTTCCACCGAAAAAAGATAACCTTTGCGGACAACGCAGAAGCTGTGAGGGACGATAAAACGTAACCTTGACAGGAAATATGGTTAGAATTGCTGTATGAATATTTATCTAAGAAATTATCCGGAAGACATTGTGTTTTGTTCTGCTGAGTTAATTGGGTGTCATTTATCAAGCGTGGACAAACAACTGTGCTGACATAGCAAGTGCACAGTTGTGCCAAAAGAAATACAAAGAGATGTGACAAATTCACATTCAAGAGCTTTGTCTACACAACAAAAGGCTGGACTAGGTCCACAGAGAGGCTGTTAAGACCAAACTGAAACTTTCACACTGATGAGTTTGTGTGTATATATATATATATATATATATATATATATATATACACACACTTATCAGGTATTACATTATGACATCCTGATATTGTGTTTGTCCCCCTTTTGCTGCCAAAACAGCCCTGACCCGTCGAGGCAAGGACTCCACTAGACCCCTGAAGGTGTGCTGTGGTATCTGGCACCAAGATGTTAACAGCAGTGTCCGGTTGCATAAAGCACCTTAAGTGTAATTTTCCCTTAAGTTCGCCCTTATGTTTCCCTTAAACCTAAGGGTGTTGCAGAAAAAAACCCTTAAGTGTTACTTAAGGGTTTCTTTAAGTGAAACGTCATAAACACTTAGAATTCCACTTAAATGCTGTTTTTTCACATAAGTAATCCCTTAAAAAGCATTAAGTGTTGCATTAAACCCCTTAACGGTCATTTCCCTATAAGTATAACTTAAGGTTTGGAAATTGTAACCTTAAGAGTAACGCGGACAAAAATAAGACGACATGGCTGAATTTATGGAACCAGCTGAAGATCATTATGTGCCAAGAAGAATTTTTAGGGATAGGGAGAACCCTTTGGACCATCTTAGCGATGACAAATTGTTGCAAGAATACCGTTTTGACCGTCACACATCGCAACCATTGTGACACTGAACACTTGCAGTCATATGTACATTTCTGAATGAGATGAAGAAAAACTCACATAATTAAAGAAGTCGTTTGACGTTATAACAAGTCTTTGATGTCGTTTAACTTGTATGTTTCATATAATAGAACCGAAGCTATAGATTGTGAATTTATACATTTCTCGTTTTCCAGCGGCAAAAGTCAGGAGGACTAGCCGAGGTAAGGCTGTTCCAGGCGGGTTACATGAGCGCGAGCTCCCGGTGATCGCCGGGATCTCACAACATTTTTAAAAAGACGCTATCTTTACAAATAAACCACAGATTTGAGCTTTAAACAACCACATTCTCGACTGAGCAACTCTTAAAACTACATTTCGTGACACAATAACAGTAGTATTTTTCAATTTCGCAGCCGCACACAACCACTATGAAAAGCACAAAAGGACGCACGTCAATGCGTGTCAATGCGAATGCATTCAAAGTTCAAGCGTCAAACTAGACACAAATTTGATGCTCTATTCACATTTGGTGTGAACGCAGCATTAGTGTTAGTGTTTCACATTTTATAATGTGAATCCAGGATCGCTGTCGTGAAACACTTAAAGGGTAACTTCAGCGATTTAGCATTAGGCTTTGTATCAGTAGAAACCCGGTAGAAACCCCCCTCATATCCCCCGGAGACGAGAGAATTATGCATTTCTGGAAAAAATCCTCCGATGACGCAAATATTGTAATTTTTTTGGCGTCACTGGAGGATTTTTTGGCCAGAGGCTAAAGACTACAGCCACTAGATAGAGCTGACATTCATAACGGTGCAAAGTGAGTGTTTCAACTTTTCAATGAATTCCTGTGATAGTTTAGCTTCCATATGCGATCTAAAAACGTGCCAGACTGGTGCTTAACGTTACCTTAGCTCTGCTCAGCTCTTCGTGATGAATGAAATCTGTCACTGCTGCGTCCGTGGCGTGACTTTCGTTCGACTCACTCACACTTTATTGAAAAGACACGTTCAGTTTTTAATTGTAATGTTTATTCTCTTACATGAACGAAATGATTGCATTACTATGAAGATCAAAACGACGGTGTACGCCTCATAGGGCCTCGTAGGGCAGCGAAGCAAGTGCATTCTGGGAGTTGTTGTCTTTCATCCACATGAGACATTTTCTGTCTTTTCTCAGTCTAGAAGGCACCAAATTCAAAAATAATTTCACATTTCTACTACATAAATGACCCAGTTTAAATACAAAGCTTAATGCTAAATCACTGAAGTAACCCTTTAAATGTTTCCCTTACCTAAGAGAACTGTTTAAGAGATTATATGCAACACCCTTAAGTTATTCTCTTAGGTAAGGCGAAATCGCCCCTTAAGTATCATACTTGAGGGAAAAACTTAAGGTGCTTTATGCAACCGGGGACTGTGCCCGGATCCTTAAGTTAAGTCCTGTAAGTTGCGAGGTGGGGCCTCCATGGATCGGATTTGTTTGTTCAGCACATCTTGGAGGCCAAATCAACACCTCAAACTCATTATTGTGCTCCTCAAACCATTCCTGAACCATTTTTGCTTTGTGGCAGGGCGCATTATCCTGCTGAAAGAGTCCACAGCCACCAGATAATACTGTTATTGTAATATTGTACAAATTTTGTCATATTTTTCCCCCTTTCTTTTTTAAAGAAGGATCTTTTATATATTTTGTGTCACTGATTGTGGTAAACTGTTAAATAAAATAAATTGACTGGCTCAACTGCTGAGAAGGTGCTATTTATATTTTAAAAGGTTTTCCCCAAATTTAAAATGGTCCATTGAAGTGTAGTTGAAATATTTATGTTGTTTCAAAATTAACTTTGTTTAACATTGTTTTATGTTGTCATTACATTTCAGTTGTATTTTCAGTTTCAACAAAAGTGATCTAGAATCAACATCACATTGTAACATTGATCAAACAATATTACCATTGATTATTTGTGTAAAATTTCAGTGTTGATTCAACATCAGTGATGTAGAATCCATCATAACGTAACATTGATTCAACATTATTACCATTGATCATTTTTGTTAATTTCAATATTGATTCAACATCAGTGATGTAGAATCCATCATAGTGTAATGTTGATTCAATAGCATTACCATTACCATTTTTATCTCACCATTGATTCAACATTAAATGCGGGTGCAAACGTGGTCTTAAACTAACATCAGTTCATAATGTTGATTCAATGATATTACAATTGATTTGTGGTTGAAATTTCTACATTGCTTTGAGGGTGCAAAAGTGATGTTAAAAAAATATCACTTTGTAATGTTGAATCAATGGTACTATTATTGATTTGTAGTTAATATCTCACCATTGTTTCAATAGTGCTAAAGAGCTCTTGAACAAATATCACTTTGTAATGTTGAATCAATGAGGGTGCTTTGTTTTGCACTTTGTAACGATAATTCAAGGTAATTGGCGTTGACGCATCAACACTGACTCAACATTGTTTCAATGATTACATGCTATCTGGGGATGTACCTGTCTGGGGATGTACCTGTCCCACTGAACCCTAGAACTGACTACAGTGATCCTGACCCTGGCCCTTGCCCTCCATATGCAGTGCAGAATGCTAGGGCAATCCAGCATTTATATATAATAGGTGGAATGTAACAGGAAAAGGCAAGTGAAATTATGAAAGTTTTATTCATGAGGCTCTTGGACTTCCTGAGCTTTGTGACAAAGCAAACGTTTGAATCGTTTGTTTAAAGATCCCCTTATTCTCTAATACACACATCTATCATTTAAAACACAACGAGAGCTACCGGTTGTGATCTCAAGCTAATTACTCTGGCACCAGTTCAGGTCACGCTGTGTTTGCATCTTTATTATACGCCTTTGTCAAATTCATTAAATCAAATAAGCCACCCAGGCTCTTCAGTAACAATGACGGATCAAATACATGGGAGCTTGGCAAGTTTTCAAATACATTTGCACATATATCAAAAGAGATAAAACTAAATGTATGCAATTTAAATGATCTTGCCTTTGTTTATTTGTCTCATATTAAACTAAAGAACACCTGCTCCAAATACACCTGAAACAACATCAAGACTCTTCACAGTTGAAGTCCTTTGACGCTCAGCAGAGAAAGAGACAATTATCAACTGAACTCCAATTGTTTCTAATTTTTCCTCATTTTTAGAAAATCAACATTTGAATGTCTCCTCTTTGCTAAATTGGGAACATGGGGCTTACATCTTCTCACCAGCATCTCTCGAAATTGAGCAAACATTGGGATGACTTTAAAGTAGCTAAACATACCGCCAGACTTGTTATCTCAGTGAACCGGCTGCCGCTATACTGACTCCAGTTACTAATTTGTATTCTGTGTGAATGTTTCCTTGGAACCAAACCCTCTGGTGACACAGATCAGGGTTACCAGCAAAATGTGAGCTGGTAAGACTCTGGTCCCACTTTTTGAAAAATGCACATTTTTACATTTTACATTCTTACCCCCACTGGCAAATTCAAGATATATTCTGTAAAAGCAAGTCTTAATATCTTATGCAAGTTTGCTTTTCAAGAAATTCTTCTTGTTAAGGATGTTTAGATGTTTCTACTGCACTGCAATTACACAAGACAATCTTGAGTGGAGCTCTGTGCTAATGCTGACAACAGAACATTCAAACCAATGAGTCTCTAAATTGTGCAATATGTCCGATAAGCTGTGAATATGCCTGCAAATGCCTGTGTGAGAGTCTTAAGGCATTTCTTGTTAGCAATGTTGCTACTACTTGGCAGTTGGAAGTAGATCTTGTCTGTCTCTGAGTAAACAGGCTGACAAGACTAATCAGGCCGTGTGGCTTTAAACTGCAGTGGAGATGGCAGTCCAGACACTAGCCTGCCTGTATGTCAAACAACTATAACTGTGTGGCAAATACAAACTGCAATGGCTGGATTGTTGGGAAATTAATTTAAAAAATGTTCAATTATTGATCCAAGCTAATGTATTAAACTCTAAGGTCTGAAAAAAACGAAATTTGTTCCCCACAGGCGCTCAATACACTAAAGGGGAGTGAGTTGAGATGTGTCAGTGGGTAAGATGCATCACCCTAAGGGTCCATTATCCATCAAACTGCATACATTTTGCTACATGACCATACATTTAAAATCATATTGACCTGTCAGTGATGAATAGACACACATTAAGAAACAAATATTTGAACTATTTTTGAATGTCAGTAAGACCTCAAGGCTGCATTTATTTGATAGGAAATAGTAAAACAGTAATAATGTGAAATATTATTATCATTTAAAATAACTGTTTTCTATTTAAATGTATATATATATATATACAGTGAGGAAAATAAGTATTTGAACACCCTGCTATTTTGCAAGTTCTCCCACTAAGAAATCATGGAGGGGTCTGAAATTGTCATCGTAGGTGCATGTCCACTGTGAGAGACATAATCTAAAAAAAAAACCCAGAAATCACAATATATGATTTTTTAACTATTTATTTGTATGATACAGCTGCAAATAAGTATTTGAACTTTGAGAAAATCAATGTTAATATTTGGTACAGTAGCCTTTGTTTGCAATTACAGAGGTCAAATGTGTAACGATCACCAGCTGGAGTGCCCTTGAGAGCCACCAGAGGGCACTCCACACTTAAGACTATGATCACTCACAAACTACATTTCCCATAACTCACTGCCCGGACTCATCATCACTTATCACTGATCACATTCACCTGTACCTCATTCACTGATTGCATTCACCTGTGTCTCACCATCCTGTTAGTCTCTGTCTATTTATACCATGGTCTTTCATTCACTCACCGCAAAGTCTTGTTTAAGTGTTACACTGCAATTCTGAGCATTCCCCTGGTTTTCTTGTCTCCTGGTTTTCTTGTTTTGGATTTCTTGCCCTGTTCCCTGGATTACTCTCTTGCCTCTGGTCCCTGCCTGTTTTGTTTGTTTGTTCGTTTCTTTGTTTGGACTGCCTGTCTGTGTATGACCCTTGCCTGTACTTTGGATTACGCCTCTGGATTGCCCTCAAATAAAGCTGCATTTGGATCCACCTTCGAGTCTCGGAGCAGTTCGTAACAGAAGACTTTGCCGCTATGAATCCAGCAGCACAGTTAATGCGTCTCCGTCAGGGAGATCGCCCCATCGAGGACTATGCAGAGGACTTCATTGAGCTGGCACATTTGACTTCAATGGAGGAGGTATGCCTCATGATATTTTTCAGAGGAGGACTATCTGAGCCACTCAGTTCTACCCTGCCTTTGCATGATCCTAATTGCTCTCTAAAAAAGTATATTGACATTGCATTGCAACTGAGTGGCTCTGCTTTTACAGTGGGTATAATGGAGGAGGATAGTGACATACCCACTGCATCTGCTATGCATGTGTCTTCGGACGACATGGCCGTCAGTCCAGTCGAGCCTGCAATTCACGGCAGTCCAGCCGAGCCCGCACTTCACGCCAAATCTGCCGAAGCCAAGGCAGTATGCGTCATGCCCGCCGTCCCTGAGACTGAGAGCGTTATGCCCGCCGCGCCTGAGACAGCAAGCGACATGCCCGCCAAGTTAGAGCCTTCACCGCTGGTCTTGTCCAGTTCAGAGCCCTCGCCACCGCTGGTCCTGTCCAGTTCAGAGCCCTCTTCATCGCTGGTCCTGTCCAGGTCAGAGCCCTCTTCATCGCTGGTCCTAACCAGCTCAAAGCCCTCGCCGCCGCTGGTCCCGTCAAGCTCAGAGACGCTTCACTTCCTGCCTGCCGAGCCAGAGCTTCACGTCAGTCCTGCCGAGCCAGAGTTTCACGTCACATCAGCCGATCCAAAGACTGAGCTTCACGTCACTTCTGCCGATCCAGAGACTGAGCTTCACGTCACTTCTGCCGATCCAGAGACTGAGCTTCACGTCACGTCAGCCGATCCAGAGAATGAGCTTCATGTCACTTCTGCCGATCCAGAGAATGAGCTTCACGTCACTTCTGCCGATCCAGAGACTGAGCTTCACGCCACTTCTGCCGATCCAGAGACTGAGCTTCACGTCACTTCTGCCGATAGAGAGACTGAGCTTCACGTCACTTCTGCCGATCCAGAGACTGAGCTTCACGTCACTTCTGCCGATCCAGAGACTGAGCTTCACGTCACGTCTGCCCGTCAAGAGTCTCGTCCCGCCGAGCCTGAATCGGTTCCTCTTCCTCTTCCCGTGTCTGTGTCTTCGGACAAGATGGCCTCCGCCGAGCCAGTGTCTCCGTACAAGATGGCCGCCTCCGAGCCAGTGTCTCCGTACAAGATGGCCGCCTTCGAGCCAGCGTCTCCGTACAAGATGGCCACCGCCGAGCCAGTGTCTTGGTACAAGATGGCCGCGCCGAACCAGTGTCCTAGGACAAGATGGTCTCCGCGGAGCTGGTGTCTGTTCCTCTTACTGAGCCGGTTCCTGTTCCTGAGCCGGTGTCTGTTCCTGTTCCTGAGCCGGTGTCTGTTCCTGTTACTGAGCCGGTGTCTGTTCCTGAGCCGGTGTCTGTTCCTGTGCCATGGTCGCTTCCCTGGCCGCCTGAAGGGTCGTCTCCTCCCTGGCCGCCTGAAGGGTCGTCTCCGCCCTGGCCGCCTGAAGGGTCATCTCCTTCCTGGACGCCTGCACAGCCTAATCCGCCCTGGTCCCCTGAAGGGTCGTCTCCTCCCTGGCCGCCTGAAGGGTCGTCTCCGCCCTGGCCGCCTGAAGGGTCGTCTCCTTCCTGGTCGTCTGCACAGCCTGATTCGTTCTGGTCGCCTGCACAGCCTGATCCGTCCTGGTCGCCTGCACAGCCTGATTCGTCCTGGTCGCCTGCACGGCCTGATCCGCCCTGGTCGCCTGCACAGCCTGATCCGCCCTGGTCGTCTGCACAGCCTGATCCGTCCTGGTCGCCTGCACAGCCTGATCCGCCCTGGCCTCCCATCTTGCCTCAGTCTCCAGGTCGTTATCCGCTCCACAGGCCTGGCCCTCCATCCCGCCCCCGGGTCCGCCTCTGCTCCTCCTCCCTCCTAGACAGTTTTAGGAGCGTCTGGAATCCGCTCCTTAAAGGGGGGGCTATGTAACGATCACCAGCTGGAGTGCCTTTGAGAGCCACCAGAGGGCCCTCCACACATAAGACTATGATCACTCACAAACTACATTTCCCATAACTCACTGCCCGGACTCATCATCACTTATCACTGATCACATTCACCTGTACCTCATTCACTGATTGCATTCACCTGTGTCTCACCATCCTGTTAGTCTCTGTCTATTTATACCATGGTATTTCATTCACTCACCGCAAAGTCTTGTTTAAGTGTTACACTGCAATTCTGAGCATTCCCCTGGTTTTCTTGTCTCCTGGTTTTCATGTTTTGGATTTCTTGCCCTGTTCCCTGGATTACTCTCTTGCCTCTGGTCCCTGCCTGTTTTGTTTGTTTGTTCGTTTCTTTGTTTGGACTGCTTGTCTGTGTATGTCACGTCAAACATAAAGGAAAACTGGTGCGAGGACTCAAGTGCAGTGAAAAGAGGATTTATTAACAAAAACAAACATAAATACAAAACAAAAACCCACGAGGGGGCAAAACACATAATAAAACATAAAATAACACAAAAACATACCAAGAGAAATTACGGGGGGAAACGGGAGACGTAGACATAACAAGGATCTGACAAAGACTGACAAACACAAGGGGTATATAAAGGGGAGAATTCAAGCAAGGCAGAGGGGGCACAGGTGGGGCAAATTAAACCAATAATTAGATAACAAGGGGGAGGGATCAAACAATGACAGAGGCACATGGCCACACTAACAAAACCCACATGTGCACACAAGACAGGACAGGCATGTGACATAACCCCCTCTCTACGGAGCGGCTACCAGACGCTCCATCAGCCGAGGGCGGGGCAAGAAAGACAGACCAGGGAGGGACGGGAGGGACAGACCAGGGAGGGATGAAGAGGGACAGACCAGGGAGGGACGAAGAGGGACGGACCAGGGCGGGACGGGAGGGACGGACCTGGGCGGGACGGGAAGGACAGACAAGGGGGAAACAGAAAAGGAAGGGGAAAACAAGGGGGAGACGGGGATCACAAAAAGTTCAGGCGGCCGGGGAGGCCGGGGTGACCAGCAGAGTTCAGGCGGCCTGCAGAGTTCAGGCGGCCAGCAGAGTTCAGGCGGCCGGGACGGCCGGGGTGGCCAGCAGAGTTCAGGCGGCCAGCAGAGTTCAGGCGGCCAGCAGAGTTCAGGCGGCGCAGGAAGAGCAGGGCGCCGGGGCGGCGCGGGGAGAGCAGGGCGCCGGGGCGGCGCGGGGAGAGCAGGGCGCCGGGGCGGCGCGGGGAGAGCAGGGCGCCGGGGCGGCACGGGAAGAGCAGGGCGCCGGGGCGGCGCGGGAAGAGCTGGAGTGCCCTTGAGAGCCACCAGAGGGCACTCCACACTTAAGACTATGATCACTCACAAACTACATTTCCCATAACTCACTGCCCGGACTCATCATCACTTATCACTGATCACATTCACCTGTACCTCATTCACTGATTGCATTCACCTGTGTCTCACCATCCTGTTAGTCTCTGTCTATTTATACCATGGTCTTTCATTCACTCACCGCGAAGTCTTGTTTAAGTGTTACACTGCAATTCTGAGCATTCCCCTGGTTTTCTTGTCTCCTGGTTTTCTTGTTTTGGATTTCTTGCCCTGTTCCCTGGATTACTCTCTTGCCTCTGGTCCCTGCCTGTTTTGTTTGTTTGTTCGTTTCTTTGTTTGGACTGCCTGTCTGTGTACCTTTGAGTCTCGGAGCAGTTCGTGACAAAATGTTTCCTGTAGTTTTTCACCAGGTTTGCACACACTGTAGGAGGGATTTTGGCCCACTCCTCCACATAGATCTCTAGATCAGTCAGGTTTCTGGCCTGTCGCTGAGAAACAGAGTTTGAGCTCCCTCCAAAGATTCTCTATTGGGTTTAGGTCTGGAGACTGGCTAGGCCACGCCAGAACCTTGATATGCTTCTTACAGAGCCACTCCTTGGTTATCCTGGCTGTGTGCTTCAGGTCATTGTCATGTTGAAAGACCCAGCCTCGACCCATCTTCAATGCTCTAACTGAGGGAAGGAGGTTGTTCCCCAAAATCTCGCAATACATGGCCCCGATCATCCTCTCCTTAATACAGTGCAGTCGCCCTGTCCCATGTGCAGAAAAACACCCCCAAAGCATGATGCTACCACCCCTATGCTTCACAGTAGGGATGGTGTTCTTGGGATGGTACTCATCATTCTTCTTCCTCCAAACACATTTAGTGGAATTATGACCAAAAAGTTCTATTTTGGTCTCATCTGACCACATGACTTTCTCCCATGACTCCTCTGGATCATCCAAATGGCCATTGGTAAACTTAAGACGGGCCTTGACATGTGCTGGTTTAAGCAGGGGAACCTTCCGTGCCATGCATGATTTCAAACCATGACGTCTTAGTGTATTACCAACAGTAACCTTGGAAACGGTGGTCCCAGCTCTTTTCAGGTCATTGACCAGCTCCTCCTGTGTAGTTCTGGGCTGATTTCTCACCTTTCTTAGGACCATTGAGACCCCACGAGGTGAGATCTTATATGGAGCCCCAGTCCGAGGGAGATTGACAGTCATGTTTAGCTTCTTCCATTTTCTAATGATTGCTCCAACAGTGGACCTTTTTTCACCAAGCTGCTTGGCAATTTCCCCGTAGCCCTTTCCAGCCTTGTGGAGGTGTACAATTTTGTCTCTAGTGTCTTTGGACAGCTCTTTGGTCTTGGCCATGTTAGTAGTTGGATTCTTACTGATTGTATGGGGTGGACAGGTGTCTTTATGCAGCTAACGACCTCAAACAAGTGCATCTAATTTAGGATAATAAATGGAGTGGAGGTGGACATTTTAAAGGCAGACTAACAGGTCTTTGAGGGTCAGAATTCTAGCTGATAGACAGGTGTTCAAATACTTATTTGCAGCTGTATCATACAAATAAATAGTTAAAAAATCATATATTGTGATTTCTGGATTTTTTGTTTTTAGATTATGTCTCTCACAGTGGACATGCACCTACGATGACCATTTCAGACCCCTCCATGATTTCCAAGTGGGAGAACTTGCAAAATAGCAGGGTGTTCAAATATGTATTTCCCTCACTGCAAAATATATGTATTAATATATGTATTAATTGTATTTTAAAAAAATGTATGTCTTATGTCTTTAAAAAAAGTTATTTATGTCTGTGATGGCAAAGCTGAATTTTCAGCATCATTACTCCAGTCTTCAGTGTCACATGATCCTTCAGAAATCATTCTAATATGATGATTTGCTGCTCAAGTATAATTTCTCATTATCAATGTTGAAAACACTTTTGTGGACACTACAATATGTGGTTGTGTCATGATTTGATTTCATTTTTTTTTAATCAATTTAATGTATCCTTGCTGAAAAACAGTATTAATGAAAAAGTTAAACAAACTTTTGAATGGCAGCGATCAGGCATAACATTATGACAGGTGAAGTTAATAACACTGATGATCTCTTCATCATGGCACCTGTTAGCGAGTGGGATATATTAGGCAGCAAGTGAACATTTTGATGTGTAAGAAGCAGGAAAAATGTGCAAGCATAAGGATTTGAGTTTGACAAGGGCCAAATTGTGATGGCTAGACGACTGGGTCAGATCTCCAAAACTGCAGTTCTGATAGAAAGGTGTCAGAATACAAAGTGCATCGCAGTTTGTTGCGTATGGGGCTGCATTGCCGCAGACCAGTCAGGGTGCCCATGCTGACACGTAAGCATCATAATTGGACCACAGAGCAATGAAAGAAGGTGGCCTGGTCTGATGAATCACGTTTTCTTTTACATCACGTGGATGGCCGGGTGTGTGTGCGTTGCTTACCTGGGGAACACATGGCACCAGGATGCACTATGGGAAGAAGGCAAAAAGTGTGATGCTTTGGGCTATGATTTTTTTTATATAATATTATGGACATAGACCTGAAGAATGAATATATCAGATGCAGGTAATACACTCTTTTAGTTGATCTCTCTCATATTACTCTACTCTACATAATACAATAAGCTTCAATGAAGCATCTCAATGTTCCTTTGTTACTAGTTCTTAAGTGACGTTTTAGAATTAAGGCGCATGGTACAGCTCACTTTTGGGGGTTTTCCACTGTGTACAGTAAAGGGTACTTTTTTAGTACCACCTCGGTTGAGGTTCCAAGCGAGCCGTACCTATAGAAAATAAGACGTGTAAACACTGCTGATCACTGATTGATCAGAAAGAATTATCACCTCCAGCGTCATTGGATTTGTGACATGAGACATCAAACCCGCTAGATTTAAATAGACAGCCACCGCAGTATCATTTGTTCGCAATATTTTTTGAAACAACTTTCTTTAAACAACCATCAGGCACAACTTGAAAAAAGAAATGGCTGAGGTTTGGTTTTAGTTAGTTATTTGATGCTATTAAAATGGGGTGTGACGTAATGATTGACAGCTATTCTGAGCGAAGTAGTCACTGAGGCACCAACTGACTTTTTTCAAGATTGGAGCTTCAACTTTAATTTCTACATTTCCGTAACTGTTTATTTATGTACTAACCGATTCTGCGGAACTGCGGGTGGGGCCTTGATACTTCACGCTCACTACAGCACAGACTGTCAGATGTCAGTGCCATATTTGGAAGTCAATGGCTTCACTTCTACAATGGAAGAGAGTGACAGTCTATGTTAAACTTGAGATTTGAATCTATGGCAGAAGGAAGTAGTTCTGTACAAAAGAGTGTTTTTATTTATTAATTCACTTGTGCCGTCGAACTGTTGTATAAACACAATATCACACTCATAGCCATGCTATGGCTGTATATCGGCATGCTGTGATTACCTATGACCGAAACACAGCCATATCGCACTGCTACTCATATGATATTGCTCATATATATAAGTGGAACAGCTTACCCCACACTCCCCATCTGCACTTACACTTTACAGTCTCTTTGCATAAAGAACATTGCAAGTTCAAGACTAATTGGTGTCCTGTCCCTGCTATTCATACGAGACATCCTGTCCACCCACACTTATTCTTAATGTGATCCGAACAGTCACTACTTAACTCTGATCAGGAATGTAAATGCACAATAGTAATGGACCAATCAAACTTTCCATTAGCACAAAATGCACAAAGGCTCCTTTTGATTCCCTGCTGAGCGCATATGTCTCTCTTTGAGGCATCCAGTCTGAAACACTCGCTCCTTTACCATTTCGAAGGGATAGGGTTTCTTCGATTGCATTTATAACTCCAACTCTCTCCTCACTTTCCAGCTAGACAAATATTTTGATACGCTGACACGATAATTTTCAAAAGAATTGCAGGAAATTATTTCTGGAACTTGATGTGGACCAGAAGTTTTCAAAGTATCTCATGCTCATTGTAACATATGATTAAACAGTCAATTGCTGAGAACTGTAGTAACATGATTACGGCGCAGATTATTCCAGCAGACAAAGACTCAATAGTGTGTGTGTGTGTAGGTTGCAATGTAGGTGGATAGAGTGAAATGAAATGCCACCACCTGTAGTTATCATTCATCTATGGTCTGTAAAATGAAGGAAAGTTGCATTATGAAACCTGGTATAATCATGAACTCAGCAGGGAGCGCAAAGACTCATTTTTCACACATCTCTCACACACTGATCTTCATCTGTCCTGCAGCAAATATTCACCATAGCTTGTGCTTGCCATCAAATCAGTTTATTTCTCTCTAGCCCTTTGTCACAGCTTCAGTGATTCAATAACATGTACCCATTGCCTTTTAACACAATGTGCATGATTTCATTAACTGCAAAGCATTGTTTAACCATCCAATCTCTCTGATATCAATATGATGCGGCTCTCTTGCGAACGAGATGCAGAAGGAAACAACCTTGCTGGGAGGCACGCAGCAGAAAAGCAGTGTGTGTTTATGTATGTGTGGTGCGTGTTTTATGAGTAGGGGTAAAACTACAACCGTCTGAACAAGGGTCATGTCTTTACAAAAGCTACACGCGTCCACAGCTTCCGGCCTGAGAAAAAAAGTGTGTCTAATGTATGAGCCCTTGAGACATAGCTATTCATAGTCCATTCAGCCAAATGTCACTGATGCAGGGTTACGTACAGGCCAGTCAACTACTAATGTCTCGTTCCTTTAGGTTAGTCAAAGTGAAAAGAGCAGAGTGGAAAATGTGTTTTGATGAGGAACTTGCTGTTTATAGGGATTCAAGAATGCAGATACCTGCCTGCATCCTGCACGTTGGAGGACAGATTCATGAAGCAAAGAAACATGAGTCAGACACTATTCTGGGCATGTTTTAGGATGCTTATGAGTTTTAGAGCTTATGGGGTAGAAATTTTGGTTGATGTTAAAACAGTTTTCTAACAATAGCCAAAAAGGTTGTCTGGCATTTGATTCGCAGTTGTTATGAATGCAATCCACTCTAAATAGCAAATTTCAAACAATGTAAGATGGTAAAGGGAGGATCATTAATATTCATGATGGAAGCTTGATGGTCTGTAAAATGGCAAGCTCACGAGCCCATTATTTCATGCAATGTGACTGCAATTACTTTATAATCTCCGTTATATTCAACAATGCTATCTCAAATTTCACTCTTTATCAATGCATTCAATCCACCAGTGGAGCTAAATCATTAGGCTTGTTCGACTTCACCCAGCAATACGCAGAACGAAGCAGTGCATGCCGGTTAGAAATTTTGTCCGACTTGAGGCAGCGCCGACGCCGCACGTGACAGTGACGTATGTCAACAAAGTGCCGCGAGAGTGATTCAAGAGCAGTTGGCTAATATTAGATTAGATTCAACTTTATTGTCATTACACAAGTACAAGTACAAGGCAAAGAAATGCAATTTAGGTCTAACCAGAAGTGCAATAGCAGCAAGTGCAGGATATATACAGTGGTTGCGTAAGTGCAGGACATGGAAATGTACTGAATATATATAAATATGTATAAATAGAGAGATGGTTATAACTATAAACAGAACTGAATTTACAGGTGAATATGTAGTGAATAAATATACAGATGGTTATTACTATAAACAGAATTTACAGGTGAATATGTACTATGAATATAATATACAGATGGCTATTACTATAAACAGAATTTTACAGATAGAGGTATACAATAATATGTTAGGCTAATATGAGGAATATAGCAGTGGATTAAGGTAGTGCAATAAATTATGGACAGAGCTAGCCGAAAGAAAGTGTAAAAGTGCAGTGGAAAGTGGTTGCATATTACAGTTAGAAGTACGGTGCAAAATGCAAATGTAAACATTGGTACTATAAATACAGTCGGCAGTGCAAATGAGCATAATCCAGTTAAGATATGGTGGTGCAAAATGCATAAGTAAACAGTTGTTACTGTAATAAACAGTCGGTAGTGCAAATAACAAAGTGAAGGCAGATGTGAGGTAGGAGAGCTAGCAGTTTATGAGGGAAGTGGATCAACGGGGGTTTGAGTTCAGTAAAGAGACAGCTCTGGGGAAAAAACTGTTCTTAAGTCTACTGGTTCTGGTCCGGAGGATCCTGAAACGCCTGCCGGAGGGCAGGAGAGAAAACAGTCTGTGGGCTGGGTGAGAGGAGTCCTTGAGGATGCTGCGAGCTCGATGCAGACTGCGTTTCCTCTGGATGTGCTCGATGGCAGGTAGTGGAGTCCCTGTGATGCGCTGGGCAGTTTTCACCACCCACTGCAGTGCCTTGCGCTCCGCAACAGAGCAGCTCCCATACCATACTGCCACACAGTTGGTCAGGATGCTTTCTATTGCGCAGCGATAGAAGTTCACCAGGATAGCCGAGAAGAGCTGATTCTTCCTCAGTGTCCTCCAGTGATGCGCGGGTTGATCCAAAATGAGCGGGTGCCTGCGGTCACCCGCGGTTACCCGCGGTTACGAGTCATCCAAAAATATTTTTAATGATATTCGGGTCACGGTCGGTCGGGTCGTCAATAAATCCTTATTTACCTTTTGAATGTTGAGCGTTATTAACTTTTGAATAAATGCTGACGCGGGACAAAATGCCCGATTTCCCAAAACGTTGAACTGAGCAATGCCATTGTACCATTTTAGGCTACTTTTAAATGCATATAGCTCAGTAAAGTCAATTTTATGTATTTTCTGAGAGGGGCGGGATTTTTGTTGGTAAAGTCGGGGGAGAGACGCACACTTCGATTAGACTGGATAAACACATGCAGCATCTTAATTGTTAAGAAAATGAAACGAAATAAATGAATAAATCAAGCCTGTATCATACAGCACCATACAGAAAAAGAACAGTTTGCGCTCCTAAGGGCTTGCTGATGAATTCTTCAAGCCGGGTTGAAACATAAACATCGCGTTCATCAATAATATGCATCTAGAGCTGAAATGAAAAATGATGGGCCGCCTCAAGAACTGCCTGCTCTCGCCGCTGCACCTCTGAGCGCACCACGTCAGGGCCTGAAACATTTTCTCAATGGCCCAATGACGCTACGATGAGCATTTACTACGTGTAAAAAATGCGGGTCAGGAAGCGGGTCGGGTACAATATTTTCTTCTTTTTTTGCGGTCCGAGTTGCGGGCGGGTTAGTTGAAAACGTCGGTCGGGTGCGGGTTGTTTATACATTGACCCGCGCATCACTGGTGTCCTCAGGAAGAAGAGGCGCTGGTGAGCCTTCTTGACCAGGCTGGAGGTGTTGGTCGTCCACGACATGTCCGCCGAGATGTGGATCCCCAGGAACTTGAAACTGGAGACACACTCAACGGCCATTCCATTGATGTGGATGGTGTTGTGTGTGCCTCTTGACTCTTTCCTGAAGTCCACGATGAGCTCATTTGTTTTGGTGGTTTTGAGGAGCAGGTTATTATCAGCGCACCATGTGGCCAGGTACTGGATCTCCTCCCTGTAGGCAGTCTCATCGTTGTTGCTGATGAGACCAATCACCGTAGTGTCGTCCACAAACTTGACGATGGAATTAGATCCATACATAGGCTTGCAGTCGGAGGTGAAGAGGGAGTAGAGAAACGGACTTAGCACACAGCCCTGTGGTACACCAGTGTTGAGTGTGATGGACGTGGAGCAGGTGGATCCTGATCGAACATTCTGGAGTCTGTCAGTTAGGAAGTCCAAAATCCAGTTACACATTGAAGTGTTGATGCCCAGGTGTCCAAGTTTGGCTATTAACTTGGATGGGATGACAGTGTTGAATGCTGAGCTGAAGTCAACAAACAGCATGCGTGCATAAGTGTTTTTATTGTCCAGATGGGTGAGCACAGAGTGCAGTGCCATGGAAACTGCATCCTCTGTGCTCCTATTGCTGCGATAGGCAAACTGGTGTGAGTCCAATGTGTATGGTAGAGAGTCTTTTAGGTGTTCCAGGACCAGCCGCTCAAAGCACTTCATGACGATGGGTGTGAGTGCTACAGGGCGGTAGTCATTAGGGCACCTCGGGCTAGAGTGTTTCGGCACTGGTACAATGGAAGTGCGTTTAAAGCATGTTGGTACAGCTGCTTGGGCAAGAGACAGGTTGAAAATGTCTGTAAAAACCCCAGCGAGCTGCTCCGCACATGCCCTGAGAACACGACCAGGGATGTTGTCTGGTCCAGCAGCCTTGTGCGCGCTGATCCGGCTCAGTGCCTTGCAGACATCTGTGGAGGAGAGTGTGATTGGTGGGTGGTCAGCTGAGGGTTTGAGCTTGGTAATACCATAGATATCCATAATAAAGGCTAGATGTCTTACGGCGGAGTCTCTAACGTCATCACCGGTGGCCATCTTGTCACAGGCAGGGCTCTGTGGTGCCTGATGTAAGGCAAGTGATCTGTATGAACACAAATACTCTTATCTCACTGAAATCTTGACGGATTTACAAATGGTTTGGTTTCTTACAAACGTTATTAACGTGGCTATAATTATGGATGCTTGAACAAATTATGAATAATGTTTCATAAGTATGCAGTGTCATAACTACATCTCTGACGTTTATAACAAACCAAACAGTTTGAAAATCGGTAGAAAATTTAGCAAGTTATGGTTATTTAAAAAGTACATGCACCATGAAAACAATGTTACGAGTGAGCGAGCTGCCTGTGACAAGATGGCCACCATGTGCGGACGTCGACCTCAATTGGAAGAAGCGCGCATGACAGACATCTAGCCTTTATTATGGATATCTATGACTAATACAGCCGGTGCAGTTTCTCCAGAGCAGCTGCACAAGGCTGCACGGACTCTGATGACGACACAGCTGTTCCATGATTGGCAAGATTCACCGCATGTCAGCGATCACGTATGTTTCGTGTTTATTCTAAAACCTTCAGCTCCACTAATGCGCACAAATCTGTTTTTTATAACAGTAAAACCTCCTTTCATGTAGTCGCGATGTTATATTGTCATATTTATCAAAATAAAACAGATAAAAAATGTAGACCCCACTTCATTGATAGTGTAGGCCTATATGTTGAACTTTATTCTTGTACAAACACACTCTGTATTAAGCAGTACATAAAGTATGACATGACAATAATGTCTCTGAAACATCTGTGTATTGCCAAATATTGCATTTATTTCACTTCAGCTGATAAAGTATGCAAACACAGCGCGAGCGTCACTGCGGGAAGCAGAAAGTGTCTGACTTCACGTTTACAGCTCCTCCCCGCCTGCACGCGGCTACTCTCGCTGATCAGTTGCATCCAGCCGCAGCCGATGTCGAATACACCTAATGGCATTTTACAATCAAAGCCAACGTAATGACACAATTGTTCACGAGACAAATGACAGCCAATGCTGTCAAAGCTGACGTAACGTGTGTAGCAAATTAGCTCTATATGAAATATTAATAATAAATAATAACTGGTTATAATTTATTATGAATATTTGGTTAATATAATTAATTTACTGTCCTAAATTAATTTTACAATCAATGAACCTATTTGTCCCATGAACACTCAGGATCAATTGTTTATTAACTCTAAGAAATGTACATTTCCGGGGCATGGGAAATGTCTTTCTTAATTTACGATACTACTAAGAGCAGTAACCAAGATCTAAATGATTAGTGACTCCAGTTATGAGCTTGAGACACGGACAACTTTATGTGTAACATGAACAAGATTTTATTAACTAGTCTAAACACTTAAACTACTCTAACATGCACACACATACATGCATACAGTTTACCAAGGGAAAAAGAGCTGAAGCAGAATACAGGAAAGCAAGAAGTTACAGCATTGTCTGAAATTCAGCAGATCAACAGCCTTGAGCAAACCATCAGTTTAGTTCTAAAATGCCCTTCTTTAAAAGGGGTAAGGATACTTAATGTATCAAATAATGAAACTAAGTTTGATACTTGCATGTCTCGCCCATTTGAATTAAACTGTCCTGATGCAATTTGTTGAGGCTCCAGTTGATCCTTGCTGATGTGGTCTTGATGAGAGAGAACCAGTGGTAATCACTGTATCTATGGTGAATGGAAAGACAAGGCCGCAGCCTGGCACAAGCTTTGGTGGGTCCTTAGAGGCTTCTAGTTTAGCATCATCTTCACGTCAGCATTTCAGAAAAAGGAAAAGCCCCGGCTAAAAGCTGATCAGTGACTTTAAAGCATGAAGATGGCACCCCCCCTGGAGGTGCAAGAGCCAATGAGAAGATTTCCCTTTGGAGGGAAATTTTACGACCCTTTGTGTTCTAGCAGGGCATTTGAATATGTACTTTCATTGGGTGTTTAAGGAAAGAATCTTTAAGATTCTTATAATACTAATGCATCACAAAGTTAGCAACATGTAATGTAAATTAACAAATCGGTGACGAAGATTGGCTTTTTTAGACCAAACATGCCGCACATATAATGTTGGTTAAGCATAATATGCAAAGTCTGAAACATTAACCCAATTGAGTTTACAAGAATACAAACGCCACATAAAAGGGAAAATCATGAGATGGGAAAATTATATATATGTTTGCACATTTATCAAGTGGTTATATATAGACTATATATATAGGATTAACAGGGTTTTTATTCCTCTAACTCTGCAAGAGTTTAAATGAGAGTCACACCTCTCAGGACATTCCTTCCCGTCGTAAAACCCAGTCTCAGTGTGTGTCCTGTAACAAGACACCGCGTCCTGCCAGTGTGTAGCTTCATTTGGGGAACCTTTCACAGGCCTTATTTGGGAGAGTGAGTTTGCTGGATTATTCATTATATAAATGAATAATATGTGTGTGTCTGATTGATCCAGACGCTACATATTCCCCCCTTTCGATCGTTGTTGTCCCTCTCAAGGACAACCACGAACGACATTGGAAGTGCAGAAAGATCAGACACACCTCTGTCATACAAGGCTGGAAGGCCATGGTGGCCTCTGGTTGTTTTTGTTTCCTGGAGCGGTGGTCGTTCCATCGGGTGATGTAGACAGTAGCCAAGTCCAGGTCTCTGCAGCAGGTGCCAAGGCAGCAGGTGCCTTGAAAGTGTGTCAGGTGGTTGCTGGTGACTGCAGGGAGTGGTTATGGGTATTGTGTAGTGTGAAAAGAGTTTCAGACTGACCTAGTGTTGGTAGCAAAAGGGCAGCAGGCGGTCATTAGGCCTTTGTTCTGCACCCAGGGACCACGAGTCTGAAGTCTGCAGTGTTACTCTGCTCTGGCTGCGGTGCTGACTTAAGCTTGCCCAAGCTGTGTTGGGCAAGAGTAAGAGGTTCGTTCTTCCCAGTACTCCTCAGGGGAGTTCTGATCAAGGAGCTCTTTTACTAGTGCTAGCAGCTCTTGTAACTCAGAAGCAGGCGTGTACAGCTGTCTTTGTGCAGCCTCTGTTTGGCACCTGTGTGAAAGGTGTGGAGGAGGATGTCGTTGTTGAAGACTGCTGTGGGACGTCCTGTGGTGTTTGCTGGGTGAGAATGTTCTTTTCCATGGCTCCTCCCAGCGGTTGGTCTTGAGTCTAGATATATGGCCCTGGTGATGGTTTTGCCCTCTGCTGGCTAGCTTTTTGTTAAAGGCTCTTGCATTGTGGAAATGCTGGGTGCCTTCTGGTGCCAGCTTTGGATTCTGGATTTTTCCGTTCAGAATCGCTGGGATCTTACGAACCCTTTTTGAGGAGGCCTTGTGTTTGTTAAAGGCCTTCTGTGTCAGGTCACGCAGTTGTTGGATAGGCATTGTGTTGGCGCAGGCCATGATGCCTAAATGATGACTTACAATAGGATGGAGGTTTCGGAGGAAAAGGCTCTTGAAGCTGGTGTCCTCCTCCATCCCAGGTTCGTTGCGAGCTCCGAAGTAAGCTCGTCTGAGTCTGTGATAATAAACATAGGGAGTTTCATGTCGACCCTGTTTTGTATCTAGGGCAGCGATCAGTCCGTTTTCAAACTCTGAGAACTGCTTTATAATGGCTTGTTTCAGCTGCTGGTAGTTAGACTTGATGCTTTCTGGCTGCCGAGCCAGAAAGCGTCGCACCTCTGGGCTGGATGTTATCCAGATCAGATTGAATCTATCTTGATGGTGCACACTCATCAAAGACTGCAGGTGAAAGTCAATGTCTCGCAGGTAAGCGTGAACGTCGTTGTCTCCTGCAAGCTCTGGTGTGAATGCAGGGATCTGTCTGGCCATTCAGTTGAGGTCTTTGAGTGGCACTACATGTGTCGTTTCAGGATTCGTTTGAATCAGTCCTTTTCCTTCTGCGGCTGCAGAAGCTTTAAGGAAATTGTCCGATGACATGTTAAGCAGAGGGGTTTGTCTCCCCCCTTGGTAACTCTGTACTTGGCTGGGGGAGGTTTCTCTGCTGATTGCAAGTGGGGGAGTGAGATGTCTCTCCTGCTGTGGTTCTTTTTGCAGAAGGTAAGAGTGTCTCAGTTCTCGTTGGACCATGTCAAGTTCATCTTTGGTGTCGTCCAGCTGCTGGGTCAGTGCCTCAATTTCAGCTCTGGACACCTTCAGTTGACCTTCACAGGCCATGATTCTGGCATCTTTTTCCAAGATTTCAGAATTTGCTGCGTTTAACAGTGACTTTGTGTGAAAGAGTTCCTTTTCCAGGTCCTCTCTGGCTGTCTTTTCCAACTGCTCTTGTTGTTTAGCAGTTGTCAGTGCGGTTTGAAGACTGTGGATTTCCACCTGTGTCTCTCTTCTGCCAGGGTCCTTGCGTCTGTCCTGGGCCTCCATCTCTAGCTGGTCTATGCGGCTTTTAGCATGTGTCAGCTCCTTTTGGGACTCTGTGATCTGGAGTTTGAGGTTGTTTACCTCCTGTTTCAAACCTGTGAGGTTGTGGGCCAGGAGGATAACCTCAGTCAGATATTTGTGGTCATACCTCTGGTTTGAGTCATCTTTCATTAGTTGTCTTCCCTTGTTATCCAGTTGCATTTGGCTCTTGTGCTGAAGGTCGTCAGCGGCCGTGGGTAAAAGGATGTTCTTCAAAACACCTAGCCAGTCCTTTTGGTCTGCCATCTGGGCAGTTAGGCTGAGCATCTGCAACATTCTGGCACACTTGTGGTGAGAGTAAGGGCAAGAGACTAATGCAAGATCAAACAGAATTTGGAGCTAAAGGCAAAGTGAGACAGCTAGGTGTATAATGTACAGCTAGGTTTTGCCAGGTGTGGTTAGCAAGTGAAATGTGTACCTGATTATTACTATCTTAGCTGCAAATAGCAGGATGCTCAGATTTGTGTGGATCTGAGTGGCTTTGCTAGAAGAGCGTAAGCCTAGATTTAATAAATGACTTAAGATGGTTCTTATGGTCAAATTATTTCTCAGAACTTACTGATAGCATACAACAGGCTTGATCTCTGAACAAATGAAGAAGAGAAAGAAAGAGGAAGAGGAGAGCTTTCCGATTGGATTGTGTTTATTAGTGGTACTCAAAATTATGCCATAGCAATCGTCTAGATTACTTGTGTAGCTGGCTCATAAAATTAAAGCAACTGTTGAAAATAAACAAATCTAGAAGGAAAGTTGTCTAGTTACTTTTGCGGTTTCATGGGGAAATGAAACCACAATAGAACAAGAGGGTTAAATGAAAAATTAATAGCTGACTTCTATTATGATTAAATTTAATAAAAAGATTTAAAGTGATTAAAAACAGCTGACTGATCTGGTATTGGGAATAATCAATTGCACTTATGATCAACCATTAGATTTGCTTTGGACATCATTCTATAGTTGGTCACAGCTGCTGCGTGTTCAAGACCATACCATGCGTTTGTCCCTCCATAAAGTTTGAGTCAATGTGCCATTGAAAGTTCCCAATAACTATAAAAATTCTTCTCTAGCTAAACAGTTTACATGTAATTAAGTTTAGATTTAATTAACAAAGTAACTGCACATTTAGCTGAACAGCGTTCAGTAAGGAATGCACCTGAAAAGTGCAGGTGAAATTAGATGAGAAGAATTAAAGTTAAGATAAGAGAAAGTGAGAATTCAGAAACCAGAAATGGGGTTAAAGGAAAATGGTGTTGATCACTTCACACTGCATACACACAAGCTGTAGTTAAAGGCTTCATGTAAATGATGCTAACAACTAACTGTTGAAGTTATTAGTTGGCTTAGCCTAAGCTGAAGGGCTGCTAGGTTGGGTTAGCTTAGCCACTTCGGCTGTTTGTTTACAAAATGGCGTCGGAAGGTAACACATGTGCTATCTAGAGTTAGCACTTCCTGTGACAAGTCGTTGTCATGGGAACCAATGCACTTTAGAGTTTCAGTGAGTGAGACACAGTTTTGATCACCAGGTAGCTATGCTTTTTAAATGCACGGATAAAGTTTAGATGAATGACATCAATCTAACTATAATTTGTAAGGCTTCTACACTGTAAAAAGGGGAGCATCGCCCATATTTACATTTATATAACCCTGTACTGAGATTCCTTCGTCAGAAACAGGTTAAGCAATACTGCATTTGGAATTCTTTAACCAAAGCAGAGTAATCAATTCTGGTACAGTTTATATGCCGCTGAGCTGAGATTCCTTCGTCAAAACAGACTTGCGCTTTAATACTGAAATTAGGGTTTCTTCGCTAAAATCATATTAACCTTACACTGATACCATTTGAAAATATGCTTAAATGTGTTAAGACTTTTTCAATTACAGTAGAGATGTCAATTCAAATCATCATTTATCTGCATTCAAATAAGCCAGCAACTAGCGACCTTACTGCGGTATCGCATGTTGTGTCCTATTCTGACTAGAATTATCAAATAAATGCACACTTTTAGGTTGAAAGTGGTTTAAGCTCATAACCTTTGTTTAATCATGCCCGCATTCTCCACCATTTATGTAGCAAATTAGCTCTATATGAAATATTAATAATAAATAATAACTGGTTATAATTTATTATGAATATTTGGTTAATATAATTAATTTACTGTCCTAAATTAATTTTACAATCAATGAACCTATTTGTCCCATGAACACTCAGGATCAATTGTTTATTAACTCTAAGAAATGTACATTTCCGGGGCATGGGAAATGTCTTTCTTAATTTACGATACTACTAAGAGCAGTAACCAAGATCTAAATGATTAGTGACTCCAGTTATGAGCTTGAGACACGGACAACTTTATGTGTAACATGAACAAGATTTTATTAACTAGTCTAAACACTTAAACTACTCTAACATGCACACACATACATGCATACAGTTTACCAAGGGAAAAAGAGCTGAAGCAGAATACAGGAAAGCAAGAAGTTACAGCATTGTCTGAAATTCAGCAGATCAACAGCCTTGAGCAAACCATCAGTTTAGTTCTAAAATGCCCTTCTTTAAAAGGGGTAAGGATACTTAATGTATCTAATAATGAGACTAAGTTTGATACTTGCATGTCTCGCCCATTTGAATTAAACTGTCCTGATGCAATTTGTTGAGGCTCCAGTTGATCCTTGCTGATGTGGTCTTGATGAGAGAGAACCAGTGGTAATCACTGTATCTATGGTGAATGGAAAGACAAGGCCGCAGCCTGGCACAAGCTTTGGTGGGTCCTTAGAGGCTTCTAGTTTAGCATCATCTTCACGTCAGCATTTCAGAAAAAGGAAAAGCCCCGGCTAAAAGCTGATCAGTGACTTTAAAGCATGAAGATGGCACCCCCCCTGGAGGTGCAAGAGCCAATGAGAAGATTTCCCTTTGGAGGGAAATTTTACGACCCTTTGTGTTCTAGCAGGGCATTTGAATATGTACTTTCATTGGGTGTTTAAGGAAAGAATCTTTAAGATTCTTATAATACTAATGCATCACAAAGTTAGCAACATGTAATGTAAATTAACAAATCGGTGACGAAGATTGGCTTTTTTAGACCAAACATGCCGCACATATAATGTTGGTTAAGCATAATATGCAAAGTCTGAAACATTAACCCAATTGAGTTTACAAGAATACAAACGCCACATAAAAGGGAAAATCATGAGATGGGAAAATTATATATATGTTTGCACATTTATCAAGTGGTTATATATAGACTATATATATAGGATTAACAGGGTTTTTATTCCTCTAACTCTGCAAGAGTTTAAATGAGAGTCACACCTCTCAGGACATTCCTTCCCGTCGTAAAACCCAGTCTCAGTGTGTGTCCTGTAACAAGACACCGCGTCCTGCCAGTGTGTAGCTTCATTTGGGGAACCTTTCACAGGCCTTATTTGGGAGAGTGAGTTTGCTGGATTATTCATTATATAAATGAATAATATGTGTGTGTCTGATTGATCCAGACGCTACACGTGAATCGTTAAATGATTTAGTAAAAAATAGATTCATTCAAAATGTCTGATTCATTTAGGGACAAAGCATTTATGAGTGAGTTGTTATATCATTCATTAGAACAATTCATTCAAAAACGTGGGTTCATTCTGTAACGAAACATTAGTGTTGCTCGGAGACATGCAACATTTTCATTGTAAGTCACCTAATATTGACTTCTTGCTTATTGAACTAAAAAATCAATATGACATTTGCAAATGTTGGTAGGTGACATTATTTTTATATTTGCATAATTAATGGATTGTAGGTAAAAATGTATACAGCACTATTTTTGTCAAGTATAGTGGTGTTTTAGTAAGTTTGAAACCGCGTCAAACAAACCACTGTGTGAATGAACTGTCTAGGATTCATACCGAAACGTGAATCGATTTAGGCCCTGTGTACACCTGATATTAAGATGCGTTTTGGTAGATCGGATCACGAGTGGACAACGCTAAATACAGGTGTAAACAGGGTCTAAAATTTTTTGAGCTTGTCCACTTTCCACCACTTCCAGAGGTAGTAGAAAATGCATTCGACCGGATTGCTTTCGTAGTGTAATTAGTGTAACACATTTTTTCTAACAAACACAAAAGGCCTACTCTCCGCCGACTGACCTAATGCGTAAAAATTATGGGAATCGCGCTGGCCAGATGGGATTTAAACTTTGTCGGTGGAGACCCAAGTTTGGTTTGAAGATGAAAAACGTACCAAGCACAATGTTCTCTCACCATTCATGATTTCTTGGTGTTGCGGCTGTCAGAGCAGAAACGTAAGCTGATGCTCTCCACATGTTTTTCTGTTGTCTACAGGCACGATCATATATATATGAGTGTATGTATATGTGTGTGTGTGTGTGTGTGTGTGTGTGTGTGTGTGTGTGTGTGTGTGTGTGTGTGTGTGTGTGTGTGTGTGTGTGTGTGTGTGTGTGTGTGTGTGTAAATTGCGCAAGCCTATTTTGTCCATTAGATCAAAAGATCTGAAAAGGCGCATACATTTACTCACCCAATTGCATGGTTGAGTGTGAGTAGGCCAGCTGTCTGTGCAGGCAGTGTTTTGGGGACAAGCATTGTTTTTGCTAGCATATTTCTATATTTAACACATTAATTATGTAAATAACAATGTAAAAAAAACCAAATGGTTAAAATATATGATTAATTGAATTGAATTAATTGAAGCTCTAATTTCACATTAGTTGTAGTTGTTGTGTTTCTGCTCATCTCTTCTCTTTTTATGTTATTTTATGTTATTTATTTTATCTTCAGTGATACTGCTTGTTAGCCGCAGGTGTCTAATGCTCAATCATCACTTGTAGAGTAAATCTACTTTATTTCACTAACTGCAACATTACTTCACTGTTTTTACTCTCTATAGATTGGGACCATATGAAAACTGAGCACACTGTTTAACATTGAGGATTTTACTGTGTAAAAATGTAACCGGCAACATGCTTTTTTTTTTTTTTTTTTTTTTCATTAAATCATTTATTAAAATTAATTTGGAAAATTGTCTTGGTCTTTAACTACAAACACACACTAAGAAACTTGATAGTTTTGTTTATGTTTAGGATTATACCAGCACCAAAAACACAACATATGCTGGTCCACCGACACACCAGCATCCCAAGCTGGGGACCAGCAAACCAGGATTTCAGCAGGGATGACAAGGTGCCTTTGACATTTCTGGATAAGGATCGCGGATAAACCATTCTCAGTTCACTCACACAGTCTATATGAGTATCTGTGTGAGTAGACAAGCCTAAATGTCAAGGGGCTCACATCAAAGCCTCCTTCTTTGTACAATCTGACGGGCTCTATACTTGTACCAGAATTTCATTACGCCAGAAGAGGCTGTTTTGGCAGGAGGCTTAATCATGCAGATAGTTTGGCCTGCGCTCCCACAGTTCTGGCCGACTAATTCAAAATCTTAAATATAACTGCTCATTCTTTATCCCTGTGAATGACAAGACACAATACAAAGGCAATCTGTGATGCTTGGTTGTTATGAATGGGCCACTTATGAATTTACATGACATCCTGCAGTGCGACAGTGAGAAGAACATTATTGGATTGCTCAATGAACAATATGGCAGTCGCTACTGGTAGGGGAGACTTGGCAAAAGGGCAGCCCACTCTTGTCGCAGACCTTTACTCAGCCAGTAATAGCATCAGTAGGAAAAGGATTGAAGGAGGCAATTAATATGCCAGGCTCTAAACAAACATGTTGCAGTGGTTTCTAAATGTTGTGTTTAATATCCACAGCTGCTGAACACATACGCCCCAATGAGCCTTTCTCTATCAAACAAACACTGTATATTTGATAAACCACACAATTACCCTTTAAAGGTCTTCATCTGACAGACATTTTGGTTTAATTTACCTTCTCTCCCTTTATCTGCTATGTTTGTCTCATTAAATGGTTTGTAGGGACAGGACCCTTCAGCGCGGCCTCTTTAACAGTGGAGGGAGTTGGGATACTACAAATTCCTGTAGCGCAGTAAAAACAAACACTTTATCATTAGGCTGTTGTGTCATAAATGGGTTCTTGTGTGCCAGACGCGGACTATCAGAAGAGAATGAATGATGTAGTTTCTAAATTTGAATTGGCTGCACATTGGGTGTTAAGGGACGGTTCAACACATTAATCATTTCCCGACACAGACTCTGGCACCTCTTTGTCAACAGCATAGCAAAGGCAATTAGAAGGGTAGTATAATTATTTGCTGAGATAACCGAGGACAGAGCTGACAGAAACGTGCCACAAAAGTTGTGGGGAAAAACGTCTCGGGTTATGTATATAACCCTTGTTCCCCGAGAAGGGAACGAGACACTGCGTCATCATGTGATGACACTTTGGGAACGCCCTTAGCGTTACACATCTGAAGTATGAATGAAATCAAGCCAATCTGATTGGTGGTGCGTCATGACATAGTAGATGACGGTATACCCGGAAGATACAAAGGGACGCCGATGCAAACACACGGCAGCTTTACCCGCGATGAAGCGAGCGCTCTGACAGTGATGGGTGTGGCGACGAGACGCAATGTCTCGTTCCCTTCTCGGGGAACAAGGGTTATATACATAACCCGAGACGTTCCCCTTCGAGGGAACTCACACTGCGTCATCGTGTGATGACACTTTGGGAATGTTAATACCCACTATGCCACACCGACATCACCCATGTCCTAGTGTGAAGCTGGAGACCAGGCACACTTAGGACGCAAGCATTCTAGCACCAGGCGTCACCGGGAGGTGCAGACTATAAAAACGAATGAAGGTGTGCGGGATGGCCCACCCGGGCGCCTCGCAATACTGACAATTTAATGTCTGCAAACATTTTCTAAAAGAGGAACAACACTTGAGTGCCTATATTATTGCATCCAAACACATTATTCATGACATTTGAGCACCTCTGGAATCTGGAACTCTGGAATGAGCCGCCGGCCTCATCCTCCGGGCCCCACGGAGGAACTGTACAACCAGAGGGTGCTTCCCCAAGGGTCCATCACCTAGAGGTGCGTGGAAAGCCCCAAGGGCAGCCACGTACACCTTCAGGGTGGACGGGGTAAGACCATAAGAGAAGCGATCTTGGAGGAACTTCAGCAGCACTGAAGCCACTGGGCAATTAACTGGGTCCACCTCACGCTCTCTACACCAAGTAGAAAAGACGTTCCACTTGAGGCTGTACAGTATCCTGGTCGAGGGAGCTCTAGAGCTGAGCAAGGTCTCGACTACCTCTGCTGACAGGCCCGCCTCTAGGTACTGAGCCCCCTCAGGGGCCAGACGCAAAGGCTCCATAACTCCAGCCAGGGGTGAAATATTGTGCCCCCTGCCTGCGAGAGGGATCTGCCATGGAGAGCTGTCTAGCAGAGCTATAATGTCCGAGAACCATGCTCGAGTGGGCCACCGGGGTGCTACTAAGAGCAAGCTGATGCCCTCCCGGCGGACCCGCTCCAGAACTCCATGGAGCAGAGCGATCGGAGGAAACCCCTTGGCCCTCAGCCACCACTGTAGGGGTCTCATGTGCAGCAGGCCAAAAGGTATCATGTTGGCTGCTGCTGCCATGAGTCCCAGCAGTCTCTGAAACTGCTTCACAGTGAGGCTGCGGCCTGGCTTCACTCTTGAGACCATCACCAGTATGGACTCCACGTGCGCGGGGGATAACTGAGCCCGCATCGACGTGGAGTCCCATACGACCCCCAGGAACGTGGTCCGCTGGGAGGGCGTCAACACGCTCTTCTTCGTGTTGAGTCTCAGCCCCAAGCACCTTATATGGGCCAGAACGACATCTCAATGCCGAACTGCCATCTCGTGCGACCTGGCCAAAATGAGCCAGTCGTCGATGTAATTGAGTATACGGATGCCCTGGAGTCTCAGAGGAGCCAGTGCTGCATCCATACACTTCGTAAAGGTGTGAGGGGAGAGTGCCAGGCCGAAGGGAAGAACCCGATATTGGTACGCTTCGCCCCCGAAAGCGAACCTCGGGAACTTCCTGTGACATTGAAGGATGGAAATATGGAAGTAAGCGTCCTTTAGATCTATCGTGACGAACCAGTCCTCGAACTGGATCTGACTCACGATGGCTGGAATTGTGAGCATCTTGAACCTGTATCTCCTCAGAGACCGATTCAAGAGCCTGAGATCTATTATTGGACGCAACCCCCCATCTTTCTTGGGAACAATGAAGTACCGGCTGTAGAACCCGGACTCCCTGTCTGCCAGAGGAACCCGCTCTATAGCTTCCTTGGCTAACAGGGCTTGTACTTCCTGTTCCATAACCCGAACCTGCTCGGGGCCGACCACAGTCTGGACCACTCCCTGAAACTTCTGGGGAGGGGAACCAAGCTGAAGCCTGTAACCCCGTTCTACAGTCCGCAGGACCCAAGTAGACACACTCGGAACGCGAGACCACTCTCGAGGCTGGTCTCGGGTGTTAAATGAGACTCGTTCTCGACCCCCTGAAGCGGCTGACCGGCAGGGAGAAGCCGAGAACGGAGCTCTAAGGGCACACACGCTCGCTGGCTGGTCGCAAGTCCTTCCGGAGGCGACGAAGGCAGTAAGCGCGCGCGGGAAACCAGTGAGGCCTGAAGCGTCATGGACGGCAGGAACCCAGCACTGATTTCCCGAGAGCTCTGAGGGAAAAACGACCTCGGTCGCTCCACCCCGGGGGGAAAGCTCTCAGCTGTCGAGCCGCAGCTAGGACCACTTTGTGGTAGCCTTCTTCGCCTGCAGGACGGTCCTCAGATCGACCCTAGGCTCCGAAGGCTTACCACGAGAGCGCCGCCTCTTTTGCCAAGCTCCCTCAGGAGGGGCGCGAGAAGCGACGCTCTCCTTTTGCACCTGTCGGTGCGAGGAGGAGCTACCTGCCGGCTGAGGCTGCCTTTGCTGGACAGCCTTCCCCGAGGAGCCAGAACGGCGAGGGAGGTACTGCTGGAAGGCCGCCTCCTGCTTTTTCACGGAGAGACAAATCGGTGGCCTTCGGCAGCTCGAGGATATCGTCCGGAGACGGACCATCCCCCTCGTCCAGCTCCTTGAGGAGGTAGGCCTGATAGGCCTGCAACACCGCCAGAGTGTGCAGACAACTACCAGCCCGCCCAGCCGAAGTATCACGGCATGGCTTGGTGGGTAGCACCGGGGGCCTTGAGGGACAAAGCAGCCTCGGGAGAGAGGTAGCTCGCGAGAGCATCCTCCACCCGAGGCAGTGTCCCATAACCCCGCTCGGAAAGTCTGGCCGAGTAGGGTTTTTCCCAGGATCTACACAACTCATTGTGCAGATCCTGGAAAAATGGCAGGCCCCGGCGTGGAGGTTGAGACCCGCGCTTAAAAAACCTTTCATCCAGCTTACTGGGCGGCTGGATTTCGGGCTCTTCCTGTGGCCATTCAATCTTTAATTTGGCCACAGCGCGGGTCAAAACCTCCACTAGCTCCTCCTGAGCGGGTGCGTGACGCGATGGCTGAGCTTCCATGTCACCCGCCTCGTTGCTCCGCCCATCCGACTCCTCGGAGCCGGACAGCTGAAGCATCGGGTTCTCCGCCTCGCGGGAAGAAGCCGCATTGTGGGCTTCCGCACGGGGTGGGAGAACATTGGAATCCTCGGACGAGGATAGGGATAGTGCCTCAGCAGTCCCATATCCCGTTGCGAGGTCCCGTTGCAATCCCCATGATCTGTGGCGCCGCCGTGCCTCAGTAGCGGTGGGCGCAGATCCCTGGGGCTCGCGGGCTTGGCCGGTTTCATCGAACACGGCCAGCCGTGAGCGCAACACCCTGAGCGGCAGCAAATCACACTCGCTACAGGCGGCTCCATCGAGAGCCGCCCTAACGTGCTGCACGCCCAGGCATTGCACACACATTAGATGTGTGTCCGTGCCCGAAAGGAAATGCGGACACGGATGCACACATCTCCTAAACTGAGCCATCTTTTTATTTCCTCAAACGTTGGTAGACAAACAACACCAAATAGACAGAAGACAATACACAGAGCGCTTCAGCTGAAGAGTGAAAAGCTGCCGTGTGTTTGCATCGGCGTCCCTTTTTATCTTCCGGGTATGCCGTCATCTACTACGTCATGACGCACCACCAATCAGATTGGCTTGATTTAATTCATACTTCAGATGCGTAACGCTGAGGGCGTTCCCAAAGTGTCATCACACGATGACGCAGTGCGAGTTCCCTCAAAGGGGAACATCATATATTTTGTGTAAATTAAAACTTTCACAGGTGCTCAAATGTCATGAATAATGTGTTTGGATGCAATAATATAGGCACTCAAGTGTTGTTCCTCTTTTAGAAAATGTTTGCAGACATTAAATTGTCAGTATATTTTATGGACTGGGTAGTAGACAGCATACAATTGCATAAAACTTTCAAATGGGCACTTTGAATTTATTTTTTGTAAATGTACCCATTGATGTTCTTTCATTCTCTCAATATCTGCATTATAATATTCTATGATTGCCTATGCATTTGTGAAAATTTAAAATATAGTGAAAAAGCCCCCATTAAACTTGCTATGGTTGGATATCATAACAGCAGTAAATAAACATTACCTGTAATTTGATATGAGTTCTGTTCATCTCTGTTGAGGAATATTGGGCAATCCTCTTTGCAGAACTTTGACTGGATCCTCAAGAATGAAGTGCTCCTTTTAGGTCCTTCCACATCAACTCTATATTCAAGTCAGAACTTGGACCACTTCACATCCTTTGTTTCATATGTGGAAATCCTTCTGGGTTTTGGGTCATTGTCTTGTTCCCCAATTACACTAGCTTCAGCTCATACATTGATGGTCAGATATATTCATTAATAATTGTCTTGTTTAGCAGAATTCAAGATTCAGTGCAGACAAAAACATCACCTTGCAATCACACAGTTCGCTTTACACCACACGACTCGCCTCCAGAAAGTTCCATTTTGACTCATCTGTCCATAGAATGTAGTACTGTATATTCTCAAAATTCTTCTCATCCAGGTGCTTTTGAGCAAACATGAGATACGCTTTGATGATCCTCTTTCTTGATTGTTTCTTTCTTATGAGTGAGTCATGAATAATGACCATAGCTGAAGCTGGAAATGCCTGCAGTTCTCTGAAATTTTTCTTAGATCTTTTGAAACTTCCTGGATCAGGTGCCACTGTGCCCTTAAAGACATTTTGGCAGACATTTCCAATTCTGCAAATATTCACTACAATTTTCAGGTAATGGCTCATGGAGTTCAGTGTTCAGTCCAAATACTTTCAACTAACTACAGTACTTTGTTCCCCTTTTTAATCACAACGAGCTGATATACATGCATAATGCATGGCTACAAGTGTGACATTGCATTAATACAACAAATCTCAAGTTGACAGTTGAGCCAAAGTTACTAATTCTAAAACGTCATTATGTAGAGTATTATGGTATTATGAGAGAGTAAGTTGCTTATTGTTTACAACCATTTACAACCTTAAGTCATTTTCAATATAAAAGTCTTTGCTACTCACTCATAAAGACAGTCTTTGCTGCCATTTAAAGGTGTAATAATGAAGCTAACTTTCACTGAAGTTGAAATACAAATGGACCCTTTCTCAATACCAAATACGGCATGTTATTTATATAAAATATTACTTTTATAGTAGTACTTTTTATAGCTTGTTATAGTAGCCTACAGGATATCAGTTAAATAAAAATATAAAGTTATGAAACTTAACGTTGCCCTTGGCCAAATCGATTTGCTCTGGAAAAGTAGGCTTAGACCAAAGATTGCCTGCTTGATATACCCAAAATCTATAATACCTAATGTTAAACTATGAACATAAGAGCCAGTAACAAATTCCCAAAGGACTGGCCAAGATAAAGCTGTTCTCGGTAGGTACATGAGCTCAATCTCCGAAAACGTCTAAACAAATTGTCAAATATGTGCTATTATATATAAGTTGCATATTTGAGGTCTAAAACTTCATTCTCGCATACAAAACTATTAAAACTACATTCAGAGACAAAATAAATGTAGTTTTTGGCTCGTCCGCCATGACACTGTAAGAAAAGTTGCAAGCGGAGTAATACAAATGGTGAAACTGTTCCAGTGCTGTTATGGGGGAATATTGCACGACTGGAAAAGGCCAATCAGATTCGAGAAACAAAAAGAACTATTGTATATGTATACATATATGTTTATATAATATGATCATGTTTCGTATTGTAATATTTCATAAATATTGCAATATGAAACTTTTCCTCACTGAAATACTACCAGCTACCAACAGCCAAATAAAAGCTGCTGATTTGCCCTGAGGGCCATTCTGTCCTGAGCTCCTCTATATTAACCATCTCTGCATCCCTCCACAGCCTAATAGAGTTAATAACTCAGCATCAAAAAAACACTTATAAAAACTTGTTTGGAAATTGAACGGCTGACATCACCATGTGACCCACATATGTGTCTGCTTGTGTTATTGCAATTGTGTAAGTGCATTGTAGCGTGGTTTTGTATGTGAATATCTGCATAATTAATCATGTTGCTGGCTAATTCACAATGTAAATGATGTGCATTAACTTGCTAAGTTCATAAAAGCTTGTTATAACAGTTTCACATAAACACACTGAGGAACTCACAACTCACAATGGACATCATCCATTTTTTCTGTCATTTGAATACATCCTTAAAATGAGATAAATTAAGATAATAAGACATATTTTCATATATATCTTAACCCAGTATTGAATTTAGTATTTGTGGGGGGGGGGGGGGGGGGGGGGGGTTTGGGGGGGTGGTGCACATTTTGAAAAATAATATTTAATTCATATGTATATGTTATGCTATGTCCTCGTTATAGTGGACACCAGGATTCTATAATAAATAATAATAATAAATAAACAATAAAATGACATGAAATTCACCAATCAATTTTTTTTTTTTTTTTAACCAAATGTTATGAAAGATATAATGCAATGCATTGATATACCATTTTACTTTATGCAATATGTGGGTAAAATGGTCATACATGGGTTTTCCCATTCAATGCGATGTCTCTAATTTGCATATTAATGAGTTCTTGGAGCAACATGTAATGAAAAAGTGTAATATGGGAGTAATAGTTGGCAACATTTTAATAATAATATCTAATATTTTATAGGAATATTGATATGTAATTTCTTTCCTATATACACTTGCGTCTCCAAAAATGCCTGATAAACATGCTTTAAGTCCCATTGTCCTCTATTGAGGACATGTTTTATAACAGAAAATCATATTTTGATTAGAAACCCCATAACATTTCCCTGACAATGTGAAAATAGTCCGATTAAAATGATAACTACAAAATATTACAAAATATCATCATATTTCCATAAGAGTGCTAAATTTGACCATTCAGTCATTTCAAAGACCAAGGAGAAGTTGAAAACACTGAAAGTGCTATTTACAGGACATCCACGCTTAAAACTGTGCCATGTACGGTGTCAAAGAAATTAATTAAAATATAATGTCCTCGTATGTGGATAGTGGCACCCAGGAGGTTAAATGTTTAGTTTTCTTTACAGCTCAATCTCAGGGCCTTACCCTGTGATTGAAGGTCCAATTGACGGCCCATTTCATATGCAGGAGTTAATGGCTCAGATCTGGTGTAATCAGGAAGCAAACAAACAAATGCATAACGTAATGATCTTCCAGTAAGGCCATGCCTACTATACACAACCTCACTTTAAGAGCCCTGTTATTTATTTGTCACAAACCGAACTATTTGTATGTACATCTAGTTGAACCTTGAATCACACTGAGGCCTTTCACATTATACACCTGCTACCGGAGGAACCGAGGTGTTTTTTCTCTTATTTCAGACCAATGGCATATGTCAGTGGAGATAAGGGGGGCTGAGTCAAGATCTAAGAGATCGCCATCAAAATAGAAGCACTCTGTTCAGAGGAAAAAGGTTGTCTGTAGACATCACAAGGGAATATGATTATGCTGGCGGGAAATGATGTCAGACAGGTCTAGACCTGGTGAATAGTAACAATGTGAGGTCTTATACTTCTCTTTTTACCTGTTTTTTAGAAGCTGTTTGCACAAAGACGATAGAGAGTTTAATATTTAATCAAAATGGTATTGGATAATTGGGTGTTGGTCAAGCTGTGATGCAAATAATGTAATTATCCTTCATTTTACAAATTATAATTTTTGCTTTGTTCCACATTATCACAGTTTGTTTATTCTTAAATTTGCATTTAAGAAGATATTTTGATTGCCACCGGTAAGCTGATTAAAATTCATACTGTTCTCTGTCCTGGAAAGATTATAAAACCATAAAACCACAGCCCCAAAACCGACATCACCTCCCATCGTGCCAGGAGCCGGTCGGACTGTTTGAGCTGCTCTCACAGCATTCAGTTTGAGGATTATAGCAGTTACCCACTTTGCTCTGCTCTCTTATTTTCTCATAATGCTCATCTGAGCCAATTCACTCACAGTATTCATAGGGGATAAGAACAGATTCCACACCAGTTTTTATGGCTCTTTGAAAACTTCTCCTACTTTAGTTTGGGGTCAGTAATTTTTTTTAATGAATTTTTTTAAAGAAATTAATACTTTTATTCTGCAGGGGTGCATTAAAGTGAATAAAAGTGACAGTAAAGACATTAATGTTTATATTTTAAATAAATGCTGTTCTTTTGAACTGTATATTCGCTAAAGGATTCTGAAAAAATGTATTACAGTTTCACAAAAATACTTCAGATTTGATAATAATATGAAGTGTTTCTTGAGTACCAAATCAGCATTTTAGAATGATTTCTGAAGGATCGTGTGACTGAAGATTAGAGTAATAATGCTGAAAATTCAGCTTTGCACCAGGCTTGTGCACAATGAGAAGGACTCCTGAATGCCAATTAAATTCTTGAATTCTTGAATTTGAATTAATGTCAAAACAGGATCTAGAATTACAATTCGAATTTGAATTAAAGGAAACAGAATTGAAATTCAATAAACTTTAAAAAAAAATCATATATATATTTTAAGTGGACATTATAAGAGATATTGAGAATTAGATGCAACAGTGTTGCTCAGTGAGTTTTGCATTGGAATAAATGATAACTGCATTTACAACAACTTTGTGTTATTCGATTACTTTTAAATGAAAATCACATTGGAACAAAAGTAATTGATGGGTTAATTTATTTCAAGAATTTTCTGTATTTTAGAATAAAATGTATACAGGGCATAGGAGTGACTAGTTACGTGTAATGAAATGATGTTATTAAATTACAAAATTAATGTAATAATAATAATAAAGTAATCCAAACCACATTTATAATGGGTAACTTATAACAGTAAGCAATTACATTTCCAAAGTAACCTTCCTAACACTGAAGGTATATGAGATTCAACACATTCTTTCTGTTGTGTGACTGTGTGGAATTTCTTTGAACTGCCAATTAATTTAATTCCACTTCCTGTCATTCCAATTCCAGTTCAACTTCCTGTGGGGCGGAGTCAATTCAATTCAAATTCCAATTCATGAATTGAATGGAGGCCAATTCTGAAATTCTGAATTTTGCACAAGCATGCTTTGCACAGAAATAAATACATTTTTTAACATATAGTTATTTGAAATTGAAACAAAATTTCACAATATTACCGTTCTTGCTTTGATTAAATGCGTGCAACCTTGGTGAGCATAAGAGACTTCCTTTAAAAAACATTACAAAAGTTTACTTATTATGAATTCATAATTAATGTAAAGAATGAACTTGTATTCATTTTTAATTAGATTAGATTTATATAATAATATAGCCTCGATAAGTGGCAAAGTGACTACATTTGCTTTTACATTTTTTAAATAATTTTGTGATTGTTTAAATATTGGGTTTTTTTATTTTAATTTATTTATTTAAAAAAACTTTTTTTCCCAATTTCCCAACTTTTGTTTTATCTAAGTGAAGCAAAATAAAGCGAAGATGACGAACGAATAACAACGAAGAACAAAAAAATGAACATACAGTACATGAGTATATACAAAAAAGACTTTCATGATGAGTAAATCATGACAACATATTGCCAAAGTTTTTGGACGTCTGCCTTTACATGCACATGCACTTTAATGACATCCCATTCTTAATCTGTAGAGTTTAATATGGAGTTGGCCCACCCTTTGCAGCTATAACAACTTCAACTCTTCTGGGAAGGCTTTCCACAAGGTTTAGGAGTGTGTTTATGGGAATTTTTTTTACCATTCTTCTAGAAGCACATTTGTGAGGTCAGTCACTGATGTTGGACAAGAAGACCTGGCTCGCAGTCTCCGCTCTAATTTATCATTCATTCATCATGTTCTATCAGGTTGAGGTCAGGACTCTGTGCAGGCCAGTCAAGTTCCTCCACACCAAACTCGCTCATTCATGTCTTTATGGACCTTTCTTTGTGCACTGGTGCGCAGTCATGTCACAGTCAACATCCCCAAACTGTTGCCACAAAGTTGGGAGCATGAAATTGTCCAAAATGTCATTAAGCATTAAGAGTTATTTTCACTGGAACTAAAAGGCCCAAGCCCAACCTCTGAAAAACCAACCCCACACCATAACTCCCCCCACCACCAAACTTTACACTTGGCAAAATGCAGTCAGGCAAGTACCGTTCTCCTGGTAACTGCCAAACCCTGACTCGTCCATCGGATTGCCAGACACAGAAGCGTGATTCCTCACTCCAGAGAACACGTCTCCACTGCTCAGAGTCCAGTGGTGGTGTGCTTTACACCACTGCATCAGACGCTTTGCATTGCACTTGGTGATGTAAGGCGTGGATGCAGCCATGGAAACCCATTCCATGAAGTTCTCTACGCACTGTTCTTGAGCTAATCCGAAGGCCACACGGAGTTTGAAGGTCTGTAGTTATTGACTGTGCAGAAAGTTGGCAACTTCTGTGCACTGTGTGCCTCAGCATGCGCTGACACCACTCTGTGATTTTACATGGTTAACTGGTGATACATAATGGTTACGACTGACCAATGATGAATATTGATCGCCTTTACATTGCATTGAGCATTACTGTAATTATGTTACTGTACGATCTATGGTCTTATTGCTGTAATGTCAGTATGCTTTATCTCTTGCATGTGGCTAATCCGAGGTTGATTTCCATCAGTGAGCACTGATTTGTAAAGTCTCTTCTCTGTCAGCACCATCAGGGCTGGTTAGCATCAGCCTTTGGCATTCGCTGAGGTTCCCTTGTCCCTTGCCATCCCTATCAATCACAGTGTACTGTCAGATAAGTTGAGTTGCACTGACGGCTGTCCTTGTGGAGGAGGAAGAGGGGAATATGCATCCTAGTGTGCTTTGCAGATTATTAGATTACCTGTAAAACGACTGTAACACTGTAAGAACATCTTCCGATCATCTGCAGGGACTGGACTCAGGGTCAAGGGAGACTGAAGTATCCCCCGAGACCTAATGTGTTACAATGGGGAGAAATGGACAAAAGGAAATAGAGTAAGAAGAGAGAAATAAAAAGATAGAAACAAGCCTCTGTTGCCCCTGTAGACCATTTTCACATGAGCTTATCCCTTTCCCGATTTAACTAAGGTGAATATCTTAAAGAGATAATTCACCTAAAATTAAATCTGTCATTATTTATTTACCCTTATGGCAAACCACTGACATCCAATCTTCTGAGGAAGCAGAGAGTAAATCACATCACAAAAAATAAATCACATAAAAGTATCATAAAACGGCTCGGGTTATGTATATAACCCTTGTTCCCTGAGAAGGGAACGAGCACTGCGTCGGAACGACACTTTGGGGATGCTCCCTAAGCATCAGCGTATCTGAAGTCTGAATGAAAACTAAACCAATCCGATTGGCGTGCGTGATGACGTAACTGTGACGGCATACCCGGAAGTATAAAAGGGGAGCCGGCGCATTGAAACGGCAGCTATTGCTCTGAAGCAGGCGTGTATTGCTCCAGGCGTGCCGAGGTGTGGTGATGCGACGCAGTGCTCGTTCCCTTCCCTTTCGAGGGAACTCTCACTGCGTCAGAATGACACTTTGGGGAACAAGTACCCACTTTCCCACACCGAGGGTAGCGCCTGCCCTAGTGTGAAGCCGGAGACCGGGCACAACTAGAACTGGAGCACCCTAGCGCCAGGCGCCATAGGGAGATGCAGGCTATAGAACCTGATAAAGGTGTGTGGGGTAGCCCACCCAGCCGCCTCGCAGATATCCTGCATGGGGACCCCAGAAAGGAGGGCCACCGAAGAGGCCATGCCTCTGGTGGAATGAGCCCTCACGGCCATAGGTGAAGGCAAATTGCGCACCTGATAAGCCATGGTTATTGCCTGGACAATCCAATTACTGATTGTCTGGGTAGAAGCAGGCAACCCTTTCTTGGGTGAACCAAAACACACAAAAAGCTGTTGAGATCTCCTCCACTGCGCAGACTTCTCCAAATACACTCTAAGAGCCCTAACCGGGCAGAGCTTTGCGAGGGACGCTCCCAACACTGGCCCTTGGGACAGAAACCAAGGTTTCCTCCATATGACTAGGGAACGAAGGCATCTGCGCGTTACCCTGATCATACGGAGCGGATTCCCTCTGGAAGACTGCTGGTGAGAACGACACCTCTGTTGCCAAGCTCCCAGAGGAGGGGCTCTAGAGGCGACGCTCTCCTTCTGCACCTGCCGGTGCGAGGTGCTGGCAGACGGCTGAGACTGCCCCCTAGGGGAACTGGTGGAAGGCTGCTGACTGCTTCTTCGCCTCCTGGTATCTGGCGACAACGGTCTCAACCACGTCACCAAATAAGCCAGAAGGCAAAATTGGGGAGTCTAGGAGGAAGGATTTATCCTTCTCCTTCATCTCCGACAGAATCAGCCAGAGATGTCTCTCCACAGTCACCATAGAAGCCATGGAGTGGCCGATGGCACGGGCCGTCTCCTTTATTGATGCGTTCATCTCCTTTTCGTCTCCTTTTCATTCAGACTTCAGATACGCTGATGCTTAGGGAGCATCCCCAAAGTGTCGTTTCGACGCAGTGAGAGTTCCCTCGAAAGGGAACTAAGTAGTTAATATGATTTTATTCCAAGTCTTCTGAAGCTGTGTGATTTATGTGTGGAACAGACTAAAATATACATTTTTGTTTTGTACATTTAAAGGGATACGACAATTGTTATACATTTATAAAGTAACATACTATAATTAATAAATTATGATCTCTCCCACTGTAGAAAATAATCCCGGTCTAATTAACACAACCTTCCCATCTCCACATACACAACACACCCTGCACACACAAACTCATAGGATACGCATACAATCCCTGTGAAATGAAACATGAATAAAAGTGTCCCTTACCTCGTATAAAAGATAGAGGTGGATATTTTAGAGGTACTTGGTGTTTCATGACTTTAGTCAGCCATGTAGAATTTATGATGCCATAAATTAAATGCACAATGTCATATAAAGAGGACAGCCATATAGTATTATGGGTATGGGTCAAATGTGGATGTAGAATCACAACGTGAATGGTTATGTTTTTTTTAAATATCTTTTCACTGTAGTGGACCCCAGCATCATTTTAACAATCAGTTTCCTCAAAATATATATAGAATTGTGTTATTATATATACACCATATACTAAATTAATATGTTAAATATACTCAGAGATCTTTTATCACTGATTTATTTGATTAACATTTATCACTGAGTAGCAAACATTTCATAAGCGGTCAATGCATTTGAGTAAATCATCAATCAAATCTTTAGGATCTAATATGATATTATGGAGATTTATGAAAATAAATCCTTTTCCTTAACAGGAAATGTTTTGTGCATTCATGGGCAGATGTTAATAATTCTCTTATCCACTCCATTGAGCATAAAACAGTGATCTTTTGGTGACCTCACAGAAAACATGTATGGGAGCTTGTGAATGCAAATGAAGGGACATTTCCATACTGCCTTGTGTTCGTTGAGATTATATGTATGACTGAAAGAGATCCATTAATGAATTCTCTTTTATCTAGAAGGTGATGGCCTCCAATCTTTTCACCAGTGGCTAAATATCCCCATCTGACTATTAACTTTGTGAGATAAAGTCTGGCCATACAATACTAATAAATGAAGGATGAGTATTCTGTAGAAGTCTTGATTAACACACTTCTGTAGGTATCTGTTCTGAAAGCAGCACCCCAGCTGCCTCACAGTAGGGGTGATCTGATTGCCAGCTGTTCATTTTTGAATGCTTTAACTATTCCTTTAAATCCCATTTTTCTTCACTAATCTGCATGCATGGAGTAAAAATAACATTGGTTGCTTTGAATGCTCCAAAAATATGGAATGATCTGAATCTTAAGTGATTTCTGAAGTGATTTATGTTAATTCTAAGGTATTGACATGCTTCGGCTGTAACACTCAGCCCTTGAATGAGGCCACTTCGATGACTAGCCTTAAATAGAAACCGCTGTGGGGAAAAATGAAATTGTTCAGGATAGGGACGCGTGCATTGAAAGGAAGAAAAGCAGAACACTTTGAGATGCTGCAAGGTCCAGACATAGTATTGGCCGTGACTGTGGGAGGTATCCTACAGAAGGTGTTGGTTCTCCACAGGCGAGAGAAAAGGTTGTGCCCTTTATCTTCATGACGTACTGATGCACTTGAACTATTACAAAGACTTAATCCACACTGCTGCTTTGCTGTGAAATCCAGCATTGCTGGTCACTAGCATAAGATATGTTTTGCACGCTGGTCCCCAGCATGGGATGCTGGTGTGCTGGTGGACCAGTATCCCAGCAAGCAATAGCCGTCATTTCACAGTCTCGGTTAACTATAGACTCGATAGTCCAGCTTAAAAATAACCCACTTCTAGCCAAAATAACCTTGAATTTGGTTATGTTGCAGTTAGTGAAATAATATAGATTAGACACAAGCTGAATCACTGAAGACAAGATGAACAACAAGAACAGGAAAAAGAGAAGAGATGAGCAGAAACACAACAACTACAACTGACGTACAGCAACACAGCCTTATGAAATCAATTGCAAAATCAATGATCTCATCTCACCAGAGGATGAAAAAACAACTCCAAAAAGGCTTTATTTATTTCATATGGTACATGTACAAAGGCTGTTGAAACCCTTTAGTCACTTGGCCATTGACTTTGGTTGAATTAATTCTCTTTTAGCAATTGTTGAAAGTGCATGCTATCACTATTCAATCAATCAATCAAGTTTTATTTATATAGCGCCTTACAACAACCAAAAGGAGCACAAGGCGCTTTCCAGAAAAACATCATTAGACAACATAATGTAACAACATTAATGTACATAAAATAGCAGTCCAGTCAGAGGCTACGTGTTAAAAGCTTGTATGAATAAATGTGTTTTCAACTGTGATTTAAAAACACTCAGCACAGTGATGCTTCGTAAGTGTGCTGGAAGTGCGTTCCACAGCTTAGGTCCCAGGACAGCAAATGACCGGCCTCCAAACTTTTTGTACTTGAACTTTGGAATAACCAGAAAGGTATATTTAGAGGAGCGGAGAGTTCTGGCTTGCTGGTAGACCGTTACTAATTCGGCGAGGTAGGCCGGGGCCAGACCATAAATGGCCTTGAAGGACCTTATACTCCACCCTAAGCCGCACCCGCCAGTGAAGCGAGCGGAGGACAGGGGTGATGTGTGAACGTTTGGAGGTGTTGGAGAGAAGACGTGCTGCCGCGTTTTGTACCAGTTGAAGCCGACTGAGGAGTGAAAGATTTAGTCCAGTGTAGAGGGCATTGCAGTAATCTATCCTCGAGCTGATGAAGGCTTGAATTGCTTTTTCAAGGTCAGCTTGGGACAAGAATGATTTGCCCTTACTGAGTAGTCTTAGCTGGTAAAAGCTCGCCCTCACAACTGCACCAATCTGTTTATCGTACTGCAAGCTTTGGTCAAAAATAACACCCAGGTTACGTATAGTGGGAGCAAACTGAGGTGTTAGAGGACCAAAATTAAAATTAAAAGAACTGCTGGATGAGTCCGGGCTGAACAGGATGTACTCAGTCTTTTCTTCATTCAAATGAAGGAAATTCTGGGAAAGCCACTGTTATACCACATGTTCCCACATAAAGTGAGAACAAAATAGGACCGAGAATGGAACCTTGAGGCACACCAGATGACATAAGGGCAACCGAGGAGGAAAAGTCATTAAGCATTACTGAGAAAGTTCTGTTAGTGAGGTATGAGGAGATTTAGCACCGCACCCTGCAGACCAGCAACATGTTGAAGACGAGAGATGAGGATGGCATGATCCACGGTGTCAAATGCAGCGGTAAGGTCCAGTAACACCAGAACCACGGAGCTTTTACAATCCAGGACTATTGTCAACAATATTTCATGCTCCTGACTGCAATTACATTCCTTTTACTTTTTATATGTGTACTTTTTGGAATCAGTGACTGACAGCTGGATTTTGACACACGTGAGTTCCCAAATGAGTGTGAATGTCTTTAAAAATAGCAACTTTTAGTTTTGAACTTTCATGATCAAGTTGTTATACAGACAGCTGGCTTACTCACACTTAATCCGCAAGACCATGCTGTTGAACCAGCTTCACCAGCTCCGTTTTGCATGAGAACAGCATGAATATGTTGGTCCACTAGCTATACGAGCACTTACCAACATAAACCAGCCTCGACCAGTTTGAAATCCATGCTGGTTTATGCTGGATTTTTTTAGGTCCTTACGCCCAGTTTTGTGAAGGCCAAATACATGTTCTATGCATGAATTAGTCGTTAGACCACTACATAATCATATGTACAAGCCCTTCGCTGTTCCACAAAATTCTATATTCTGGCATTGAAATATGACGTACAAATCTGAGAAGTTTTGCTTTTGTTGGTTTTGGATGGCAGCTTTTTTACAAAAAAAATAAAAAATCATGTCTAAACATAAGATTTATGTATTTTAATTGCATATACATTTTCCATGCATTTTGATTACATCATTTTAACATAAACAAATTAATAAACTTAATGTGATTCATATATGTAAGTCATACATAAATGTAACAGGTAAGATTTATGTAATTGTTTTGATAAACTGAATGTGATTCATATATACCAGTTATATGTGAATGAAAAGATTTATGTAAAAGTGCACATAAAAACGCCCATGTTAAATTAACACTTCCTAGTGTTCTGGCCAAAATCACCAGATAAGATATTCTCTTGGATTCCCTTGCCATAACAAAAGTGCTTTATAAACACACAGTTAAAGGAGCCAGAGAAAAACTGAAGTTAAAAAGTTAAGGGTCAAGAGCCCAACTAAAGCGGACACTGATCTCCAGCATGGTGACTTCAAACAAAACTATAAACAAAAATGACAGAAATAAAGTCAGTCTGGTTAGTAATGCGTGAAGCTGTGAATGCTGTTTGTGGAGTTGTTTAATCCTCATTTTCTGAGCTCTTCAGATTTAATGTCTTCTTTTATCTCCAGTTGATTTTATCTAAGGCTGTGGCTGAAGTCAGTTGTAGTTCTTGTGTTTCTCTTTCCGTCAGTGATTCTGCTCATTATTATCAGGTGTTCATAATTAATGCTCAATCATCACTCAATTATCGTAAATCTTTTTTTTTTTTTTGAGTATATGAATGTATCTGTGGATGTAACTGACTGTCTTCAGAACAGTTCATCCTACCTTCAAATAATCCAATACATTATATGTGCAATGCTGCTTTGTGTAACCACTCTATTTCTGCGTTTCATTAAAGTCGGCATGAAATGGAAGTTGTGGTAGTCTTTTCTTTCCTATTGTGATGTACATCCAATGCAAATGTCTTCTTGAAGAAGAATATTGTAGGGCGAGACTTGATTTTGTCCATCAGGAATTGACTGGATGGTTGTGGTTATTGCTGTGATGTCATGTGAGTTACAGGTTGTCCGTTTGTCCAACCCATTGATCACCACCTCCTTCTCACAACTTGTCCACTGTCACCTTTTTCGCTAGTTTGATTTTGTGGATTGGGTGGAAATTAGTTTAGAATAATAGTGTCAAAATATTGTTTTGGTTCCCACAGAGAGTGTTTTCAGAGTGGAGATTCGTTGTTTCCAATGCCTGGTTTTTAGTTCAGTGATAATCACCCGCAAACCGAAGAAAGACCTTTTCTCAAGCTAATTTTTGGCAAATGTCCATATTCAGAAGTTTACAAGTGACTCCAGTGATGTAGCCTAAGTCCAAACTGGACTCAACAATATGATGGGCAAGGGTTTTTATAATTATTATTCTTTCCCAGAAACATTACGATGATGTAAAAATAGCATGCTAATTAGCCATCGCTAACCACTAAGTAATGCAAGCAGAAAACTAACGTGAAGATATTCTAAAAAAGTCAGATAGTTTGATAAAAGTTGATCGAAGAGCTTGTTGAACATTCCATAACGATGTTCTCAAGGCCTAACAAAACAATGTATTCTCCACACAGGAATGGTTTTGGCTCAATAAGACATTGACATCAGTTAGCTTGTTGTATTTCTGTGTCTTTTTAAGGACAGCGTTTGCTTGAGCCGAGGAGCACAGTAATTGAAAAAACTTGCCTACGATAGAGCAGGAAAAGTCATTGTGCCTCCCCTCACCCACATCCATGTAAACTATACACATCTGTGATAGAAGTCAAGCACTGTCACACAGTAACAATCTGGCCGTCCTTTTTAAATGCTCTCACGGGAATCTATCCATGCGGCATCTTGAAATGATTCAGAAGGTTTAGTAAATGGCTGTTTGTGGCACTGCATACAGTCTTCACAGTATCTCAGCTGGATGTATTCCCCTCAAGGGCCTGCAGTCCCCAGATCAATGTGGTGCCATTCTATTTGTGGCTCTCTCTGACTCCAGGGCAACATACCATTGATGCCTGTCCAAAATATGGCTCCCAGCAAATCAATAACTAGACCTGATACTAATATCTGCCATAAATTATGGAACACAAATCAGTTAATTAAGAGAAATTGATTTGCACTTCGATGGAAAGTCGCTGCTAAGCTTAAATTAGGAAATAATGTTTTAGGGGTTGTCCCATTGTGTAGGTTATTCTCAAATCAAATCACTTTATTGTCACTCAACCATATGCACAAGTGCAACAGTAGGTGAAATTCTTAGGTGCAGTTCCGAGCAACATAGTAGTCATGACATGACATGTACAACATTTAAAGCAACATCAGATTACATCATCTGATGCGCCCACAATTACTCACAGCACAGTATACACTACAATAAACAATAAATAATTTACACAATGTGAGTGTAGTTCTCACAGCTTTAAACAATATACACATACTTACAATATACATATACTTTAAACAATATACACTAAAACATACATTAAACAATATACATTACGCTATAATAATAATAATAATAATATACAATGTACAGTGTACAATATTATTCACAATAGAAATCCAGAGATCTGAGATCAGGCCGGTGTGTCCCATGGGGATTCATTCAACTTACATGTTGATATTCCTCAAAAATACAGTATATGTATGTACTGGTGAAAGACGCGATAGAGCCAGTCCATCCAGCCGATATGAAGCCCGTACTTCATTGTACGCAAGAAAGGACGGTGGGTTAGGTCAATCTTGGACCTGCGGTTCTTGAATCGTTCCGTGTACAGGCTGTTGCTCAAGATGCTAACGCAGAAATGCATCTTTGGGTGCATCCGTCCCCAAGACTGGTTTGCAGTGGTCGACCTGAAGGACGCGTACTTTCATGTCTCGATTCTCCCTCGACACCGTATCTGCGCTTTGCATTCGAAGGGCGGGCATATCAGTACAGAGTCCTACCCTTCAGGCAGTCCCTGTCAGAGTTACAATAGCAAAATATGTGGGAGAGCGTTGCTATACTGTGACTATTGTATCGCAATAGAGGTAGCACATAAAGTGAATACTGAATCAAAACTGGTTAGCACATCATTTGTAATCGAAAGAACTTAATGACAAAATCTGGTTATGGTTATACTAAAAATAGCTTCACTTGTGTTGCAAGCGGCAGAAATTGAAGATTTTTTTCAACTTTTCAAGCGCCAATGCAGGCGTCATCCAATAAGATCGCCCTATGCAAATACCCAAGAGCAGACACTAGCCAATTGCGTTCACGCATCCCTAGAGCAGACTCAGCAAGTAATATGATAGGCTGTTGTCGCGTCAGCGCCAAACTTCAGCCACGCCCTCTGTCAAGCGTTAACGCTGACGCCCCGTGTGAATGCGCTGTAAGGGATACAACCACTTAGGAGGTTTCATGCAACCGGGCCAAGACCCCAAGAAGAGAGAGAGCCAGAGCATAACAGAGCAAGAACAACAATTGCAATCTTCTTTTATCTCTTCCTTGACCATGTAACTGAAACCCAAATGTGAGACATTCAAACTGACCAATCAGATCATTTAAACTCCCCCCACTGTACTAAAGGTGTGACACACATTTTGGCCTACAGGCCTTTCAACATCTCTTTGTCTTTAGGAATTCCAAATGGCCATTGTGGGGGCTTAAACATTAAAGCAAATGTCTTTATTCATTTTTTTCAAATATTATTTTCAATCCTACAACAATTTCGGCATGTCCAGGCCCTTGACAAATTGTTACATCATTTATAGATCACTTAAGATAGCCTGAGACCATATCTAATGTCCAATGTTAGGTTCAGTCATGCAGTAGCTCAGAAGTACACTCTTGCACGTCATGTCAATGAACAGTTGCACTCAATTTAACATAATTATAGGGTGCAGTGTCCGCGAGTCAGCTGACCCACACAAAGAACAGTGTTTATTGATCAGAGCCACTGATGCCTACTGAATGGGAACAATGAGGGGGTGGAAGATTCAGAGCTGTTGCTAAGCTTCACAGGGCCTGGAATAACATTTTTGTGGGTGGTCCTCTTCTCCCCTGGGCCCAATGAGAAGCTTATATCACAGGGGACCTCTGTGCCCCTCTGACTATGACCCTGGATTGATAAATGCCATAATCCATAACAATAAAAAATATGAATTACACCCAGTATGATTAATTTGTTGCTTGCCTCTAATTAAGTTGCAATACATTACTGTATTGATGATAGACATGTAGCACTTCCTATGCATCCCTCAAGCTGGATCTGCAGTAACTGCCTGAAATCCAGTTGTCACGTAACGCTTTGATTGTGGAAAAAGTTATTGGTCAGTTCAGTTATGTAATGAGTATTATTTGTATGTAATGACAAAGAGACATCAGAGTTTAAATACAGGGGTTTTATGCAGTTCCAAGCTGTGAAATCACTATTCTAGGCAGATTGACAACACGCTTGTGCATGAACATTTTTTAAATGCACATGCTGAGATTTGTGGGTAAAAAGGGCTTTATTGTTAATCTATCAAGGCTTTCGTTATTTCAGCTCATGCACTAAGCCTCACAGATTGATTGTAGCTGCTCCAAATCACATGTGGCACATTTTGAAAATAAGAGCTTAAATACAGGTTTACAATATGGTGCGCAATTACTAGTTAGAGCAAATGGATCAGCTTAAGGATTTAGTTGGATCCATTGGGCATCTAAACAAGCCCAATCTTTGGTTAATTGGAGGCCTGTCACTCCATCCTGGAGCCAGAGCTGTCTGACGACCGAAGACTTTGTCTGTGGACCCTGGTCATGAAAGTGGCTTCTCCATATGCTGTCACCAAAACCCAGTGTGTAGTTGATCCTGGTAAGCGCTCATTTTCACAGTTGAAAACACGACAACATTCTTCTTCAACGAGGGTCTTTGGTGTCACGGAATTTGATTCCAGGCGGACCATTAAAGAATGCAAAACACATCTCGCGGACATCCTGTAAAATTCAAAAAATCAGATGACGACTTCGAAACTCCTGAAGTGTTTCCAGATAAGTGTGCCATATGCATCATACGTTCAGTCAACGGTCTTGTGTGCGTGACATCCGAGGCTGAGACTAGGGATTTGATGTTTATTGTCAGGAAATAACATATTCAAGATAGAGATGGGTGAATAACATAATACTTTATTGAATCATTTCCAAAAACGATGAGCAGTGCAAGTATAATGCTTCCCCAGCAGCCATCGGATGTCAATATAACGTCAGATTAACGTTGGACAGACATTGCATTTTGGTTGAAAATGAAATGTCAGAACCTGTCAGATCGACGTTAACCTCCATCGTTGGACATTCGTTAATCTGACTTTGGGTTCTGACGTCAAGCCAATTTTTATTTTCAATCAAAATACAACGTCTGTCCAACATTGGAGGTTGACATCAATCTGACGTTGGGTTCTGACGTAAATCTGATTTTCAGAATTGATGATGAGCAGTGAAAGTATCATGATTCAGTTCTTAGGATTGCAGGTGACGATGGAGGATATAACTTCAATTTGTAAGTAAATCCATACACACACAACTTTTGGTTGCCATTAGAATGACTGAGCAACTAACAATGTCTTTGTCTTACAGGGATCGTGGGAATGCTGGAGCGCCACAGGAGCTGGAGAACAGCAATCCATAGTCTACATCGTAGACCAGACAAATGTAACGACTGAGACAAATCAGACTCATAATTACTTGTTACATTTAAAGAGAGACGCAGAGATCTCTCTGTTTCTGTCTGAACCAACATGTCATCTTGGCTGGCTTCCTGTGTGTGGGACAGGAAACCCGATGCCAGCACATGGCCGGTGTGCAACTTCCTCAACCTCGAAGGAGTCGAAATAACCATGCAAGCTCATAATTTCTTCTCATCAGACCGAACTATCAAAACTTTCCCCTGCGATTTCACCTCAGACCTGCGTCTTCTACAGCTCAGGCTAACTGCAATTAACGTATGAAATACAAATCGCTGTGTAGTTAGTAAAACTGTAAACCCCTATGTTTAGACAAAGGAGCTTGTCAATGATGGTTTCTCCAGAAGAAGTTTCACCCATGGTTTTTCAACCACTTTTAACTTTGCCTCTTACCATGTATGTGTGATGTGTATGTATGTTTTATGTTAGTGATTTAGTTAATAAAGTTTGTGCACAATATGTTTCGTTCTGACTCCCTGCCTGCAAACAAATTGTCCCTTGAATGATAGATCTTGTTATGTGCTCTAAGCGCTTATGTACAAAGGAAGAATTATTTTTCTGTGGCCATGAAAAATATCCTTTTCTTAGAATTTATTAATAATCAATACTGAGCGTTCACAGGATGAACTGATTGATTGATTGTAATGTTAATGTAGCTACATCAAGCTAATCTCATTAACTGATTCAAATATTCATAATTAATCATAATGAATAATTATAATGAGTTATAAATAATTATTAATATTTCCCCTCTGAGCTAATTCGCTACACAAATGACTGAGGCTGAGCTGTGTGCTTAAATACGGTGGTGATGAATGTGCTGATCAGGTGCATATGATGGCTGAGGAAGTGCAGGTGATGAGCAGGAGGAATGCTGGGAATTGCAGTTTTGAGTGTGAGTGATGGAGCACAGCAGTGAGGGAGGAACGGTGCACTCATTACATTTATTCTGTTTTGTTCTTGAATTGACTTAAATGAGTTTTATGCACTTATACAGTTGGAACTTGATTTACTAGTCAGTTTAATTTACTTTTCAGTTTGCTTGATGGATAATTGTAATATAATAAAGAAAACTGTAACATAATATTATCAAAGCCTGTGAAGGGAAATCTAAGGCTGCACAGCTGGCTGTAACAAATGGCACTTCTGCACATACAGGTTGAATAGGAATGAGAATCATAGCTTTAGCTAATGAAGCAAAAAGTGGGGATAACACTTTAGAATAATGGTTCATCATTAATAGGTAACTATGCAGGAAGTAATGCAGGACTAATGAGTATACTACTACATTAACACTTCAGCTACTACTATTAACTAATAGGTATAGCTTAACAAGCTTAACTAATCAGTAAGTAATATCAAAATTAGTTCATTAGGTAATCAATAATTATACACTTTCACGATTAAAGCGCCAGGGGCTCAAGCCATACCCCACTGTGGAAATCAGGTACATATAAATGTCAGGAAACTCGATTCCTGGATTCATGTCAATATCCATGGATCACTGGATCTTTGGTAAGGTGTAAGGACACACAACATAGTGTCTACATTTTATTTTTAACAAGGTAAGGGACAAGCGCAATATATATTTAAAGGGAGAGGATAAATAAACCTGTATTGCATATCCTGTTGGTGAGCCTTTACTGAGCTGCTGCTTCTGAGGTTTTCATACAGTCATATTAGAAAAGGCCAGACCAGATGTCTCTATCATCTGAGACACGCCACAATGAGGCTGTGATGCAATGGCAATGCACTTCTGGAGGACCAAAATATGAACACTTTCTTGAGCACGGGGATGAATCATCGACAAATGACTTCATCTCACCAAATACCAGTGCAAATTGCCTGATGAGAATCTGTAGAAGCCCCATTCACGTCAAGATAATACCCTTGGCAGTGAACAGCAGGGAAATGTGATTGAACAGCAAACTCTTCATGGAGGGAATATTGACACCCTGTTGTTTTCCCACCACCCACCCTATCCATTAAAAGCCATTGTGGACAAGAATGCCGAATACCTGCGCTGATGCTATCTGGCCCTTTAGTAGCATGTCTGCCCAGGATGTTTTTCTTAGAATTTAGACTTAGTTGTCATGGAGACCAACCAATCGTCACTGCCCAAAAAGTGGCATGACGCAGAAGCAATTTTGCCATGTTTACCCTTGTCTTGCGGAGCCAAGGACGATATGACACATTAAAGGGATGGCTCACAATTCAGAGAAAAAGGAACAAATAAACAATAGATTGTGTGGCACAACAGCAGGCTCAAAGCCTCCAGAGAGCAACTGAATGAGTTCATTTAAATTATTTTATCCTTATTTCAGACCCACATGGTTCAAACGTATTTATAAGTAATGTGAATGACACTGCTTCATCATAATGAATAGTCTGTTTTGGTCCAGTATGCAATATCTTGTTGCGAATATTGGAAATATGCCTCTTCCTACATTTTTGCGAACAAACTTACATACAGTTGCAGTTTCCTGCTGAAATGAACACTAGAGGCAATCAAATTCCTTGTCCCTTTTTTACACAAATTATGATAATGGTGCAGATTATCTATTAATAAAGACTTATTTTCTTGTGGTTCCTAGCACAATACAATGACCTCAAAACGCTTCCATAGCACATGATTTGTAAAGTAATACATTTTTACACCATGTAGCAATTCATAATGTAATAACTTCTAGTATACATATGGTATATATAATAATAATAATAATTGCATGAATATTTTAATCTGTTGCATTTCGCAGGTAGTTTAAGACTTGATTTATATTTTTAAAAATGTAATGTATGTTACAGATCTGCCAGGTTCCTGCACCAGCCACTCACAACGCACTCCTGAATATGAATCACTCACACCTGCACCTTGTTTGCACTCTCATCAACTCCACTATTTAACCACACACTGCACCTCAGTCATTTGTCCAGTCTTGTTTGTGTGAAGTGATTCTTACCTTGCTCGCCAGACGATCTCCAATGTTTACCTAGGATAGACCATCCTTTCCTCGCATTCAAAGATTCCAAAGCTTTGCCAAATTACCTGATAGCGTCTTCACAGTTTGAGTGTTGTCAATAAATCACCCTTACACTGCATTTCTCTGTCTCCTAGTGTGCTTCCGTAACACTGTAAGGGGATACTAATATTTTTTTGTTTGTTTTAAAAGCTATTTCAATAATGAAAATGACATATTTTTGGTGAGTTTATAATGTAATAAATTTCTCATAATGTAAAAATGATTACATTATTAGCTCAGTTTGATTACATTTTGAGGAAGTTATAATATTAGCATTTTATTACAATAATAATGTAATACTTGCAGTTTTTACATTGTGCAGTTACATTATGAGTTGCTACACACCACATAACCAGATCCATATATTTGGCTTTTTCAGCATAGTAAACTTGCTCAATAACTCATCTGGTACAGCATTTCACTTGCCAGTCCATTAAAACATGCGTCATGCAGAGGATTTAGATTTAGAGTAATATCGAAATACAAAATAACTCCAGAAACTACTACAAAGCAAACATGCAAGAAAAAAGACCTGAGAGCACCAACATTACAGCTATAGAAAGACAAGACCTGACACAACATGGTAAACACAGGATATACAGACAAGCTAACAAGATAAAAAAAAAGGTAACTAAACACACCTGGGGATAGAACCAAGGGGAACCAATGAAACAAAAGGACTACAAAGGGACAACAAAACTAGACTCATACAGGGAACATGCAACACTTCTGTGGGTACCAGCTCATGTTGGGATACAATGAAATGAAAAAGCAGACATATTGGTTAAGTAAGTGTGTAATTTGGATAATATTAAAGCTGCGGAGACTGTGCTCCTCCACAGCGGTTCCTACCAGTCTAGCCTGAAATAGTCCTATTATAAACACTTATTATAAGTGTTCCATAATGATTCAAGACAAAAACATGGTTTGGAAAATGGATTCATGTTGTACATTCTCATTATATAATTTTTGTATTTTATTTTTGTATTCTTGAACACAAAAAAAGTTACAGACAGCAGCTTTAACATGACAGTCAGTTTAAAGGGGACTTATTATACGAAATTCACTTTTATATATGGGACAGGGCCTTTTCTTTTGCAGGTAGGCTGGAGAAGAGCCTTTAAAGCTCCACCCTCTTCTTGAAAGGGGGCCGGGAGCACCAGCTGATTTTCATTTAAAGGGACACGCACAAAAGCGGTGCCAAAATGGCAATTTTAACATGCTATAAAAAATGATCTGTGGGGTATGTTGAGCCAAAAGACACACTCTGGGGACATCAGAGACTCTTACATCTTGTAAAAAGGGGAATAATAGGTCCCTTTTAAACAGGGTAGAAGAAAAATCTCTGTTTCAACAAGCATGATAATGTGATAATAAATGGCAGAAATACTGGGACTCATGTCAAAAGACATTTCCATAGAATATAAAGTAACATAAAACAAAAAAAAAAAGTCCGTAAAGAGGAAGGTGTTTTAAATATGGACAGACAAGAATTAGTTTCTTGCAATATTTTAAATGTCAGACCAGTGGCAATAATGGCAATAATGCGGTTCTTGGGAAAAAGTGGAAAAAAGAAAATCTTCCATTTATTCCATCTTCATCATACTCCAGCACTGAAGGTGGCGGTATCCACCTTTTCAGTTGGGTTGCCAACTAAACCAACCAGTAAATCCAGAGAAGAAGAACATGTAAATCTACAGTGATCAGGTGGTACAGCGGCCATGTGAAAGGAGTCGTAATTACAAGGTTACACGTTGTAATTACATGTTCTACAACCACATGAAGGCTTTTTACAGTTCAGAATCATTACGGTAATTACGACGTGGCGTGAACACAGCATAACACACAAGTACGATAACAGAGCTCAGTGACCTGTAGAAGCAGCTAAAATGACATGATTGCTTCAGCAAATGTGTTTTTATCTCACGTTTGCTTTTGTTAAGACTATCGGTTAAGTTTATTGTAGGTAAACGTTATTTACAAACACGATAGAGCATTAAGCTTTTAGTGGCACTACCAGACATTTAATTTCCAAACTGTTGAGAAACAAACAACCTGTAATCTCAAATTCATGTTCATCTGTTTTAGATAGAAACTGAACATGCCTTTAGCACCACTCACTGGACAATTCGCTTTGAATGTGTTGCGAAACACGAAAGAAACGACGTATGATCTTTTTGCAGAAATGTAGACACAAGCCCGTTTTTCCAATGAGCCTCATTTGTCTCTTTCCCTTAGAGGTGTTTTACATATCAATGTGCTAACGTGTTCTTTTACCGTGTGCGCAAGTGGAAGGATCATGCAAAAATGAAATTCCGTCATGCCCTGAGTTTGATTGCACCCACGGTACATGATCTTCCCAGAAATTCATCTGTGATTGCAACACAGTCAAATATGATCATTTTGGAGATTAGTGAAGGGGTGTTCTTTGGACAGCACAGCGTGTGCCATCAGAAGGAGAACACCACCGTCCTGAGACCAGATCCAGGATTTTGAAGAAGTAATGGCCTTAATAGGGAGCCACTTCACCCTGAAAGCAGACTCAGAAGAAAGCCAGAAATAAGACTGCTTGGAGCAACTTATAATGAGCACTTTGGACTTTCCATTTGAGCTTTAACTAGACGTATAATAGTCCTCACCAGCAAATTCACACAAAGTGCTAGAGGTTAAAGCTTGTGCTGGCAACAGCTCCAGCAATTCACTAGATAACTCAAGAGGTGACATATCATTTCACAAGGAGGAAATTGCATCACAACAGGAACAGATTCCCCTGCATTTAGTGAGTATAACAGAGAATGTTATACTTTGTTATCTATTTGTTCCTGAAATGGATGGAGTAAACTTTGGTCAGCATCTATAAATCAGAGTGAACTTTTGTGGAAAGTGGAATAGACTGGGTTTTTTATTTGGAGACACAAACCAAGGCAGTATACACTGATTTACCTAGGTAAATTGAATAATAACAATAACAATTAAAGCTGCAAGCAGCGATGAAAGGGCCCTCGTACATGCACCGCCACTCGGTGGCCTCAGGAAAACAGTGAATAGGGGGCAACATGCATTTAATTGGGTAAATATAGGAGAAATATGGCAAAGTCACTTCAATGTGCCACACTTCCTGCTGCCAGAAGGTGGCACTATGACTATAACTGAATATTGGCATTAAGATGTCTTCAGGTTAGGACTTTTATCAAACATGTGAAGTTTGAGGCAGATCGGACATTGTATGTCTGAGGTACAACAACTTCCTGTTTTGTGGCGTAAATCGCATACATTAGCACTTAGCCAAGTTTTGCTTGATTTAATGTGTTTCTAGTATGTTTGGGACTTGATGGCATATTTAAATGTGTTTCTGGGAGGTAATTAAAGAGTAAAGCATGGAATTTCCTTTTTCCAGCAGGTGGCGCTATGACTAGCTAATATTGGCATGTAGATGTCTTCAGGGCAGGACTGTTATCAAACATGTGAAGTTTGGGGCAGGTTGGACATTGTATGCCTGACTTACAACAGCTTCCTGTGTCAAGGCGAAACATCAGAATTTGTGAGGCCGCCACGGACACACCCTTCAGCGAAAACTCAAGATCTTCATAATTTCACATCACCAAGACCTTAAGATTAGACTGACCAAATATGATGTTCCTGTTGCCCGCAGGTGGCACTATGACTGTAACTGAATATTGGCATGTTGATGTCTTCGAGCCAGGACTCTAATAAAACATGTGAAGTTTGGGGCAGATCGGACATTGTATGTCCGAGTTACAACAACTTCCTGTTTTATAGCGAAACATCGAACTTTGTGAGGCCGCCACGGACACGGCCTTTGGGGAAAACTCAAGATCTTCACAATTTAACATTGCTAAGGCCTTAAAATTAGACTGACCAAACATGATGTTGATCTGATTAAATCTCTAGGAGGAGTTTGTTAAAGTACAACGTCTGGAAATGGCAAAAACTTTACAAATTTTGCAGAGAAAATTCTAAATATCTGACTTCCTGTTGGGTTTTTAGATTTTGCACCCAGGGTCTTTTTTGTAGGTATTGGGCTGTTACATGTGTCTACCGAATTTCATACTCGTACGTGAAACATAGCTCGAACGGCGCTTAATTAAAATTTTGTAGGTGGCGCTATCGAGCCATTTTGCCACACCTAATTCTGAAAACCCTATCAGACGTAAATTTTCGCCACTTCTGACGCGTGTGCATCAGTCGAGTTTTCGAGCATGTTTAGGTCCTCAAAAATGTGATTCATTTGGGAGAAGAATAATAGGCTGAGCAAATACAATAGGGTTCTCACACCATCGGTGCTCAGGCCCTAATACATTTACCCAGTGGGGTAAGAAAAATAGAGGTGTATTTTTTTTATACTGGACAGCAAGACAAAATACTGTTTATTATTATTATTTTACTGTATAGGCAATAAGTGCTTTCCTAGGTTGTTCATGAGTATTACAGTCACGCTGCCTCGCTGCCCCACCCGGGGTACGTCTGTGGTTCGAGTGACCCTGCTGGTCAGTTACTAGGAGCCTGGCTACAGCTTCCGGGACTGTCCACTGGGTGGCGAAGACCATCAGGCTCGGCTACGCGATTCGGTTCGTGCAGGCTCCTCCCCGCTTCTGGGGAGTCCGCCCGCCATGATGGGGCCTAATGCCCCAGTCATGCGTGCAGAGGTTGCCACCCTACTGGTGAAGGGTGCGATCGAGCCTGTCCCTCCAGCCGAAATGAAGCACGGCTTCTCAGCCCTTGCTTCATTGTACCCTAGAAAACCGGTGGGTTATGGCCAATGCTGGATATGCCCATCTTGAACCGATCCCTTCACAGGCTTCCGTTCAGGATGTTGGCGGCGAATGCCTTCTTGAATGCGTTCGTCCAGTAGATTGGTTTGCAGCGGTCGACCTGAAGGACGCCTACTTCCATGTCTCCTTCCTACCTCGACACAGACCATTCCTACGGTTTGCTTTCGAGGGGCGGGCATATCAGTACGCAGTCCTCCCATTCGGGCTAGCTCTGTCCCCTCGCGTCTTCACGAAGATTGTCGAGGCAGCCCTTGCGCCGCTCAGGCAGCACGGGGTTCGCATCCTGAACTTCCTCGATGACTGGCTCATAATGAGTCACTCTCGAGCACAGGTTTGCGAACACAGAGACCTAGTGCTCCAGCACTTAGCCCGTCTGGGCCTGCGGGTCAGCTGGGAGAAGAGCAAACTTTTCCCCGTGCAGAGGATATCTTTTGTCAGTATGGATATTGACTCGGTCGCCATGTGCGCGCAGCTTACTAGCGAGCAGGCGCAGTCTCTGCTGACTTGCCTCCGTCGAATTGTGAGCAAGAGTGCGGTTCCACTGAAACTATTTCAGAGGCTCCTGGGGCATATGGCATCTGCAGCCACGGTGATGCCGCTCAGATTGCTACATATGAGACCGCTTCAGCACTGGCTTTGCGATTGCTGGACAGGAGCCCAGCGCCTTCTGCATGTAAATTGCCTCGAGTTGCTGGCAGTACGGTTCGCCCTGCACCGCTTCCGAGCATTGCTGAAGGGTCAACATGTACTAGTCTGGACAGACAACACAGCCACAGTAGCGTACATCAACCGCCAGGGCGGTCTACGCTCCCGCCATATGTCTCAACTCACCCACCATCTCATTCTATGGAGTCAGAAGCACCTGAGGTCCCTTCGTGCTGTCCATATCCCAGGAGATCTGAACCGTGCAGCCGACAAGCTCTCATGGTTTCAGCCACTTCCTGGAGAATGGAGACTCCATCCCCAGATGGTCCAGCTGATTTGGGAACAGATAGATCTGTTTGCCTCCCACGACTTCTGGTTCTCGGAACTGCTACTCCTTGCGACAGCCCCTCCCTGGCCTATCCCTCTGAGGAAGGACCTCCTCACTCAGAGACGGGGCACCCTTTGGCACCCGCGTCCCGGTTTTTGGAAGCTCCACGCGTGGCTCCTGGACTGGACACGGCAGGTTTGAGTACCCTACCACCTGCGGTGGTGGCTAGGGCAGAGTCCACGCGGCATGCCTATGCGTTGAAGTGGAACATCATTCGTCACCTGGTGTTCTTCCCGCCAAGAAGACCCTTGGAAATGCCCGATCAGGTCCGTGCTCTCGTTCCTCCAAGAGGGGTTGGAGCGAAGGCTGTCTCCCTCCACCCTTAAAGTTTATGTGGCCGCAATATCTGCCCACCACAATCTCTTGGGGGACAAAAAGGTAAGTCAGCATGACCTAATCATCAGGTTCCTGAGGGGAGCCAGGAGACTACATCCTCCTCACTCTCCCCTCGTACCCTCTTGGGACCTCTCAGTAGTCTTAAGTGCTCTGCAGAGGTCTCCCTTTGAGTCTTTGTGGTCAGTTGATATTAAGTTCTTGTCTATGAAGACAGCTCTTCTGACCGCATTGGCCTCCATCAAGAGGGTAGGGGACCTGCAGGCATTTTCGGTTGAGGAAGCGTGCCTGGGGTTCGGGCCGGCTAACTCTCACGTGATCCTGAGACCCCGGCCTGGATATGTGCCCAAGGTTCCCACCACTCCGTTCAGAGACCAGGTGGTGAACCTGCAAGCGCTGGCTTTGGAGGAGGCAGACCCAGCCTAGGCACTGCTCTGTCCAGTACGCGCCCTCCGCGCTTACGTAGACAGGACGCAGTGTTTCAGGACCTCAGACCAACTCTTTGTCTGTTATGTTGGAGAGCGGAAGGGAAGAGCTCTCTCAAAGCAGAGGTTGTCTCACTGGATAGTGGACACCATTGTTTTGGCTTACCAGCAGCAAGGTCGACCATGTCCTCTTGGGGTGAGGGCCCACTCCACCCGGAGTGTGGCCTCCTTCTGGGCTCTAGCACATGGCGCCTCGTTAACAGACATCTGCAGAGCTGCAGCTGGGCGACACCGAACACATTCGCCAGATTCTACAATCTCTGAGTGGAGCCAGTGTCCGACTATGTACTCTCCTCTACTAGTGGCCGGTAATGGAGTTCTTCCATATGCAGCCCTCAGCGGGTCATATGTGTACTCTCCAAGTCCTCCCTACAGGTAGGCATTTTTGGCATATCTCCACTGGAATATGCTTCCGAGTGTACCTTGGTAATCCTGTGATAAGTGGGAGTCTTTCGTCTGTACTAGTCTTACGACAGGGTACTCACACTTACGCAGGGCACTGGAAGACAGCCAAGTGGCATTGTTGTATTGAGACCCCCATTCGTTAGTCACTAACGTTATGTCGTAGTGACTGAACGAAAGGGAACGTCTTGGTTACGTATGTAACCCTTGTTCCCTGAGGAGGGAACGGAGACATAACGTCCCTTTACCACTTCCGCTGTGCTGCTGGAACACGGAGTTCAGTCTTGGCTCCGCAGCAGTAACATAATGTGTTGTTGCCAGCATACTTCCTTATATACTCACGATGTGGGGCGGAGTTACGCATGCAAATTCTGCATGCCCATGGCATTGGCACTGCCATTGGGCGCTGTTAAATTCCTTGAAGGTAATTGGCTTCTAAGCGAAACCCCCATTTGTTAGTCACTAACGTTACGTCTCCGTTCCCTCCTCAGGGAACAAGGGTTACATACGTAACCAAGACAACACAAGCACCCAAGCACAACACTATAGCTCACTTGCAAAAGCTAATATCTCTCCCAAAACTGTTCACTCATGCTTCAGAACTAAATTCCTTTCCCATATAAATAGTCAGTGCCACCAAAATGGCAAAGATCCTTCTCAATTGCTTTGGCTCATTTCTTGAAACAGACCAGACGTTCTCAACACTCTTGGTGCTTTTGCCAAAATAACGTGGATGGTTCGGCACAACACCATGGTTCACCTGCAAAAGCTCATACCTCTTCCAAAACAGTTCACTCATGTGTCAAAACTAAATTTCCATCTCATTTAAACAGTCAGTGCCCCCAAAATGCTTCGTCCATTTGGCATTGTGTAAGCACTGCAAGTCAAAATGTTTAGATGTTTTGTCACTATGGCAGAGGACCACTGAAATATCCCTCATGTCCACCTTTCAGTCTTAGCCCAGTCCTTCATTTTTGTCTAGCTAACAGAATACAATTGTGTATAAAACTGAAAAAAAAGAAATAGGATTTTAGGGTAAGAGTAGCCTCCAAGGTTTGACATCACACATTGCACTCATACTGCCAAGGAAATTGCAACCATTCACACACATAAAGTAACTTCCATACATCAGAGTAAAAAGAAAATGTATACAGCATAATATACTGTAATATAACACACAATAAAAAAAACAACAATGAAAATTATCGTCCTCACCCTCCTGGCCATCCACACTCTGGTGTTCTCAATCTTACTGTAAACACTTGTAATATTGTAAAATTTCTACTTTTCTAAGGATAATCTGGGTTAGATTTTTTTTCAGAGATATTGTTAGAGTAAAGTATATGAATATATTGACCAAACAGTACACACAAGACCAGTACTGCATATTGATGAAAATATTTACTTCTCTCCACATTTGTAAAATCATTCGATTCATTCATGCATTTTCAAAGGTTTGTTTTTTTTATATCTGCTGAGTTTGGGCTGAAGTCTCTGTCCAGCATCTCTCTATGTCAACCCATGGGTACTCATTAGAATCGCATCTGATAAATTTGGTCCCCGTCTTCTTTGGCCACATCCTACTCCAGGTCTACCTCTTCCTTCCCCCCTCTTCCCCTTCCCCTCCCCCTCTCTTCCCCCCTCTTCCCCTTCCCCTCCCCCTCTCTACCCCACTCTACCCCCTTCCCCTCTCTTCCCCTCCTTCCCCTCTCTACCCCTCTTCCTCCACGGGCTCCCCCTCTCATCCTCACTCTTCCTCTTCCTCAAGCAGGCAGTTGCCCTTGTTCATTTACTTGGCCAGCTGCCTCCATGTTCAGAAATTGTAGTGGTCCTGCATGGTCAAGCTCTTTACATATATGTTTGGTAGCGTTCATGGACAGCACCTGTCAGGTAACTAAACATACTGTTTGATTGGTCATCTGAGATGTGAGAAAGTACTCCTTTGTTAGTCAAGTTCTAGTTTCACCTGACTGTCAATTGCTGTAATAAATGTATAAAATGTTCCAAGGGATTCATAGATGGTATTCATGGTATTATGTTCTTGACTAATTTTGACAATTGAACAGACTATTGTGCATGTGATGACTTATACAATGAAATGATGCTGATACGTTTTGGAGCGAACGACCATTAGACTGAGAATCAAACAATCAGTTTAGATCAACAAGATCGATTCACTTGCAAACTGTGCTAAATGTAGGCTACCTGTACTTAATCATTTGCAAAGATGTACTGAGACATTGAGACATGTACTTAGACATTTGCAAATTGATGAAATTAATGAGAAATGCTATTCTGTTGTGAACAATTGCCAAGTGATTTGGAGATTTGTCCATGTTGTTTTGAGAATGTAATTTCTGTTTCAAGAAATGAGCCAAACCAATGGAGAAAAACTGTAAGTTCAAATTCTTCCTCAGCTGTATGTTGTCCATCGTACTAAAAGTGCAATATGCCTTTAATATCCTGCAGGAACATGAGCAAAGGTTGCATTTACAACTTCCTTGACTGCTGATTCATTCCATCACAGTCTCATTAAAATGTCAGGTAGGGAAATACTGTGTAATAAGGCTCATTGTGGATTAACATTGTGCAGTCAGTTGACAGATAGAGTCACTTGGAATACTTGTCTACGATAGTAATCAGGACATTAACAAAGTATTGGAAACAACCACATGTTTTATTCTTATTACTTCTGATATTTAATTCTTTGAAACTCTGCGGTGTTCACTGTGGTTCTGAAACATTTAATTAAGCAATAAGTTAAAAGAGGCCATTCTGTATTGTTAATATATATCATGCAGAAAGTTGTTACTTCCTGTAACCCCTTTTGCGTAACTAAAGTTACAGTACAGCACAGCCTCAAGTGCTTTGTTGATTTTAAACAGTACCACATAATAAACGCATTAAGAAGACATGTTCACACAATTCATTTTAAACAAAATCCATGAAGTGTTATCTTTAATTAAGTGGTAGTCCCTGACATAACAGAACACTGCTACGCAAATAATAATAATAACATTGCTACGCAAATAATAATAATATTTTATTATTATTTAACCATATATTTTGTAAAAGAAACCACATATTTTATAATTTCAGCAATTTATCTGCTCAATTAATGAAGTATTTACATGTTAAATGGGTAAATTAAATGTCCCATTGATGAAACAAACACAATATGTGTGGTCAAAATGGTGTGATTAACCCACACACTCTATAAAAAAAAGATGGCCCCCAAAAATGGTTCTTGGCTCGTAATCATAGGGGAACCTTTTTTAGTGCTATATTGCACCAATTTTGGTGCTTCAGTGGTTCTTGATCGGTTCTTTGACTAAGGTGCTATATAGCACCTCTGAAGAACCACTGAAGCACCAATATTGGTGCTATATAGCACTAAAAAAGGATTACGAGCCAAGAACCATTTTTGGTGCCATATAGAACCTTTTTTTTAGAGTGCACAATTAACCCTCTGTCCTACCATTTGTAGGCTATAGTGTGCTTAGTCATTGCTACCAGAACAGTTTTCTCATTATTGCAAAGCAGAACAGAGTCTGACACCAATTTACCTGATATAAAAGTTTTAGAAAGGCCCTCAGTATGACCTTACTGAAAAGACCTTACTTTTTGAAATCATTATAAGTGACTTTATGACATTGAGGACACTTAATTCTGAATATATATATATATATATATATATATATATATATATATATATATATATATATATATATATATATATATATATATATATATATATATATATATATATATATATATATATATATATATATATATATATATATATATATATATATTTTAAACGGGATGAGAATAACATGAAATTGTTCATCTTGATAGATAGATAGATAGATAGATAGATAGATAGATAGATAGATAGATAGATAGATAGATAGATAGATAGATAGATAGATAGATAGATAGATAGATAGATAGATAGATAGATAGATAGATAGATAGATAGATAGATAGATAGATAGATAGATAGATCTCTTTTAACCACATTTTGAAGATATGACCTAGATTGTGACCTAAATGTAACAGACAGATTACCAAACCATATTGTAAAACCATAACATATAATCTATCTAGTTCACCCAAAAATGAAAATTATGTCTTTAATTACTCACCCTCATGTCGTTCCAAACCCGTAAGACATTTGTTCATCTTCGGTAGTTGTGTGGGCTGCCAATGGAAGGACAGAAAGCTCTCAGATTTAATTAAAAATATCTTCATTTGTGTCCCGCATTTAACATTTACTTGCAGTTTTGGAACAACATGAGTAATTGATGACAGAATTTTCAATTTTGGGTGAACTAACCTCTTTAAAGATATACACTATATTGCCAAAAGCTTCTTTCATTCTTAATCTGTAGGGTTTAATATGAAGTTGGCCAACATTTTGCAGCTATAACAGCTTCAACTCTTCTAGGAAGGCTTTCCACAAGGTTTAGGAGTGTGTTTATGGGAATTTTTGACTATTCTTCTAGAAGCGCATTTGTGAGGACAGGCACTGATGTTGGACAAGAAGGCCTGGCTTACAGTCTCCACTCTAATTCATCCCAAAGGTGTTCTATCGGGTTGAGGTCAGGACTCTGTGCAGGCCAGTCAAGTTCCTCCACACCAAACTCGCTCATCCATGTCTTTATGGATCTTGCTTTGTGCACTGGTGCGCAGTCATGTTGGAACAGAAAGGGGCCATCCGCAAACTGTTCCCACAAAGTTGGAAGCACGAAATGGTCCAAAATGTCTTGGTATGCTGCAGGACACATCTCCACTGGTCTAGAGTCCAGTGGCGGCGGCTTTACACCAATGCATCCGATGCTTTGCATTGCACATGGTGATGTAAGGATTGGATGCAGCTGCTCGGCCATGGAAACCCATTCCATGAAGCTCTCTTCACACGGTTCTTGGGCTAATCTGAAGGCCACACAAAGTTTGAAGGTCTGTATTGACTCTGCTGAAAGTTCTGCGCACGGTGCGCTTCAGCATGCGCTGGCACCATTCTGTGATTTTACGTGGTCTACCACTTCGTGGCTGAGTTGCTGTTGTTCCCAATTGCCTCCACTTTTTTTTTTATAATACCACTAACAGTTGACCGTGGAATATTTATTAGTGAGGAAATTTCACAAATGGACTTATTGCACAGGTGGCAACCTATCACAGTACCACGCTTGAATTCACTGAGCTCCTGAGAACGACCCATTCTTTCACAAATGTTTGTAGAAGCGTCTACGTGCCTAGGTGCTTGATTTTATACACCTGTGGCCATGGAAGTGATTGGAACACCTCAATTAAATGATTTTGTCCCAATACTTTTGGCAATATAGTGTATAAATGGCTTGTGCACAATTCAGAATTGAATTGAGAATGACTCCTGAATTCCAATTAAATTCTTGAATTTGAATTGAATTTGATTTAATGTCAAAAACAGGATCTAGAATTAAAATTCGAATTTGAATTAAAGGAAGCAGAATTTAAATTAAATAAAAATTCAAAGAAATTTATATACATATTTTAGGTGAAGTGTTTAACAATGAAACTTTACAGTATATTTACAGTATATGTTGTAATTTTGTGGAACATGATGGAACAGTGTTGCTCTGTGAGTTTTGCATTGGAATAAATGATAACTGCACTTACAACAACTTTGTGTTATTCGATTACTTTTAAATTAAAATCACATTGGAACAAAAGTAATTAAACAACATTGAGGGGGTAATTTATTTAAAGAATTTGATCATTATCTATATTTTAGAATAAAATGTATGTACAGTATATATATATATATATATATATATATATATATATATATATATATATATATATATATATATATATATATATATATATATATATATATAGCTCAAAAGATAATCTAAGATAATTAAGTTTCTGATTCAGACTACATCGACTTGACTTATTCCCATCTGCTAGAGCCATTAATACAGTGATTTCCTCATTATATGTTTGCGTGAAGTGCAGGCGTCGCATGCCCTCACTTCAAATCACTGTTACACCAAAAGTGCTGTGACAGATTTGGTGTCGGCTGTCCAGATCAAATCGGCCTTATTGAGGGGATGGAATGTGAGATTTGAGATCTGGCTGCCTTGACGTGTGTAAAGAGAGCCTCTAATCTGGCAGCTCAGTCCAACTGTTAAGGTTATGGATTCATTTCACAGGATGTGACTTTTATGAGCCAGGGAGAGGCTTCATAAGACTGAATGATGATGTTTTACATCAGAGCTCTGGCAGTCTAATGCACAGTGACAGTGAGTCATACAACAACATAAGTAGTGAGTGACTGTTACTTTGACCAAGGGATCAGTAATTCAGTCACTTAGGCATGCCATAGTTTGCCACTTTTTCTTTGATAAGACTGAGATCCACTTACAGGTTAAAATCTGTGTGCTGTGTTAGTGAACAGGAGCATGGATATATTTTAGATACTGTAGATTAAGTTTACACATGCCCATTCAGTTTTTTTCAACATTTATTTGTGCATTTTTTTTTTTTTTTTCAAAATCCATCATCAATTATTATTGCCTGTATATTATCACTATCTGCCAATCAAATGTATATGCAGCAGTTGTGTAAAGATCATGGTTAAAGCTAACAGACATTGGCTTTTTATGAAGAATGTAAGTTTTTCACTAAACAATCTTTACGTAAAAGACAAGACCCGATGCTTAGGATAATTTTATGAGGACAAAACATGTTAGGATGTGTTATCCCAGAGTGGTCAAAATAATTTTCATTACTGGAATATGGTCTACGGATACCAGTAAATGCTTATAAACATGATGATAATCCGTTTAACAGCTGCTCTAAATCCCAGAGCTCAACAACATCTTCACCCATCTGATAATAGCTAAAACATCAAGACTTATTCAGCCAATGACCACATTCTTACCCAAAACTTAGCTAGTGCGGATATGCGTTGATGACTTTTCCAGGAAGAAATGTTGACGTGGAAAGCTGCTGGATCATGACTACTCTAATAAAATAAATCTCTCAACCTGATATGAGATTGACTGTTGCCCTTCAACCGACTGAACTGTAGGAATATATATATATATATATATATATATATATATATATATATATATATATATATATATATATATATATATATATATATATATATATATATATATATACACTTTAAAAAAAAAAAAGGTTCTATATGGCACCAAAAATGGTTCTTCGTCGTAATCATATAGGAACCACTTTTGGTGCTATATAGCACCATATCTTAACATGTTCTGTATATGGTAGCGGTGCTATATAGCACCATAGTTAGCTGTGCTATATAGCACCTTAGTCAAAGAACCGGTGAAGAACCTCTGAAGAACCACCAAAACTGGTGCTATATAGCACTTAAAAAGGTTCCCCTATGATTACGAGTCAAGAACCATTTTTGGTGCCATATAGAACCTTTTTTTTAGAGTGTGTATATATATATATATATATATAAATCACTTTTGAACAGTTTACTTTATATAATTTCTCTCAGCGTTCTCACTATCAGCAGCTGTTGCGCTCAAGCCAGCGCCAAGAGCATGCCAGCTGGAGGACTCAGCGGTCACATGAGACTCCCGGTGCGAGTCCTCCTACTGCTGCCGGCCACGGCCTAGAGAGAGAGAGAGAGAGAGAGAGAGAGAGAGAGAGAGAGAGAGAGAGAGAGAGAGAGAGAGAGAGAGAGAGAGAGAGAGAGAGAGAGAGAGAGAGAGAGAGAGAGAGAGAGAGAGAGAGAGAGAGAGAGAGAGAGAGAGAGAGAGAGAGAGAGAGAGAGAGAGAGAGAGAGAGAGAGAGATAGATAAGGGGACAGAATGGGAACTTGGATTTGCCCATATTAAACTGTGGGGTCCTAACACAGACAGACGGCGGGAGATCCCAATGGGTAGATGGAAGAGCTGGCCTTGCACTGGCCAAACAAAACTAGTTCATCTACTGGTCCTCAATGATGAAATAAACATAATAATTGGCAGAGGGGTGGTCACCTGGCATCTGCCATCATGAACTCACCCAGCCTGCCAGCCCGACCGCCTGAACAGTCAATAGATTCATCTTAAATTGCTCTAGAGGGAACAGGCCAGATTATTGACCTCTGTGCCAATCGAACAGAGGTCGCACTGGGTCTCTGCTCAGTGCCACTGCAGCACATTCAGTCCTACTATGCTGCACAGTACATGTTCCTGTTATCTTAATATAATTGATAAAAAATATTACACTTACAATAAAGATATCATATTTGTCAGGGTTATTTGGTTTTGTTCATTCTCAAGTTTTCACTATATGGACTTGATTATATGGTGTTTGCACCTTAGTTTGCCGTCATGGTTGTTAATTTGATTCATTACTCAGTCCAGGTGTGTCATTGTGTTCAGGTGTTTGTGTCTCATTATTCTCTCTCTATTTAAGTTCAGTTTTGTTGGTGATCAGTTGTATGTCTGCATGTGAGCTGCGTTGCTACTGCTATTGGATTACTCTGTGCTGTTCCTCCTCACCCCCCCCCCCCCCTAATTTAATCTGATTTAAACAAAAGTTTTATGTTAATTTAGCGCTGCTTCAAGTTGAACAAGTGGTGTCATGTTCTTATTGGTTGGTCTAGTCATGTGTCCTCATTGGTTCATTGTTTGATTGTGCACAGGTGTTCCTTGTTAGTCATTAGTCCTTGTGTACACAGAGCCATCATGTTACCATTGGCTCTTGTCTAGATTTGTTACCTGTAACCTTTGTTGTTGAGTTAAGTCCAGGTTTATGTTCAAGTTTATCATGTTCATTTCATGATTCAAGTAATGTCAAGCCAAGTCTTTGTTTATTTTGTATCTGGTCAAGTTTGGGATTTACCTCAAACTGCACTTGGGTTCATGTCACAATGTCCAGCACTTTATTTCCCATCATCCCTCACATTCCTCACCTGCCCTCAGTCAACCATTATCCACACCTGATTCCCATCCTCACTGCAATCACCACCTCAGTTTATTCTGTGTCTGGCCTTAAACTAGGAAAGATGCTCTTCAATCTCTCAACTATTTATGTTGTGCTACAAAGAATGATTTCTTAGTTTTTTCTCCTTGTGCTTCCCTGTGTTTTCTCCTGTGGATTATTATCTGTTACTTACCAGCTCCAGCGCCGTTATAGAGGTGTGATGTCACCGTCAGCTGGGGTGTGTGCCTGTCAACCAGCTCATCTCTTTCTTCCAGCACAACCTGTAAAATAAAGAGGCTGTTCTTATTTATCATACCTTTCGACTATTTGCTTCTGGGGTAGGCAAGGCCATGAAGGATCCATCTGTTGTATCCTTGATTTCACAGGAAACAGGACGCATTTGGAGAACCTTCGAATTGGGACAACCTGTGTCGCGCAGTGACGCAATTGTCCTCTGAATTGGAAGTCAAGTCACAGATATCAGTGAGTAAAAGCATTAGCAATAAATTTAAATTATTCTGATGTTTTTTAATTTGTTTCGTTTGTCTCACTCAACCATTTTATCAAACAGGACTGAGCGTTAGTGGATTCAGAAAGTTTTCAGACAATTTCATTTGTTTTCACATTTTATGCTGCCGCGTTATGCTAGCATACTTTAAAAAAAAAAAAAACATTTGGTTACACTTTATTTTAGTGTTCTTGTTACAGTGTAATTAAACATTTAAGTACTGAGCAATAATTCATAACGACATGTGCTTACTATAGTGTTAGGGTTTGGTTTAGGGTTAATTGCAAATAATTATATATATAATTTACTGTCAATGCTACAGTAGCCTAAGTATACCATGTGTCACAAGGACACTGTTAAAACTGGTACCAATTATTCACATCAAACTACACTTCATAACCTATAATAATGAAGCAAAACCAAGATTTTTTTTTAATATTTTTGCAAATGTATATAAAAAAAACTAAAATATCACATTGCATTAATATTCAGACCCTTTACTTAGTACTTAGTAGATGCACCTTAGGCAGCAATTACAAAGTCACGTTTATTTGAGTATGAATTTCATTATATATACCCATACATAACATGAGCTTTTCAATTTCCAGTTTAGCACTGGCTGAGTTTGAGCAGAGCATATCTATGAAAGTCTGGCATATCCTTGTATAGAAATACTTCCATAAGTTGCAACACAAGCATATTCATTTTTTTAAAGTTACAAGTTCAAAAGGTGACCCAGCAGACCAGCACAGTCTGCAGCACTGTGATTTATACTAAGCAGCATTTGTTACAAGGAGCCCCATTGACAATTTTTGCATTAAGTACAAAAAATAACAAGAAAATGATGCGCTTGTATTTTGAAGAGAAACTCTATGAAAATAAATGATGGTCTTACTGTAAAGCCACAACGCAAAGAGTCTAAAGCAGACGGTGATGTTCTTCGGTGAAGTTAGATTGTGTATATTCAGCATTCAGCAGGAAATTAATAGAGATGCCAATAAAGTTAACTTATCTCAACAACCTGCTTCAGAGCTTTATGTCTATGCAAATGTATTTACACCAGCAATGCATACAGAATCCCAAAACCTTATTCCAAGAACTGTTGTATACTGAGTTGAGAACTACTGGAAGAAAGTGGGTCTTTTCTCTTTACCTTTTATATAGCTTACGTAGCATTTCAAGATCGTTTCTTATTGATTGGAGGAAATGAGGCACAGGGAAGAGCTTTCATATAAATAAACGCGAAATGAGCTCAAATGGAGATGGCAGATGCTTTCACTTATGCCCTGAGGTGGGAGATTTAGGCTGCTGAACTGATGACCGATAATTAATGGCACAATTACACTTCATTAAAGCGATGAGATTCACAGCAAATGAGAGTCTAATCAATACAGAGACAGTTCTTTAGGAACACACTGTTTATTACAGCAATAAGGACTCTACTCATTTTTCATTGTCAGTATAGCCATGATTGTGGAGCTACAAGTTCTATAACTCTCTAATTTTTGGTTCTACAGCTGTTGACCCCCATACAAATTATTGTTGATACTTTTTATGAAGCATGTATAAAGGTATTTACAATGCTGCATAATGCATTGTAGTTGATTCATAATATTAAAAATAGCATACTAGCTTAAAATGTATATGAATGTAAAAAGAGATTGTATATGGGAGAGCAGAGCACAACCGAACGCTTTTTGACTGTTATGCTATGCTGTCTCAGTTTGTGTATTATACTAAATAAATAATAAATAATGGTATGTTTTTAATCATTAAAAATATACAAATTTTTGAGTTTGACAACAAACACATCGCTAAATGCAGCTATACAGCATAGTTCAAAACATAATAATAATTCATAATTTCTGAACATTGACTCAGTCATTTTTCACCCTTTTCTCGTGGTTTCTCAAAATAATTCATAAAAGTATAGACTATAATGGCATATTTCATATAAACCGCGGCTTGTGTCTTCTGCTGGTTAGATCAGCAACTCTCAACTGTTAAATAACAGATATAAGATTAAAATAATATCAGATTTGTCTTATTGTAAATAAATAAGTCTTGTAAGTCTTGTATTGTAAATAAATAAGTCTTATTTTTAATCCTGAGGTTGCGTTTATTGTGACTGTGGACTTTAACAAAGCCAACTTCAAACGCATTGCACCTAAATACCACCAACATGTTAACTTCAACACGCGAGGGAACCGTGTTTTGGACCACTGTTACTCTCCCTTCCGGGATGGTCCCTCCCGCGCCCACCATTTGGCAAATCGGATCACGCTTCCATTCTCCTTCTGCCCGCATACAGGCAGAGACTGAAACAGGAAGCACCCGCCCTCAGAACCATCCAGTGCTGGTCGGACCAATCAGACTCTATGCTACAGGACTGTTTTGATCACGCGGACTGGGAAATGTTCCGGTCGGCCTCTGATGACGACATCGAGGTCAACGCTGATAGCGTAACGTGTTTCATCAGGAAGTGCGTAGAAGACGTTGTTCCGACCAGAACAATATGGCTGTACCCAAACCAGAAGCCGTGGCTAAATGGGGATGTTCGCGCGGCACTCAATGCGCGGACCTTCACTTTTAACTCCGGTAATGCGGAGGAACATAAACAAGCAAGTTATGCCCTCCGGAAAACCATCAGAGCAGCAAAACGGCAGTACAGGGACAAGATTGAAGGACAGTTCAACACCACCGACTCCAGAAGCATGTGGCGGGGGATTAACACCATCACAGACTATAAAGGGAACACAAACTCCACCGTGAACACCGCTGCCTCTCTCCCGGACGAGCTCAACACCTTCTATGCTCGCTTTGAGGGAACTAACACCGCCCTCGCGGAGAGAGAGCTCGTGGCTGAAGATACAGAGGTTAGTTCACTCTCTGTATCTTTAGCGGATGTAACCCGATCCTTCCGGCGGGTGAATGTCCGTAAAGCCGCGGGTCCAGGCGGCATTCCGGGCCGCGTCATCAGAGCGTGCGTGCACCAATTGGCTGGAGTTTTCACGGACATCTTTAACCTGTCCCTCTCCCTGTCTGTGGTCCCCACATGCTTCAAAACGTCCACCATTGTGCCTGTACCTAAGCAGTCAAAAACCACCTGTTTAAACGACTGGCGTCCTGTTGATCTGACCCCCATCATCAGCAAATGCTTTGAGAGAATAATCAGAAACCACATCTGCTCTGTTCTCCCCCCCTCACTGGACCCACTGCAGTTTGCATACCGCACAAACCGCTCCACTGATGATGCCATTTCATCCACTATACACACTGCTCTCTCCCACCTGGAAAAGAGGAACACGTATGTGAGAATGCTGTTTGTAGACTACAGCTCAGCATTCAACACCATTGTGCCCTCCATACTTGACATGAAACTCCGGGCTCTAGGCTTAAACAGCTTGTTATGCAGCTGGATCCTGGACTTCCTGTCAAACAGACGCCAGGTGGTCAGAATGGGCAGTAACATCTCCTCATCACTGACTCTCAACACTGGAGCCCCTCAGGGCTGTGTTCTCAGCCCACTCCTGTACTCCTTGTACACACATGACTGTGTGGCAACCCACAGCTCCAATACCATCATCAAGTTTGCTGACGATACGACGGTGGTAGGTCTCATCACTGACAATGATGAAATGGCCTACAGAGAGGAGGTGCACACTCTGACACGGTGGTGTCAGGAGCACAACCTCTCCCTCAACGTCAGCAAGACCAAGGAGCTGGTGGTCGACTTCAGGAGGAATGAGAGAGAACACCGCCCCATCACCATCGATGGAGCACCGGTGGAGAGAGTCAGCAGCTTCAAGTTCCTCGGAGTCCACATCACAGAAGAACTCTCATGGTCCGTCCACACCGAGGCCGTTGTGAAGAAGGCTCATCAGCGCCTTTTCTTCCTGCGACGGCTGAGGAGGTTTGGAATGAACCGCCACATATTCACACGCTTCTACAGCAGCACCATAGAGAGCCTGCTGACTGGCTGCATCACCACCTGGTACGGCAACAGTACCGCCCGCAGCAAAGGGTAGTGCGCACGGCCAGCTGCATCATCGGAGGTGAGCTTCCCTCCCTCCAGGACATTTATGCCAGGCGGTGTGTGAAGAGAGCTCAGAGGATCATCAGAGACTCTAGCCACCCAAGCCATGGGCTGCTCTCACTGCTGCCATCAGGCAGGCGGTACAGCAGCATCAGAACACGCACCAGCCGACTCCGGAACAGCTTCTTCCCACAAGCAATTAGACTCCTTAACTCTTGATCCATCAGGATCATAACACACACTGACAGAATATCACTCAGCACAACCCACTGTAGATACACACACACTATATACACATTTATGTATCATTTATTATTTATCATATAGCACCTATTGTACATTGGATCTCTACTGTGAATAATAATGTATACTGTACATTCTATATTATTATTACTATAGCTTAATGTATACTGTTTAATGTATGTTTAGTGTATATTGTTTAAAGTATATGTATATTGTAAGTATGTGTATATTGTTTAAAGCTGTGAGAACTACACTCACATTGTGTAAATTATTTATTGTTTATTGTAGTGTATACTGTGCTGTGAGTAATTGTGGGCGCATCAGATGTGTAATCTGAAGCTGCTTTAAATGTTGTACATGTCATGTCGTGACTACTATGTTGCTCGGAACTGCACCTAAGAATTTCACCTGCTGTTGCACTTGTGTATATGGCTGTGTGACAATAAAGTGATTTGATTTGATTTGATTAAACACAAAAAAACAGAGATGAAAAATAAACTTATGTAAGAAATTTACTGGCCCCACTTTATATTAGGTGACCTTAACTACTATGTACTTACATCAGAAAATAAGTACAATGTACTTACTGTGTTCAAATTGTATTGCAAAACACCTTTGCTGATATTGAGGTGGGATACGGGTAGGGTTAGGGACAGGTGTGGTGGTATGGGTAAGTTTAAGGGTAGGGTTAGGTGTAAGGGAAGTGTCAACTGTGTAATTTCAAATGTAACTACAGAAATTAATTACAGACGTAATTACATGTAGGTATTTTTTTAAATGTATGTACACAATAAGTGCATTGTATCAAATGATTAATTAAAATGTTAGTACATAGTAGTTAAGGCCACCGAATATAAAGTTGGTTCAATTTACTTTTGCTATTGTTAAATACATGTTCAGTAATCTCTTCTGAAAATTTTTTAATTTTGGCACAATTTTTTTCTCTAAATAATGTTGATATGGCAACTATTAAATACACTAAGTTTCGTCATCCTGGCATGTGTGGAAAGTGTTAAACCATGTGTGTTACAACTAACCCCGCGTTAGGTTGTGCCCCGCGATCCCCTATTTTAAGCCGGGTACACACTGTACAATTTGTACAATCTCCAAAATCTGCAGCTCTTGTGGGGTGTTCCCAGTCTGCAGTGGTCAGTCTCTATCAAAAGTGGTCCAAGGAAGGAAAAGTGGTGAACCAACGACAGGGTCATGGGTGGCCAAGGTTCATTGATGCACTTGGGGAGCGAAGGCTGGCCCGTGTGGTCTGATCAAACCGATGAGCTAGTTTAAATTGCTCAAGAAGTTAATGCTGGTTCTGATAGAAAGGTGTCAGAATACACAGTGCATCGCATATGGGACTGCGTAGCCGCAGACCAGTCAGGGTGGCTGTCCACCGCCAAAAGCGCCAACAGTGGGCATGTGAGTGCCAGAACTGGACCACAGAGCAATGGAAGAAGGTGTCCTGGTCTGATGAATCGCATTTTCTTTTACATCACGTGGATGGCCTGGTTCGTGTGCGTCGATTACCTGGGGCAAGCTGGCGGAGGCAGTGTGATGCTTTGGGCAATGTTCTGCTGGGAAACCTTGAGTCCTGCCATCCATGTGGATGTTACTTTGACACGTACCACCTACCTAAGCATTGTTGCAGACCATGTACACCATTTCATGGAAACGGTATTCTCTGGTGGTTGTGTCCTCTTTAAGCAGGATAATGCGCCCTGCCACAAAGCAAAAATGGTTCAGGAATGGTTTGAGGAGCACAACAATGAGTTTGAGGTGTTGACTTGGCCTCCAAATTCCCAAGATCTCAATCCAATCGAGCATCTGTGGGATGTGCTGAACAAACAAGTCTGATCCATGGAGGCCCCACCTTGCAACTTACAGGACTTAAAAGATCTGCTGCTAACATCTTGGTTCTAAGATACCACAGCACACAGGGATCTAGTGGAGTCCATGCCCCGCCGGGTCAGGGCTGTTTTGGCAGCAAAAGGGAGGTCAACGCAATATTAAGTCACAATGTTATGCCTGATCGCATATTAGTAAGATACCATTTGAATGGCTTAATGGTTTATTTTTTACATTTGTATCATTAGAAATGAGAGTAAGCGGAAACCCAGTACTTGCATTTAAAAGTGTAATTCTGCAATTTCTTTTGAAAAAGAATTGTCCTCACTGGTGCGCAATGAATTCTGGGGTAGGCAAGGCGATGAAGGATCTATCTTTTGTATCCTTCATTTCACAGGAAACAAAGGACACATTTAAAGGAGCTTTCGAATTGGGGCAGCCTTTATCGTGCCACGGTGACGCAATTGTCCTTTGAAGCCTCTGAATTGGAACACCGTAAGGACTCATCCACAGTTTTGCATCATCAATCCTTGACGCGTTAAGTGACGTGAGCTGCATTTACATGCAGGATAAAAATGGAATTAAACAATCTCTAGCATTCATTTTGATCATGACTTTTCTTGAAAAGAAAATGAAATAAAAATATAAGAAAATGAAGATGTGTGTGTGAGCAAGTGGCGGTCTGTTGTTGACTCACTAATTGCGTCATCAGGTTTGGTGCCCCTATTGGTTTTTGATTTGACAGTTGCCGTAGGAGAAGCCGAATAAAGGACTGCACCTCAAAACTTGGGTCACTTCCAGAATTCAGTCGATCAGGAGATCAGAGACTTCAGATTTTGGCCCAGGATCAAATAAATATTTTAGGATCCAAATCATGGCCAAAATTGTACAGTGCGAACCCGGCTTTAGATCCTCCTGACTTTTCTCCATTTTATGTTTGGACGTTTTGACCACGTTATTCACTTTGGCATAAAAATAACATCACGGTATCCAGAAATCAATTTCGATAGTACATTGAGTTTAATTTATCATCATATTTTTCATGTTTCATCCTTACATCTACTATAGGTTGTTAGTCCTGAGATTCTTCACGTTAGTGAACACATAGATCTGCTCTTAGTGTTCAACAGCTGTATGGTCTGGTGGTAGAACTTTTGTTAGGCCTAAGCATGCCATAGGTTCTGGGTTCTAATCTGCCCTCCTATACAGGGAGTGCAGAATTATTAGGCAAGTTGTATTTTTGAGGATTAATTTTACAACATTAATAATTAAACAACAACCATGTTGTCAATGAACACAAAAAACTCATTAATATCTTTCTTACCTTGGCCATGTCTCTGAGTATTGCACACCTTGTGCTTTTGGGCACTCCAGTGATGTTGCAGCTCTGAAATATGGCCAAACTGGTGGCAAGTGGCATCTTGGCAGCTGCACGCTTGACTTTTCTCAGTTCACGGGCAGTTATTTTGCGCCTTGGTTTTTCCACACGCTTCTTGCGACCCTGTTGACTATTTTGAATGAAACGCTTGATTGTTCGATGATCACGCTTCAGAAGCTTGGCTATTTTAAGACTGCTGCATCCCTCTGCAATATATCTCACTATTTTTGACTTTTCTGAGCCTGTCAAGTCCTTCTTTTGACCCATTTTGCCAAAGGAAAGGAAGTTGCCTAATAATTATGCACACCTGATATAGGGTGTTGATGTCATTAGACCACACCCCTTCTCATTACAGAGATGCACATCACCTAATATGCTTAATTGGTAGTAGGCTTTCCAGCCTATACAGCTTGGAGTAAGACAACATGCATAACGAGGATGATGTGGTCAAAATACTCATTTGCCTAATAATTCTGCACTCCCTGTAGTTTATTTATTTTTTTCTCAATAAAACCAAAGATGTTCATCAGTGATTGTATATCATATTTGTTTTGTCTCTGCAATGGTTAGAGATAGATTAAGCCTGGCAGAAAGTGGCATACACATGCAACAACCGCAAATTACGTCTGTTTTTGCATGCTTTATTGTAAGTGTTGGCAAAAATATTTACGTAATTGCTAAATAATGATGTTACAAATTAAATTACAATGAAAAAATGCATATCTGTATTGCCTTTTTTTGCATTTAAACACAGGTTGTGTGTGTTCATAGGCCTTGTCCGTTTCAAAATCAGAGAACAGACGGCTAACTGTCTCTGCCATCCTAACACCTGCTAATGTCATTGAGATGTTCCATGTCTTTGAGACATCCTTTCTCTCTGGCTGCCTTAGAGAATACTTTTGACAGGAGACAAACTGGCCATAGAATCTAAAAGCAACATAAACTGCAGATGTGCTGCCATAGTTCGCACGCCAAACCTTCAGAGCACTCGTATAAAAAAACTACCTGTCTGCAGCTACATAAAACACTGGAATTTTAGTACATTTTCATCTGCGTTATACCATAAATCTGGGTGGGTGGATGTTTCTCAGCACTGATATGTTTGTATTTTTGAAAGTCAAAGCAATAGTTCACCCCAAAAATTAAAATGTTGGGTAACACTTTACAATAAGGTTGTACTAGTTAATGCAATAGTTAACATGAACTAACCATGAATAACACCTCTATTCAGCATTAGTTAATCTTTGTTAACGTTAGTTAATAAAAATAAAGCTATTCATGGTTTGTTCATGTTAGTCCACAGTGCATTAACTAATGTTAACACGATTTTAATAATGCATTAGTAAATGCTGAAATTAACAAAGATAAATAAATGTGTTAGTTCATTGTTAACGAATGAACCTTATTGTAAAGTGTTACCAAGATAATACATTTCAGACATTTCTCAAAATATCTTCTATCATCTTCCACAAAAGAAAGAAAGTCATACAAGTTTGGAACAGCATGATGGTGAGAAAAGAACACAATTTTCATTTTTAGTTGAACTATCCCTTTAAAGCAGGGATGGGCAACTCCAGTCCTCGAGGGCCACTGTCCTGCAGAGTTTAGCTCCAACCCTAATCAAACACACCTGAACCAGCTAATCAATGTCTTCAGGATTACTAGAAGGCTACAGGCAGGTGAGTTTTATCAGGGTTGGAGCTAAACTTTGCAGGACAGTGGCCCTCGAGGACTGGAGTTGCCCATCCCTGCTTTAAAGACTACATGCATAATAACATGATTTGTGGCAGAACAATGCTGCACACTGGTGGTAGCTTTGAGTTAAAGCACCTTTTCTAAAAGTATGCAATACATTATTTTTCCTCTCACTCATTATTTTCAACAAGACTAAAAGCACATAATAAAATACACACAGGGAAAAAGGCTGAAAAAGGGTAAAAAAAGAAGAAGGTACAAATGTGTCCTTTTAAGGGTACTGCCCCAATGACAGGGTAGTACCCTTAAAAGGACACATTTGTACCTTTTTTTTTTAACCACAAAAAGGTTCATAGTAGTACCTTAAGGTACGTATTTGTACTCTAAGGTACTAATATGCACCTTTTTAGGAGTAAAAAAAAGAACAAATGTGTCCTTTTAAGGGTACTGCTCCAGCGACAAGCTGTTGTACCCCTAAAGGTACAACAATTTTGACACCCTTTTTCTCTGTCTGTATTAATTCAGCAGATTGGCAGAGGAAGCATCTGATGCAATATAAAAGTAAAGCCAATTCAGGAGATTTCAGGAGACAAAGACAACTTGGTTTTCTTTAAACATTCAGTTTATTATATTTGTAGAAGACAACATGTAGGACATATGTTTCCCACCAATATCCATGATCACAATAGTTGCATAGACATGGGAATACCTGGATTTGTATACATAGATATTTTAAGAACATAAAATACAATTAAGTAAAACAATGAAGTAAAACTTCAGAGCTGATGCCGTAATTATAAGAACAAGTAATTAAGATGCAGAGGAAATAAACAAATCTAAAAGCATCAACTTAAAACCATTAGAAATGTTTCAATAAATAAAGTATCACCATAGACACTGCGTAAGCTTATAACTACATAAATAATTCCCAGCTTAAAAATTGAATGTCTATTTGTGCTAGAATTCTCTCAATGATACATTGCAAAAGCTCCAGAATTTCAGACGGATCTGTATTCATACCCTGTTTAAATTCAGCTAGGAGGACAGGTTGTCAGTTCCCTGAAGTTAGTACACAGTAGCGGTCGGATCACCCGGCTGTGTCTCCAGCTCCTTTAAACCTGTTCAACAGGTCAGACATGATGCCATTAAAATGCTTTACCTGAGCCCTCTTTGCTTTCTACACAGAACAAAAGCTGTCAAAGCAAAATCATTCGGCCCCTTCAGCAAAGCCTTTAAAGAAAGGAAGGCTGCTACTCTGTGGCGGCACAGTCACAGTGACAAGGCACATCGGCACTCTGGTATTTCGGCAATTGAGGTAAACATCTGGTGACTGGGTGAAAGAGTTCAACTTGCATTCACCCAGACAACAATCGCTCAGTTTATATCCAAGCTTTATGGTCATTGAACCTGCACAAGTACCCATAAAGCTGGGTAAATGTCACAAATGAGATATATCACATAATTCTGACTGAATCAGCAACAAAACTAGAGTTGAATGAAATAAGGAGTAAATATACAAGCTAGTCTAGAATAAACCTTTCTATTCATGAAGACAAATCGAGCCCTTATACTTAATTTTAGCTATTTAAATTAAGCTAAATGTGTAAATGTCACAATACATAATTTTAAGACAAATGTCATGAGATACACAATGACTTATAGTTAAAGTTTGAACTACTATTTAAAGGCCTTGAACAATACAGTGCATCTTTATTGATTGTCTATCCATTTTCAGAACCTTAAAGCGATAGTTCGCCAAAAAAGTCAACATTTACTCATAAAACGTTTGACTGCATCCAAAAATCGCACACTTCCCTACTATAGCACTACTATAGTAGGTGAAAAACAGTATGTGACAAAAGAAGTATGTCTGAATTTACAGTAGAAGCAAAAAGTACCCGGATGACCTACTACTTCTGGTGAGATTCTGAATTTTGCATACGATGGACACTTTACTAAACGGAGATGGTTTGTGAATGGCAGAGTAAGTTATGACAGAATTGTCATTTTTGGGTGAACTATCCCTTAGTTCAATCCAACTATATAATTCTGAAATCATTTAAGGCTGGCTTTCAAAATGTGAGAGACCATGACGATTAAAAAAAAGTTATATAGATTTAACAGTTTTGTTCCACAATGTGACCAAGACAGCACAGCACACACTAATAAATTCCCAACTGTGAACACAGAAATCTTGCGAAATCTGACTTTAGAGTAAACAAACATGGCGCACAACGGGCAAGAAGAAATGGCTATAATTGTGTTTGGGCTGCTTTTTACAAAAAATTAACACAGGGAAAAATAGAAAAAGGTTTGGATGAAGTTGTGTTATGCTTCCATCAGCTCGCTCTCTGATTGGGTATTGTTTCATTCCACGTTACAATCTAGTGTGTGCGCGTGCGCGTTTGTCCTCGGGGTTCCCCCACACAACAGGATTTCGGAGATCAGCGCGGCTCCAACGTTCTTCCAAGCAGTTTAATTCGCTCTTAACACAAGTCACACTACAGTAAAATCTGATACGATTGGGACTTTACTGATTGTCAGAAGAGGAGAATTGGGCCCAAAATCAGGCTGATTATCTTGTAGTGTGTGGGTGCCTTTAAATATAAATCGCTATATAATGCTAAAACAGACAAATATTAAAATGAAGGATGACTTTGTTAACAAATCAATACATTACAAATTATTACACAACAGTGTCACAATCACCATTCTGTGACTTCAGGCTTTGGGCATAAGAGATGGCATCACCAACAGTGTGAAACTTTATTTCTTTGGTCCCTGTCTTTGGGTCATAGTAGCCTCCCCTTCGCAAAGAATCAATGACAGAGGTGTTGCATTGCGCCAAAAGTACATTGACTCCCAGCTCCTTGTAGTCCTTCCATACCTCTTTCAAAGAATTGACTCCGGCAGTGTCCAGAAACAGCACTGGGCTGCAATCTATGACCAATGTGTGTAAACTGGTGTGTTGTAGCAGATACACCTTGGTGGACACGTCAATCTCTTGCTTCTGGTCTTCTTCACCTTGTTTCTGATTCCTCTGCTTCTCTAGTTTCCTGTGCCTGGCCTTCTCTTTAAGTGGATCCAGTCCCACACTGCGGTACAGTGACTTCTTAAACAGAGTTTGGTTGGCGTAGTAGATGGGAGCCTCGTATCGGAAAACAGCCACTCCTGGTTGGGTCTGAAGGCCCTTGTAAGACCCAATGTCCTCAAAGAGCTCACGATCCCCTGCTTGGCCCAGCTGAATGACTTGGGCAGTCTGGGTTCGACCTAGCACACAGAACGCAGAGACCAGAACTCCAACCAGCAGACCTAGCTCAGTGTTCACTAGTGCTGACATAGACATGGTAACCAGCCAGATGATAGTGTCCACACGATTGACACGCCACATTTGGGGAATGTCCCCAAACTTTCGCAGTGCCCCACGGAGGTTGACGACTATGATGACGGCCAGAACACATCTGCAGAGTTAAAGAGCATGCAATTAGGAGAAGTATAGTGGAAATACACACAATTTCAACATGAAAATGGGACTGGTGTGAAAACCTGATTAATAGGTCTCAAAATGGAAAAAGAGTGTCCAAGATTAAGTAAAAAAACATTCTAGTTTAAAAGGTCTTTATATTATATTATATATATATATATATATATATATATATATTTTTTTTTTTTTTTTTTTTTGTCAAACAAATACAAATATCATGAATTATTCATTAATGTCATTACTTGTTTTGGAAGTTGCACCACAACATTTTACAACTTGAAATAAAATTGTAAAATTATCCAATATTTTAACACTTGTTGACCTTGACAAACAGCCATGAGTGTCTGCAAGGACGCTCTCTATGATATAATTTCCCATTTAATAATTTTTTTTTTTCCCTGCAAAGTCATGTCACATCACATGACTTTGATTTAGTGTATTTACTGCTGCATCGTTTCATTTGGCTTCAGACCATAATACTTTAATTTATAATTATAGTATTAGGAGAGTTGAATTTCCAAATCAGAAAGTAAAAGCATGTCCATCATAAGTGCAGGGCTTGACATTAACTTCTTTGCTCACCAGCCACTGTGGCTAGTGGTTTTCTAAAATTACTAGCCACTCAGCATTTTCACTGGGCACAATTTTGACATTAACTCATAATTGCCAAGCAGCTTTTGGCAGCAGGCTTATTAGGCTGCTGTAACTTTAGACCTGAAGCACGGATCCATTATACTGTTACACACGCGTTTCTTTCTGACCGATTTCAAAACAATGCATCACGAAGCGTTATGAATCAGCGAGTCGAATCATGATTCGGATCGCGTGTCAAACCGCCAAACTGCTGAAATCACGTAACTTTGGCGATCCAAACCACTGAATCGACTCACTGATTCATAACGCTTCGAAGCTTCATGATGCAGTGTTTTGAAAACGGTCATCAGTATAGAAGTCGTTATTTAGGGGTTTTTTTGCGCACAAAAACTATTCTTGTCACTTTATAAAGTTATTGTAGAACCACTGTAGTGAGATGGACTTTGTAACGACGTCTTCAGTACCTTTTTATAGGTCTTGAGAGTGTAAAGTACATTGTGCCAATGGAGGCCTTTCTGAGCCATCAGATTTCAACTAAAATATCTTAATTTGTGTTCCGAAGATGAACGGAGGTTTTACGGATGTCGAATGACATGAGGGTAAGTAATTAATGACAGAATTTTCATTTTTGGGTGAACGAACCCTTTAAAACATAACTGACTGTGTTTAAGTGAATACTCGCCAAGACCAGCATTTTGACATTATTTTGTGTGTATTTGACTGTTTAAGCACATTAAGGAGCGAAAAAGAACTAAATTCATTCCAGAGAGGCTGCTTTATGTGCATGTACTTTGGGTGTGTGCAAAAAATCTGCAAGAATAAGTAAAATTATGAGCAATGCGCACAATCCCACCATGAAATTCAAGCCCTGTAACACCAACAATATTCATCCAGAGCAAATGAAGCGAGGCGGGTTTGTGTGTCAACTCACTTTTGTAGAGATGAGAGAGCGAAAAGCGCAGCTGGTATCGTGTATCTATTCTGAGGAAAATTAGTATGGGAAGCGTTTCAGATATTTCAGTATCGAAAAGTCGAAATTTTTGTCAACACTACATTGCACTTAGTTTATTATTTCTGATGTCTTTTTAAAACACTACGATTGAAAAATGTATATATTAAATATAAAATTCAACCTGCCAAAGTGGCTAAAAGGAGTGACTGCGTTACATGCCACTGCTGAAATCCACCGTTTAGACACCGTATGAATGAATTGCACTTTAATTCAATGTTTTTTTAATAAATTAATAGATCCTGACCCTTCCTACATTGACAATTTATTACCAAGTTAATGCAAAAGAAACTGACATAGTTTATACGTACTTCTGCAACGAGTAGAAGAGAGGTGCAATAACAAGCAGGACGAGCAGCAGCACTAGAGCGGTCACCAACCCCGATACCTGGGTCTGGCAACCTGTGGACTCCTTCACAAGAGTTTTGGTCAAGGCGGCGCTGGTCGTGAAACAACGGAAGAAGGAAGGAATGATATTACAGAACCCAATGGCATACATCTCTTGGTTAGGGTCCACCATATAACCATGCTTCTTGGCAAACATCTCTGACAGAGACACAGTAATGGCGAAACCAACAATGGCAATCGAGAATGCATCAACAGCGATATTGGGTATGAGAGACCAGTTCGGAAGCTGTGGTGGCATAAAGCCCGTGGGAATGCTGCCGGCTACATCCGAGCCATAAGTTTCCTTAAATTGTCCGAAGTGGGAAGCTAGAGTAGCAGCAATGACCACAAAGAGCTCAAAGGGAATAGGGGCCTTGAGCTTAGCCTTGAAGCGGTTGTTGAGCTCTTTGGTGGGTACAAGTACAAGCAAGCAGACCACGCTTGTTATGAGGTCACATATGTTGGTATGACCCAGATTCTTTAGCAGACAGATCCAGGTTTTTATGAGCGAACCCCAGCCTTGGACACGAGGAATGTGAAGCCCCAGAAAGTACTTTATCTGGGATGTGAGGATGGTGAGAGAGGCGCCAGTCGCAAAACCGCTCAACAGAGAGTCGGAGAGGAAGACTGAGACAAAGCCAACCTGTAAGAGACCCATTAACACCTGCAACCCAAGCAGAGCAAGACATTAATACATTTAACGATTTTAAAAACTTCATAGAAGAAAACTAAACTTGATAGATGTACTAACCTGGTAGACACCTGCTGTGAAAGTTAGTGTTGCTCCCACCATGATTGCATAGCAGCTTCGGTCACAGACTAGACCAGTGCTGTTGTCCACAATTTCTATGATGGTCTGATTGGTGTCCGATGGGTATCCTGCCAGAGTAAGTTCCCTGTCCACAACCTGTCCAACCAGAAGACACAATACCCCAAACATCCCAACCGATATGTGCCTGGAGGTTCCGAGCAGGGCGTAGATAATGCTGGCAAAGAAGGAAGTATAGAGCCCATAAATAGGGTCTTGTTCTGCCAGTAAAGAATAAGCAATGGACTGGGGTACCAACAGGATGCCGACGATAAGGCCAGACATGGCATCCCCAATGATCCAGTCTTTGAAGTGATATCGCGGCAGCCATTTCACGATCGGGATGGAGTCTACGAGCAGAGCTTTGACTCGCGCAGAACTGCAGGAACACTTTTTTCCCACCTTCCTTCTCAACACCTCCTTCCATGGCACCTTTTCTTTTACATGCTCTTCTAAAAGGAAAGGAACATCCAACCCCGTATTCACATCATACTCTGCTGAAACACTATCACAGGCCTCTTCAACTGGCATAATGTCCAGAAACTCTTGCTGAAACAGGACAAAAAAAAGCACTGATTAATTTGACTTGAAAAGAAAACCCCAAAAGGGAATCCCAAGATGACTTGGGAAGAATTTATTCTTCGGAGTATAAATGCCAATAAACTACTCACTGCCTAAGAAAGAGATTTTAATTAATTAATTAATAAATGTAAGTACCAGCAGACTTCTAGTATACATCTAGTAAGACCTTGACTCTCTCAAATCATAAAAAAAACCCCACTTCATCAAAGAAAACAGATGGCAAATATTATCACTCATTATGACTGCAGGAACAAAAATGTAAGAAGCATCTGGCACAGTCTTGTTACTTTGCCAACTAAGGGATTCAAAGTCTACTGAGAACTGCTGCATGTTTGTTCTTATCAGTGAGGCAACATTGGAACGCTAATTTGATTTGCCTATGATATGGTTCACATTACATCAAAATTCACACAGTAGTAACATATGAGGACCATAAAGGATGAATGATTATATAGAGCAGTAAAAAAAAATTACTTTGGGTGAATTGTTAACTACTTAGTTTGTTATGCCATTTATGTACTGCTGAGTACATTAACTGCTCAGATGGACTGTTTTCAAATATTGAAAAGGTGTAAACTGAAGACATTTATCTCTTTGCATGCTCTCTTTCACACTTATTATAATATTTGTCATAGATGCTTAAAGGGGTTATGAATTGAGAAATCAACTTTCCCTTGAGCTTTTGATATATAAAAGGTCATGGTAATATAAGAATTCAGAGCTGAAAACTTCCTTGTTAGTCAAAGAAAAGCTTTTATAGACACCAGGCCCAGTAAACGGCAGGTTTTTCAAAGTGAGGGATCTATTACCCCTTTTCCACCAAGGCAGTGCTGGTGCTAGTTCGGAGCCAGATGTCACATATGTTGGCAAAGGGAGAAGGGGAGGCAAGCACCGCCTCAGCAGAAGAATATCAACGCCTACTTCATCACTGCCTGTTTAGCCCCGCCTACCGATTCACGCATTTAACATAGGCCTAGTGTAGTAGTGTCAAACCTTCGAGCTACAACGCAATAAACATGCCATTGAGGATTACAAAATATTGTGCAGTGACTGGGTTCAACAGTAATGCAACATGTAAGTAACGGTGTTCATTTTAATGCCTGATCTGAAATGTGATGAGTCATGTAGGCTAGTCAGATGTTCTTTGTCTGTGTGTCAGTAAATCAGACCAGTGACTAAACATCAACTTGCTCTTAGTAGGATGAAAATAATCTGTTATTTAACAGTGATTAAATTCTATAAAGAAATTGATCAAAGAAAGCTCCCTTTGCAATCGTTTGAGCAGTGTGCGCTGGAGCTGTCAATCAAACATAAGAGTTTATCCGTGATGCGTTTATCGGTGACTCCAGTTTTATTCAACGAATCTCAACTATATCACGTTTCCACTGTTAGTGAGGATGAAAGCATTCGTTAGTGTACAGAAACTGAGCTGCAATGACGGGATCGCGGCTTTCATGCACTCAGCATGTGTGATCGGCTACAATGATCATCACTGCAACAATCTTAATATAATGCCATAGATCTAAATGTAATGCAACACTTTTCACGATTAGTTAACCATGAGAGCTGTAATTGTAAAAACAAGCTAAAAGAGGGAGTAATACTATTTCAAATGCAAAGACGTTAGCCAATCACAGCAGTGGGTGTTTACACTGAAGTCTCCCAGCGGACACGCCCCTTAAAATGGAGCGTTCAGAGCAGAAGGCTAAAATCAGGGTAGGAAAAATGCCTTTTATTTATCAATTATGATCATTTTTGATGTAAAACGCATTTTTAAAAAAAGTTTAAACGCAGTTCATGACCCCTTTGACACCAATTGACTGCAGCTTGCATTCTTCATATCTTCCATTGCATACATGTGAATAAAAGGTCATACATATCACTGATAATAAGAAATGTTTATTGTGCAGTAAATCAGCATACAAGACTGATTTCTGAAGGATCATGTGACACTGAAGACTGGAGTAATGCTTCTGAATGATTCTGAAAATTCAGCTTTGCCATCACAGAAATAAATTACATTTTAAAATATATTACAATAGAAAAAGTGATTTTAAAATTGCAAAACGTTTTCACAATATTACTGTTTTTAATATATTTTTGACAAATACTTAAAGCCTTAATAGTGCAATCTTCCTGACTGCAGAATTTGGAATGGTAGTGTATATAATAAACATTTCTCAAGAAACATACATTCCCAACTGTTGTTACAAAACTAGGTGTATCAAAACTCACGAAGGCGAACTTGGACCAGGAATCTTTAATAAACTAACTCACAGGGCATCCATGTAACAACTGTAATTTAATTATCTTGGTAATACTTTACAATAAGGTTTCATTTGTTATCATTAGTTAACTACAGTAGTTAAAATAAACTAACAATGAGCAATGTATTCTTACAGCAGTTATTAACCTTTGTTAATGTTAGTTAGTTTGTTAGTTAGTAAAAATGTTCATAGTACATTAATGTTAACTACCGTACAGCTTTTGATCTTAAAATATATTAGTACATGTTGAGCATTTAAATATATTAGTACATGTTGAGCAACATTAACTAAGATTAATATTAAGATTAATGCTGTAAAGGTATTTTTCATTGTTGGTTAACTAATGTTAACAAATTAAAAATATATATATTTAAAAAAAAGTTGTGCCCACCAACTTGTGGCTGCCATTATTACATTTACTTAACATTTTCCTGTTATTTACTATTGTTCAATTTATTACTATTGTCTATCATTATTATATATTGTAATAGTGCTATTTACAATTATTGTATCACCCCAATTACCAATTACAAATGGGCGCTATTCCGCATCGTCTGAAAGAGTACAGAATCTCCCGATCAAAACACAGGAGAAGAAGCAGAAACCATAGATAGAAGAATTGCTTATGCATATGTAAAACAATATGTAACTTAAATGCTTAGTTCACCCAAAAATGACAATTCTGTCATTAATTAATCACCCTTATGTCGTTCCAAACCCATAAGACCTTCGTTCATCTTCAGAACGCAAATTAAGATATTTTTGATGAAATCAAAGAGCTCTCTGACCCCTCCATAGACAGATATTTAATTACCACTTTCAAGGTCCAGAAAGGTAGTAAAGACATCGTTAAAATAGTCCATGTGACTCCAGTGGTTCAACCTTAATTTTATGAAGCGTCAAGAATATTTTTTGACTGCAAAAACAAACAAAAATAACGACTTGATTTAACAGTCTCCTACACAATTAATGAGAGAATTTTCATTTTTGGGTGAACTATCCCTTTAATGTTACAGAATGAAATGTCGACCCAGGATGAGGTATAAGACTGTGAAGCTTTGGGGGTGGACTCATTGCGTCAGGGATACTCTTTTGGTGTAAGTCGACTTGCGTAGGTCATCTGCCAGAAGCTAGTTAGTTTGGCCTATTAAGTTTTAAATATAGATATTTTTTCTTACAAAAACATCCCTTTGCTTTATAAGGCCTTTATTAACTCCCTGGAGTCGTATGGATTACTTTTAAGATGGATGGATGGATGCACTTTTTTGGACCACCATTCACTACCATTATAAAGCTTGGGAGAGCAATGATATTTATTAATATAACTTCGATTGTGTTCGTCTGAAAGAAGATAGTCATAAACACCTAGGATGGCTTGAGGGTGAGTAAATCATGGGATCATTTTTGGGTGAACTATCCCTTTAAAATGCTATGCCTGAGCATGTGCACTAAACTGAAGTATACTTTGGGCTTAGAGGAGTAGTTTAATTCAGAATTAAAAGTTCAAGTCTTTCTTTCTTCCTTTTTCGAATAAATTAGGGTTTTTGAGGAAAACATTCCAGGATTTTTTCCATATATTGGACTTCAATGGGGTACAAAGGTTTGAAGGTTCAAATAGCATTTTCAATGCAGCTTCAAAGAGCTCTACATGATCCCAGCCGAGCAATAAGGGTCTTATCTGCGAAAACGATCCGTCATTTAAAAAAAATTAAAATTGTTTTATATATTTTTAAACGCAAATGCTCGACTAGCACTGAGATGCGCCAGGCATTATGTAGTCACATTGAAAAGGTCACGGGTGACGTAGGTGGAGAAGTACCGACCTAGCTTACAAAGTGAACATGTAAAGTCAAAGTAAAGAAAATAAATAAATATATACATAAATAAAAGGTAAAACAACAATGTCAGATGATTTTGAAGTTGGAGGAGAAAATGAGAATTTTCCCCTACTCTACCTTTTTGAACAATGTAATGCGTGACCTTTCCAATGTGACTGCACAATGCCTATGGTTGCAAAAATCTGGGAATTTTCAAGGCTGGAAACTTTCCGTGGGAATTAACGGGAATATATGGGAATTCGTGGGAATAAACTGTGAATTTGCAAAATTAGCCTATAACAGGGAATTAGCCTATAAAAGGTTAGCCTATAACAGGGAACTTGAATGTAGTCTTGAAAAATCTTGCAGCATAATCTTGGTTAAAACAACTAGATTTAATGCACTTTCAGTTGAATTTCTATTATTTCTATTTCTATTAACACAGGGCTATTGAGGTCACAACCCCTGCATGCACTGAGTTTGATAAAAAAAGATAGGACAAAAACAAATATTGTGAAATATTACAATTTAAAATAGTGGCTTTCTATTTTAATAGACTCGTGGTCATAGATCGTGGTCATAGATATATCGATCGTAGATGCCTCATTCTACTGATCCGTGCAAGTGCTAATGAGGTATCTACGTATACATCTATGACCACGATCGAAATTTGACCTCACTTACGGGAAGTAATGGCGGAGCTCAGCGATTATCACGTTCGTCTGAAAAGAGGTAAAATAATAGCATAAATACTGCTCGGTTTCTCACAGAAACTGATCGTTTCGCTAGATAAGACCCTTATTCATCGTCTGGTGTCGTTTAAAGCCCTTTGAAGCTGCACTGAAACTGTCATTTGGACCTTGAATTGTTTGGAGCCCATTGAAGTGCATTATATGGAGAAATATCCTGAACTGTTTTCATCCAAAACCTTAATTTCTTTTCGACTGCAGAAAGAAAGACATGGACATCTTGGATGGCATGGGGGTGAGTAAATTATCAGCAAAAGTTTATTTAAAAGTGAACTAATCCTTTAATTCTACGTGGCATTGATTCAACAAGGTGCTGAAAGCATTCTTTAGAAATGTTGGCCCATATTGATAGGATAGCATCTTGCAGTCGATGGAGATTTGTGGGATGCACATCCAGGGCACAAAGCTCCCGTTCCACCACATCCCAAAGATGCTCTATTGGGTTGAGATCTGGTGACTGTGGGGGCCATTTTAGTACAGTGAACTCATTGTCATGTTCAAGAAACCAATTTGAAATGATGCGAGCTTTGTGACATGGTGCATTATCCTGCTGGAAGTAGCCATCAGAGGATGGGTACATGGTGGCCATAAAGTGATGGACATGGTCAGAAACAATGCTCAGGTAGGCCGTGGCATTTAAACGATGCCCATTTGGCACTAAAGGGCCTAAAGTGTGCCAAGAAAACATCCCCCACACCATTACACCACCACCACCAGCCTGCACAGTGGTAACAAGGCATGATGGATCCATGTTCTCATTCTGTTTACGCCAAATTCTGACTCTACCATCTGAATGTTTCAACAGAAATCAAGACTCATTAGACCAGGCAACATTTTTCCAGTCTTCAACTGTCCAATTTTGGTGAGCTCGTGCAATTTGTAGCCTCTTTTTCCTATTTGTAGTGGAGATGAGTGGTACCCGGTGGGGTCTTCTGCTGTTGTAGCCCATCCGCCTCAAGGTTGTGTGTGTTGTGGCTTCACAAATGCTTTGCTGCATACTAGGGATGGGCATTTCAAGCAAAAATAATATTCGAAGATCGCTGGGAATTATTAGATTTTTATTCGAAAATCGCAACTCCTCCCCCGCATACACACATATAAACAGAGAGAGAGAGAGGGAGAGAGACCATTCACGCTCTCAATCTGTATGATAACAAACTGTTTAATTCATTAGGGAATAGGCTAAATCAACTCAAGCCATATATTTATTGTAACGTGCTGAAACATATGACTGTAATGTGACATCGCCCCAAGTTACCGCAACCGATAAATGCCACAAGTCTACAGTGTGTGCGTGAGACGATGTGTTCTTCTTCTGTTGTCTCAGGGCATTTTTACTGTTTTTTGCAGTTTAGTTCGAAATGGGGCAAGGTTAGCATGAAAAATTGCTAATGTGAAAGCTTACCTACAGAGCTTGGTGTGCACTGAGGTATCGAACCCGAGAACACACAACCGGAGTTCGGTTGCACTCGGAACTGTGCCACGACTCACATGAATGTGAAAACAACACTCGGGTGCCCACTTGTTCGGTAAGAAAAGTAACCAGCGCATGCGTTTTAGCCAATTACAATGTCATTATTTCAATAACATACACGTAAGTGATGATAGTGTTGATGATTTACCCGAGATACGATCGCGAAAGCGAGCCTGCAGTGTATTCGCGCATAGAGTGCAATCAGGGCAGCAAATTAATTTTGAGTCTCCTCAAAAGAGTCTGTTTGCAAGCAGCAAAGCCGCCTTCAAGCGACACACATACGGTAAACCCAAGTGTTGTTTACTCAGCTGCACATAATAGCACCAAATTAATTGAAAAAAGCCCAATATATTGACCCGCGTTCTGTTTTCTATCATGCCCGTGTACGTTTGTGATGACGTAAGATGAATGCAAACGCACCAGGGTTCAAGTTGAGTGTGAAACCAGATCAATGCTGCGGAGGCACAGGGAAGAATCACACTCGGACCGCATCAAACGTGTCCAGCATAAAACACCGTGAGAGCTGACTGACAGCTTTTAGGTGCGTTATTGGCAGCGCCTCCCTCTAGTTACATGAACGTGTCAGCACCACATCAGCACCGACAACATGGGGATTTTTTTGGGACGATAATTGCAAACTATTTGATATTCTATAATTAAATCAGCTAATCGAATATTCAAAAATCGCGACCCTTCACTACTGCATACCTTGGTTGTAACGAGTGGTTATTTCAGTCAAAGTTGCTCTTCTATCAGTTTGAATCAGTCGGCCCATTCTCCTCTGACCTATAGCATCAACAAGGCATTTTCGCCCACAGGACTGCCGCATACTGGATGTTTTTTCCTTTCACACCATTCTTTGTAAACCCTAGAAATGGTTGTGCGTGAAAATCCCAGTAACTGAGCAGATTGTGAAATACTCAGACCGGCCCGTCTGGCACCAACAACCATGCCACGCTCAAAATTGCTTAAATCACCTTTCTTTCCCATTCTGACATTCAGTTTGGAGTTCAGGAGATTGTCTTGACCAGGACCACACCGCTAAATGCATTGCAGCAACTGCAATGTGATTGGTTGATTAGATAATTGCATTAATGAGAAATTGAACAGGTGTTCCTAATAATCCTTTAGGTGAGTGTATAAATAACATGTCCGTTTATGACCAAACAAAATGTTTATATTTATGTTTGTATGTGATACAGTTTATAAAATTTCCCAAAATGTTAAAGTTCCCAAAATTTCCAATTTATTCTTATAATCCGTAGAATCCGTAGATTCCCATAAATTCCTGTTAAGTTTCACAATTGGAAGATTTCCAAAACTCCCCAGATTAAATGTACAGGAAATTTTCCGCCCCTTTGCAACCAATGCCTAGCGCATCGTAGAAATAGTGCTAGTCGAGCATTTGTGGTTAAAATGTTTTGGGGTTTTTTTGGTTGAAAATGACGAATTGTTTCGCAGATAGGACCCTTATTACTCAACTGTGATCGTCTAGAGCTCTTTGAAGCTGCATTGAAAGTGCAATTTCAACCCGTTGTACTCCACTGAAGTCCACTATATGTAGAAAAATCCTGGAATGTTTCCTCAAAAACCTTCATTTCTTTTTGACTGAAGAAAGAAAGACATGAACATCTTGGATGGCATTGGGGTGAGTAAATTATCAGGAAATTTAAATTCTGAAGTGAACTACTCCTTTAACAGCTGTTCATTGAAATAAAAATGTTTATTGCACCTAATATGTGGTGTGAACAGTCCTAAGGACAAAACTTAGGCATCATGAATGAATAGGCTACACAAAATTGTGTGATTTTTTTTTTTAGCTTTAAAATCGTTTAACACCTTGATCATTGATGCAATGCAAATGTGGCACCCTGGGGCAGCCACATTTTAAAGGTTTGATAAAGTGCCCTTTTGGTTGGCCCTTTGTGGTCCAATTGTCAGTTGTGGACGGGGTGGTAACTTGCGTCACTGATCATGATAACGTTCAGTCTGGGGAAACACACACATGTCATGGTCTTGCGTAAAAAAAAAAAAAAAAAAAAAAAAGTGGTGTGGTGGTGTTTGTTAGTGATACTGGCATGTACAATATGCACTCATAATCTCATCTTCAAAAATGCCTTGAAATTCCGATGTCGTAGACTTCTTAAATGATCAGAAATAAGTTATTTACATTAAACAGAAAAGCCACGTTTCAGAAAGTGCATTTTCCTCTCTCTCTCTCTCTCTCTCTCTCTCTCTCTCTCAAATTTGAACACTTTGAGGTGTTAATGTGACAAATTAAAAATAGCAACATTCAAAAACCAAAGTCTGAATATTATTAACGACATCCAAACTTTATAAACTTAAAACCAAATGCAACCATTCATAAATAACAATCTATACACATACATTTATCAATCCCAATATCATATCAAGTTAAGCAAAATAGGCTAAACATCTCGTAAAGCCTAATCGCATAAACTTTATGAAAAACGTATGAAATGTAGGCTATTACGGAAACGAAATAGCCTATATGAAAGAAACTAAGTAATATAACAGTGGTTTGTTTCATGCTCTGTGTTCTGACTTCATGAATGGCTCTATTGAAAACAAAACTACAACGTGTACAGCTGACTTGCAGTATATCCGCTGAAGGAAAAGCTGCAGAGATTGTGTTGAACTCACCTCAGACCGTCTGCGCTGCGAGATCGATTCCTTTAGTCATGCTCATCCGGGAGGACATTCAATCACTCAAGAGTTTCGTCTGACAGCATGTAGGCTACAGATGTATTAACTTACTTAAAGTTCAGGATCTACTCTGTGACATATATGAAGCCATGCTAAATTCCTAATATCACGTGGACAGCGAAAAGCTAGCCTATTGGCACTTGCCACGTGACTGCTAATTCCTAGCTGGATCCGAAGCCTAAAACACTGCTTTCTCAGTATTCACATAGTTTTCGGAGGTCGACAGCGCAACCTCACAAAGTTTTGACACAGATCCTGATTCCGGGTTGCGAATACTACGGCGAAGGCTTGTCTTATGAATATTAATTGTGTGCGTCCAGAAGGTCGACTTGATTGGCCATAAGCAGACATAGGCCAGTGTGACGAATTTACTGTGCTGTAGGTTTGGCTCATGAATATCAATAAGTCTATTTAATAGTCATAAATCAAACCTTCGCAATAGTAGGCTATATAGCTAATTCATACATTGACTATTTAATTTATTGTAACCCAGGTCTAAATTAGAAATTAATAGGCTATAATGCCAACTGCTTTGATTTACCTTTGATTTAGGGTAAATTGTCCATTAATTTTACATAATTGTACAAGGGGTCATATATGAAGTGTATATATCTTAAATTTCATGATATTTCTAATGGATTCATTTTTACATTTCTAACTAAATAACTGATGCGCATTTAGAATTATTGCTCTTATGAACGTCGTGGTAAAATGTTTTATAGGGTCCCTGGGTTAGCTGATAATCTGGACATTTGTTTTAACAATACATTGTTCACCAATAATTTTTTTTTCACCAATCAAAAATCCCGTGATAACTAATTGAGGCTTTGTCAGAAGATTGAAAAACCCAATATTTACTAACATTAATGTTAGTATTGGCAGACTTTATCACTATTCCATAATTTAGCAAGACATTGACTTTCTTAATCTACAAAAATCCCGCAATTTATTAATCAGAGAAAAAAAAGAAAATTATATATATATAATATGTATATATATATATATATATATATATATATATATATATATATATATATATATATATATATATATATATATATATATATATATATATACACTCTAAAAAAAAAGGTTCTATATGGCACAAAAAAAATGGTTCTTCGTCGTAATCATAGGGGAACCACTTTTGGTGCTATAGCACCATATCTTAACATGTTCTGTATATGGTAGCGGTGCTATATAGCACCTTAGTCAAAGAACCGGTGAAGAACCTCTAAAGAACCGGTGAAGAACCTCTGAAGAACCACTGAAGCACCAACATTGATTGATGTTATTTAGCACTTAAAAAGGTTCCCCTATGATTACGAGCCAAGAACCATCTTTGGTGCCATATATATATATATATATATATATATATATATATATATATATATATATATATATATATATATATATATATGTATATGTATATATGTGCCTAATAGTTAACATAAGTTAACATGAACTAACCATGAACAACATCTCTGTTCAGCATTAGTTAATCTTTGTTAACGTTAGTTCATAAAAATACAGCTGTTCATGGTTTGTTCATGTTAGTCCACAGTGCATTAACTAATGTTAACAAGATTTTAATAATGCATTAGTAAATGCTGAAATTAACATTAACAAAGATAAATAAATGCTTTAGAAGTGCAGTTCATTATTAGTTCATGTGAACTAATGAACCTTATTGTAAAGTGTTACCATTTAGTCATATTTTAAAGTCTCAAAGCCTATTGAGAACTGCTGCATGTTTGTTCTTATCAGTGAGACAACATTGGAACTCTAATTTTATTTAGCTGTGACTGGGTTGTCAACATTTACTCAGGAGTAGGCTAACATATATGAGGACCATAAAGGTTTAATGATTATGTGAGCAACTGTACTTGTGATTTCCTGTAAACTACTTAGCAGTACATAAACAATGTGCCAGGTCTTTTAACATGAGTAAACATTCAGTGCAGTTGATCAAAGCTTGTGGCTGTGTTTTACTTTCAGAGCTGATTTGATTCATCAAGATCTGATTAAACTATCAATCACTGGAATGAGGCTGACAATACACAAACTATCAAAACATCTCTTTGATTGATTTTGTATTTAGTGTAATGAATTCATCATTTTGACAGGACGATTTTCATTATTTTATTCTTTTGATTTTGTGTGAAATATGACCAGAGGTGGGTAGTAACGATTTACATTTACTTTGTTACATTTACTTGAGTAATTTTTTTGGGTAACTTGTACTTTTAGAGTATATTTAAAGATGGGAGTAGACCGAGTTGGTATAGGGGTACATTTGAGACACCTCAAATAACTTGAGGGCTCAACAAGTCTGAGAAGCAACTGCGTGATGCCTTTTTTTTTTTTTTTTTTTTTACATTTTTAACATTTCCTTGATAGATTTGTTGAGCACCAAAATATATTTACGTCCTATAGGATATTGAAACCTTGTGGTTCGAGTAAGAGCATAAAAGTAACTCATGCTGTGAGGTCACAGGTTTTAATCCATACAGCCTTCTAATTCTACATATGCTTGTGGAAATTCATCCACGCTCCCCTGGAAGAAACAAAGAGCACAGTGTGTGTATGAATGTTCCTAGAACACAGGGAGGGGTTTGATGCAGTGCATTTGTGTGGAATCTTTCCATTGCTCAACATTCCTGTGACAGTAATTATTAGTACAATGTTTTGATCGACATAGCATTTTCAAATCCTTTTACATATAACTGCAATCTGCATGTATGGAATAGAAACTACAGCAGAAGATAGAAGATTCGGTATACGTTTGCGAGTTTATATACATAGCTACAATGTAAAAGATCTGATTTCTTGAGAAAGGGGCTGTTTAAGCAGGTGTTGTTGTGCACTATTATACGAGTGTTTGTCATTTCAACAGATTATACCACAATTTTCATAAATACAGCTAACAATCAGCTAATACATATGAAGGAAGCATGCAGGCAATGTCATGTAACAACAGTAGAGTGATTAAGTGCAGGTGAATGAGGAGCACAAATCTACTCTCATGTACCATATGGGCGTCCAATTCTCACTATTAACTAACTGTTAACAATGACTTTTGAGTAAGGGCATTAATATGTGCTTTACTAAGCAGTAATAAGCAATTATATTATTATTATTATTTAATAAGAAATCAAATCAAAATCAAATCACTTTATTTGTCACTCTACATATGCACAAGTGCAACAGTAGGTGAAATTCTTAGGTGCAGTTCCGAGCAAACATAGTAGTCATGACATGACATGTACAACATTTAAAGCAGCATCAGATTACACATCTGATGCGCACACAATTACTCACAGCACAGTATACACTACAATAAACAATAAATAATTTACACAATGTGAGTGTAAACTCACAGCTTTAACCAATATACACATACTTACAATATACATATACTTTAAACAATATACACTAAACATACACTAAACAATATACATTACGCTATAATAGTAATAATAATATACAATGTATAGTATAAAATATTATTCACAGATTGAAAAATTGAAATCCAAAGTGCAATAGATGCTGTATGATAAATAAATGTGTATATAATGTGTGTGTATCTCCAGTGGTTTGTGCTGAGTGATATTCTGTCCAGTGTGTGTTATGATCCTGATGGATCAGGAGTTAAGTAGTCTGATTGCTTGTGGGAAGAAGCTGTTCTGGAGTCGGCTGGTGCGTGTTCTAATGCTGCGGTATCGTCTGCCTGATGGCAGCAGTGAGAGCAGCCCATGGTTCGGGTGGCTAGAGTCTCTGATGATCCTCTGAGCTCTCTTCATACACCGCCTGGCGTAAATGTCCTGGAGGGAGGGAAGCTCACCTCCGATGATGCAGCTGGCCGTGCGCACTACCCTTTGCAGGGCCTTGCGGCTGCGGGCGGTACTGTTGCCGTAGCAGGTGGTGATGCAGCCAGTCAGCAGACTCTCTATAGTGCAGGTGTAGAAGCGTGTGAGGGTGTGGCGGTTCATTCCAAACCTCCTCAGCCGTCGCAGGAAGAAAAGGCGCTGATGAGCCTTCTTCACAACGGCCTCGGTGTGGACGGACCATGAGAGTTCCTCTGTGATGTGGACACCGAGGAACTTGAAGCTGCTGACTCTCTCCACCGGTGCTCCATCGATGGTGATGGGGCGGTGTTCTCTCTCATTCCTCCTGAAGTCGACCACCAGCTCCTTGGTCTTGCTGACGTTGAGGGAGAGGTTGTGCTCCTGACACCATCGTAGCAGAGTGTGCACCTCCTCTCTGTAGGCCGTTTCATCATTGTCGGTGATAAGACCTACCACCGTCGTATCGTCAGCAAACTTGATGATGGTGTTGGAGCTGTGGGTTGCCACACAGTCATGTGTGTACAGGGAGTACAGGAGTGGGCTGAGAACGCAGCCCTGAGGGGCTCCAGTGTTGAGAGTCAGTGATGAGGAGATGTTACTGCCCATTCTGACCACCTGGCGTCTGTTTGACAGGAAGTCCAGGATCCAGCTGCATAACAGGCTGTTTAAGCCTAGAGCCCGGAGTTTCCCGTCAAGTATGGAGGGCACAATGGTGTTGAATGCTGAGCTGTAGTCCACAAACAGCATTCTCACATACGTGTTCCTCTTTTCCAGGTGGGAGAGAGCAGTGTGTATAGTGGATGAAATGGCATCATCAGTGGAACGGTTTGTGCGGTATGCAAACTGCAGTGGGTCCAGTGAGGGGGGGAGAACAGAGCAGATGTGGTTTCTGATTATTCTTTCAAAGCATTTGCTGATGATGGGGGTCAGAGCAACAGGACGCCAGTCGTTTAAGCAGGTGGTTTTTGATTGCTTAGGTACAGGAACAATAGTGGACGTTTTAAAGCATGTGGGGACCACAGACAGGGAGAGGGACAGGTTATAAATGTCCGTGAAGACTCCAGCCAGTTGGTGCGCGCACGCTCTGATCACACGGCCGGGAATGCCGTCTGGACCCGCGGCTTTACGGACGTTCACCCGCCGGAAGGATCGGGTTACATCCGCGACAGATACGGAGAGTGCACTAACCTCTGTATCTTCAGCCGCGAGCTCTCTCTCCGCGAGGGCGGTGTTAGTTCCCTCAAAGCGAGCATAGAAGGTGTTGAGCTCGTCCGGGAGAGAGGCAGCGGTATTCACGGTGGAGTTTGTGTTCCCTTTATAGTCCGTGATGGTGTTAATTCCCCTCCACATGCTTCTGGAGTCGGTGGTGTTGAACTGTCCTTCAATCTTGTCCCTGTACTGCCGTTTTTGCTGCTCTGATGGTTTTCCGGAGGGCATAACTTGCTTGTTTATGCTCCTCCGCGTTACCGGAGTTAAAAGTGAAGGACCGCGCATTGAGTGCCGCGCGAACATCCCCATTTATCCACGGCTTCTGGTTAGGGTACAGCCGAATTGTTTTGGTCGGAACAACGTCATCTACGCACTTCCTGATGAAACACGTTACGCTATCAGCGTAAACCTCGATGTCGTCATCAGAGGCCGACCGGAACATCTCCCAGTCCGCGTGATCAAAACAGTCCTGTAGCATAGAATCTGATTGGTCCGACCAGCACTGGATGGTTCTGAGGGCGGGTGCTTCCTGTTTGAGTCTTTGCCTATATGCGGGCAAAAGGAGGATGGAAGCGTGATCCGATTTGCCAAATGGTGGGCGCGGGAGGGACTTGTAGCAATCCTTGAAGGGGGAGTAGCAGTGATCTAAGACGCGGTTCCCTCGCGTGTTGAAGCTAACATGTTGGTGGTATTTGGGTGCGATGCGCTTGAAGTTGGCTTTGTTAAAGTCTCCGGTCACAATAAACGCAGCGTCAGGATGCGCGGTTTCCTGATATATAGTAATATGCATGCTAACAAGCAACTAGTTAATAGTGAGAATTGGACCCTAAACTAAAGTGTTACAAAAATAATATTTATTTTTAAAAAGTCACATACTAACTGTGCATCTCTTACTTAATCAGGCAGCTAGAAACCATCTTTTCAAGTGCGTTTCAGTTCAGGTTGGACTGGTTGAAAACATGACTGCAACGTCCCGTGTATAACTGAGTCCGTGTATCCGTTGAAGGATAAAGCTCCACTTAAAATATAGATATATATATATTTACAGTGTTGAAAACACACCTCTAAATTGTAGGTGTTACTGCAATCCTACATTTGCATTTATGTTCACGTCTGCCAGACAACTTGACACCTTGTCATGCTTAGCCTACATCTGATCAGACATTGGCATTGAACCCATGACCTTGGTGTTTGTTACATCCTGTCAGGTACAGGAACTACAGCCGATCTACAGGAACTGTCAATAAACAATACGTGCAGTTACTTTACAAAAGAGGTGCTGTCGACAAAAAGACTCACCTATATAACAAACATTCCAAAGCTTCAGGAACACATTCAACAGTCCTTCAATGGACATAATTACGACATTCAAGATAAACAGAAAGCACGTCATATAGGTGACAACAGGTGAAGACTCATTCAAAAATAGCCCATGTCATGTTAAAACAGTGAAATCCCAGATAAAATCCTCTATTCACTACTGAAATGCCCTCTTCCTTCCTAATCATCATGAAAGCAAAGCCCTCACTTCAAAGGTTGTGCATACGGAAACTTTAGACATTTGTTGGGCCTACTTAGTTACTTATGGAAAGTAATTGTTACGTTACTTTTGTGTTAGGTTTTCACTTGGCATGGGCATGCTTGTTTGCTTTTTTAATAACCAAAAAAACACAATTGGCAATTGTAAAGGCTCTTTCGCAACAAAAGCTAACTGAATAAACCTCAGGCTGAATTAAATGCAAATTCACACCTGTACAGTAGAGGGTCAGCTCAAACAAACCTTTCATCTGTGCTGCCATTATGAATCATAAAAGAATAGGATGCAGGAAAATAAATGCTGCGTCCCAATTCGCCTACTTATACTACGACCTAAAAGTATGTACTCTTTTTGTGAAGAAAAAGTACATACTTTTGACTGTGTAGCAGAAGAGTAGGCAAGCTTTGGGACATACTACTTTGTTATCTTTAACGGACTCTGTTGCTTAGTTATGTGCATCCCATCATCGTTTAAACTGCCCTGTCAATAATCGTCACAGCTCAAATCCTCCACATTCAATTTAATTTTGTACCGTATCGGAGAGAAATGTAGTAGCACGTTGATCTGCCATTCCTGGGTCTTTAATGCAGAGACTCTCCTCTCATGTGTTTGCGGTTTAAATATAATGATGCATTTAAAAGTTAATGGCCAAACGTATCATTACAAAAGTTGCATAACATTCACAATGCTGTTGCAGGTGAAATATAATGTGGATAACATTGAATAAATATATTTTAATCAGGTTAAATACTGATAATTGATCACTCAAACCCCTTTATCTGACCCTCTCTACTTAACCGTCGGAGTCGCATAACTGTCATGTTTGCAGTTTTTTTAACACTTTTTATCTGCGTTTGTAGTTCTAATCGAATCCTCGTCCAACTCGCAATGGGTTGTGGGCATATCAGCCGTGTACGTCAATCTGCACTTTGAATTCTGACCGGAAATAGTGGACCATCCGGGAATCTTTGGAATACTGTTTTCAACATGCTACGATTTGGGACATTCTTTTCAAATACTATTTAGTACGGATAGCATGCAATTTTTTTTACTGCTTGTTCAAATTGCTTAATTAAAATGAGCTAAAGCAACACAGAATTGCTATACATTTTGTCCTAACTTAATTTGATTGTGTTAAATCCACTTAAATATACATCAAATTGAAGTTTACTTAATCCGTTTGTGTTAAGATTACATGAATGATTTGGGCCCCACTTTATATTACACTCTAAAAAAAAAAGGTTCTATATGGCACCAAAAATGGTTCTTGGCTCGTAATCATAGGGGAACCTTTTTTAGTGCTATATAGCACCAATTTTGGTGCTTCAGTGGTTCTTCAGCGGTTCTTCAGAGGTTCTTCACCGGTTCTTTGACTATGGTGCTATATAGCACCGCTAACTATGGTGCTATATAGCACCGCTATCATATACAGAACATGTTAAGATATGGTGCTATATAGCACCAAAAGTGGTTCCCCTATGATTACGACGAAGAACCATTTTTGGTGCCATATAGAACCTTTTTTTTTTAGAGTGTAGTAGGCTAATAACTTTTTAGAGGAATTTAGGCTACCCAATGCTGATTATGAGTTATGTTGGGATAAGGAGGAGGTCCCAGTGAAAGCCCACAGAAGGGGGCACTATTGAGACGGTTTTCACTAAAAGAGATCTAGATAAAAAGCAAATCTAGATTTAAAGGAACCGGGATTATCAATAATAGGCTACATTGTTTAACCATAATGCTTGATGTTTTACCTTTGAATCTATCTTCTTTTTTTGTTTGTTGTAGGCCTATTATTCCATAAAAAGAAGCCTTGTTAATAAAATTCAGTATCATCTTATTAATGATTTCTCTGTTTGTTACAAATAAGGTATTTTCTGGTATTGAATTTTATTGTAGATAATGTCATAGTTTAATGTCACATGTCACCGTAAGGAAATAAAACAATACTATTTTATGTTAATTAAAAAAAGGACAAAATAAAACATTTTAATGTTATTGCAAAATAAACAAATCGAAGTGGGGTTATTCACGGTGTTTTATGGGAGTGGGTGCTGAGCTGTTTTAAAGAGATCTGGATTATGGGAGTAGTGTAGCTCTTCAAAGATAAATGAAGGGGAAATAGCGAATGAATTTATTAAAGCACTCAATTTATTATATTACAATGTTTTCACTCAAAAGTTCATATAGCGCTGAAGCATCTTCGTTGAGTTTGACTCCCTCTAGCGGAGGAGCTGCTGCAAGCGTCTTGTCACGTGACCCAAATTAATATTCAGTAGTAGTAGTATTCGGCCGCCTTTCAACAAATCGAGTAATTGGATTAGGGGAACGTGACTTAAGCATCTTAATATTCATGAGTCAAGCCTTCGCCATAGTAGACACCCGGGTGGTACTGGTACATTGACTGGCTGAGTCTGTGTGAGGAGGGGAGATGGATGCTCCGCCGCTGTCTACCGGCTGTGGTACTGAACATTTTAAATATAACATTCGAGTCGGCTTGTTTTGAATGGCAATGATATTAACGAGGAAAGCAGCATATGAGATGATTGTTTGAATGTTTATTGTATTTTTGTACGAGTAATTGTGTTTATTTATGCAGTGAGTGAGATGGAGGCCGGTAGAGATGAAGAGGGAGAGGCTCGGGAGGAGAGCACGGAGGTGAAAGAGGATGCATGCATGAAAGAATAGGCTAAATCCTTAATGCCTTCGCATCTAATTATTAGCAATAACGCTCTCTGTTCATAAACATTAATTATTCTCAGAGTAGTGAGAAAAAGGAAAATGGGAGATCAGGATGTGGCTGTGTGAGTTTACCGGCTTTTTAATCCATTCGAGGGTTGACACCCTTTTCATGTGACACTGTCTGCGCATCTTTTGTATTTCATATAAGAGCGCACATCATACAAATGACGACCTTAAATGAAAAATATTAGTTTACTTTGACTCGCATCATTTGTGGTTGCAGATGAAACACCTCTCCTATTGTGGTTTTCATGCATTTTCATATTTCTGATGTGGTTTCATTCATATTAATATGTCCAATTCTTGAATTAAACGTTCCAAATAACCTGCATGTATTTAAATTTACAAACGAATTGATGGTTTATAGCGACATTAAGGTTTCAGGTATCAGTGGGTCACATTTTGTGTGTCAAGGCAACACTATGTGTTTGCAACACAGAGAAAAAGGGTGTCAAAATTGCAGCTTGCCGCTGGGGCAGTACCCTTAAAAGGACATATTTGTACCTGTTTTATTCCTAAAAGGTGCATATTAGTACCTTAGAGTACAAAAACGTACCTTAAGGTCCTACTATGAACCTTTTTGTGGTAAAAAAGTTACAAATGTGTCCTTTTAAGGGTACTGCCCCAGCGACAAGCTGTTGTACCCCTAAAAGTACAATTTTGACACCCTTTTTCTCTGTGTGAATGTAAAGGAGATTTGTGATTTACTTAGAAAGGTGCCAATATAGGTTCTGCAGAGCATTGCACCACTGTCACTATATCTGACGGAGCCCAAAAGTATAATTTAATATTTAGTGTAGGACCTAAGACAGGTGTATTAGTTTTGGGGTCACAAGATATCTTTAATGAGAGACTGATATCCAGAATAAACTAGCATGAACATACATACTCTCACATCTACATTTGTGTGAGTATACAATAGAGTTAAAAAGTTTGAGGTTAGTACGAATTTTAATAAAAACAATTTTTTTAATAAGTCTCTTAAAAATCCTCCAGAAATCATTCTAAAATGCTGATTTGCAATTTATTTTTATTATCAATGCTGAAAACAGTAATGCTGCTTAATATTTTTATGGAAACCATGTTTTTTTCTGGACTCTTTGATGAATATAAAGTTCAAAAGAACAGCATTTATTTAAAATAGAAAACGTTTGTAACATTTACATGTCTTTACATCATTTTTGATCAATTTAACACATTCTTGCTAAATAAAAGTATTACTTCATTTGAAAAAAAAAAAAAATCTTACTGAACAGTAGTGCACATATAAAACTGGTGCTCTCAAACGGTTTAATTTGTTATAACTTGTTATATAAATTCTGTTTATATGCCAACACTTGTTCTGTTTTTTAGTGCCAGAGACTCGCTGCAGAAAGAGATGAGGCTGAAAGACAACTCAAGCACATTAAACGAGGTAAGATCAAGAAACCTGACTGTGACAAAAAATGTGAAGTCATCTTCTGTTATTTTTTATTTTAAGGCATGCTTGTCGTTTCAAAATGACAATTAATAGATGTGAAGTATCAGATTAATTTTCTAATCTTCTGTGTAGACCGAAGGCCGTTAATTAGCTTCCTGCGGTCCAGACCCAGCCTCAGTGTGGACCGCAAATCATTTCTTATAAATTAATACAATTATAAATAGCTTTTCTTACATATTGTAACTTATATCCAAGTGAAACTGCTTCTCGAACAAGAAAAAATGTAGGTTGTGTCCATCAGGAATTGATTGGATGGTTGTGCTATTGCTGTGATGTTATGTGATTGACAAACAGGTTGTCCCGCCCTCGCACCGGTAAACATGTCATCAGAGAAGAGATGTTGCTGCAAGAGGCAGGGGAGGTTATTTTGATTAAAGATTACACATGAGTAACGAAATCCCTTTCGCGTGTTCCAGCGCTTGAATATTTACATTGGAAAGGCTGAAACTTTTTTGATGATGCAGCACTGACCTGTCAACTGTACGGAGCATCGTTCATGTTTGTTCACATTCATTTTGTCACAACATTGCATTGTTAGAAATTAAAACAATTTTTACAGGCCAATATGTACTCACCAACATAAATTTCTATTCGCATTTGGGGCTTGGCGAGTTTTCATTTTAGGCCCTATATAGTCACGGGTCTGTGCAGGCAGGAAGACGAAGACGAGTAAATAAAGTTCCCAGACAAAAACAGGCAGACAGGTAATAGCACAACACAACTTAGCATGACAGTGACTGGACAAGGAGTGTAGGAGAAGGAACAACTTAAATGGTGAACTGAACACAAACGAGATGATTAAACAGACACGGCTGAACTAAATTAACTCAATGGCGGTAACCAGGGAGACAGACAAGTGGCGGGAAACTGAACAAAGAAACATGTGACAAATGAAAACAAACTGAAAGTCCATGAACGAAACTAGACAAAATGGTGACATAACGCCCCCTCCGACAAACTGGTCTCGGTCTCGCGCCGTAACATGTTGACACATTGGGATGGAGTTCTGGAGGGGAACAAGGAGATGGCGAAACTATGCCGGGAGGCAGAAGAGAAGGGATTGTGACAGGATGTTGTGAAGAGATTGTGATGGCAGGACGACTGGATACAGGTGTGGTGAAGATGATGAGACACTGGGCTGGTGATGATGGGACAACGAGACCCCAATGCAGCAGGTGGAGGAAGTCCAGAGGTGCAGACCCAGAGCCTGCCAGTGCCGTCAGCCCATGGCGGAGACAAGGGAGGAGTCCAGGCTGACGATGACTGGGGAACGACAGACGGAGGTGTGCTCGAAGGAATCGTAGGTGTAGACGGATGGACTCCAGTGGCATCGCTGGCTCTGGAGATCTCGGCGATGTCGCAGCGACGACCGTTGAAGGCGGAGCCAGAGTACCTTGAAGGCTGAGGTGGAACCGGTGTGACGGAGGACAGAGGTGACGCAGAGGGGAAGGAGGAGCCTGCTGCAGCCAAAGGGGTGGAGGGACGGAGAGCAAACGGACGGCCCGCAAGTCCATGGCAGAAGTGCTGTGATGACTAACCAAGGGGGAGCCGGCAGGATGAGGGAACCCAGCGAGGCCGCAAGTCAGAGGGTCTTTGGTGGAGCCATAGGTGGGAAGTGCAAATACGGAGCCGTCAGGTCGACAGGCCAAGATGTAGCGAAGCAGTCGAAGGCAGGAGGCGGAGCTGCAGGATCCTCTTGCACTGGCGCTGCTGGTGGTAACACGACCTGCGGCTCGACGTCATAGCAGGGCTTCCACGGAGACGGAGCACTGGAGCACTGGCGCAGCACTGGAGGACCGGCTGAGCTTAGCAGTGATGGTGGTAGTGAGGATTTCCATAGAATTACACAGTCCATACAGTCAATAGAGCAATGAATATGAAAGTACCAGGTGGGATAGGGTGGGAGCTGGTGTTTCATCCTTGAAGTTAATCAGCCAGTCCTCATTCTCCATAGTTATGATCCCCTCATCCACTGATGTTGTGGGCTCACACCCCTGGTCAGACTCATGCTGGAGCTCCACTTCCAGGACGAGGGTCAGCTCTGTCCTCTTCTCCTCTGGCTCTGGCTGACTCATCGCGGCGGGTAGTAGCTCTCTGTCTGCGGAGGGCACACACACGAGTTCTCCGTGGTCAAAGGTAGTACATCGGGCTCTGGGTCTGGCTGTGTCCTGGATCAGGACCGGACGCTCTCCAGACACCGGATGAGGGCTTCCTTCCAGTTCAGACCAGTGGTCTCTGGGAGGTCAGCGTGGTGATTGTATTTTTTGGACTCAGTGACAGGTAACTGTATAGACACAGGGGCAGGGCCCAACTGGACTGTAGCTTCACACACTTGCTTTACTATTTTGTATTGTTGCATTCTGGCGCCTCTGTTCTGCAATACAATGAGATAACTGCACATGTATCTGTATACATGTGATAAGCGCTGTTAGCAGAGTTATTAAAAGCCACGTCAGCCATTGCATAGACTCGACTCATATAAACAAAAGAGATAACGGCACACAATCTGATGTCAAAGAAAGGAGAGAACCGCGCACAGCCGCACACAAGCCAAAACCTCCGGTTTCACCATTAACATGACAACGTTGTAACCAGAGTTTCTAAAAATCTTCACCCTGGCCGGAGTTTTCAAAAAAGTCCGGTTTCAGTAACCGGATACTGCGTTTGCGTGTGGACGCACAGCCAAACCACGTATAAAAAGCTGTGGTTTGGACCGGGTTCGTGTGGACAGGGCCTTAAATGGTGAACACAAATGAGATGATTAAACAGACACAGCTGAACTAAATTAACGAAAAAGGCGGTAACCAGGGAGACAGACGAGTGGCAGGAAACTGGCAGGAAACAAAGAAACGCGTGACAAATGAAAACAAACTCAACAAGCAAAAGTCCATGAACAAAACTAAACAAAGGTGACACACACACATGCATACATACATACATATACAGTGAGGAAAATAAGTATTTGAACACCCTGCTATTTTGCAAGTTCTCCCACTTAGAAATCATGGAGGGGTCTGAAATTGTCATCGTAGGTGCATGTCCACTGTGAGAGACATAATCAAAAAAAAAAAAAAAATCCAGAAATCACAATGTATTATTTTTAAACTTTTTATTTGTATGATACAGCTGCAAATAAGTATTTGAACACCTGAGAAAATCAATGTTAATATTTGGTACAGTAGCCTTTGTTTGCAATTACAGAGGTCAAACGTTTCCTGTAGTTTTTCACCAGGTTTGCACACACTGCAGGAGGGATTTTGGCCCACTCCTCCACACAGATCTTCTCTAGATCAGTCAGGTTTCTGGCCTGTCACTGAGAAACACGGAGTTTGAGCTCCCTCCAAAGATTCTCTATTGGGTTTAGGTCTGGAGACTGGCTAGGCCACGCCAGAACCTTGATATGCTTCTTACAGAGCCACTCCTTGGTTATCCTGGCTGTGTGCTTCGGGTCATTGTCATGTTGGAAGACCCAGCCTCGACCCATCTTCAATGCTCTAGCTGAGGGAAGGAGGTTGTTCCCCAAAATCTCGCAATACATGGCCCCGGTCATCCTCTCCTTAATACAGTGCAGTCGCCCTGTCTCATGTGCAGAAAAACACCCCCAAAGCATGATGCTACCACCCCCATGCTTCACAGTAGGGATGGTGTTCTTGGGATGGTACTCGTCATTCTTCTTCCTCCAAACACGTTTAGTGAAATTATGACCAAAAAGTTCTATTTTGGTCTCATCTGACCACATGACTTTCTCCCATGACTCCTCTGGATCATCCAAATGGTCATTGGCAAACTTAAGATGGGCCTTGACATGTGCTGGTTTAAGCAGGGGAACCTTCCGTGCCATGCATGATTTCAAACCATGACGTCTTAGTGTATTACCAACAGTAACCTTGGAAACGGTGGTCCCAGCTCTTTTCAGGTCATTGACCAGCTCCTCCCCTGTAGTTCTGGGCTGATTTCTCACCTTTCTTAGGATCATTGAGACCCCACGAGGTGAGATCTTGCATGGAGCCCCAGTCCGAGGGAGATTGACAGTCATGTTTAGCTTCTTCCATTTTCTAATGATTGCTCCAACAGTGGACCTTTTTTCACCAAGCTGCTTGGCAATTTCCCTGTAGCCCTTTCCAGCCTTGTGGAGGTGTACAATTTTGTCTCTAGTGTCTTTGGACAGCTCTTTGGTCTTGGCCATGTTAGTAGTTGGATTCTTACTGATTGTATGTGGTGGACAGGTGTCTTTATGGTGGACAGGTGGACATTTTAAAGGCAGACTAACAGGTCTTTGAGGGTCAGAATTCTAGCTGATAGACAGGTGTTCAAATACTTATTTGCAGCTGTATCATACAAATAAATAGTTAAAAAATCATATATTGTGATTTCTGGATTTTTTTTTTTAGATTATGTCTCTCACAGTGGACATGCACCTACGATGACAATTTCAGACCCCTCCATGATTTCCAAGTGGGAGAACTTGCAAAATAGCAGGGTGTTCAAATACTTATTTTCCTCACTGTATATATATATATATATATATATATATATATATATATATATATATATATATATATATATATATATATATATATATATATATATATATATATCTCCTGACCTAAATCCTAACCTAAATGAACTCCATACATCACCTTTTTTGAGGTGAAGATGATCTTACTTGGCTCATCCCACTAAGCTGACGCTTGGTGTTGTCTTATCTCATTTCCTATCCCTTCACCCTCACCCATATCACCATGACATTACCTGGGGGCTCTTCTGAATGGTGTATTATTCGTAGGTGTTAGCAGGTATCCCAGTCTCCATGGCTACTAGGAGCCAACCGTGGGGATGTATTAGTGTTAAGGTGACCTTACCTGCTTCCATTCCATTTTGTGACATGTAAGGAAACCCAGCCTCAGTTACTAACTAATTTGTTAGCACTCTGACAACACTCTAGCGGCTGCCAGGAACAGAATCTGGAAATTGTTCTCAGGTGAGAAAATGTTAATTATTCTCTGCAAGATTAAAGTTAGGGTTTCACTTGACATTGTTTCACTTGCTTTTACATAAAAAGGCCCATTGTTGACCTTTTTATATTTATGTTTATATAATGAATATGTGCAGCACTGAGGAGTATTTTAACGCATAAGTGCCTATTTATGTAGAAAATAGTAAAGAAAGCACCTATCTTTGGGGTAGCATAACACATTATTTTTATGTTATAGTTTTATTGGAAATACAGTATGAACATACTTTTGTGCATTACTACAATTAATTGTTACCAAATTTGATGTATGTGATATTTATATAGTGGATATTTTCTTAATCATACTTTATTCAATGATAAAGTGTGGGATATCAGTATATAATTTTATCTGGAAGCCTATTTGGTAAATCATTGTGAATATTAGTTATTGTTCATAACTGAGTATTGAGATGAATCCAGTTTTATTTTAGACTAGTTTGGCTTCTGCTTTTAGGATATGCTTGCTGCTCTTTTTTATTGGTGCCCTGGAATTGTCATTGTTATTCCCTAGGGAGGCAACGTAGACCAGCTGATTTCAGCTCTCATCACTGTCTTGTTATATCACTAAATTATTAAAAATCACCAATTATGAATTATTTATCAGTAGAAAATAAATAGGTACCCGCCTTTCAACCTTCCATTGTAGTTCATTCCAAACAACTCATGCACTCTCATATCATTTCTGAAATGCAAGTCACCTTGAATACAATTTAGTGGAAATATATTCATAATGAATGTCTTGTTATAGGCTATGTAATGTACACAAAATGCATGATAATTTCACAATTACCTTGTGAGTTATGGTAGATTTTTGCACCACATTTTCTTCTTTGTTTTTAACGAAATGGCAGTGTATTTATTTTATGACCTCACTAAATGGCACAAACATGACACAGCAAATGTCAGTAGTTTGCCCTACTTGCTGACATATAGGACAATAGTCTTGTGCAGGATGCATGTGATTGGTCTGTGTTCTATTTAATGATTGGCTGCTGCAGGGGAACTGCTGTTGAGTATCTGGGAGGTACTAGATCTGTGTCTGGCAAAGCAGCTGTCTCCCACCTCCTCTTCATTAAGAATATCCTCTACACTTATGCAAATTAAAACACAGGCCCATGTATTCAGCTATCAGCCTCATTACTCAGCTTATTTACCTTTACGCTTTACATATCTTACAGTTTGTGTGTAGAAAGAGTGAAATCTTTAGGCCTATATTTACACAAAAATGAATGCTGTTTGCATTTGAATGCAGTCTACTCATCCACCCTGCGTTCGGAGTAGATTATAGGTTGCAAGCACAGGCACAATTAGTCCTGGAGTTGAAATCAAAATTGCTGGGTGATTTAAACCTGAACTGTTACGATTTATTAAAAGAGCTTAATCACTGTGATCAAAATTGGAATGGAAGTGCTTTAGACTAATGCCAGCCTAACATTTTCTTAAAGTGGCAGACAAATTCTTGATTGAAGCAGCTGTTTCCTGTCTGCTAAGGATGCTTCAGCATTACTATAAGCTTTCGCCTCTGTTCGACTGACTCCGCATAGCCATATTTTGCTCATGCAGCATTAAGCGTGGTGGACTTGCTGACCTAGAATCTGCACACGGAAGAAAGCCCAGAAGCAGAGCTCTCTCGGTCAATCATTAGAAGCCAAATGAGTTGAGCAGATGAGTTTGGACTGATCTGCAAAGGCAAGAGGGAGCCACACCCATTTTATTGTCCTGCTTTATTTTCATGGGACTCATTAAGTGAATGACCCAGATGAAGTGTTGGGGGTAAGACATGAGTAACGTAATCAGATTACTTTAAAAAAAAGTTACTTTGTTTTCCCATTTATTGACAGACTCTTCTGTCCTCATGTGGAGAGAAATGAGGAGTAAATGCAAAGGCGTTGTGTGCGCTGTGTGTAAACATGATGCTTATTGTAGTTCTAGACTAAATGTGAGCATGTATTATTTACTCATCTCACTTGCACAAAACAGTTTTTATTCATTTTGAGGAATACAGAATCTGTGACATGCAAACTCAGAATATTATGCAAACCTACATTAATAAAATATATTAAATGACACAAAATATACTTAATGTATTTAATCTCACTTTATTAGCCAACAACCTATTCTACTGCAATCCAGAACTACAGCAGCTGAAATGTTTGTTTGAGCTGCGCCCTCTACTGTACTGTACTCTAATTTGCATTTCCTTCAGTCTGAGACTTATTCATTTCACTTATGGGGAAAAAAAAGTGCTGGGGAAAGTAACTTTGAAAAGTAATGCATTACAATATTAACTACGTCACATAGTTACTTTTTAAGAAAAGTAATGTGTTACGTTACTTTTGCGTTACTTTTTTCACCTGGGCTGGGCTTGTTTATTTTTTAAAACAAAAAAAGTTATATTTTTGGGAAAATGTAATAATAATGTAATAATAAGCCTCAGGCTGAAGGAAGTGCAAATTCTCGAGTGTACAGTAGAGGGCGCAGCTCAAACAGCTAAAAAAACCGAGTAATTTTTACTTATGATTGAACTGAATCATTGAAGGTCAGCAGAAAGTACATTGGTCAATAAAGTGAAATTAAATGCATATTTGTTTTATTTAACATATTTAATTTTTGGAGGTTTGCATAGTATTCTGATTTTGCATTTTACTGCTTTTATTCCTTTTGAGGAATAATGAATCTTTTTTGTGCAAGTTAGATTAGTAAATGCATGCTCACATTTAGTCTAGAACTACAATAAGCATCATGTTTACGCAGCACACACAACACCTGCACTCATGATTTTTCTCAACATTGGGACAAGCTGTCAGTCAATAAATGGGAAGACAAGTAATAAAAAGATATTTAGTTGTAAATTGTAAAAGTAATGCGTTACTTTATTGGTACTTGAAAAAGAGTAAACAACACTGTAAATAATGCAATTAATTACTTTTTAGGGAGTAATGCAATATTGTAATGCATTACTTTTAAAACTTTCAGATTAAGTTAATTTTGCTTTTATTTTAACTTACAAATGGCAGATCTGGTGATTTATACAGTATTTGGGTAGCAGTTTCTGCTGTGTTCAGTGGTGTGATTTTGGTTTAAAACGTATTATTATTAGTTTTCATGTCCTTATATTAATTGAGACAAGTTGAATAACCTTGTATATGGATTTGGTTAAATGATGTACAGTATGCTTGTAGACAATAGCAAGCATTATGTGTTGGGGCAATAACCTAAGAAAATGGATGGAATTAATTTTGTATGTTTTTTGATGTGCATTTCTCTAATCGACATTTTGCTGTACTGAATTCTATTTTTATTTTAGGTTTAAGCAAGATCTCTGATAGTTGTTAAAGCTGTGAATGTCACACAAAACGTTATTTTCTCACTGGCTCTGCAGAGCTGCTCACTGCCGCACTGCTGCCCATCCTGCATATTTAACAGGAATGAAGAAACAGGCGTCTTAATCCTGCTGAATTTGGATTACCCAATAGGATAATGTGAATTTATAAATTATAAAACCAAATGTTGTAATGGTAAATTACTGTTTTTTTTTTTTTGTTTTTTGTTTGAGGTGATATACTGAATCACCCTGGATAAGGGGTCAAAGTGAGGCCATGCATTCATAACGTCCCGCTTTCCATTCTCACAATTTACAGTATGTTACCACATAAAAAGAAAATGAGGAGGAATATTTATTCAGAGAAAGGGCTCCAGGGCAGGCTGGTGATGTACTTTGCTGTGACTGCATGTGGAGAGACGCATCGTTCTTGCATAATTCAACAGCCTTTCATGGAATAATGTATAATACTCCCACCCTTGATCATTTCCTGTGAAACGCACAGGCACAAACAATGCATTTACCCCCCTTTTTTGACCGTATGCATATATTATGTTTTATTTGATTGAAAAAGATTTTTTAAAGAACTGCTGAAAGTTTAGGGTTTTTATATTCCACTTAAATGTATTTTAGAAATAGCACAATGCACTAAACACAAATGGCTTGTTTAGGAATGACCTCTTTGATGTGAGCTGCTCTGACATTTGCTATGACATCCAATCCTCTATTTGAGAGGCCAGTGTAGTGTATAGAGTTACCGGCGCTTTGTAGCAACAGTCCGTCAATGGTACCCAAAGTGTTGGGAAATGGTCCCATTGTGAGCATGTAACTGATAACTGTCTATCTCATTAGACTCTGGTAATGTGTCAGTGGTGATAAAACCACATCTAAATGAAAATGTACTTTTATACAGTTGATATTTTTATAATACTTGTTTTATATGCTGTTAATGAGCCACTTTATTTTTCAGGTTTGATGAGTAAAATAACCTGTTTCCTCATTTTAAATATAAGTTATATAATACAAAGTAGCATTTGTGAATAATTTCTGTATATCTGGATTTGACAGATCCCTCATGAACCGTGTAGACGATAGTGTGAGAACAGGCTTATATAGCTTTCTAGCTGATGCTTATATTTAAAATGTGCGTCCCTGTATGCCTGTATTTCTATAGACCACAGAAACACAGTTCCTGCATGATGGATTAGACTGTAAATATGACCTGCTTTGCTTTCATTTACTCATAAATGCATTTCCTTTCTTTGCACAGTTTCCCAAATGGTGATCGAGGAGGTGAACGTACTACAGACCCAGCTTGAGATTGAGAAATCTTGCCGGGAAAATGCAGAGGCTCTGGCTACCAAGGTGTTTATCCAACAAAACTATTCCTCTGTTTCGTCAGACAACATTAGAAGCCCTGAGATACTCAGTTATTTTACGTTCTTAGGGGTATAAAGAAAAAAAAAATATTTTGAAATACCTTTGCAGCGGTGTACTGTTAGCAAACATCACGACACCAATCAAGCTGCTGAGAGCTGCGTTTATATGGATTTGTAAATATATGCCATGCACTTTCCTCTCAATAACAAAAATGACAGTGGTGAGAAAACAGCAGTTAAAGGGTTAGTTCACCCAAAAATGAAAATTCTGTCATTAATTACTAACCCTCATGTCGTTCGACACCTCAAGACCTTTTTTCATCTTCGGAACACAAATTAAGTTATTTTTGTTGAAATCCGATGGCTCAGAAAGGCCTCCATTTGGCAGCAATGTAATTTGCACTCACAAGACCCATAAAAGGTACTAAACGCATGCGCGAGAATATGACTTTCATTTTGCGGCTTTGATAAGGCACTTTTACGTGCGCTTGTTCATTTCTCACGGTTCGGGCTTCCAGGAAATGCACACTTTAGCCCCATTTTGACCACTACGCCAAGACCTAAAGCATGATCAATGTAAAATTCAACAGCTTAGATATGGCGTGTCTTCCTCTGCTTATAAACAAAGTTCTTTGCTTCCGGGTCATGTGTCAGTACGCTGGCTCTACGTCATATTCTCGCGCATACGTGAATTCCCATGGTGCTTCGTGAGTTCACGTCAAAGGCCCAGGCGGAAGACAATAACTTGTTGAATAAAGTCGTTATTTTGATTTTTTTTGGAGCACAAAAACTATTCTAGTCGCTTCATAAAATTATTGTAGAACCACTGTAGAGAGATGACGTTTAGTACCTTTTATGGGTCTTGTGAGTGCAAATTACATTGCTGCCAATGGAGGCCTTTCTGAGCCATTGGATTTCAACAAAAATATCTTAATTTCCGAAGATGAACAAAGGTCTTACTGGTGTCGAACGACATGTGGGTAAGTAATTGAATTTTCATAGCAATGTGAATATGTTTTCACAAGCTCTTCAATTCGGCACTCAATCTATATAGCACTTTATACAATAGACTGCTTTAAAGCAAGCAGCTTTACATTATTAAACATAAAGTGTCTCTTTCAATTAAAACTACAACTTAAGCTTCTAATACTAAGCAGCTCTATAGTGTGTTCATGTTTTTACTTACGTCTGACCCATGGACTGGACAGAAGAAATTAACTGGAGAAAATTTCCACCTCGAAGAAGGCGGAGCCTCAGAGCACCTTTTATGTATTGCCACGGACCAATGGAAAGCTGTTTCAAATGCCTGAAACAAACTCCAAACGAACTTTGTTTTGGCCTGATTTTGTTCAAAATGACGTCACACCAGTTTTGCTTGAAGTATCTCTGGGCCTTAATAATTTTATCTATTTATTTCTGTTTGTTGACATCCTCAGCCTCTTCAAATATTTTTTACTAGAAATATTATATTATAGCATGAAAAAAAATTATATTATAGCATGAAAACAAATTCTGGAGTCAACATGATTATAACTGTTGAACACAAAAGGAGACATTTTGAAGAATGTATTGTTCGTGGACTTGAACTTGAGAATCGGATCAGTATGATTCACGAATGAATCATTTAGAGCACTTTTGCCAAATGTGCCAAGGAAAGCTATGGCAAATGTCAAATTGATCAAACTTTTATAATAACATATGATCTTAAATAATTTTGTTTTGATCACTTATAGTTGAACTGTGAGAACAGGAAGCTAAAGTATTTGAGCCTGTCATCACGGCCATGTCTGGATGAGCTGCTGCCCAGTATTTCTGATTGCATTTCCCTAGAAGAGGAGGCTGAACAACCAGATCCAAGCTCTGACCCCTTTTCTCAGTATAAGCTGCAGGTCAAAGGTAAATACCACAACACCAGTGTATCATAGCAGTGTATTAAAATGAGCTGCAGTTGTACATATTGTAATAAGCCTGTGTACAATTTACTTCGCCAAGGAATCTGTCGTCATAAACATCAAGGGTATGTCCATTACAAATTCTCATTTTTCCACAGATCTCCAAGAAACTATGAGTTCTTTGCTGGAGGAGAAGAAGCAGTTGGCCTGTCAGCTTCAAGACCAGAAGCGGCAGATAGAGGAGTTGACAGCACTTGTGAGTAGCAAAGCAACTCTTTTACTTTTAACTCCAACTGAAAGACAGAGCTCAGTTGGTCTGCAAAGAGTCTTCCAGTATTTTAACCTGTTCATTAATAATAAATGATCTTGAAATGAAGCCTGTGGTATTGCTGATCCTGAAAGGATATCAGAGTAACAATGTCTATTTGAGGTTCTTCTCAAATATGTGCCTTATGCTGATTTACAGACTGAAAAGGAGCAGGCTGAGATGAATGAGCTTTATAAAACCATTGAGCAGCAAGGCAAGACCATTAAGAGGTTCAACAGGGGTGAGTGTGGACGTTATGAGAACAGAGCCTCTTCATTTCCTCTCTTGTATTCAAATGCATGAGCATGACATCATCTCAAATGGCCTGCAGTGCATCTGTGCATGTGCCTTCCAAGAAGATTAATGTTTCCCACCAGCCCACTCACTACCGGCCGCACGTCAAAGTCCTTGATCAAATTATCTGTAAAAGATTCACCACAGGAAGTCCCTCTGTTCCAGCTGGGGGTGATGCACTTTGTTTTGACATCCTCCCAGCTCCCTCTATGCTCATTTGTGTTATTACTCTGACTGGAATATTGGAAACAGAAGTGCTCAGGTCATATACTGCACTGACTTACGCAGCGGGTTTACAATGTTTGTTTATTTTTTTGTTTGTTTGTTCATTTAAATCTGAGTGAAGGAGCCACAATTGCTGATATATGCACACATGATTGAATGTCGGTTGAATAATGTATGAATGTGTCACTGCTCTTTAGGGCTGGGAACCGAGAATCTGTTCTTATTTTACAGTTCCAGATACAAAGAATACAATGACAGTTAAGAGACAATACAACCAAATATGTTTTCACAAGTAAATTAATATAATGAGCTGGTAATTATTAATGAAAATGCTTAAAAACCTCCAAAAAGTTCAAAAGTTTGTGGTCTGTATGTTTTTAAAGAAGTCTCTAATGCTCACCAAAGCTGCCATTTACATACAGTACAAAATACAGTAACATGAATATTGGGAAATGTTTTGAATGCTCAAAAAACAATTCTTATTATTATCATCAATGTTGAAAACAGTTGTACTGCTTAATATTTTTGTGAAAATGGGATACATTTCCAGGATACTTAACATTTAGGGCTTTATTTTTTTATTTTTTTTTAACAATCTATGCGCATGGTCTGAAGTGCATGCACTTAGGGCGTGTCCAAATCCACTCATGTGTGTGTTTTGGGTTTAACGTGCAATAAACCAATCAGAGTCTCATCTTCCATTCCCTTTGAAAGCCAGTTGCGCTTGCACCATGGCGGGTTCACTATTTACATGCCATAATTTCGAACAGAAAGAGTGAACGCTTCTCCAGAGAGCAATCCTTTTATTTTTAATATTTAAAAATGGTTGTGTGTTGCTGCACATCCCTGTGTGTGTAATAAGCATAGTGTACACGTGTTGTGCAACCGCCTATAGGTGCATATTACTAACGTGCCCTTTAAATAATAAAAAAAATACTGAGCTTTTGACTTTAGACCAGATATTTTGTTGGTCAATGGTGCAGTCGTTTTCAGTTCAACAATGCGCCTGAACACACCTCGTTTTCAGACTAGCTCGCCCATGGGCGAACAGATGGGCACGAGTGCATTTGCAATTTAAACAACATGGCACTGGATGTGAAAATGATAACTGCGTCTGGCTGAAACTAGCAAAAAACACTTGTGTCGTGCCTGGCATCGCATTGCGTCAGGTGTATGAAAGGGCCCTATAAATGTCTTCACTGCCACATTGATCAGTTTGATCAAACTTACTGACCCCAAACTTTTGTACAGTAGTGTGTTACCTTAAAGCAGTATTTTATATTAGTATATTTATAGTTAGAAACCATTATTATAAATCATTAATTTAAAAGTGTAACCAGTACATTTCTTACGATTACCATCCATACGGTCCATAGAATAGTCTATGCCTGTCTTTGATATTTATTTGTGTTATACCCGAAAAAGCCTTAGAGGGTTTTTTTTGCCAAGTCTATTGCTTTGTTATCATTGTTTATCTCTTTAGTGTCTATGATGGCCACTCATGAGTATGAAAACATGAAGGAGCAGCTGGATTTGGAGCAGAGCCTCAGGCAAAAAGCAGAGACCTATGCACACGAGGTATGGGACAAAACACATCTGAATTCACTTCATCAGTACATGGGTGACAGGCCAAATTCAGTCCCTGCTCTGACAAACTGTGACCTGGTGACCTCAAAAGACCCCTTATTATTAAGATAAATGTATTTATTGACTGGAGGGTTTGAATTGTCCACGGTTACCTGCATTACATGTTTTATTTATTTTAGTTGCTGGTGAAAACCATCTGAAATTGTTGTTTCCTCATGTTCATTTTGTCCTGTAGATGATGGTGAAGCAAAAAGAAGCAAACAGACAGAGCTGCATTCTGCTGCAACAGGCAGATCCCAGCATTCAACTGCTCAAAGCTTTGGAAGATGTGGCCAATGTGACCAAAACATTAGAAGAAGAGAGGATACAGCACCAAGACAAGGTACCTTTGAGTCTTTTAAACACATTTTAATTCGATTTTTAGATGTACAAAACCTGAGTATATGTTTTCAGTTTTATTAGCTCATTTCAGAGAGATAGAGAGAGAGAGAGAGAGAGCGAGAGAGAGAGAGAGCGAGAGAGAGAGAGAGAGAGAGAGAGAGAGAGAGAGAGAGAGAGAGAGAGAGAGAGAGAGAGAGAGAGAGAGAGAGAGAGAGAGAGAGAGAGAGAGAGAGAGAGAGAGAGAGAGAGAGAGAGAGAGAGAGAGAGAGAGAGAGAGAGAACAAGTGAAATTGTTACCCATATTTCCACTAACACAATAAGCCTTATGATTAATCGTGGATTTCATGATAGGATCAGACAATGGAATTAAAACTAAAACCCCTTTTCAGTTATTTAAACCAGTCAGCTAGGGCTTTTCATAGACATAAATCCTTTTATAAATATTAATCCTCTAATGTTCGTTTTTTTAATCTTCGTAAACGGTTTTGTCTGTGGTCTTATTCACTAGCCTCACACAATCCAGTTTAAGAAGGTACTAAATGGGATAAAACAGTGCTGTGCATTTATCTAACTTACTTAAAGTTAATCATTAAAAAGCGTTAAAAAGTAAATATAATCTTTAGAAGATCTCAAAATGACAATTTCTAAACTGTACATTATCATGTTGTGATGCCTTAATTCTCTTGTTTATAGTATTTTATTTTTCATTTATTTAGACATAATAGTATTGATTATTTCAATAGTATTTTAACATCTGCAGCACATATCCAGGCATGCAGAGATGTTGGCATTTCAAACAGCTGATTCAGGTGTCTGGTGTCTGGTTGAGTGATGCTGTACAGTCCCAGTAGACTAGAGTATGCCAGATCATAGACCGCATTCACTCATTCTTCAATTCCCCCACAATGTCTGGTTGGTAATATGTTATTTTCATCTGTCTCCTGTGGCTCTTCTGTTCTACATTTGCATCCTCAGCAGTAACATGTAATAGTTTTTGAACCAGATTAAATGACAAATGTATGTGAGTGGTAAGCTGTCAACACAACCACAACTATATTAAACCAACAAAAATCTCAGAGCACCAGAAGGGACATCCAGAGGCTTTGACAGATGTCATAATTTTGGGATTCATTCAGCAGCTTTCTGTCATATAAGCCGTGGCAACAAGTAAAGAGTTTCCAGATCATCAAATACTTTTTAGACATTATAGTTACCGATTGGAAGCGTGAGGAATCAGATGTAAGCAATATTCTGTTCATGCAGGCAGTAACAAAACAATCGCAGTATCACTAATACTAGCAAATGGGGTTTAGAGTTTGTGAATCAGTAGCACTGTTGTGTCATCAGTCAATAAACAGTATGACCCACAATTCAAATCCAAAGAGCATGAATCCTAACTTCAGACGTCATATAATCAATAGGCCATGTTAGCAAAACCTTGTTTACAAGTCAGCCTGTAAATATGTGCTAATTCTGTACCAAAGTCAAGGACATTTTCAATTATGCACCAGTCTGAGTTCCACTTCAGTTTATTGAACATTTCTATATGAACAAATCATTTCATATGTAACCATTTATGGGCATTTAACTAAATTTTGAATATTGGATAATTCAAGTCCTCCTGGGAATTTCATATTTACAAGTTGGGAAGTTCGTATATAAGTTGGGAAGTCGTAATTACGACATCAGCTGCATTAAAATACCTTGGGTCGGAGTAACCCAACTAACAATATGTTAAAGGGTTAGTTCACCCAAAAAAATGTAATTCTGTCATTAATTATTCACCCTCATGTCGTTCCAAACCCGTAAAACCTTTGTTCATCTTCGGAACACAAATGAAGATATTTTTGATGAAATCCGAGAGCTCTCTGATCCCTCCATAGACAGCAATTTAATTAACACTTCCAAGACCCAGAAAGGTAGGAAAGATATCATTAAAATAGTCCATGTGAATCCAGTGATCCAACCTTAATTTTCTGACGCGATGAGAATAGTTTTTGTGCGCAAAAACAAACAAAAATAACAACTTTTTTCAACAATTTCGTTCTAGCCGGTGTCAGTATCCAATGCAGTCCTGGATTGACATTTCATTCAGTAACATTAGGCAGTTTTGATTTATATCAAAGGCTTTATATATAGGAAGACAGTGCACTCTGATTACTAATAAATGGAAGAAAGTGCAACGCCAAATATGGCGAATAAGCCCCGCCTTCTAAATGAAAGAGACAATCGTTCATTAGTTCATCACTGCAGCTGCCGTTAGAAGCTCCGGTTGCTGTGGCTTTTCAAAGATGGCTGCAGAGTGAAGTGACTTGTCTTTGTTTACATGCTGTTTAATGTTGATGATCACATTTTACATATGCATATGCTTACATATTCTATCGCTTGTAACTGCTTCTTCTTCCCCTGTGTTTTTCTGTACTATTTCAGAAGATGCGTAATAGTGTCCCCTACCGTATAACAGTGAAAACATGGAAAGCCGTAAAAACTTTGGCGGGGAAACGCATTCTCATAAAAGACTAGATAACTCATCAATGGCAGGAAAAGAGTTATGTGAATTTTCTCTGAGAATTCAAAGTGTCCAGTTGTTTAAACATTTTTCTTTATATGAACGTTATTGGAACATTTAATTTGATCAATTTGCAAACATGGGAATGCTACTTTTTAATTCAATTCAATTCAATTCAATTCAAATTTATTTGTATAGCGCTTTTCATACATATCGTTTCAAAGCAGCTTCACAGAAAATGCATCTACATTACAATTTAAATTGTTATGCATTTCAGAAATGCACATATACAAAGCACACAGATTAGCCATGAGATGCGTCATCTGAAGTCCTTGCAGGAGTTGAGTTGCCTCTTCAGAGGTGTTGGTCATCTGAAGTCTTTACGAGAAGCTGGAGTCGATATGGCAGTTCGGCATCGAGATGTCGTTCTGGCCCATATAAAGTGCTCGGGGCTGAGACTCAACACAACAAAAAGTGTGTTGACGCCGTCCCGAAGGACTACGTTCCTAGGGATAGTATGGGATTCGACTACGATGCGGGCACAATTGTCTCCCGCGCGAGTCGAGACCATACTGGCGATGGTCTCACGAATAAGGCTAGGCCACAGCATCACTGTGAAGCACTTTCAGAGAGTGCTGGGGCACATGGCAGCAGCGTCCAACGTTATACCTTTTGGCCTGCTGCACATGAGACCCCTACAGTGGTGGCTGAAAACCAAGGGGTTTTCCCCCAGAGGGAATCCTTTCCGTATGATCAGGGTAACGCGCAGATGCCTTCGTTCCCTAGTCATATGGAAGAAACCTTGGTTTCTGTCCCAGGGGCCAGTGTTGGGAGCGTCCTGTTGCCGGAGATCCGTTTCAACAGACGCCTCCCTCACGGGTTGGGGCGTGGTCATGGAGGGCCGCTTTGCGAGAGGCCCGTGGGAGGGCCGTCATTCCTCCTGGCACATAAATTGCCTGGAGATGATGGCGGTCTACAAAGCTTTGAGGAGCTTTCTCCCGGACCTCTGCGGCCAACATGTCCTGGTACGAACAGACAATACGTCTGTTGTAGCGTACCTGAATCATCAGGGGGGTTTGAGGTCGCGCCCTCTTTGTAGACTGGCGCATCAAATTCTCCTGTGGTCCCAAGGGAAACTGTTGTCCATCAGGGAAATGTATGTCCCGGGGGTCCAAAATCAGGGAGCAGACATCCTGTCGAGGCAGGGGCTGAGGCCCGGGGAGTGGCGACTCCACCCGGAGGTGGTGGAGGCCATATGTGAGAGGTTCGGCCCAGTGGAAGTGGACCTGTTTGCGTCTCGCGAGACGTCCCACTGTCCACTGTGGTTTTCCCTCACGCATCCAGCCCCGCTGGGGTTGGATGCCATGGTTCAGACGTGGCCGAGGCTGCGTCTGTACGCATTTCCCCCGATTGCTCTGCTCCCGGGAGTTCTGGAGAGGGTCCACCAACAGGGGGTCAGCCTACTTTTAGTAGCACCCCGTTGGCCGACGCGAGTTTGGTTCTCTGATATCATAGCGCTGCTGGCAGGTCCTCCATGGCAGATCCCTCTGAGGAGGGATCTCTTATCTCAGGCAGGGAGCTCAATATTTCACCCCCAACCTGAGATTTGGAGTCTTTGGGTCTGGCCCTTGAGGGGGTCAGGTACCTAGAGACTGGCCTGTCGGCAGAGGTGATAGAGACCTTACTTTGAGGAGGCTGTACAGCCCCAAGTGATGAGCCACTTGGTGCAGGGAGCGTGAGGTGGACCCAGTTAACTGGCCGGTGGCTTCAGTGCTGGAGTTCCTCCAAGATCGCTTCTCTGCGGATCTAACCCCGTCCACACTCAGGGTGTCCGTGGCTGCCATAAGGCTTTCCACACTCCTTTGGGTGATGGGCTTGGGTAGACACCATCTGTTGTACAGTTCCCCTGTGGGGCTCGGAGGATGCGGCCTGTGGTTCGTTCCAGAATTCCCAACCTGGGATCTGGCAGTGGTTTTCGAAGGCTGGCTGAGGCCCCCTTCGGACCATTGGAGTTGGATGAACCAGGGAACTTAGGATTGGTCAGTTCCCTGGTTCTTCAGGCAGTACATCCCCCGCCTCACGTGACAGCGGAGTAAGAGACCTCCACTGTGAAGTACTTTTGAGTGCTGGGGCTCAGTGCAGCAGTGTCCAAGGTGAGACCTTTTGACCTGCTGCACGTGAGACCTTGACAGTGGTGGTTGGAAACCAAGCGGTTTCCCCCAGAGGGAATCTCTTTCGTATGATCAGGTTAACGCGCAGATGCCTTCGTTCCCTAGTTATATGGAAGAAACCTTGGTTTCTGACCCAGGGGTCAGTGTTGGGAGCGTCCTGTTGCCGGGAAACTGTTTCAACAGACGTCTCCCTCATTGGCTGGGGCGCAGAAGGCGCTTGGGTTCCCCAGTCCTAGTTGTGCCCGGTCTCCGGCTTCACACTAGGGCAGGCACTACCCTCGGTAAAGGTCCCAAGGGCCAGTGTTGGGAGTGTCTTGTTGCTGGGAAACCGTTTTAACAGACGCCTCCCTTCATCGGCTGGGGCGCGGAACGAAAAGGAGTGGAGAAGTATCTCCCTACGGTGCTGGCGCTAGGGTACTCAAGTCCTAGTTGTGCCCGGTCTCCGGTTTCACACTAGGGCAGGCGCTACCCTCGGTGTGGGCTAGTGGGTACTGGTTCCCCGAAGTGTCGTTCCGACGCAGTGAGAGTTCCCTCGAAAGGGAACGGCTCGGTTTACGTCTGTAACCCTTGTTCCCTGAGAAGGGAACGAACACTGCGTCGCGTCACCACACCTCGGCACGCCTGGAGCGCATGCTTCAGAGCAATAGCTGCCGTTTCAATGCGCCGGCTCGCCCTTTATACTTCCGGGTACGCCGTCACGATGACGTCATCACGCACGACCAATCAGATTGGGCTAGTTTCTATACGGACTTCAGATTTGCTAGTGCTTAGGGAGTATCCCCGAAGTGTCGTTCCGACACAGTGCTCGTTCCCTTCTCAGGGAACAAGGGTTACAGACGTAACCCGAGCCGATATCCTCGGTATTACCAGAAACCCATAGTTTAGTGATCTTAAAGATTGTGATGGGTTATAAGGCGATAGAAGATCCATTAAATACACAGGAGCTAAACCATTTAGGGCCTTATAGGTCAGTAGCAATACTTTATAATTGATACGAAACTTAACAGGTCACCATTGTAGATATGTTAGAATTGGTGTTATGTGATCATATTTTCTTGACTTAGTAAGAACTCTAGCAGCTGCATTTTGGACTAATTGTAGCTTGTTTATTGAGGAGGCAGGACAGCCAGCTAGCAGTGCATTACAGTAATCTAGTCTAGAGGTCATAAAGGCATGAACTAACTTTTCTGCATCAGAGACAGATGGCATGTTTCGTAGCTTAGCGATGTTTCTGAGGTGGAAGAAGGCTGTTTTTGTAGTATTTGAAATATGATTTTCAAAAGACAAGTTTCTGTCTAATATAACACCCAGTCTTTAACTGTAGCAGATGAAGCAACAGTACATCCTTCTAAATGTAAGTTATAATTTAAGAGATTCTGTGTACCAGTTTTTGGTCCAATAAGTAATACCTCAGTCTTATCTGAATTTAGTAGGAGAAAATTACAGGTCATCCAATATTTTATATCTTTAACACACTCTGTTAGCTTGGATAATTTAGAGATTTCATCTGGTCGTGCTGAAATATATAACTGAGTATCATCGGCATAGCAGTGGAAACTAATTTCATGTTTTCTTATAATGTTACCAAGTGGCAGCATATATATTGAGAATAACAGAGGGCTTAACACAGATCCTTGCGGCACTCCATAATTTATGGAGCTCTGAATCCACACTGAAATTGTTCATAGATATTGTTTTCTTGTAAGTAAGAGCATAATTGAGCAGACACAATTTTTCTAGTATTTTAGACAGAAATGGAAGATTTGAAATAGGTCTGTAATTTGCCAATTAATTTGGATCTAGTTGTGGTTTATTAATGAGAGGTTTTATAACTGCCATCTTGAATGAATTTGGGACATGACCCAGAGTTAAATATGAATTAATAATATTGAGAAGAGGCTCTTCTGCTACAGGTAACAGCTCTTTCAGTAGTTTAGCTGGTATTGGATCTAATAAACATGTTGTTGGTTTAGAAGCAATGATTAGTTTATTTAGCTCTTCCTGTCCTATAGTTGTAAAGCACTGCAGTTGTTCTTCAGGGGTGATAATTGAGGCTGAATCGTAAAACCCTGTCAACGGTTGTACTTTTTTCTGATGTTTTTGATTTTTTTTGTGAAGAAATTCATAAAATCATTACTACTAAACTGTACTGGAATATTTTGTTCAGCTGATGGAGGAGTACTAATGTTCTCTAAACATTCTGAAACTACTGTATAGTAACATTTTTAAAAATGTTAGACGAACATCCAATTCAAATTATTTTTCATTTACTGAAAGAATCATTAATGTAAAAGCGAAACCAGTACATTTCTTACGATTCCCATTCATACTATCCATAGAATAGTTTATGCCTGTAATATAGTTTCTTTTATGATATTTAATTGTGTTATACCTGAAAAGGCCTTAAAGGGATTTTTGCCAAGCCTATTGCTTTATTAATTTCAATTTCAATTCAATTTTCAATTCACTTTATTGTCACACAGCTATATACACAAGTGCAACAGCAGGTGAAATTCTTGGTGCAGTTCCGAGCAACATAGCAGTCACGACATGACATGTACAACATTTAAGCAACAACAGATTACACATCTGATGCGCCCACAATTACTCACAGCACAGTAAACTCTACAATAAACAATAAATAATTTACACAATGTGAGTGTAGTTCTCACAGCTTTAGCCAATATACACATACTTACAATATACATACACTTTAAACAATATACACTAAACATACATTAAACAGTATACATTAAGCTATAATAATAATAATAATATACAATGTACAGTATACATTATTATTCACAGTAGAGATCCAATTATGTACAATAGGTGCTATATGATAAATGATAAATAATAAATGATACATAAATGTGTATATAATGTGTGTGTATCTACAGTGGGTTGTGCGGAGTGATATTCTGTCCAGTGTGTGTTATGATCCTGATGGATCAGGAGTTAAGTAGTCTGATTGCTTGTGGGAAGAAGCTGTTCTGGAGTCGGCTGGTGCGTGTTCTAATGCTGCGGTACCGTCTGCCTGATGGCAGCAGTGAGAGCAGCCCATGGTTCGGGTGGCTAGAGTCTCTGATGATCCTCTGAGCTCTCTTCACACACCGCCTGGCGTAAATGTCCTGGAGGGAGGGAAGCTCACCTCCGATGATGCAGCTGGCCGTGCGCACTACCCTTTGCAGGGCTTTGCGGCTGCGGGCGGTACTGTTGCCGTACCAGGTGGTGATGCAGCCAGTCAGCAGGCTCTCTATGGTGCTGCTGTAGAAGCGTGTGAGGATGTGGCGGTTCATTCCAAACCTCCTCAGCCGTCGCAGGAAGAAAAGGCGCTGATGAGCCTTCTTCACAACGGCCTCGGAGTGGACGGACCATGAGAGTTCCTCTGTGATGTGGACACCGAGGAACTTGAAGCTGCTGACTCTCTCCACCGGTGCTCCATCGATGGTGATGGGGCGGTGTTCTCTCTCATTCCTCCTGAAGTCGACCACCAGCTCCTTGGTCTTGCTGACGTTGAGGGAGAGGTTGTGCTCCTGACACCACCGTGTCAGAGTGTGCACCTCCTCTCTGTAGGCCGTTTCATCATTGTCGGTGATAAGACCTACCACCGTCGTATCGTCAGCAAACTTGATGATGGTGTTGGAGCTGTGGGTAGCCACACAGTCATGTGTGTACAGGGAGTACAGGAGTGGGCTGAGAACACAACCCTGAGGGGCTCCAGTGTTGAGAGTCAGTGATGAGGAGATGTTACTGCCCATTCTGACCACCTGGCATCTGTTTGACAGGAAGTCCAGGATCCAGCTGCATAACAGGCTGTTTAAGCCTAGAGCCCGGAGTTTAATGTCAAGTATGGAGGGCACAATGGTGTTGAATGCTGAGCTGTAGTCCACAAACAGCATTCTCACATACGTGTTCCTCTTTTCCAGGTGGGAGAGAGCAGTGTGTATTGTTGATGAAATGGCATCGTCAGTGGAGCGGTTTGTGCGGTATGCAAACTGCAGTGGGTCCAGTGAGGGGGGGAGAACAGAGCAGATGTGGTTTCTGACTAGTCTCTCAAAGCATTTGCTGATGATGGGGGTCAGAGCAACAGGACGCCAGTCGTTTAAGCAGGTGGTTTTTGACTGCTTAGGTACAGGCACAATGGTGGACGTTTTGAAGCATGTGGGGACCACAGATAGGGAGAGGGACAGGTTAAAAATGTCCGTGAAAACTCCAGCCAGTTGGTTTGCGCACGCTCTGATCACACGGCCGGGAATGCCGTCTGGACCCGCTGCTTTACGGACATTCACCCGCCGGAAGGATCGGGTTACATCCGCTAAAGATACGGAGAGTGCACCAACCTCTGTATCTTCAGCCGCGAGCTCTCTCTCCGCGAGGGCGGTTATCATAGTGTCTATGAGTAACCAATTCAAACATTTGAGAAAAAGACATTCCATGAACAATGTAAAAACAGGGTTTTTTTTGCTAGCATTTTGAGATCATTATTAAAGACCAGATAACTTTGAAAAAACATTCTATTAACATTTCTGGAATAATGTTTGTTCATAACTAAGAATGTTTCCTGTTAGACTTTTCTACAATAATTTTCTTTGAAACGTTTTTATTCAATTTAGGTGCTGTAAATTAAATTTTTATATATACTATGGTAATTGTACAATACTATGGTATTTTGCACATACAATTTAGTTTTATTGTAAATGAAAAATATTTTTTAAAATTGATTTGAATAAATTTACCACTAATACAGATGCTGCATCCATTGCTGCATCCGACATGTTTTCTCACTGACAGGCCCCTAACTCTGAGACTTTGGGCTTAAATAAAATCGGTGCATTCAACTCATAAATACGATTTATTCAACATGACTTGAACGTACCATGTGTGTCTCATTTGTTTGCAGGTAAAGGCTCTAGAGGCTGAACTGGAAGATTGTGCTTTACGTAAGCAGCTAGCTCAACTGCAAAGGCAACTAGAGATATTAGATGAAGAAAAGAAAGAGACGGAGGGACGACTGCAGGAGGAAGAGAAGAAAAACACTATCTTGGAAAAGAAAGGTAAAATTAAGGATGATTTTACATTTTGAAGGCTAGATACTGAAACGTCTTTAACAGAGCACATAGGCACAAACTGCAGTGACACACATAACATCCCGGCATCCTTCTGTCATTTGTCACAGTTAAAGAGCTGCAGGAGGCGAGGAGGAGCTGTGATTCAGCATCAGGCCCCTCCCCTGGGACCGCTCCTCCCCCGGCCCCTCTTCCTCAGCCACCTCCACCTCCCCCACCCCCTCCTCCGCCACCTCCCCCACCTCCTCCCTCCCGCTGCAACCCCCTCAGGTAACGCCCCACTTTACTGCACTGAAGCCAGACTGTCATATACCATCATTAAGAACAGTGTTGTTCTTTATCCCAGCTGTGAAAATCTAATTACATCTCTTTGTTTACGGCAGCTCTCTCATTGCGATTATGAGGAAATCTTCCAAGGGAGGTAAAGGAAGCCCAAAACTAGAGCAAGCCCCAGGTGATTGTTCCCTTTACCCTATAGTCAGAACAGTGTATTTTTTTATTCGGTTGCCCTAATATTGGTACCCTGACAAAACACAATCTCTCTCGATGCAGCAACTGAAGCTGTGGATGATGTCAAAGTGAAAGCCGTCAATGAGATGATGGAGAGAATTAAACACGGAGTGGTTCTCAGGCCTGTGAAAGGTCAGGACACTAAGGTGAGTTTTTGAACCTGGACTAAGGTTGGGAAAAATTCCCTTTATGAGTTGAAATTTGAATCGAATTTGTCACATCCCACATGATGTTGAACTGGAATGACAGGAAGAGGAATTTAGGCCGACTTTAGTGCAATATAAAGAAATTCAACACAGTCACACAGCAGAGTAATTTAATTCACCAAAAACCAACAAAATTGGCAAGAACAAATAAATGAATGTTTAACATAATGAAACATTTAATATTGATTTGACAAAAAACATTTTGTATTATCATCAATGTTGAAAACAACAGTTTTTTGTGGATTTTTTTTTCAGTATTCCTTGGTAAATAGAAAGTTAAAAAGAACAGCATTTATTTTAAATAGAAATATTTTGTAACATGTAATATGTCATTTTTATCAAATATTTTATCAGTTTTTATTATTTTTCTTTCATGCAGAAAAATGTTGTGCATTATTAAAAAGTATAATTACAGCAATACTTTTAAAATAATTAAATGTATTCCAATTGAATTTCTTAAATTTAAATTGCAATCCTACTTCGTCTTTGCAACTGTTTGCAATTCAAATTCAGAAACTAAACTTGAATTTAATATGAATTTTCATTCAATTGTAAATTGTGCACCTGTGTTACATTGGTTATTCGTGTGTACTGATAGATGGTCTGTTGTGTTTCTCTACTCTGCACCATCATCTGCTGACCTCATCGTTGCAGAGATTTGGCACGAAGGTATGTCAACTCACACATATTGTTCACTGTGTTTAACAACAATCATCACACCAGATCATTGTTCCAGGTGTTAAACAGCTCAGACTGCTCCATTACAATCAAAGGAAATCCTGTGTTTTACAACTCAGCACCATTTTGTCAATACAAAGATCCTGTAGAAATGGTTCATAGCATTTGATCGTCCTCCCTTGAGGAAGGGTCGAGTCATTAAAGCATTTTGCGTATAGACAGTTCATAGCCTGAGAGGGGATCCATCTTGTTTAAGTTATTGATGGGCAAAGCCATCAAGATCATCCTGAGGCTCTGAGGAGCTATAACTTCAGATCAATAGGTATAGTCCTGACTTTAGAGATTGCCTATTTCTCATTATGCTGCACGGGCAGATTGTCTTTTGGGCATTACTCATCTAAAATGCATTGCCTGGCCTAAAGCGGCAGGTGCAACACAAGTGTTTTATTGCTAGTTTCAGCCCGACGCAGTTATCATTTCCATGTCCAGTACCACATTGTTTAAATAGCAAATGCACTCGTGCCCATCTGTTCGCTCATGGGCGTGCTGGTCTGAAAACGAGCTGTGTTCAGGCGCATTGTTGGCGCATTGCTGTTTTGAGGAACTGAAAACGACTGCATCATTGACCAACAAAACCAGTAAAAGCCCAAGCAGTATTTTTTTTGTCTTATTTAAAGGCCGGGTTAGTAATATGCACCTATAGGCATGTGCACAATGCACGTACACTCTGCTTATTACACACACAGGGACGTGCAGCAGCACACAAAAACATTTTAAATATTAAAAATAAAAGGATTCCTCTCTGGAGAAGCGTTCAGTCTTTCCGCTCGCAAATTGCGCCATGTTAAAAGCGAATCCGCCATGGTACAAGAGCAACTGACTTTTAAAGGGAATGGGAGATGAGACTCTGATTGTCTTATTGTACGTTACGCCCAAAACACACCCATGACTCATTAAGAGACTAGGTACAACCCTTTGGGACCATGCACCGGGCGTTTTTTCATGCAGAAAATTTTTTCAGTCGTTAAACTAACAAAAGTGTATTCGGACATGCCCTCAATGCACCTGCGCCATGCGCTACAGACCATGCGTTCAGATTGTTAAAATAGGACCCGCTATATCACCAGTTATTTTAGTAGTATTTATATTCTTTTATAGTATTTAATAAAAAAATTTAATTGGTTATGGTTTTTAATTTTATTAGTTTTCTTTTAATATTTCTATTTAGCTTTAATTTATTTGTATTTATAGTTTGTTATTTTACTTCAACTAAAACATGTTTATTTCAGTTAGCTAATAAGGCAACATTTTCCTTTTTGGTTTTCATGTTTACGTTTTCCATCTAATATTTATATTTAGTTTGATCTCAGCTTTATTTTAATTACTGAAAATTATTTTACATGTTTTAGCTAACAAAAAATGTTTTGATATTATTTCACATAATGTTATTTTTGTGAAATACTTTGTGATTTGATCGTATCATGCAAATTTTCTTTGTTCCTGATCCACAGCAGCCGCCCCCAGCAGCAGCAGCAGCAGCAGCAGCAACAGCAGCAACAGCAGTAACAGCAACAGTGGAGGAAAAGCATCAAGAAAGTGCAATGGAAGAGCTAAAAGGCATTCTGGTAGGCTTTCTGATTAACGGCTGCTTGCCATTCAGTCACCTGATTTTAATACACCCATGTTACATCCACCCCAATCTGTTTGTTTGCAAAAAAAATAGTTATATGATGATGATCATGGTGTTCAGTAGTGGTTGTTCAAATAAATGCATTCTTTGCTCAGAAATGCCAAGATGTCAAACTCAGCTGTGGAACGTTGATTCATCAAATTCTGTTCTCTCTCTGAACCTATAAGGAGACAGTGAAGAAGAGTCCCAGTCGTGGGTTTCAGGAAGTAGTTCACGCTAAAAAGGACAGTGAATTGGAAGTAATTCTGAGGAGGAGACGCAAACAGGCCTGTGATCCCGACACAGAAGGCAAGAGGATAAACAATACCCTTCAAGAACTCATGAAATAGTTGAACGCATACATTTCCTATGTATGAAACAGGAAGTGTAACAGACTTTATCAAAGGCCTTTTAAAATAGCTTTCAAATTTGGCCTAAGAATGTTTTGGTAACGTTCCAGTTAAGTATGAAAACATTTTTTCCTGAATGTTCTCTGAACTGTTTTTTTACTTGTAAAAAAAAAACGTTTTTGGTCATGCGAACGCTAATGAAACATACCATTTTGCCATTTTGCAAACATTGTGGGAACGGTACTTTTCAAAGTTCTCGAAACATTTGTTTAAGAAATGTTACACAAACGTCCAGTTAAAACGTTTCAGAAAAAAATGAATGATATATAAATAATACGTTTTGAGAACATTAAACATTCTATTAATGTTACAAGGAATGTTTTTTTCATAACTTTGAGAGAACCTTGCCAGAACTTTGTAAAGTTCTGGGAACATTCCCTGTCAATTGGTTAGTTGACAACCATGAACCACAATTTGCTACTTTCTATTGCTAGGCAGAGATTTGTGAAATTTTGATGGGACGAATTGTGTGTAGTGCAAGAGTCATCAATATTTGTGTTCAAATTTCCAGGAAAAGAAACATGTATATATTTTTTAATGTACTGTATATATCTAAGTTAATGTCAGCTTTAGTACACTATCATGTAGAAAATAGGCTAATAGGCATGGACTAAAAGCTACAAAAGTCATATTTGATGCCTTTTAAGTGTGATGATGTTTATGAAAAATATGTTTAAGTAAAAGTGCAATAAGTCAAAATGTCCCCCCGCCCCTCCGTGTATTCTAATGGACGTGAGACAAACGAAACAATCAAATTACACATGATATAATTTTTCCCCAAAGTTGGTTTCTGTCATTTTAGGCAGTTTTTATCAACTCTTTGGCACTATAAACTTTTTATATTTATTGTTGACCTAAAAAATTACGTCTTGATTCAGGATTATGAGTGAATAATGACGATCCTTCATCTGTTGCTCTGTAGGTGACGGGCAGCTGAGTAAAGTCTCTTCATCAAATAGCCTGAACGGGCGACACAGCTCTGACTCTGGCAAAGACACAGAAGGGCCCGGCAGCAGCTCTCTGTCAGGCAGTGAACGCGGATCAAGAACCAGCTCAGACTCGGGCCGAGAGCCAGCCATGGCTCGACAGAGCTCAGATTCTGGCATGGAGTTCAAAGGAGGCGCTCAGACAGACGGTGTCTGCAGATCTCTCTCTGAGAAAGAGCCCACTGAGCCGGTCAGCAACGGGTGCTGCTCAGGGTAAGGTTACGCTCGCAAAACTTGTTTGTTCAGCAGTGAACCACAGTAACTCGATTAAGATTGGGTTTTGTTACCTACTTTTCTATATGTTAAAGTGCCCCAATTATGCTATTTTGAAGATTCCAAACTTCTACAATACATGCATCCATGGTCAAAAAACACTTTATTTTTCTCATAATATACAATGCAGCATCACCTCTTTTCTTACAGTGTCTGAAATGTTTGGATAAAGGATTCTGTTTCTCTAAACCCCTTTCCTAGAGCCTGCTAAATGCCCAGGGCTGCATTTCCCGAAACATTCTTAACACTACGTCGTTCTTAAGTTATACCTTAAGGTGTACCTTAACGTTAATACATGTTTCCCGAAACTATCTTAGTTAAGAATACCTTCTGTAAGTATTACTTTCGTAAGGTTGGTCTGGACCACTCTTAGCCATACCTTATCACTATTGACAGTTCATTCCACTAGTGGCCACCACTGTGCAAAAAGCGTCTTTACATGTCAGTCTATACGAATATAATTCTGAAGTTGTAATATACACCCAATGTTCAATCAAGCAAATTTTTTTTAATGAAAGGATTACAATTGTCATTACACTAATGGTTGTTAGATTTTTAATTATATTATCCAAAGGTACATCAGCTGGCAAACCATTAGACAGGAAAAGCTTAGGAGCCTATTTAAAGGGAATGATTGTTGAGGGGAGTTTGGTCAAACTATGGCAGCGAGACAGCGAATAGTTGTGCTAAATCAAAGACGGCGCCGTCCGCGGAGCCATTTAGTGTATGTGCACTATTTCATACGTGAAAACTTTAGTCCCCTGGCTACCATGTCAGAAGCCGCTATTCAAAATAAATTTCGCCTGCCACGACAGCAAATTGAGCAGCTTTTAGATCTTGTTGGTCCAACTTTGTCGAGACAAACTGGACGGAGCTACCCTCTCAGCCCTGATATCCAGCTGCTGGCGGCTCTCCGTTTTTATGCCGTGGGGAGTTTTCTGGAGGTGGTTGGGGATGGATATGGGCTGAGTAACACCTCAGGGTGGCGGTGCGTTCATTCAGTAACAGAAATTAGTTATTTACACAATAATGTAATGCAGCTGCTGGGCAATCATCCCTGATTGTGGAGTAAATTAACACACTATGGAAAATATATTGTAATAATATAAATGACTCTTTCAAATGCCAGTGAAGGCATACTGCCAGTTAGTGTAGCGGGTTGACGCATGATGCGGTTGAGCATGAAATTGCTGGTTCGCGTACTCATGTCAGAATTATATAAAATTTAGTTTGCAAGTTCAACTATTTCTGAAGTGCTTCTTTTATAAAAAAATAAAAATAAAAAAAATCGCATAAAGCAGTGAAACAGCCCCTGCATAGAGTAAATAATCGATTCTTGAGCCATCGATATAAGCCACTTCAGCACCGCCGCCACGGACAGCACCTGCTAACGTCGCACTTAAGAAGGTTTACCTTAAGTAACCTCCTGAGGTATAGTTCGAGGAACACACCTAGAAATGGTATACCTTTAGTTAAGTTATACCTTTAGAGTCTTCGTAGCGCGCTAAGAGACAACGTTATCGGGAAATGCAGCCCATTACCATACCTGAATTTCAGCTCCGGAGGCCTCCTCAGCGCTTAATACACATTGATACGAACAGTGACGATGGTGTCAGTTTTACTGTATTCAGGCAGTTCAGAAACAGTTAATTTTTTAGGAGACAATAACTTCATTTATCTGCACTTTGTGAACGTAAAAGTTCTGCAAACATTCAAAGATCAAAGAGCTAGGGATGCACGAAATGAAAAAATATGGGCCAGAACTGAAAATTCTGGATCCTCTTGGCCAAAAACCGAAACTGCTTTTTAAAAATGATTTATTATTTTAAAATAGCTTATTTTTGTATAATTGTATTAATATTAGACTTTTTAATGAAATTCTATAATTTTAATGATACTGAATTGAAAAATATACTATATACAGATCAGGCATAACAGTATGACCACCTCCCTAATATTGTGTTGGTCCCCCTTTTGCTGCCAAAACAGCCCTGGCATGTCGAGGTATGGACTCCACTAGACCCCTGAAGGTGTGCTGTGCACCAAGATGTAAGCAGCAGATCAAGTCAAGTCAAGTCAAGTCAACTTTATTTATATAGCGCTTTTAACAATGCAGATTTGTTCCAAAGCAGCTTTACAGTGTTAAACAGGAAAATAATGCAGCATAATTTTATGAAGCTGTATAGTCATTTGATGTCATCAGTTTAAATTTCCATACGGTGACAGTGTGGGCTTTAGATCAATAATTAGATCAGTAATATATGGTTCATTATTATATGGTTCATTTAGTTTATTAATTAGATTTATTTCGATGTTTAGTTGAAAAATGTAGTGTCCCCAACTGAGCACGCCAAGCCAGAGGCAACAGTGGCAAGGAAACCAAAACCCCATCAGGTGACCTAATGGAGAAAAATAAACCTTGGGAGAAACCAGGCTCAGTCGGGGTGCCAGTTCTCCTCTGGCCAATTAACAAACAGCGTATTATTATTATTATTCTGCCAGCTTTACAGGTCAGAGGTCATAATAGATCGGAATATTCGAATGATCGGAGGCAACACTTAAAGATCCTTTAAGTCCTGTAAGTTGCGAGGTGGGGTCTCCATGGATTGGACTTGTTTGTTCAGCACATCCCACAGATGCTTGTTTGGATTGAGATCTGGGGAATTTGGAGGCCAAGTCAACACCTCAAACTCATTGTTGTGCTCCTCAAACCATTCCTGAACCATTTTTGCTTTGTGGCAGGGCATTTTATCCTGCTGAAAGAGGCCACAGCCATCAGAGAATACTGTTTCCATGAAATGGTGTACATGGTCTGCAACAATGCTTAGGTAGGTGGTATGTGTCAAAGTAACATCCACATGGATGGCAGGACCCAAGGTTTCCCAGCAGAACATTGCCATAAGCATCACACGGCCTCCGCCAGCTTGCCCCAGGTAAGCGACGCACACTCACCCGGCCATCCACGTGATGTAAAAGAAAACATGATTCTTCAGACCTGGCCACCTTCTTGCATTGCTCCATGGTCCAGTTCTGATGCTCATGTGCCCAGTGTTGGTGCTTTCGGCGATGGACAGGGGTCAGCATGGGCACCCTGACTGGTCTGCGGCTATGCAGCCCCATACGCAACAAACTGTGATGCACTGTGTATTCTGACACCTTTCTATCAGAACCAGCATTAACCTCTTGAGCAATTTGAGCTACAGTAGCTTGTCTGTTTGATCGGACCACATGGGCCAGTCTTCGCTCCCCACATGCATCAATGAGCCTTGACCCTGTCCCTGCCATTGGTTCACCACTGTTCCTTCCTTGGACCACTTTTGATAGATACTGACCACTGCAGACCGGGAACACCCCACAAGCTGCAGTTTTGGAGATGCTCTGACCCAAGCCTGCCGCACTCGTGTTAAAAACTGAAACCAAAATGTCCCCTCGCCCCTCCTTGTATTCTAATGGACGTGAGACAAACGAAACAATCAAATTACACATGATATAATTTTTCCCCAAAGTTGGTTTCTGTCATTTTAGGCAGTTTTTATCAACCTGATTTAATTTTCAAGTGTTCGTTTTTTAAATACGTTTGGTTTTAGTTAGTTATTTGATGCTATATAAACGGGGGGTGTGACGTCATGATTGACAGCTGTGATTGACAGCTTCTCTGAGTGAAGTAGTCACGAGGAACCAACAGACTATTTTCGGGAGGAGATTGGAGCTTTAGCTATTTATTTCACACCGACATAATGCATTTTTCTGCATCTGCGAGATTGTGAGTGGGCTTTTGAAATCGCTGCTATACTTCCTGGGGCGGGGCGCCATTTTCAGCTCATATTTTCGGCCGCTTTTCTCTTTCAGCAAAAAAACAAAAATGCAATTTTCGGTCAATAATTTTCGGCGGGCGAAATTTCGGTGCATCCGTACAAACAGCTATATTACACACTACATGAAAGGTAATAATCGAAAAAGTTTAATAGGGGCACTTTAATATGGTATCTGTATATAAATATTATTGTCTGTGTTCAATTTTGTTGTCATTTTTGCATATACTTTTATTATCAGTGAAGTGAAGGATGGAGATCCAGAGAAGTGGAAGGGGCCCAACGGGATTGGCCATTCGGATGCAAGTGACGACCTGCAAACCATGAGCTTCTCTGCACAAAGCCCCAATGCAGCAAACAGTAGCACAGATGCCGAATGTTAACGGCAAGTGGCGCTGCAAGGACAGCTGCATTATTTGCACAAAGCCATGCTTTCTAAATTAGTTTATTCCAAATTTAAATTCAGCTGTTCATATTTAAATTATTATAGAAATATCATTACAACATTTGCAGCTTGATTAGAATTACACTTTGAAAAAACATCTTACCAGTCACATTTTTTGTTCCTTTCACTGAAAATATACTGTATCTGCCTTTACCAGTAAACACAGGGTGTTTAGACTTTAGGGACATCTGTCATACACTTCAGATTAATTCTGCACAATAGTTACCGTTAGATTCATCTTGGATTCATGGATTCAACATCTGAGTAGCATTTCCATAAGAATGCAAGCAAGGGAACTTTGTGTGTAATTTCTGTGCCACTAGCAGAGTCTGTTTGTAAGTCTGTAATACCTGAAGGATCTTTCGGCATTCACATTAATCTCAATTGCAGGACCCCATTGATATATGGGATTTTTGATCTGCCGACGTTGCAGCCAGTGTCCTCATTCGTCCCTCATGTTGTTCCAAACCTCAGGCTGCATCCAAAATCGCATACTTCCCTACTATATAGTAGGCGAAAAACAGTATGTGACAAAAGAAGTATGTCTGAAATCACAGTTCTCATAAAAGAGTAGGCAAAAAGTACCCAAAAGATCTGGCAAGATTCTGAATTGTGCATGCGATGGACACTTTACTATCCCATGAGGCCACGGGAGAGGATTAGTGAATGGCAGTGAAGTGATGTAACTGAAGCTGGTAGTCACATGATAATGACAACATGGCAAATGTAGTAGTGAAGTAATTACTTACTCAAAAGTAGTATCTATGTAAGAGATTATGTGATTTTGGACACCGCCACTGGCTGAATCAATGGTGTGAGTTTGGGGCGGGATTACCTTTTTGAACACTGGCAGATGCTGCTAGTAGCACAGAATTTACTTCACATTCAATGCAAAGCAGCAGAACAATCCTGACAGAATCACTGCACTGCACATCATGGCGCCTTTGTTGTTCTAAAAAGGTCCTAAGTGTGGACTAGACTATCCAAATTAATCAAGAGATGCAATTACAAGCCATGTAATCGATTCTTACCTTAAAGAGGATCTGTGTCTGTTCTGTCCACTTAAAACACACTCACCTCTTGGGGATTTGAGATCATACATCTTAGATATTAGGAAAATTAATGCCATCAAGTCATGGAGGGCTACACACGCATGTCTTCCGCCGTTTCCAAAACTTTGCACTGCATGAATGCACTGTACAAAAGTTTGGCTTTGATTGACAGTTGCCTCTTGATTAGATCTTTAGATTAGATTAAATCTGAGCTGTTCCAATGCAATATCATCTGCAAATTGTAATATTGTGCAGGATCAGGCTGCCTTTAATAACTGCAAATATTTGCCTTGTGACTCCTCTTGACTCCAAGCGGATCATGTTAATGGTACAACGTGAGAAATATTAATGAGACAGTAGAGTCCTGGCCATCTCAGTTGTCCTGTTTTTATTGCCCAGCTAACAGGGAATGTTCTCAGAACGTTAGCTAATGTTCTGCTAAGAATTTCTGGTAAGTTCTGAATAAATGTTCTTCCAGTAGTGTAACATTTGTTCTAAGTTATCTGGTGTTTAATAACTTCTCAAAATGTTACTTATACATTGGTCAGTTGGATATTCATCTAATGTTTTTTTTTTTTTAACGTTACTCGCTGCACGTTTCAGAGCGTTCAGAGAACACTCAAAAGTAATGTTCCCATAATGTGTGCAAAGTGATAAAGTCGAAACGTTCCCTTAACGTTTTCTGTAATATTTGCAATGTTCTGGACGTTTTGAACACTAAGAGAACGTTCAGAAATGATGATTTCATAACTTAATGGGAACGTTAGCAAAACGTTCTTAGAATATATTTTTGTTAGCTGGGTGGTCTGAAGTCTTGATCTGACAGCTGCAATAATATATGGCCAATAATTGCAAATACTGAATTACTTGTGGCTGCAATTATGTATCACTGAATTCTTTTATTATATATTCTTGTTTTCACACTGTCATCACTAGAGATTCTGATAACCCACATTGACGTGACTCATTTACACTCCCTTTTTTATGTAGGAGACTTGTTTAAATTTGCTCCTTAATTTCTCACCACCTCTGGAATGTGTTTTGGCCTTAATGTCTGCACCACTTCTTCCTTTTCGGCCTTATTGGAGTGTAGGCTTGATTTTGTATAAGAGGTGATTGATCTGACTTGTGATCTTGAAATGAGTGTGTTTTGAAGCTTATACTGAGTGTACCTGTTTTTATTAGAACTGATATAAATCTCCCTCTTCAACATACCTTTTAAACTCAACTGAATAAACTTAAGAAGAAATACAGACTGCTCTTTATACCTCTTTTTTTCTGTTTCAAACAAATGCATGTCAGCACCACATCGTATCATTAAATTTGTAATTTAGCACAATATATGGTAGTTAAAATGAGCTCCTTTTAATAAGAACTTGCATATTCAATTACACAAAAGTCATACGTTACAGGATTAAATCTTTCTTTAAAGTGTTTTTGAGTAGTGTGTTTGTATCTAGATTCTCTAAGTGGTTTGTATAGCCTACTCAAAATGGTATAGTCTTGCTTTCAGTTTAACATTGTAACAAAAGAAAGTGCAAAACATTACAAAGAGTGCAATGAAATATACATGAAGGCATTAACAGGTAATGCAACTGGATCTGCCAGTGAGAAACAGAACCTGAACCTGTAGCGTGATGGGGGATTGGCAGGAGTTGACAGAGAAGAAAAGGAGACACACTATATTAACTTTTCCAGGTTAGCTTAGAGAGTACAGCATAATCCAGGGTTCCTACGCAGATGAAAAATGTATGGAATTTGATTAGAATAATTTCCAGATCTGGATAAGGACAAAAATATGGAAAAAGGAAAAAAATTGTGTTCCCAGACTATTGCTTCTATTCAGTTTTCTAAAATATACAATTAAGAATTTACGTCTCCCTGTAAACTACAAAACGTCCATAGACACTTAGGGCCCTATCATACACCCGGTGCAATGCGATGCCAGGCACGACGCAAGTGTTTTTTGCTAGTTTCAGCCAGACGCAGTTATCATTTTCACATCCAGCGCCACGTTGTTTAAATAGCAAATGCCCTCACGCCCATCTGTTCGCTCATGGGCATGCTAGTCTCAAAACGAGGTGTGTTCAGGCCAAGGGGGTAATCCAGCCCCTGGAAAGTGTACCTTCCATAGGGGCAGCCATTGCTAACCAAGCCATCACCTGCTGTTAGCATCCCATTGACTCCCATTCATTTTGGCGTCACTTTGACAGCGGATATCTTTACATCTGATGCGTTTAAAGACTCCATTTGTCCATTGTTTATTTCTAAACAAACACAACAATGTATAAAAGGCTCCATTACCTTGTATCTTACACTATCGCTCCGTAGAAGCCGTTTTTGTAAAAAGTAGGCTAACGATTGCGTCATAACCAAGCGACTCCGTCGTGCTGTACCGTATAGACCCGAGGAGAAGCTCGTAGGCAATCTTTTACTATGAGGCAATCGGGGGGACGTGGAGGCATAAACGCCGATAGAGATATTGCAAATCCTGCTTCATTCATCAAAAGTTGCTCATGCTCAGTCTCTCTGTCTCTACAAGATTCGGTGATTCAGATTTTATGTTGCACAACTACTAGAAGACTTTCCACGGTCAGACAGGTTGCTCACGTCACATCTACGTCGTCAAGCTCAGTCTGAGGCTGCGCAGTACGCTCAGCCATCAGGAAGTGAGTGCTTCTAACTGAATTCAAATTTCCCTGTCAAAGCCTATGGGGTCGCTGTGTCCATTTCTTTTACTGTCTATGGTTTATGCGCATTGTTGGCGCGTTGCTATATTAAGGCAACTGAAAACGACTGCGCCATTGACAAACAAAAACCTGGTCTAAAGTCAAAAGTTCAGTATTTTTTGTGTTATTTAAAGAGCATGTTAGTAATATGCATCTATAGGCGGGTGCACAACACGTGTACACTTTGATTATTACACACACAGGGACGTGCAGCAACACACAAACATTCAAAATAAAAAGATTCCTCTCTGAAGAAGCGTTCAGTCTTTACGCTCGTAAAGTCCGGCATGTAAATAGCAAATCCGCCATGGTGCAAGCGCAACTGGCTTTTAAAGGGAATGTGAGGTGAGACTCTGATTGGTTTATTGCACGTTATGCCCACACTCTCAGAAAAAAAGGTATACAGCGGAGGAACAAAACGTATAGATGTACCTTTAAAATGTACCCTTAAGGGTACCACCCCAGTGACGGCCATTTGTACCTTAAAAGGTACAATTTTGTACTTTTTTTTTTGAGAGTGCAAAACACACCTATAAAATAGGTATCTTTATAGGAATCTTTACATCGCCAACTACTGGCCTGGCATGAATAATACAGGGATTGTTTTGTCTGTATGCGGAAAACACAAAAGAACATTTTTTTCTTGTAAACATACACTAAATCAGACTGTACTTCGCTGTTTTAGGTTTCTTCTCATCATATAATCACATGCTATCACTTTGAGAAAACCCAATGAAAAATGCTGTATGGACTGTATGAATGTATGTTAAATATGGTAAGAAATCGAAATTTGAGTCTGGAAAAGTATGACATTTTGAAATGGAAAATGTGTAGGAACCATAATAATCATATGCATTATTATTCTGACTAACTTTTAATGCATATTTAACATTATTTTAATTGTTGCGTAATTGTTAATGGTTCCATATATCATTAGAATTAATAAAACTGTTTTTAACACAATTGACCAAAAATAGTAATCATTGTGAATAGCAAACAAATCAAAACAGGATTGTATTATAACAAAATCATGATTTATGTTGCTCAGGCTTTTTGTGCAGTTTAGTGTTTTGAGAATGCTGTAATTCATAATTATGAGATAAAAAGTCATGTAGTTTAGTTATAAGTTTTTTGTTATAATGTCCAACTTTTAAAAGAAAATTAAAAAAATAATTTTGACTTTTATGTTCAATTCACATTTATTTGTATAGTGCTTTTCACAAAATATATTGTTTCAAAGCAGCTTTACAGAGAATACTTGTTTCAATTTAGAGTAATCTGTTTTTCAGAGTTGCCTGTGTCAAAATAATGTATGTCTATGTCAGAAATGTACAGCTCTATGATAGTACAATTCATGAAGTTAGCTATAACATATTAATTTTATGCTGAAACAATGAGCTCATTAAAGCAATTATTGTGATGATAATGATTAAGGTGCTGGTCATATAATTAGAATATCATCAAAAAGTTGATTTATTTCACTAATTCCATTCAAAAAGTGAAACTTGTATATTATATTCATTCATTACACAGAGACTGATTTATTTAAATGTTTATTTATTTTCATTTTGATGATTATACCTGACAACTATGGAAAATCACAAATTCAGTATCTCAGAAAATGTGAATATTGTGAAAAGGTTCAATATTGAAGACACCTGGTGCCACACTCTAATCAGCTAATTAACTCAAAACACCTGCAAAGGCCTTAAAATGGTCTCTCAGTCTAGTTCTGTAGGCTACACAATCATAGGGAAGACTGCTGACTTGACAGTTGTCCAAAAGACAACCATTGACACCTTGCACCAGGAGGGCAAGACACAAAAGGTCATTGCAAAAAAGGCTGGCTGTTCACATAGCTCTGTGTCCAAGCACATTATTAGAGAGGCGAAGGGAAGGAAAAAATGTGGTAGAAAAAGTGTACAAGCAATAGGGATAACCACACCCTGGAGAGGATTGTGAAACAAAACCCATTCAAAAATGTGGGGGAGATTCACAAAGAGTGGACTGGAGCTGGAGTCAGTGCTTCAAGAATCACTACGCACAGACGTATGCAAGACATGGGTTTCAGCTGTCGCATTCCTTGTGTCAAGCCCCTCTTGAACAACAGACAGCGTCAGAAGCGTCTCGCCTGGGCTAAAGACAAAAAGGACTGGACTGCTGCTGAGTGGTCCAAAGTTATGTTCTCTGATGAAAGTAAATTTTGCATTTCCTTTGGAAATCAGGGTCTCAGAGTCTGGAGGAAGAGAGGAGAGGCACACAATCCACGTTGCTTGAGGTCAAGTGTAAAGCTTCCACAGTCAGTGATGGTTTGGGGTGCCATGTCATCTGCTGGTGTTGGTCCACTGTGTTTTCTGAGGTCCAAGGTCAATGCAGCCGTATACCAGGACGTTTTAGAACACTTCCTGCTGCTGACCAACTTTATGGAGATGTAGATTTAATTTCCCAACAGGACTTGGCACCTGCACACAGTGCCAAAGCAACCAGTACCTGCTTTAAGGACCATGGTATCCCTGTTGGCCAGCAAACTCGCCTGACCTAAACTCCATAGAAAATCAATGGGGTATTGTGAAGAGGAAGATATGCCAGACCCGACAATGCAGAAGAGCTGAAGGCCACTATCAGAGCAATCTGGGCTCTCATAACACCTGAGCAGTGCCACAGACTGATCATGACTTTTCATGTTCATACTTTTCAGTTGGCCAAGATTTCTAAAAATCCTTTCTTTGTACTGGTCTTAAGTAATATTCTAATTTTCAGAGATACTGAATTTGGGATTTTCCTTAGTTGTCAGTTATAATCATCAAAATTAAAATAAATAAACATTTTAAATATATCAGTCTCTGTGTAATGAATGAATATAATATAAGTTTCACTTTTTGAATGGAATTAGTGAAATAAATCAACTTTTTGATGAGATTCTAATTATATGACCAGCGCCTGTGTGTGTGTATATATATATATATATATATATATATATATATATATATATATATATATATATATATATATATATATATATATATATATATATATATATATATATACACACACACACATAATTTGGCAGTTGGTGTGTATGTTGATTCGGGGTTTTAAACATCTGACATTTTATCATAATTATGATTTATCAAAGCATGTTTTATTTTTCTTGTGTGGAGGTTTCCATTAAATACCATCTCGTTACATTATTTTGTGTCGTGTCACTCCCGTACACTAGGTGGCAGTAAGTAACTGAAGATGAAGCTTAAATACACGGCGAATGACAAGCTATCATGGCGTCCTCGTATTATCAGGAGATGCAGGAGGTTTTCAGGAATAACAATAAAAGCAGAGAGTTCCCGGCTCACAGTGCTAAAGTGCATTCGGTTGCCTGGAGCTGTGATGGGAAACGTCTGGCGTCCGGATCATTTGACAAAACCGCCAGCGTGTTTGTCCTGGAAAAAGACCGACTGGTGAGGTTTACCATCCCTGAAATTATACAAGTGATTAATATATGTTGATTATTTGTGGTTAAACGACACTTCAGCAGTTAGTTGTTAGTTTATGGATTTCTTTTACAAGCAAAATGCATGATCTCCAAGAGTTCTGTTGTTTTGATTCGCCTATATTTAAGTAACACCACGTGATAACTGCAACTGCTGTGTTTACTAAGGCAATTAGTTTGGTTTACTGACCCTTGAACCTTCACCCAGGTGAAGGAAAACAATTACCGCGGACATGGAGACAGTGTGGATCAGCTGTGCTGGCATCCCACCAACCCTGATCTGTTCGTCACTGCATCCGGAGACAAGACCATCCGCATCTGGGACGTACGAACCACCAAATGCATGGCCACAGTCAGCACGAAAGGTGAAGCTCTAAACCTTGTCTTATGTTCTCGTGAAATATCACTTATTTATCTGTGGGATATTGTCTGACAACTTTTAGGGGAGAATATCAACATATGTTGGAGTCCTGATGGTCAGACCATTGCTGTAGGCAACAAGGATGATGTTGTGACTTTCATTGATGCCAAGACGCACCGTCCACGTGCTGAGGAGCAGTTCAAGTTTGAGGTCAATGAGATCTCCTGGAATAATGACAATGACATGTTCTTCCTAACTAACGGCAATGGCTGTATCAATATATTAAGGTATGTTTATCTGTAGTTGAAATGGGTTGCTGGTGTGCAGAACAGAATGTTTGGGTGATTTTATGAAGATTTTAGTAAATGGCAAACCTCATGTTTCTCTCTCTGTTTCAGTTACCCTGAACTCAAGCTTATACAGTCAATTAATGCCCATCCGTCCAACTGCATCTGCATTAAATTTGATCCCACTGGCAAGTATTTTGCCACAGGAAGTGCAGATGCTCTGGTCAGCCTGTGGGATGTGGAAGAGCTGGTGTGTGTTCGCTGCTTCTCCAGGTCAGCTGACATTGTAATTCTCACATCTTTAACCCTCATAGTATCTCATTATTTATTCTCCAGGTCAGTTGATGCAGTCTGGTTATTGCTAACTAAAACTATTTACGGAAATGTGTTAATTGAAATAAATATGAAACAAAATATACATTTTAGATGAAGAGAAACTTATTCGTAACACTTTACTTAAAGCCTTTATGTATAATGCATTATAAAATTATTCATAATGTATGGTATAATGCAAAGTTAAAATGCATTATAGTCACAGATTCCTTGTTACATCTGAAATGTTTTTTTTTTTTGTGTGTGTTTTAAAGCATTATTCTTTCTAAAAGTGTATTCTAACTGGTGTTGCATTTATTAATGAGACCATACAACACATTATAAGGTGCATCAAAGGGCATAATTAATGCATTAAATATACTTTTATAATGCATTATACACTTCCCGGACAAAAAAAAGTTGCTGTTTGGATTTAAATGGGCAAATGAGTCTATGATTTTGGACATTATTGCAGTGATTAATATGTTTCTAGCATGTTTTATGTTTGGCAACAGTTCTTTTAACCCTAATTGATGGAGTGTAGCTTTTCATTTCTTAAAGGGATAGTTTACCCAAAAACGAAAATTTGGTGTTTTTCTGCTTACCCCAAGGGATCCAAGATGTAGGTGTCTTTGTTTCTTCAGTAGAACACAAATGAAGATTTTTAACTCCAACCGTTGCCGTCTGTCAGTCCAAATCTATTAAGAGTAAAAAAAACATGCACAGACAACTTCAAATTAAACCCTGCGGCTTGTGACGACACATTGATGTCTTAAGACACGAAACGATCGGTTTCTGTGAGAAACCGAGCAGTATTTATGCTATTATGTCACTTATTATCAGACGAATGTCATCAGCTCTCCAGACCGCCATAACTTCCTGCGAATAAGGTCAAAATACAGGCAAGGTCATGGATATATACATAGATGCCTGTGCGGATCTGTCGAATGAGGAATCTACGTATATATTTCTATGATTGTGCTGGTATTTTGACCTTATTCGCAGGAAGTTATGGCGGTCTGGAGAGCTGATGACATTCGTCTGATTTGAGGTGAAATAATAGCATAAATACCGTTCGGTTTCTCGCAAAAAAACGCTGGAGCAAAAATTGATGCACCTCTTTATGGAAATAACATCACAACATTTAAGATCATGTATTGACAATGCAAGAGTCCAGCGCTCTGTAAAGTCTCCTCCAGCACATCCCAAAGACTTTCAGTGAATTTAAGGTCTGGTGCTCAGAGGTGCCAATTCATGTGTGCAAATGATTCTTCGTGCTCCCTCCCAACCATTCTTTCACATTTTGAGCCTGAAGAATCTTGACACTGTCATCCTGGAATATGGCCATGATGTGTCGTCCTACATGGTTGTTTAAGAAATGAAAAGCTACACTCCATCCATTAGGGTTAAAAGAACTGTTGCTAAACATAAAACATGCTAGAAAAATAATAATCTCTGCAATAGTGATCCTATCATAGACTCTTAAGCATTTGCCTATTTAAATCCAATCAACAAGGTTTTTTTTTTTTTTGTCCGAGAAGTGTATAATGCATTATAAAAGTATATTTAATGCATTAATTATGCCTTGTGATGCACCTTATAATGCATTGTATGGTCTCATTAATAAATGTAACCCCAGTTATAATGCATTATTCTTTCTAAAAGTGTATTAAAACACAACCAAAAAACATTTCAGATGTAACAAGGAATCTGTGAATAATGCAGTTATCCAAAGAACAATTATTCAATTATTATTATTTCCTGCATTTATAAGCACAGAGCTTACAGTAAAATAATATACCGTGTATCGCTACATTATCCCCATGATACTACGCTGTATTGATTAATTGTCAGCAGGCAAGCACATTGAAATTTGTTTCAATCTGATGTTAACTAAAGTGGTATTTTCATAATATTTTGAATCCAATAGACTAGACTGGCCTGTGCGGACGCTTAGTTTCAGTCATGATGGTAAAATGCTGGCGTCAGCTTCTGAGGACCATTTCATTGACATTGCTGAAGTTGAGACAGGTGAGCAGATGCATTTTGAAATGATCACGAAACCTTGACCTGTATTTTTTTTCCCCAACTGAATCCTGTTTGTTGTTCTGTGTTATTGCTGTAGGTGAGAAACTCTGGGAGATTCAGTGCGAGTCTCCAACCTTCACTGTAGCGTGGCATCCAAAGAGACCCCTGCTGGCGTATGCCTGCGACGATAAAGAGGGCAAATATGACAGCAACCGAGAGGCAGGGACCGTCAAGCTCTTTGGGCTTCCCAATGACTCTTGAGGACCAGTGTTTTTTGGTTTTCCAGCTTATTCAGGCCTCGTTTGAGGTTTAATGAATAGTTCATTGGATTTACTTACTTAGATTTCAACTTATTTTGAAGTAAATGCTGTAAATAGTTCAAAGATATTGTGATGTTCTGCTCTCCACATTACTAAAGTTCCTAAATGATCAAGGTATAAATAACTACTGACTGCAGCTCATCTTCAGAACATAAGACTGTTCGTCTTTTTCCCCAAAAAATAGACAGTGCATGATGACGTGGATAGAAGTCTAGTCTTAGTGGTGTTATCATGTCTGACTTATAGTGGATTTCCCCTTTAGGAATCTTAACATTCTTTTGTTCAAATGTCGCGTATCTACAATTTTTATAAATGACCAGCAGAGGGCATCATAAGCTCAAAGAGGCATGGCATTACTGTCTAATATGAGCAGTTTTGTGTTGTTTTTGTTTTTTACAGAAATAAATTGTATTTTTTAATGAAAATTGTTTCATAAAGTATGATTGACTTAAAAGCCTGACATGTTTTGTGTGTTTATGATTTAATGGAAAAGCGACTAAATTATTTTTGATTTATTTATTTTTTTCTGTTGTTGTTGGCCTAGTCCTTATTCAATTGAATTATTACAAGCTTTTTTTTAATGGTTTTTAAAACAGTAAAAGAAAAGTATATCTAAACTACTGCCTTTTGTTCACAGTTTTTGAATTATTAGAAGAGCATCCTGAACGCTGCAATGGCAGGTTAAATATTTGATCATATTTAAATAATTTGTCTCTGATATTACTGCATACTAGACAAGATGTTTGTTAAACATGTTCAAAATCAGTGTGGATAGATAGGCAAGACATGCTCCTGCATCAACATTCCTGTCCAAAAACAGTCCTAACCTTATTCCTATTAAACCTGACGAGACCCATAACTTATCCCTAAAAGCAGAGGGAAATGATAGGTGAATAAGAATGGTGTAGAAGTCCCTCAACCTTGTAAGCCTGAACTTCATCCTTCCCTCTGGTAATTTTGAGCTGAATTTTTTTAGCTTTCTTCGGATTGATCCAAGACCTCAAGACTTTTGTTGCACTTGAACCATAAATACAAAAAAAATAAATAAGACGGAACCACAAATGCACACAAAAAAATTTCGCCACGAATACACACATTTTTTTTTTTTTTACTGAGCCATGAATACACACAAATCCTTCCCTCATGGGTCAGTTTGAATAGAATGAGGAATGCTTCAGTCTACATAGAAAAAGCTAAACAAAAATTCTCACAATTAAAACTAAAAATGCTAAAACTTTACCAAAAAATTTATATTAAAATGTCTACATGTGTATGCATACTGAAGAGAGAAACTCGAGAACTGACTTTAGGACTCAGCGTAACAGCTCCTTCACTCCATATAGAGCTATACAACAGTCAGGCATAACGTGAAGTGAATAACACAGATTATCTATTCATCACGGCACCTGTTAGTGGGTGGGATATATTAGGCAGCAAGTGAACATTTTGTCCTCAACATTGATGTGTTAGAAGCTGGAAAAATGGTCAAGCTTAAGGATTTAAGCGAGTTTGACAAGGGCCAAATTGTGATGGTTAGACGACTGGGTCAGAGCATCTCCAAAACTGCAGCTTGTGGGGTGTTCCCAGTCTGCAGTGCTCAGTGTCTATCAAAAGTGGTCCAAGGAAGGAACAGTGGTGAACCAGTGATAGGGTCATGGCCTGGTCTGATGAATCACGTTTTCTTTTACATCAGGTGGATGGTCGGGTGCGTGTGCGTCGCTTACCTGGGAAACACATGGCACCAGGATGCACTATGGGAAGAAGGCAAGCTGGCGGAGGCAGTGTGATGCTTTGGGCAATGTTACTTGGGTCCTGCCATCCATGTGGATGTTACTTTGACACGTACCACCTACCGAAGCATTGTTGCAGACCATGTACACCCCTTCATGGAAACGGTATTCTCTGGTGGCTGTGGCCTCTTTCAGCAGGATAATGCGCCCTGCCACAAAGAAAAAATGGTTCAGGAATGGTTTGAGGAGCACAACAATGAGTTTGAGGTGTTGACTTGGCCTCCAAATTCCCCAGATCTCAATCCAATCGATCATAATGTTATGCCTGATCGGTGTATAATGGCAAGAGTCATGAAATATCATGTCATGTTATATACACAAACAGATGAGCTGTAGCGCATATTGCTCAAGAAGTTAATGTTGGTTCTGATAGAAAGGTGTCAAAATACACAGTGCATAGCCGCAGACCAGTAGGACCAGTAGGGACCCCTGTCCCCTGCTAACAGTGGCAACAGTATAGCTTTCTGGACAAAAATAAATAAATAATAGAGGATGAGGATGTTGATCCATGCAGGAACATGCTACATGGTGAAATCATGTTGACCAAGATCAGTGATGCCAGTAACGCGTTACTCTAATTTGACCACTTTTTTCAGTAACGAGTAATCTAACGCGTTACTATTTCCAAACCAGTAATCAGATTAAAGTAACTTATCCAAGTCACTGTGAGTTACTTTTTTTGTCATTTTCCTTAGTAAAAATATATATTTTTGCTTTCTTGTTTAGTCTCAGCAGGGTTTTTCCTGCATAGAGAATTACGAGGCGGCGGCTCCGTCAAATTTCTTGCCGCCTCCGTCTGTCGACAAAACTCAAGACAGGCAGTCACTTGCTCAGATTAGGCATGTCGTGATAATTAAATAATCATCAGAAATATATATTGTCACATCCTTCAGCAACCATTATTAGTATATTATGATTTGCTAGTACAAAGTCATCTAAAGCCATTCCATAGCTGAATGTCTTTCCTCCGCTGTAGCTGTCAATCATTCTCCGTTCAGCATTCAAACTGCGCGTCGTTCGGTTCCAGTCAGCAGCTGCACGGGAAAGCTCACTCCATATTATATATTCCCGTTATAATACTTGATATGTTGATAAAATAATTTATCTTCCTGGAGTTAATCTAGCGGTTTCTGAAAGATGTTGTGCTCGCTACTCAGGTGACAACACAAGGACTATTATAGCATCACACGCACAATAACCAGAATTAAAAACTGTGAAGAAACAAATAATCAGTGAATATTTGGACCGATATAGGCTACATAGTAGACTAGGATTTGTGGGCTCAACGCTCATCTTCTCTTTATGCCGTGAACTTTTCAATGTGCACTCGCGCTGCACTGCACACTGACTCCATGTTGCTTTAAGCACATCATTCTGCACCCGGGATGCGCATAAGCGCTTTGTTGCCGCTCTGTTTTGAAGCGTTTCATATATTTTCATAGTTTTGTGCACTTAAAGATTATTAAAAAATATATTGTTCTCACGGATCGATCATATATTTGTTGTCCCTTTACAAGGCTGCACATTACGTTTACAATAAAATATAAATCTTGTAATTTTATATTATTTGTGTAGGCCCATATAATTATTTACATTCATATATAAATATAAATTAAAAATTAAATATAAATTGTTTTTCATAAATGTATTTAATAAGAACACAAAGTAATTTGTACCTTTTCATTAACATGTTTAGGGTTTTATGTTTAGTGTTTTATGTTTAGTGTAGTGTATGTTTTATGTTTAGTGTTGGCAAAAACGGTTGTCATTTTTATGTTGAGGCTGCAGAGGTGTTGTCGGCAACTGATGAATGTAACTAATAAAGTAACTTGTAATCTAACTTAGTTACTTTTAAAATCAAGTAATATGTAAAGTAACTTAGTTACTTTTAAAATCAAGTAATCTGTAAAGTAACTAAGTTACTTTTTCAAAGTAACTGTGGCAACACTGACCAAGATGTCGGCAGGTCTTCTGATCATAGTTCTTCAAATCTTAACGAATGCTAATGTCACGATTTCTCTGAGATGGCAATGTGGTGGTGGAGGGTCACTGCAGGTGAAGCAGCAGTAGTCTGTAGACTTGGAGGAGTGTCCAGTCAGCAGGGAATAGTTTGTCAGTAAGATTAGGTACACCCCCAACATTAATCTTTCTCTGTTGTGACAGACTTGCACAGCACGAGTGTCCTCCGTGCCCACTTAAGGAGCCTCTAGTCTGTCTGGTGGCAGCTGTCCTCACCCTTCTCTGGTGATTCACCTCAGCAGGCTCCAGGATGTCTCGCTTTGCCACTTCCCATGACACGCTGCTACAGGCGTCCTTCGCTTGATGCTTAAATACATTTAATTTAATTTAGCAGAGGCCATTTCCCTTGTGATGTCCAGTTTCCAGGCTTTGGCTCATCACCAATATTTTCATCCTCTTGTTTATGGTTGAGGATTTAAAATCCATGTATTACCGCTTATTGATAGTAAGTTGTTTAGTGGTTATGTTGAGGTATTGGTAGGCATTAACATGTGCTTTATAAATACTAATGAAAAGCCAATATACTAGTAATATGCATGTTGCAGCAGAAGAGGACTGTTTTGCATTGCATGATTACAGCAGCCTTCTATTTCATAAGTAAAGAAAACGCACCACTGCATTTTAGCAGTTTACAATGAGTTACTAACTTAGTTTACAGAAATGAAAAAAAAAAAAAAAGACAAACAATTAATTAATTAATTAATTTAAAAAATACCATAGAAACGTGTGGTCTGGTCATTGTTTGAAAAATGTAACAGTGTCTATTTATGGGGATCCTTAAAGTTATTTAACAGTTATTTAGATTAGCTTCTCTGATCCATTTTTATGCTTACACATACACATATCTTTTATGACTAAAGATGTTTGGTGCATGTTTTCATCATGATGTTGCATTTTACATGCTGTAAACTCTAACGCTCAAAATAATGAATTGGTTTGAGTAGAGCCAACTCAAATTAACCCCATTTGTGCCCAAATTTTTCTGAATGGTTTCATGCATATAGTCATGTTAATAGTGTCCTATGTGAACATGTTCTGTATTTATTTTTTGTTTCCCCCAGGTTTCGTATTTGAATGTGCGGCAACTATAGTGACAGTTATATACAGTTGCCGGTGGGCAAATATGTTGTATGCACCCCTTCAATGTCAAATTTGAATAGGAGGAGAACATTCGGCATCGAACTCAAAATAACTGCTTTCAACAGATCAATCTTTATTCATAAACAAATTTATAAAAGTTATAAAAGTCGAAGAACAATCGATGCAAGCTGCATCTATCTTATAATCTTTTGAATATAAAAACACAACAAACAACATGTCTTAGAAAAACAACAAAAGTCTTAAAGTGGTGGAACACCACAGAATAAAGTGCAGCCAAGTTGCCCAAACAGGGCATTGTGTATCAAAAAGTTAAATGAAAATAAATAAATAGATTGATGAAAAAATTACATATAACAAAACAAACAAAACAAAAACTAAAAAAAAAAATAGTCCCATAGTATTCAATGGCTGACTGTAGTAGGTGATTTCTTATAATATAATGTAAATGTAAACTCATTACTTGTCTGAATTTCCACACTCAAAATGACACTCAAAAGGGACAGTAAATGCCAAAAAACATGTTTTGTTTTGTGTGTTTTTTGTTGTTGTTGCAAGACTACGTTAAGTGGGAAATTTCATAGCCTAGTGTTTAATGTTTTGCTATGCTAGTTTAGAAGTGTCTGTTATATATATATATATATATAAAACATTTTTTTTTTTTTTGTAGGGTTACCATCATGGTGACAAGTGGAGCATGATCTTAGTTTGAGAACAGATATAATATGTTAAATGTATTATATTACTTTCCTCATTCAGCAAGTGCTATGCTAATGCTACCAAAGCAAGCAAGCCATTGTGTCACCAATTAGCAACGTGGCATTTATTGAATCAGCTAGTTAAAGCTAGTCACTTTTCCACTACAATTGTTTTAGATTGCATGATATTTTTAGCTTACTTAAATATCTCAAGTTTCAATTTACATTTCTTAAATTTCTTTCTTAAAAAAATTGAGGCAACTGATGATTGCTTACATTTTTTGAGTTTTGACAACTTATTCAGGTTTACTGGAGAACATAATCTGCTTCATTTTGTTAGAATGTTTACATGTTTAATGTTGTACTACTTCTAAATTCGTTTAACATTTGAATAATGTATTAAGAATGAGCCATCATTTTAAGATGGTTATAAAATCAGATGATGAGAGTGTTTGCATTTAAATGAACTCATGTATATTAAGAATAATATATATTAAGATATATTAAGTAAAATGAACAGCCAGTGATAAAATAAATGAAAGATCTGTCTTAAAATATGATTTTATAAGGAGGATTGTGTTTATTGATATTGTTGATATGATGTTTTATGATGTTTATGATCTATAGAAAGTATGCATTTATTGGCCAATATGCAGAAAGCCAAATGTTTATTTTTGCTACTATTTTTCTGTGCTTCATGTAACAGTGGAATTGTGCTATATGCCATAATAAAATACCATTGGTTAAACCACACACAAACACACAAATGAAGAGGCAGAAGTGAAATGCTTTCTGCTTTTCTCTGCTAAAACGACATGACACATTTTCGTATCTCCCCTAATTTCCATTTCAACAGATAGAGCTTCCAGGTCCCTTATGAGACTCTTTCAGTCCCTCAGGTCTTAATGGATAAGTTTCTCCACCAGCCATATTATTGGCTTTCGTTACTCTTCCAATTTGTCTTTCAGTCTTTGTTCCAGTAATTTATGGGGCTTGATGTGAAACAAAACATTTTTGACATGCAATTTATTAGCACCCACAGTAACCTTTGCTGTTAAACAAATCAGGCTCTCACATTTTTTTTTTTTTTTTTTTTTTTTTTTTTTTACAGCTTTCGAATGAATTAAATTTGCAATTCACATTCTGGAGCAATATGCTTGGCCACTTTTCTGCTCTATTTATGTTTCTTACTATCAGGATGTTTCTTGTTTCTTTTAAACATGTGCCAACTTTAAATGGTTAGCCCTTTAAAGTCTCACCAGTGTTGGTTAAGTAACACCAGAAAAATACATACATCTCCAACAGTGTAATTAGATTACTGTAGTTATTATTGCTTTACTGATTACTAATTACTTTCTTAAATTGTATTTTCCTTTTCGGGTTAGGGTTTAGGAAAGAGGTTTAAAAATAAGGAAGTTTTGTTTAGTCATTTTGATCCCGGACGAGTCCCCAATTTCATGTTATGCCCCGTTTAGGGCAAAGCAACATGACAAGCTCAGTGAAGGAAAAGCTGTGAATTTGAACAATAATGAATTTATTGAATTACTTTGGGACTCTTTATTCAAGAGCTGACCAGGCCAAAATAACAAACCATTTTTAAAACCTCTTTCCTAAACCCTAACCCAAAGAGAAAAGAAAAGAAAAGGAAAATACAATATACAAACCTAACTCCCTATCCGAAAGCAGAGATCAAAACAGTTTACAATAAACAAAAATGGCACAATGACACAATCTTTCTCTCTCTAGAGGAAGTGATAACATGCTTTTTAAAGTACTGTGCACCAATCAGGACATAGCATCAATCATCTTTTAGGAACCAACCAGATGGCGTTCCTAGACAGACACACACAAAACAACAGAGATATCACAAAACACAACCAGAGGGTTATAACAATATCCAGCATATTCTACATCCCTTAATCCTACCTAATGCTTAAACTTAAGTACCTTACTAACTATTAATAAGCAGTAATTAGGAGTTTATTGAGGCAAAGTCATAGTTAATATAATAGTTTAATAATGAGAATTGGACCCTAAATTGAAGTGTGGCCAAATCTTCTCTTGGTCTCACGTTCTGTCACAGTTAAGCGTGTAGATCCAAAGAATAGATGCATAATGCATCATGATCATTAGAAATATAAACCATACATTTAATCTAACTTTACAGTGAAATAACATTAAACAGTTTTTGGAAGTGAAAAAGAACAAACCAGTGTATAATTTACAGTGAAAAACACTGTGTGCAGCTTTTATATATTAGACATTCACAGCTTGTGGAAAAGCTGCTGGTTGTCAGTATATTACAAAGGTACAAAACAGATATTAGTGCTTCAAAAGGTAGGTAAATTAACATTATATCAGTTAATGAAATACGGTTTTGTACTGTAAATGTAAGTTAAATCAGTAAAACCTAAAAAACGTTTTATGGTACATTTCTGGCAACCAGAACTGCTGTTTTTTACTGTAAATTTAACAGATTTTTTATTTTATTTTACAGCGTACAGTGGGAGAATCTTTGAAGGATAAATTGGGACAACTGTGGGAACTAATGAGTGCTGGGTCATTTATACACCGGTCAGGCATAACATTACGACAGGTGAAGTGAATAACACTGATTATCTCTTCATCACGGCACCTGTTAGTGGGTGGGATATATAAGGCAGCAAGTGAACAATTTGACCTCAAAGTTGATGTGTTAGAAGCTGGAAAAATGGGCAAACGTAAGGATTTGTGGGCCAAAATGTGATGGCTAGACGACTGAGTCAGAGCATCTCCAAAACTGCAGCTCTTGTGCGGCGTTTCTGGTCTGCAGTGGTCAGTATCTATCAAAAGTAGTCCAAGGAATGAACAGTGGTGAACCAGTTACCCTAATGGGCGGCCAAGGCTCATTGATGCAGGTGAGGAGCGAAGGCTGACCTGTGTGGTCCGATCAAACAGACAAGCTACTGTAGCTCAAATTGCTTAGAAGGTAATGCTGGTTCTGATAGAAAGGTGTCTGCATGTATGGGGCTGCATATACGCAGACCATTCAGGGTGGCCATGCTGACCCCTGTCCACCACCGAAAGTGGCAACAGTGGGCACGTGAGCATCAGAACTGGACCACAGAGCAATGGAAGAAGATGGTCTGGTCTGATGAATCATGTTTTCTTTTACATCACGTGGATGGCCGGGTGCGGGAACACATGGGTAACACATGGCACCAGGATGCACTATGGGAAGAAGCCAAGCTGGCGGAGGCAGTGTGATGCTTTGGGCAATGTTCTGCTGGGAAACCTTGGGTCCTGCCATCCATGTGCATGTTACTTTGACACGTACCACCTACCTAAGCATTGTTGTAAACCATTTACACCCTTTCATGGAAACGGTATTCTCTGGTGGCTGTGGCCCAGTGGCGGCTTGTCAATAGCCCCCATCAAAAATGATATAAAAAATGATATAAAAACGTATTCAAACTTTGCTCATACGACGTGCCAGCTGTTAGTTAAAACTGGCTTTGATCGGTTAACTATTTTATATGCTCTTCAATATGTTTCATGCAGTTTCATGGGCGAGGGACGCCGGACAAATGGATGTCTATCTGAGTCCAAAAATCTACGGGCAGCATGTGACCTGAAGTTGGTCTCTAATTGGTTTCTTAAAGATCCTCCTCCGGACGCAGGTCACTGCCTTCCTGATGAATCAGAATTGGATGCGTGTTATTTTATCCAATCTGATTGGTTCTGTCACCTGTCATTCAACTTTCCACTCTTGGCCACTAAAGCGAAAGTGCACGGGCGACACAGTCACTCCGACTCCGCCAAAACCTTGTTAGGATGATCACTTTCGTAGAGATGGCAGCAGTTAAAACTAATTCTTTCACAAGGCGTTCGCTGGAAGAAAAAAATTGATAAAGAATCCGAATCTACAGCTACACTCAGCTACAAGAATCCTGAAGCTACACTCTGAGCTTCACGCGCTTGTTATGAGAAACGTAGGTGGCTGACTGGATGTGTTGTTAGCAATGCCCTTAATTGCTTTCCCTGTCTTTTATTTCAAAGTGTCGGTACTGAAGTTTTGTGGACAATAACAGGGGTAAGAGACCTCAAACATCTAACTGAAAAATGCAAACGTCATGACACTACTGAGATGACTGACTTTAGACAGTCATTGAGAAATTTGCTGGCCAGAAAGAAAGGAGAGCAAAATGTATGTTCAAGTAGTCAACATGCTAGTCTGTTGTTGCTGTTTTCTTTTGTTTTTCCTTTCCTCATTCAATTATTTGTGGGAAATGAATGTGTAAAAAGATAAAAGTGAAGACACTGTTTTCTCTTTAATGCTTGAATTTAGTCAACATGCATCTGCTTTGTATTTATTTGATACAATAAATATCAATTGTATATTGATATATTTTTTTTCCCCGCCGGAAAAAACGCCCCCCCAAAAATAATTATCACCAGCCGCCACTGCTGTGGCCTCTTTTAGGAGGATAATGCGCCCTGCCACAAAGCAAAAATGGTTCAGGAATGGTTTGAGGAGCACGAGTTTGAAGTGTTGACTTGGCCTCCAAATTCCCTAGATTTCAATCCAATCGAGCATCTGTGCTGAACAAACAAGTCATATCCATGGAGACCCCACCTCGTAACTTACAGGACTTGAAGGATCTGCTGCTAACATCTTGGAGCCAGAAACCACAGCACACCTTCAGGGGTCTAGTGGAGTCCATGCCTCAACGGTAGGGCTGTTTTGGCAGCAAAAGGGGAACCAACACAATATTAGGAAGGTGGTCATAATGTTATGCCTGATCTGTGTGTGTAACGCACCAAATATTAAAGATTTTTTATAAGAGATACAAATAAGAGAAAAAAAAGCATATGAAATAACAAACACAAAACCTGTCATCAGATTCTTACAGTCTCCTAGGACCATGATATATATAAACGTGAGTGGGTTTCGGTGAGCAATTCCCACGTCAGCATTTGCTCATGAAATTCAGTCATAACCTTGCCTAATACATTTCAGGAAATCAGTGGGAGCTTAACTGTCAGAATGAGAGTTTTAAGGCAAAGATATGAGATTTTAAAGGGTTCAACCAAAAATGAAAATTCTGTCATTAATTACTCACATTCGTGTCATTCCAAACCCCATAAGACCTTCGTTCATCTTCGGAACACAAATGAAGATATTTTTGATGAAATCTGAGAGCTCTCTGATCTCTCCATAGACAGATATTTAATGACCATTTTCAATGTCCAGAAAGGTAGTAAAGACTCCAGTGCTTCAACTTTAATTTTATGAAACGACAAGAATACTTTTTGTGCGCAAAAACAAACAAAAATAACGACTTTATTCAATAATTTTGTTCTAGGCAAGGCAAGGCAAGTTTATTTATATAGCACATTTCATACACAATGGTAATTCAAAGTGCTTTACATAGAAAATGTATTAAAATAGTGATAACATATGCATACCATGTATAAGAATTACAAATAGAAACAAGGATAATTTAAAGGAAATGTATGTAAGATTGTGGCCAAAACAATCACTTTCAAACGACTGTAGAGCGGTGTACTCCCTCTTCCCCTTCCCCCTGACTCGAGGTTGCCAGATAGGCTGCAGGATCCAGCAGGAACGTAGGCTGCTACAAGGAGCTTCCAATGGCAAGTGACGAGTCCTACACAGCAAGTTTTTTTTTCCATTGTCACAACGTTTTTCTGATTCATAACAAGGTCTTTTAGGTTTCATAAAGTTTTTTTTTTTTTATCCAAAAAGTTTGTAGCTGCAGCTGTGGTAACTAGAGCAGAGCTGGCAACCCATATGCCGAAACACTACTGACTTCGTGATTGGTAGATAGGTGGAGGGTGGCGCTTCAGGCCAAAACACAACATGTCAGCATCAACATCAGGTGAGGGCTGCAACTTCACTTTTAAATGACAATAACCTGGCCGAACTACTGTTGTCAGTGATATAAGTATTTGAAATTAACATGATTTCTTAATGTCTAGTGACATATCAGGGCAATTTTATGATTAATTGAAATACATTTCTTACATACAGTTCCTTTAAAACAGTTGTAAAAAAAAAAAAGTTAACCTATGCCTTTAGCACGTAACGACGCTATCAGCGACTTCTTATACCATTAACCCTTAATACAATTATGCCTCACTCTTCACAAGCAGAATGAAGCAAAGCACACTGCTCTCCTTTTGCAATCTCTTCCTGTCAGACAGCCCTAACCAAAAATAATAATCAACAGATGCACAAGAAATAGAAATATACAGTTGTAAAGAGAATTAAAAAGAATAAAATGATGATATAAAATAACAATAACCAAAAATAAGAACAAAGGTAAACTAAAACAGTTATAAAAAGAATAAAAAGATGATACATAGATAAGATAAGGTGCAATCAGTCGGACGTACAGTGGCACAGTGCTCATTCAGTAAATGGACAGCTAAACATGTTTTGAGTTTGGATTTTTTAAAGTGGCTACTGTTAGAGCACATCCGATCCGTTCAGGAACCTGGTTTCAACTGCGGCTGGCATAATAGTTAAACACAGACTCTCCTTGCTTTTAATGAACCCTTGGTATTTCTAATTGACTTGATCCTGATGATCTGAGTGATCTGTTGGGTTTGTTTTTAATCAGCATATCTGCAATGTATTGAGGTCCTAGGCCATTGAGTGAATCATAAACAAGTTACAGTACTTAAATGTACAGTACCTAAATGTAACTGGAAGCCATTGTAAAGACCTGAGGACTGGTGTGATATGTTAATATTTTCTGATATCTGAATATTTCTGATATTTCATACAGAACGCTGCTGGTTCTGTATGAGCTGCAGATATCTAATCGTCTTTTTGGGAAGGCCAGTAAGAAGACCATTACAATAGTCCACCCTACTGGTGAGGAAAGCATGAACGAGTTTCTCTAAGTCTTGCCTGGAAACAATGTCATGGATGTCCACTCAGACTTATGGTCACCTATACTCAGTGGTGGGCTGTCAGGGCCATCAGGGCCTTCTCTGCTAGCCCTGTCAAAATCAAATATATATATATTTTTCATAATTAAATGAATGTGTCTGAACGTATCTAAATTTAATTACTCTCTATTTCAGTACGTTACAATTATATTTACAGAAAGAATGTGGTTATTTTTTATGAGGCTGAGCTGGATTTTCATCATCATAAGTAGAATAGCAAGCCTTCAGTTGAAGCTGCCATTTTCCATTGGATCATAACTCTGACTGACATGGGTCATCAGCCAATCAAATTTTGATGTGTAGTGATACAACGCCCCAAAGGCCCAGGGATGTGTCGGCGCTTTTTTGCGATTTATGTCAGTGAGTTGATTTTGATTCATTTCACCGGTTGACTAAAGGGTGACACGTTAGTGCAGTGGTATCAATAAATAGTTAAATTGCCTTTTTGTCTCCCGTGTCCTTTTATGTTGCTTGCCCCCTTCCCAACGAGCACTTTGATAACGGGGTTCGTAACAGTAGTGCATACAGTGCATGATTGTATTGTATATGTATCGTGTGTGTGTACGGTGTTGTTATGGCAGCGGCGTGGGGTGTGTTGATCGTTAGTGAAGGCCCTGACAGAAACCCCACGGTACACCACTGTCTATACTCACATAATAACCTCTCCCTTCTAAGAATGACCTGAACCATTTAAGGACCATCCCAGAAAGCCCGACCCAGTTTTCCAGCCTGTCAAGAAGTATGTTGTGGTCAACAATGTTGAATGCAGCACTGAGGTCGAGTAGCACCAGAATTGATGTTTTGCCTGTATCTGTATTTGAGCAAATATAATTTATTATCTTTATGAGTACTGTCTCTGTGCTGTGATGTGGTCGGAAACCAGATTGAAAATTGTCAAAGTATCCGTTTGAGCTTAAGAATTTGTTCAGCTGATTGAAAACAACTTTTTCAACAATCTTGCCTATGAAGGGGAGATTTGAGATTGGTCTGTAGTGTCTCAATATGGTTTTATCCCGATTTCTCTTTTTCAGCAGAGGCTTAACTACTGCGGTTTTAAGTGACTTTGGAAAAGTCCCAGAAAGAAGTTAGGAGTATACCACTTCTAGGAGATCTACTTCTAAACAGTTAAACACAAGAACTGGGGAGTGTGTACCATTTCTTTTAGAATTTTACCATTACCCAGCCAACATGTCCATGTGGGTCCCACGTGGTTTTTATCTGGGCTATTTGGGCGTCATCTGGGCATGGGTTCAGAGTGGGCACTTTGATGGGCTGAATGTGGGCCCCATCTTGGATAAATGTATATTGTATAAATGTATATGTATATGTATGTATGTATGTATGTGTATATATATATATACACACACACACACACACACACACACACACACACACACACACACACACACACACACACACACACACACACACACACACACACACACACACACACACACACACACACACACACACTTCATTAAAATTATTTTTTTAAATAATCTAAAATCACTTGCCTTGTGCAGGCATGGCTTTATCATAATCATGTATGCTTTTTAAGAGAGTGTTCTTGTTAATGTTTTTATAGTATTTTAAACGAATTGTGTCAGGGTTCTGCCCTGGCAGCCTTGTCTGTGTTGTCCTTGTTTAATGTTTCTATGTTTGTGTTGTGTCTAAGCACATGGCTATAAATACACATGGTATAAATACGGAAGTGGAAGTACCGCATATTGTTTTTAACTGAGGAGCCAAGATAAGTGGCTCGGGCCTTCAGCTGAAGCACAGCACTTGGCGACGGGACGTACGTCTCCGTTCCCTCCTTCAGGGAACGAGGGTTACATATGTAACCGAGACGTTCCCTTTCAGTCGGTCACGTTCGATGTACGTCCGAACTGACCGACGAATTGGGATCCCTACCAACACGCCAGGGATGCTGGCCCTTCCAGCCCTGCCTGAGCTCGCTGGACCACTCCTATGTTGGAGTGGGAGTCAGGGCTCCCGGCAGGGAAAGACAGTCACTGATGTTCCTGCAAGACCCACTCAGCGTGACTATTGGATAATGCTGGGAAAGCGTGCCCGTCTCGGGAGATGGTACGCTGCAGAGCCACATCCTTCAATGGAAGGAGAGGTGGAAATACACATTAGGACTAACCTATCAGGGTAGTACCGCATATTGGAAGTCTCTGGGGTGAATCCAACCTGGTCCCAGGAGGGAAAGAACATGCCCAGAGATGACAGAGTGGGCTCTGTCAAGGGAAAGACACGGGGCTAGCCTATTAGAGTAGCAGATACCGTGGAGAATACACATATGGGGTAGCCGTTAGGGGACCGCAACATATGGAACCCAGCCTACACACACGTTCCACAAGCATACGGGTGCAGACCTAGCGTCAGACGGCCGCAACGTCTGACACCGAAGGGGTGACGGAGGAACTCACAAGGTTAGCCGTTTCCGGGTAACTCAACTGGAGCGAATAGACGCACGTATCCAGCCCAGAGGGCGGGAGTGGCGTTGCAAGCCGACACTAGAACGGGTACATAGCGCTACTGGCCACTGGGGGCGAGGATGCGGGAAGATACCAACTCTACACGGAGGCTATAAAATCTAGCGAACGTGTTAGGTGTCGCCCAGCCCGCAGCTCTACATATGTCTGTCAGCGAGGCGCCTTGAGCCATTGCCCAGGAGGAAGCAAAACTCCTTGTGGAATGCTCTCGCACCCCGAACGGGCAAGGCACGTCTTGGGACTGGTAAGCCAAGACGATGGCATCCACTATTCAGTGGGCCAACCTCTGCTTGGAGACAGCCTTTCCCTTCTGCTGGCCTCCGTGACAGACGAAGAGCTGCTGTGAGGTTCTGAAGCTCTGAGTCCGGTCAACGTAAGCGCAAGGAGCGTGGATGACAAATAACAAAGCTAGGGCTGGGTCTGCCTCCTCCGAAGGCAGCGCTTGCAGGTTCACCACCTGGTCCCGAAAGGGAGTGGTAGGAACCTTGGGCACGTATCCAGGCCGGGGTCTCAGGACAACGTGAGAGTTGGCCGGCCCGAATTCTAGGCACGATTCGTCGAGCGAAAGTGCATGCAGGTCCCCTACCCTCTTGATTGAGGCCAATGCCGTCAGGAGAACTGTCTTCATGGACACGATTTTTAGCTCAACTGACTGCAAAGGCTGAAATGGCGGACCCTGGAGTGCTCTAAGCACCAGGGCTAAATCCCAAGAGGGTAACAAGGTTGAACGAGTAGGATTCAGTCTCCTCACACGTCTGAGGAACCTGATGATTAAGTCGTGCTTACCTAAGGATTTACCGTCTACTGCATCGTGATACGCCGCTATTGCCGCGATGTACACTTTGAGGGTGGAGGGAGACAGCCTTCTCTCCAACCCATCCTGCAGGAAGGAAAGCACAATGTTAATCGAACACTTCCGGGGGTCTTCCCGGTGGGAAGAACGCCACTCAACGAACAGGTTCCACTTCAGAGAGTAGAGGCACCTCATAGAGGGACTCTAGCTGAAGCGATGGTGTCTACCACTGCTTGTGGCAGGCCACCTAGAACCTCTGCGTCCCGTCCAGGGACCAGACATGGAGATTCCAGATGTCTGGACGTGGGTGCCATAGAGTGCCACGTCCCTGAGAAAGCAGGCCCTTCCTCAGGGGGATCTGTCGCCAGGGAGGGGCTGTCGCGAGGAGTGTGAGTTCGGGGAACCAGGTCCGGTTGGGCCACTAACAAGACCTGCTCCCCATCCTCCCTGACCTTGCACAGAGTCTGTGCGAGAAGGCTCACTGGGGGAAACGCATATTTGCATAGGTCCTGGGGCCAGGTGTGCGCCAGTGCATCTGTGCCTAAGGTACCCCCGGGAATAGTACCACTGTGCCTAAGGTACCCCCGGGAATAGTACCACTGGCAATGGGTCGACTCCGGAGACTCTTGTCGACACAACTCCGAAGTGGTCCCATATCAGCTGGATGCCCCGGGGGTGGAGTCGCCATTCACCCGGAGGTGTTGACTGACGAGAGAGCTCTGGAGTGAGGCGCGCCGTCCGGCTGACCGAATCCAGCTCCATACCGAGATAAGAGATCCTCTGCGCGGGGCAGAGTTTGCTCTTCTCTCGGTTGACCCGAAGTCCCAACAGGCTGAGGTGACTGAGCACCATGTCCCTGTGTTCGCACAACTGATCCCGAGACTGAGCCAGTATGATCCAGTAGTCAAGATAGTTGAGTATTCGAATGCCGTGTTCTCTGAACGGAACAATGGCTGCCTCGACGACTTTCGTGGAGACGCGAGGCGACAGGGACAGCCCGAAGGGCAAGACTTTGTACTGATATGCCCTCCCCTCGAACGCAAAACGTAGGAACGGTCTGTGTCGAGGAAGGATAGAGACATGAAAGTACGCGTCCTTCAGGTCGATCGCTGCAAACCAATCTCGGGGACGGATGCATTGGAAAATGCGTTTCTGCGTTAACATTTTTGAATGGGGCGTTAACATTTCGTGCAGGGCCCGATTCAGAATGCACAGGCCCAAGATTGGCCTTAACCCACTCCCTTTCTTGGGTACAATGAAGTAGGGGCTGTAGAACCCAGACCTCATATCGGCAGGAGGAACCGGCTCGATTGCGCCCTTCGCCAGCAGGACATCGATCTCGGACCGCAAGACATGGGCATCGCTGCTCTGAACAGAGGTGAAGAGGATGCCCTTGTACTTGGGAGGGCGGCGTGCGAATTGAATCGCATAGCCGAGTCTGATGGTACGGATGAGCCAGCATGACGGGGAGACCTAGCCAGGCCCCCAGAGACCAAACAAGCGGGACCAATGGCACCACAGATGTACCCGGGGTGAGACAGCAAAGTGGAGTACTCAGACCCGACTCGGGAGGCCCGGAGGCAGCCCGGAGTGTTGCCTGAGTACTCCAGGTGGGGCAGAGTGTGGGTGAGAAGGCCCAGGGCGTCCTCGGTGCCCACACTGCTGCCCCCTGGCGAGGGGAGGAAAGGAGTGGCAAGGCCCGGGGGCGTCGCACACTACCAACTTGTCTCAGAGCTCAGGGAGGGAGGAAACTGCTCTTTTATTGAGAATGTGGGTACTTGTGGGTACTTTTATTGAGGATGTTGAATTTCATGGTACTAGCTTTCTTGTAGACATTCTCCCCCCGGTCCTCCTCCGCAGCTCCTTTTCTCCCTGGGCTCCCCTTGCCTTTGCGCTTGCCTGCAGACTTTGCGGGCCCCCGACACGGGTTGGGCGCCCTGCTTCCCCGATTGTGGAGGCTGCTGCTTGGGTTTAGCAAGGGCGGAGGTGGTCGCAGGGGGACTGGGTGGAGGCAGCAGCGGGTCGCCGGGGCAGGATGTTCTTGATGGCCTCCATCTGCTTCTGGGCCACCGAGAACTGCTGGGCGAAGCTCTCGATGGCGTCGCCGAAGAGGCCGGCCTGGCAGACAGGGGCGTTGAGGAACCTCACTTTGTCTGCCTCACGCATATCCGCCAGGTTCAGCCACAGGTTGAACCACAAGGCGTTCCTGGACCACAAGAGTTGACATCGCCCGACCCAGCGGGACGGTGCGGTGAGGTCCGTCGCGGTACGCAGTTCCTGCATAACCTCTGGGTCGGAATTACCCTTGTGCAGTTCCTTGAGCGCCTTGGCCTGGTAGACCCGCAGGAGGGCCATGGCATGCAAAGATAACGCAGCTTCCCCGCAGGCTGTGTAGACTCTGCCCGTTAGACCGGACGAGAACCTACATGCCCGGGAGGGGAGACGTGGGTGACCCCGCCAGTCGGTAGCAGTCTTTGGACACAGTTGCATCACTACCGACCGCTCCACTGGGGGGACCTCCACGTAACCCTTAGCTGCGCCACCATCAAGGGTAGTAAGGACGGAGGAGTCAGTTTATCGTGCACAGGTGCTGTAGGGCGCGTCCACGACTTTGTGAGCTCCTGATGCACTTCCGGAAAGAAAGGTACTGGGGCAGGGCGCTGAGAACCAGCACGGTCCGTCCCGAGATACCAATCGTCCAGCCACGAGGGTTCGGGACACGGTGGAGGGTTCCACTCAAGCCCGACTCCCCCGATGCAGCTATCGACAACATATCTTCAGTTGGAGCCCCGAAAGTAATGGCTGGCCCAGCCATGGGAAGGAGGTGACCCAGCTGGACTGCCCTCACTGTAACCCTCAGGTCTCCACCAAAGGCATCAGCCAAAGTAGCAGCCCTCTGCTTTGCAGCGGGAGGACCACTAGATCGAGGGATGCGCAATGGGACTCCACCCCTTTTGAGGTATTGGAGCCTAAACCTTAAGACTGCGATAGTCATGTTTGTGCAGTGCGAACATGAGTCATCCACGAAAGCCGCCTCAGCATGCTGAACGCCCAAACACGCGAGACAGCGATCGTGCCCGTCAACTGGAGATAGATACCGACGGCATCCAGAAACACACGGTTTGAATGACATCATGAAAAAGACGCAGGGTCAACCCGTGTTGCTCTTTTAGTAGAGGAAAACCGCTCCGATCAGTGCCGAGGCACACAGGGGAAATTCTGCCATAATGTGAAAACATTAATGTTGAAAATATATAAATGGCTTGATTAAGTGTTTCTAAAATCCAATATGCCTAATATGTACAAAATTATTCATATTTATATTTTGTTATGCTGAAACAAAAAGAACAGTCATGGCCTGCAGATTGACAGTTCTTCAGCTGACAGTGTTGAACAGTGATGTTGTAGTTGGTCAAGGTCACAGTACATGAATGTACTGAATTTAATTGAATATTTGCAGTGATCAATCCAAATTCTTTTCTCATTTATGCATGTACATGGAATGGACAGTGCTGGAATAAAAAGGGACAATGTTTACAAAGAATATCATGCATTTGCATGCAAAGAATGAAAAGAAATTTCTAATTTCACGCCATTCCTGAAGTAAATTAAAGCATTCAAGCGTTTAGTCCATCTCAAATGAAAGGTATATGGTGGAAATGTGGCATTTTGTGGCAAGCTGGCAGTTATTAATCCTCTCATTAAGAACCCACAACTAGATCCAAATGAATTGGGAAATTACAGACTCATTTCAAATCATCCATTTTTGTCTAAAATATAAAATCCGCTCAGTTGTGCTCCTTCCTGTAAAAAATTATATCTATGAAAAATTTCAGTCAGGATTCAGGTCCCATCACAGAAACTGTGCTCTTTAAAATTACACATAACTTCTACACAAGGCTGTCTCTCAATACTAGTTTTACTTGATCTTGGTGCTGCGTTCGACACTATAGATCATAACATGCACCGATCAGGCATAACATTATGATGACCTAATCATTATGACCTAATATTATGTTGGTCCCCTTTTGCTGCCAAAACAGCCTGACCCATCGAGGCATGGACTTCACTAGACCCCTGAAGGTGTGCTGTGGTATCTGGCACCAAGATGTTAGCAGCAGATCCTTTAAGTTCTGTAAGTTGCGAGGTGGAGCCTCCATGGATCTGACTTATTTGTTCAGCACATCCCACAGATGCTCGATTGGATTGAGATCTGGGGAATTTGGAGGCCAAGTCAATACCTCAAACTCATTGTTGTGCTCCTCAAACCATTCCTGAACCATTTTTGCTTTGTGGCAGGGGCCACAATTATCAGCATTGTCCTGCTGAAAGAGGACACAACCACCAGGGAATACCATTTCCATGAAACTATGTATATGGTTTGTTACAATGCTTAGGTAGGTGGTATGTGTCAAAGTAACATCCACATGGATGGCAGGACTCAAGGAGATGCTCTGACCCAGTTGTCTAGCCATCAAAATTTGGCCCTTATCAAACTCGCTCAAATCCTTACGCTTGGCCATTTTTTCCAGCTTCTAACACATCAACTTTGAGGGAAAAATGTTCACTTGCTGCCTAATATATCCCACCCACTAACAGGTGCCGTGATGAAGAGATAATCAGTGTTATTCACTTCACCTGTCAGTGATCATAATGTTATGCCTGATTGGTGCCTGATCCAAAATGTTATGCCTGATCCAAAATGTGCATTTAGAAGGATACACTGTTACTTCATCCTCCTCAGTAAAATACCTGGCTGTTATATTGAACAGCAGCTAGTCTTTAAAAATCATATTTCAAATCATATTCAGATATTTAACTGATCTTCTATCGCCCTATTATCAATCATGCTCTTTAAGGTAACAAAACACTGGGCTTTTGGTAGTACCTATCTAAGTCCACTAAAGGAGGGAGAGTGTTTTCGCATTTGGCTCCTACTCTCTGGAATAGCCTTTCTGATGATGTTCAGGGCTCAGACTCACTCTCACAGTTTAAATCTAGACCAAAGACGCATCTCTTTAGCCAAGCACTCACATAATGCGTCTCATAAATGCTTGAAATGTTGAGAACAGCAGTTAAGCTAATTACGTTCCATTTGCTTTTCTGTTTTATCTCGGGACACCCATCCCAAGGTAATTAGTGACTACACCAGCTCCAGTTTGGATCCAGTCTCTTATGAAGACTTCAGATGACCCAACATCTTTGAAGAGAAGACGCCCTCCCAGGACTTCAGATGATGCCATCTCTGAATTAACATGCACCACTGCCACCTTTTTTATATTTAGTAATCATTAGGTTCAAAACGTTGTATTGTAATGTAGGAATAAATTATTATACGAATTAATAAATAGTTTAAAAAGCAGACTACGTAACACATGAGTTTCTTTATAAGCTGGGTTTCCATGGCTGGGAACTTTCCCCAGGAATTAGGGACTTTGGAGTGTAATCTGTGTGTTTCGACCGCAGGGACCAGGGTCTACAAAGTTCATGAACTTTCTGGGGTGGGACTTGGGCACTGAACATGCTGATTGGATGAGTTTATGCAGCATTTTATTTCAACCACCATTTTTAAAAGTCTGCTGCGGTGCATGGAGTGAGAGTTATTTGCTATTCGAATCAACAGTGGAGTTAAAAAAATGACCTTTGGACAGACGACGAGGTTCAGTCCGATTTCACCGGACTAATTTGCCTAATCTTCACGGTACTTTAGACCTCGATGGAAACTCAGACAGCAACAGGTCTAGTGGAAAAAAAGTTCCTGGGACAAATTGTTCTGGGCAATTCCAGTGGAAACGAGTTCAGGTATAATATAATGTGATTATATGATGTGATCAACCAAAAAAATATGCTTTTCAAAAGATATCTCAACACTTAATAAAATAATTGAAAATGTGTATATAATTTTTTTTCTACTGCTGGACATGTACAGTCCGATAGCATCTTAAAGATTACAGAATCACCAACACAGTCAGCCCTTTTACCCAGTTTATTATGTAATGTTCATGTAATAAAAATTACATAAATAAAAATTCCAAATATGACTGTGATACATATGAAAAGAGGGAAGTATCAATAAAGTGGGAATTGAAAATGAAAGTGTTTTGATTCTGTGGGGAATCAACTATACTTGGACCTCAAAAAGTATTTGAACAAGTGAGCCATAATTAATATACAAATTTCTTTGCGTTGTATGTACAACAAAATATGGCTACACTTTATTTTCGTGTCCTTATTACAGTGTAATTACATCTAAGTACTGAGTAATATTAAGTAACTACATGCACTCATTACAAGGTTAGGATTAGGGTTGCACTTTATTTTACAGTACATGCACGTATGTGTACTTACCTAAGAAAGTAAGCTCAGGGTTAGTACCAGTTATTACTATACATCCATAGTATGTACATGTGGAGCATGACTGTAAAATAAAGTGCTACCAGGTTTGGTTTATGGTTACTTACATGTAATTATGATTCATTTATAGGTATTACTATAGTAACTATGTATTGTGTAACAAGGACACTGTAAAATAAAGTGTTTAAAATGTATATGGAACAATATTAGTGAAAGTTCATAGTGTTAATGTGATGAACTGAAGTTAGTTCTGAGAAAGGGTCTAGAATCAGTTGTTTGCTTGATATTTTGTATCCGATGACATTACAACCAAAAAGTGTCCAAATACGTTTTGGGGTGGATCTGTCATGAAAAGATGAACCATTGCATTGTGGCTCAGGACACTGCATGATTGTTTATGCCAAGAGGTATATTGGAAGTACAACTACAATATCACATTTTTAGTCTGAGATCAAGTTGCAAATGATAAATGACTAAGAAATGATCCAGTTCAGCAGTAGCAAAGGGTTTGAAATGATCTCTCTGTTCTGTCAGTACCAAACAACCTGAATGATAGGCCTGCTGGTGATAATTCACCATATCCCATCAGACAGATGGGAACTAATCCCTGGATAAAGGGTGCAGCTTCTGTTGCAGGGACAGAGATACATAAACAGGTACAACCTGACGTTCTGATTTGGTATTTAATGCAAAGTTTATCTGCATGCATACAGCAACATTAGGACTCCCATAACCCGATTCCACCATCTTCATGACAGTTGACACAGCCTGCTTTAGACTGTACATAAGAGACATCAACAGGTATAACATGAAGGAACAGTTTACAGCACAAACAGGTACAGACGCACATAAATACACACTTACATTGAGAACATAGAAACACGGAAATGCCATATACCTTAGTATATACACTTTCTGACATGAAGAGTTAGATATCAACACATTTTTACAGGTAACCGATGCATGACTACAAGATGATTCTTTTTTTCATTAATTATTGCAGTCTAACAATATGGCTTTGACTAGTGAAAAATCTTTCAGCACTACAAAAATTAAAAAGTCAACCTCATTCTTTCTTTATAATTGAATTTAAAAAAAGTACTTCCGTACTGCTAAAATTAAAGTCTACTTGAGAGTATAGCATGTGTTATTCTAAATGATGTCATTCTGTTCTTACTAAGATTTGTATTTACTTTACAATCTGAAAAGCATTTTGATCACAGAACAACCAGCCTAATGGGTACGGATACATTCCTGTAGTTATATAATTTGCTAACAGAGCTTAAAAAGGGACACATTTTCAATCTGACTGATTGGGAAACATACAAGTACTAACTTTGTGTGTTATCAACAAAATGAAAACTTAGCCTATCTATAGGTTTATATTTCCCATCATGCAATACAATAGCCATTTGAGCATTACTTTACAAAATGAGTTTGCCTCTTTACCCCAGTATTCATTAACACTTATGTAAACATTTAACCCCTCCCCCCCTCCAAAAAAAGTGTCCAACATGTTTATCAAATGGCAGTGTTTACTCAATGCTTAAAAACATGAAGACATTGATAATTGAAATAAAAAAAGCCTTAGTTCATCATATTTGCAACCCCACATCAGATTTTGCCAGCAGTGTATGAATATTTTGGGTAGAATATGAGCTAGCATATTTTTTTAATTATGTTGATATTGGTATAGTCTCACAGCAGGATCAGAATATAAAAAAATCTCAAAATGACAATGTCCGTTTCTTCATGCCAATCATATCTTTACTAAGGTGTGTAATTCTCTCTTTGGTATTTTTTTTTTTTTTTTTTTTTACTTTTGTGATTAAAGCTCATGTATTCTCATAATTAATTTCATATATATTTTCAATAATAAATTATTTTCAATAACACAATGTCTCCATTTTCTGCAACAGTACTACTTCAGGCAATTGCCTACTTTTTTTAAGTTTTTAAAGCACATTAAAAGTCATGTCAGACCTTTACGTATCTTTCAGCTGAGGCAGGTATTTTCATATGGCACCCCACATATTTCGTTTTTAATAACATTTTGATGCCAATTGATTCTTACTGTTTGTATGAGACAATTTCATTTCTGATTGTCGTATGTGTTTGGCAGTGATGAATGTGCTGTGAAACAGTGACTTCAGATCCTGAATAACTCTTAATTGTAAAGATGATTTGGTCCAGTTTGTAAAACGCAGAAACTGTGGTTTTGTCAAAGTTCTAGTACATACTGAGCTTTTCCTGATCTTTTGCTGACAAGGCTAATGTGAATATTAGTTGTGGTCAAATCAATATTTCACAAGACACTCTTAAAAATAAAGGTTCCAAAATAACCATTTTATAATCTAAAGAACCTTTTTCCAGTATAAAGAAACTTTTGTGCATTGTAAAGGTTCCATAGATGTTAAAGGTTCTTCACTGAACCATCAATGCCATTAAATAACCTTTTTTTTTTTTTTAAGAGTGTACAACAAAAATAAATATCAATACATCACAGACAAATGAGAACTGCCAGGCTGCATTCAGGTGGTCTAACGTGGCACAACTAAGACAACTAAGTGTCTCTTATTTTAACAAATGCCAATGTATCAACGATGGCAAATGTAATCCATCATATAGTAAACATCATGTTTTGACATCATGCACACAACTAAAAGCATTATGGCTGCATTCTGCACTTCACTGACATTTGTTTTCTATGAAATAAGGAACAATTAAATCGAGCTACTGTTTAAAAATACTCTGACCACATTGTGTTTGAAATAGATAGATAAATGAATCCAAGTAACCATCAAATTCCCAGAGCCAGAGCTCAGTATCAAGATCCTGGAATGTGCTGTTACTGTGGGGCTGATCGCTGAGTACCTAAGGCAGATAACTTTCTACGTATCAGAAACCCTGGTGATCAGTAAACAAATAGAGATATCTATAGAAAGTGTAAACAGTTTGAACCTGAATGGCAGTGAAAAGACCAAACGTTGTTGGGTAATGATTTGTGTTTCTATCCGTAGAAAAGAACAAATGAAATTCCGTCAAGGCAGTGAAAAGCCTTTCACCTGTTTGGCAAAAATCCCCCCTCACCCATTTTCTTCCAGAAACAGCTTTGTGCCAGTTACTTTTTAAACATGTCCTGCAGAGGTCCCGGTAGGAATTTGAGAACGGTGTCTAGAATGCTCTCCTCATCTTCGTCATCATCTGCCCCGCAGCCTGCTGGGATGGCCTTTTTGGGGCGAGTCAAGGAGCCCTCGCACGCTTGTTCCATCGCTGCTTTCTCCTCTGCTTCCTTCTCTTCTTTCTTCTTTAGTCCATACTATATAAACACATAACATATATCAAGATAATTAGATAATAGGGGAAGAGGGCTATTCAAAATATTTTCTCATTGTAGTGTAGGTTAACTGTATATCTTATTTAAGGGAAATAAAGTACTGTAAAATATCATGAACTGCATAGATCCAACTAGATCTAACAAAATTATCAACATGAGCAGGAAAATCAGTTTTTCAGCAAATGCTATATACTATCCTATACTATATATGATATAATATACTATATGCTATATTATCCTATACTATACAATATACACAGTACCGTTTAAAAGTTTGTAGTCTGTACGTTTTTGAAAGTCTCTTAGGATTAATATATAATTACAATAATTTAAATATATATATATATATATATATATATATAAATTATTTTAATTATATATTAAAATATATATTTATTCTTGTAATGACAAAGCTGAATTTCATCACTCCAGCCTTCAGTGACACATGTTAAGAACTGTCTTATTTAGATTTAGATTTATGCATGTAGCAGACACTTTTATCTGAATTGACTCACAAAAGAGGATCAGGCAATTCATCAAAGAGCCAACAATATTTATTATATTGGCCTTAAAGTGTTAGTTCAGCCAAAAGTGAAAATTATCCCATAAGTATCCCATAATTTACTCACCCTCAAGCCATCCAAGGTGTATATGGCTTTATTCTTTCAGCCAAACACAATTGTTTTATTTAGTTACATTAAAAATATATTAATAATAGTTAATATATAACTATTAACTATATATTAAATGGCTGGACTCCCATCATGGGCAATCCAAAAACTTTGAATGGTTCAGAATTCAGCAGCACGTCTTGTCTTCAATGAGCCGAAAAGGACCCACATCACACCTCTCTTCATCTCTCTGCACTGGCTACCACTCGCTGCTCGCATCAAGGCACTGACGCTTGCTTACAGACCCACCACGAGCTCAGCTCCTGCATACTTTGACTCGCTTCTACAAGTCTACACCACCACCAGAAGCCTTCGCTCAGCTAAGGAGCAACGGCTTGTGGTACCATCACAGAGAGGCATGGCCACAAAGGACAAACCTTCCGAGTTATGGTATTAATTAAAGCATTCAATGATACTTATAAGAGCTCGTAGCTTAGATCTGACATTAAAGGGACTCATGTTTTGTGAGCAACAACAATGACAATCAAAACGTGGATACAATGGTTTTAATAGTGATGGCTACTACGATTACATACGACTACATAAAGGATACATGTATATACAGAATGAAGAAAAGTAAAGAAGGAGGATGAGGATGAGGAGAAAGGAAAGGAAAGTAAGAAGGGTATGGTCCGGTCAGACACTTTCCCAAACCGAACCGCTAGAGCCAGCAAGGATATGATCTTCAAACGCATCGAAATTTCGATAGAATTGATACTTGCATGGTTTCTTTGTGTTGTGTAAAGCAAGATGCGTGCGTTGCGTTTCTCCAAGCATTCATGCGCTGAAGCTCTCTCTCCGTTTGGTCCTTCCGGAGCGTGGTCGGTCCGCGGGAGATTTAAAGGTGTTTCGAAACGATTGTCTTGGAAGGGAAAGTTCATCTTGTCCGCGTTGAGAAGGTTCGCGCAGTGATGCGCGTGCTCTGATGGAGCGCGCCGGCCATGTCGCGGAGTGCGTCATCTTCAAAGGAAACGACCAGCTTGGCCGGGCCGCGGGGGCTCGGGGCCGAAGCCCCGCGAGCCGCGCTGACGTGATGGGAGGAAAAGAAAGTTTGTCTCGTCGGCGTCTTTTCAAGTTGACTAAAGGCCAAGATGGGCTTGTGTTTCTGTCCTTTAAAGTCCATTAACCTACGCCCATCTTCTCTGAGATGACCAATCGTTGGTGTGAATTTCCGGCTGGAGATCGTCCCTTTGTTCAGATTTTTATTACTCAATGGAATGTTCCTTTGGCAGCCAGACTGAGTAAGGCTTCGCGCAAAAAGGACTAAACATACTAACGGTACATCTCATAATCATATACTTTGCACCATTGACTAAGACAAAGAAAGAGGAATCTTTAGACATCAAACATGCCCTGTCTTAAACGCATAAAAGGCCGTTTATCTCCCTTACAGAGCCATTCTGAGCATTTAAGATGGCTTTTACATCACATGAACATAAGAAATATAGGGAGCATGCAAACACTTAAGAAATCATCATATATGTAATTTCTGGGATAGTTTAATTAAAGGCTAAATAAAGAGGAACACTTTATTGCACCAAAAAAGTGCATCCATCCATCATAAAAGTAATCTACAAAGCTACAGGGGGTTAATAAAGGCCTTCTGAAGCGGCTACCTGTAACGGTTGTACACAAGTTGAGTTCCAGCCGAAGAGTGACCTCTGAAGAAGAAAGTCATATACACCTAGGATGGCTTGAGGGTGAGTAAATTATGGCTCTTAGGCTTGAATGAGATCAGGCCAGGTCCAGATGTTCTCCTCCTGCTTCATATGTCTACATTCATGATACCTGATACTCTCGGCTAACACTAACTATTTTCCTGCCTTAGGAAGGAGCTGTTAAATTAGCTGTAATTAGCTGACATTAAGACCTCCTGCAAATGTGACATTTCATTAAAGGGTAATGGAGATTTTTATATGATGCATTACCCCACACACACATTAATCATTAAGTCCTGTCATTATGGTATAACGGCTTCATCCTGCTTTAGTTTGAAATTGATTAGCAATTAGAAAATTATAACATGCTTACCAATACGTGTTCTCAGTCTAAACAGTTGTCACATGAAGCTAAAGTGGATGGGAAACGTGAAACGAGTACCTTATCTCGAATGGCCTGTCTGACTTTTTCTCTGTCTGCCTCCATACGAGCATGTTTGGCTTTTCGTTCCTCCTCTTGTTGTCTCAGTGCCTCCTGCCTTTCTTCCTCCTTCTTCTGGGCATCGGGGTCCTTCTCCTCCTCTCCACCTAACATCTTCCCCATGTCTTTGGTGGCCCCTGTACAAAATAAAAAATAAAAAAAAATACAGCAAATAAATATTGGTACCATCATAGAAGTCACCTTTAAGTGGTTTTCAATGGCTGAAATTGAATAATTGAAGAAGAAAAAAACTGAAATTAATACTTTTATTCAACAAGGATGCATTAAATACATCAAAAAGTTTACATAGGATTTCTATTTCAAATATATGCTGTTCTTTTGTATCTTTTGTAAAAGCATGTATCATGGTTTCCACAAAAATATAAAGCAGCACGACTGTTTTCAACATTGATAATAATAAGAACTGTTTATTGAGCAGACAATCAGCATATTAGAATGATTTCTGAAGGATCATGTGACTGAAGACTGGAGTAATGATTCCAAAGATTAATCTTTGCCAGCACAGGAATAAATTACATTTTAAAATTCATCAAATAGAAGACAGTTATTTTAAATTGCAATAATATTTCACAATATTACTTTTTACTGTATTTTTGATCAGTTAAATGCAGACTCCAAAAACACTTCAAAAACACAGAGAGACCGCTCACGTTCTCTACTGCACAATCTCTTAATATGATCATATACTGGAGCCAAAATGATGAAGGCAAACAGAGACACCAGAATGATGCATGTGCCACTCCTCTCACTGCCATCTGTTTAAATGGTGCGACTCTACCTATCATGCTGTGTATTCGACATCATGTTTTGGTTTCAGCAAACAACAGCCGCAGGTCATTATGGGTAATGCAGCATTAAATGCTTTTAAGCAATGCCCATGTTGCATATACCTCGATTTTCACTTCAACAATATGTTTTAAAATGCAAAGCATAGCTGTGTTTGAAAATTGGTACAGACGGTCTCAGAAACATGCTGAAAGATTTGGTTTCAAATGCTGTGTTATTGCTTTAAGTCATTAATCATTTGCATGGATTTGATTACCCATGATGGCGGCGCGAGTACATCGCGAGGCTCGGGGTCTCTCCAGATTCTGCAATTTTGCAGTATTGTTCTTGCTCATCTCGGGTCTGTTCGTACAGAACAGCTGTGCCTTTACATCGTACACCCGTTGTGAGCTTTTGGATATTGGTTTGCGAATTTCCGACAGTTTTATGGACAATCTTCGACTCCTTCCTGAGATCGCTAGGACACCCGAGGCTATGCACTCTACCCGGCCGGGCGGAAGTGCTCGCAGGCGGCGTCGAGATCATAAACAAAGGCGGGGGAAGCGTGGAGGAATACGAGCTAAGCTAAGGCTAACACCACATCGGCTCTCTTTACCCAGAATTTTCCTTGCCAATGTACGGTCGCTAGTGAACAAAATGGAGGAGATTCGACTCAGCATCAAACACAGCAAGAAACTTTTGAACTGTAACGTCCTAATCTTCACGGAAACCTGGTTAAACAGCGGAATACCGGACACCGCTATTGAGCTAGCGGGACGCCACACACTCCGGGCAGATAGAACATTAGATGGCTCCGGTAAAACCAGAGGTGGTGGATTGTGCATTTACATTAACAAGGCTTGGTGCACAAACTCTGCTATTGTTGGGAGTCATTGTTCAGCTAACCTTGAGTTTCTCATGGTTAAATGTAGACCGTTTTATCTACCGTGGGAGTTCACTTCCACCATTATCACTGCAGCCTATATTCCCCCGGATGCTGATGCCAAGCTTGCTATGAAAGAACTTCACGCAGCCATCAGTAAACAACAGACTGATCACCCGGAAGCTGCGACTGCGGGAAGTGCGACTCCTGTTGAAGTCACGCAATACTGCTTTCAGATCAGGAGATGCACAAGCCTACAGCACATCCAGTGCAAACCTGAAGAGGGGCATCAAAAAGGCCAAGCTCTGCTACAAGCTAAAGATAGATTCAACACTGTCATCCCAACCAAGTTAATAGCCAAACTTGGAGACCTGGGCATCAACACTTAAATGTGTAACTGGATTTCGGACTTCCTAACTGACAGACCACAGAATGTTCGATCAGGATCCACCTGCTCCACGTCCATCACACTTAACACTGGTGTACCACAGGGCTGTGTGCTAAGCCCGTTTCTCTACTCCCTCTTCACCTCCGACTGCAAGCCTGTGTATTGATCTAATTCCATCGTCAAGTTTGCGGACGACACTACGGTGATTGGTCTCATCAGCAACAACGATGAGACTGCCTACAGGGAGGAGATCCAGCACCTGGCCACATGGTGCGCTGATAATAACCTGCTCCTCAACACCACCAAAACGAAGGAGCTCATCGTGGACTTCAGGAAGGAGTCAAGAGGCACACACGACACCATCCACATCAATGGAATGGCTGTTGAGCGTGTCTCCAGTTTCAAGTTCCTGGGGATCCACATCTCGGCGGGACGGCCAACACCTCCAGCCTGGTCAAGAAGGCTCACCAGCGCCTCTTCTTCCTGAGGACACTGAGGAAGAATCAGCTCTCCTCAGCTATCCTGGTGAACTTCTATCGCTGCGCAATAGAAAGCATCCTGACCAACTGTGTGGCAGTATGGTATGGGAGCTGCTCTGTTGCGGAGCGCAAGGCACTGCAGCGGGTGGTGAAAACTGCCCAGCGCATCACAGGGACTCCACTACCTGTCATCGAGCACATCCAGAGGAAACGCTGTCTGCATCGAGCTCGCAGCATCCTCAAGGACTTGTCTCACCCAGCCCACAGACTGTTTTCTCTCCTGCACTCCGGCAGGCGTTTTAGGATACTCCAGACCAGGACCAGTAGACTCAAGAACAGTTTTATCCCCAGAGCTGTCTCTTTACTAAACTGAAACCCCCGTTAATCCACTTCACGCATAAACTGCTAACTCTCCTACCTCACATTTGCCTTCACTTTGTTATTTGCACCCCCGACTGTTTATTACAGTAACTGTTTACTTATGCATGTATATCCTGCACTTGCTGCTATTGCACTTCTGGTTAGACCTAAACTGCATTTCGTTGCCTTGTACTTGTACTTGTGTAATGACAATAAAGTTGAATCTGATCTAATAATGGCTGTGCATAATGTGTCTCTACAAGCAACTGTACACTCATTTATTATTAATGACAGTCGTTTATTATGCATGAGTGTGCATTTGAAGTCCAACGTCAAAGTCTACGCATTACCTTCACATGTGTTTAATTGCTTCCGTATGCCACTCAGGACACTCAAGGGGAAAGGAGTGACAGAGTACTCTTTAAGTGGCCTTTAACTGTCTGCATGGACACCTTGAGCTGACATAACAGTTCTCGTATTGGGTCATACTGCAGGTTGCCCATGGTCCATAAGGAACGTATGAATTCATTCACTAACCCCCCACTAACAAGCCTTCCTGATTGATAAATATATCTGTTTTCATGCTGTTTCTTACTATCTTTTGCAAATCAAGTATATTTATCTTGTTTCAAAGATTGGAAAACAAGGCAAAAATACTGCTTAAGATTTTGTTTTGCAGTATTTTTATGTGAGCTTTAGTAAGTCTGTACCACTCTCATGTGTTCAAGTAACAACCGCTGTACAAAAATGTACAGCTACAGGAACGTTTTTGCGGTTAAAAACTTGACACGCAGATCAGTGGAACAGGGGAAAAAAAAACAAGAGATGCATTTTTAAAAGTTGAACTTCTTTTAAAGGTGCAGTATGAAATATTTACAGCTAATGGTTGAAAGGGGCACTGCAGTCCAAAGTTGTTTGCCCTGCCCTCTCCTTCTAAGACTCGACACTAATGCAGATTGCCAGATTGAAGACAATGAACAGGAATAAATGTGCAATTGACAATGGGATGTGACGAGCCTGACTATGTATCTGCAGGTTTCACCAAGTCAAATTTAAGACTTTTTAAGACCATTATGAATTAAATTTCGGACCTATATCACGCAATAAATTAAGGACATGCAGAATCACAAAATTACTTGCAAAGCAAATTATTTTTTTAAATTGAACAAAGTATTTGTAAATTTGCAATTCATCATAGCTCAATCCCACCAGGATTTCACTATACACAAATCATTTTTTGTGATTTTTGTGAGATCAAAATGTCTGATTTTTTGGAGGTTATTTACAGAAATTTGCAACAAATTTGCATGTTTTTTTTTTTCATAATTAGGATTCCACATTTACCATGTCATTATGTTAGATGCACAATAGTCACACATGGCAATAAACAAAATGTATGAATCTTGTTTGGTATTAAAATAAAAGGCTGGTAGTGGTGTGCTATGCTATCTAGCTTTAATAACATGATCGCTTAGGGTGGGAAATATGACCAAAAAGTAAACCACAGCAATAAGCAATTGCTTAATATAGGTAAAAAGTTCTCAAGTAATTAAGTATAGGGGAATAGGCTAGGCTAACTGGAAGAACTGGAGAACTGTTATCTGAATAATAAAATCAATTTCATGTGTCTGTGAAAGATCCGAAAGAGACTCGTGCCAATAACACGAAAGCTGATTGGCTGCCATATAAGATGCATGTTAGTTGTGCACATTTGCACTCGTGAAAAAACTCAGCAAAATAACTCCCTTGTCATGGTATATTATTTAACTATAGGCCTATATTAGAAATAAATTCAAAATTTTATTTAACTCATTTTATTTCTCCATGAAAGTTTCTCACAAACAGTCAGGCAACAACAGCGCGACACTGATACCATAATACACTATCCAATATCTATTACTGAATTGTGCTGAATGTAATAAAATCAGTGATATGATCCTGCCATTTGTGTAAACTTGCATGAACCCATTTAAACTAGTTAGGAGGCTGGTCAGCTAACTGTTGACTGGATTCTGCCACCGAAATTCTCTCTGATGATGTAAATCTGTGGTTTGTCCAATGATAACATTCACTGTGTCCGTCAGACCAGATACATTTTCCCGGTAATGTGACCAAAAATATTTAAGACCCATCGAATCTGAATTTAAGACATGCAGACTTAAGGAAAACCTTATTTAAGACATTTTAAGACTTTTTAAGGACCCACGGACACCCTGTATCTAAGTTGTTGAAATGATTCCTCCGCGTTTTAATGTGCATAGAGATTTTTTAGGTCGGGTAGAATCTACAATTTCTGTCCCAGTTTGTTTCCTGGTTTCCATGGCTGCTATACGCTGTGTTTACCACCAACTGGCAACCTGGGGTGTCGAAATACCATTGGGTAAATTGGCAGTGGGCGGGATCACACAGACAAAAACAAAAACAGACATTACAACATTAAACACAAATTTCAAAATAGAATAACTGGCTGTAGCATTGTTGTTTGTAGAAACTAGTATGTTAAATTATTGCGAGAACGTAATTCCATTAAAGCACAAGTGGGAGTGGAAAGTTCTGAGTGTGATCTACAGACAAAATAATTAATACAGATGCAGCCGAATCATTTCCATAATCACCAACGCAATCTTCCAAGAGCGCCTGGTTTAAGACATTAAATAATGGCGTTAAATAATGGCGCAAATACCAGTCAATTGACTAGCGTAAACCTTAGTAAATCATGTTGCATGATTCAATTAAATACTCTTCTCCCATAACTTTTGCATCTGAAAGGGAAACTCCTACAAATACATTTGCAATAAAGTTAGCCGCAAAAACAACCCTGTCCACGCCTTTTCAGTGCTAATTGTTCACTGTGTGTCTTTCACTGTGAGTTTTTACATTGGCTGTTAGTAAATCTGGCCCTTAGTGTGTAATTTCTGGGCTCTTCTCCCCATTGGTAGATCAAACTGATAGCCCTGCCCTAAACTCACACCATTGGTTGAGCCTGTGTTGCTGTTGTCCGGCTAGTCGAGATGCTCAAACAAACTAAGTAATGTTACTGTGCTTAGTAATGAGTAATGTTTTGATAATGACACAGCCACTGTGCTACTCTTTATAGGGAAATAAATCCACAGATGTCTTAATTATAATTGTCTCTGCATATTAAATTGGGATATGACAAAGTATTTAAAAAATGACACGCTACAGCATTATGATTTAAATGTTCTTCAGATGTTCATGTACATTAATTGTTCTACAAATACAAAGCAATTGCCACTCCTGAGAGCTTAAAGCAAGATGTAGGCCACTGAATGTAGTTCTGTTGTCATGTTTAAAGCCACACAGAGGGTTGTTAACATAACAAAAGAACTGCTTCCCTCTATCAAATTCTTCATGGCTTTACATCAAAGCATTTGGCAGGAACAGCAGTGATGGTTATGGATGGAAGAGCAAATCTGGGCTCTGGATAATGATGGCGCAGCGGCCGGAACTGTATTCCAGTATCTCTGAAAAAAAGCCTAATTCTTAATGATATGTGAATTATCGGAGCTTAGAAAATTAGCATATTAATTACCTTCTTTTATAACGGTAAAGTAGTAGTAGTAAAATAGGTCACTTGTATTTTATAAGCTCTGCTAGCCTAATATCATCTCAAAAAACAAATATCTTACACTAAGCAAAATATCTTGCACTAAGAGAAGACAATGAATGATTAATAAGAGGTTGTTGAGTGCATCTGTGTATATGTGAGATGGTGGTCCAGTGGGTTAAACCATGAAACTGATATGCAGAAGGGTGCTGGTTCGATCCCAGCGGTCACCACCAGTGTGTCCTTGAGCAAGGCACTTTACTCCATGTTGCTCCAGGGGGATTGTCCCTGTAATAAGGGCCCTGTAAGTTGCTTTGGATAAAAGTGTCTGCCAAATGCATAAATGTAAATCTGGATATATTTTGTGTGATTATGCCCTCTTATAATAACGCATGAACGCTTCAGCACTATCCATTAATAAGCAGACCTGTCCGGAAGCAAATTTTTATTACATTTTATGTTTTCTATCTTTCTTTAATAAAAGTCTTTCACACCAACAGACAACAAATAAAAACGTAATTTTTTTTCCAGTCTACTGAACGCGGAGGGCAGCGTGGGTTGACTTCTCTGTGGGATCTTAAAGAAATTCTATATTCTTCTGAATAATTTGCAAGGGTTGAGGAAATCTAGCTAGAGAAAGTCTGTTTAATAATGGATGATTTTCATGAGTAAATCATGCTTCATTACCTCAGAGCTATGGAGCAGAATTTAAACTGTCGTTTTATAAGGTCTATGCTACAAATACAGTAAAAATCAGCACATTTGGTAAAGATTTTAGACTTCAGGATCAAATTCAGGGCACATTTACATATCAAAGCTTGTTTTGATATATTAAATGTGCGACACGAAACATTTATTTCATATTTAATATTATGTTTCTCAATACATAGTCATAATCTGATGTCTTGGCCTCATCCATGTGGAACACCAAAGGTACTATAAAATACGACATGCAGTGAGAAGACAATCTGTGTTTCTTAAAGACACCTCACGCAGAAGGTCATTGTGTGGTCACACAATCGTACATCTGGCCCACTCAAGGGAATTGAAAGTGGAGAAATACATTTTGTTTTATTGCCCATAGTCACTCAGCTGATAAAACCAAATCATGAAATTGATTTAAGGGCTCAGTGACCTTTAGACAAAGTTATGTTCATGGGATGGGATCTATAACATATACACAAAACAAATAAATGTCAAATACATTTTTTGTTTTGTTACTGTTAAAAATGTATGAATTATAAAAAAACATATTGCTGACCTATTGCAGCATTTTAACTAAATTAATTAGTATTATTCTAAAATGTCTACCAAACAGTCTAACCTAATGCTTATCAATAAATATTGTTGGTTTTTAAGGAATACATTATTTTAATTGCACACATTTTACAGTGAATACAAATTCATCTCTTTAAAAAAAAGTCATCAGTTTCTGGTTACATGTACATTTTTAAAATAATAATAATAATATATCAAATATATAGCAAATATATAAAATATAAATATAAAAACTGATTATAGTCATCAGATCCAAACATAGACCTACATATTATGTATAATAGAAGACATATCCTGTGCTTACAGCAGACAATTTGAAATGCAACAAGTATTATTTAATTAACAGGAATTATTAATAAATACTTTTTAGTATTACTATTAAATACTTTTAAAATAATTGTATTTTTTTCAATAATTGAATTATCAATAAATGTTGTTTTTTATTTCATTATTTTAATTTTACAGTGAAGAAAAATGTCTCATCGCCATCAATTTATGCCACGCGTGAAATGAAAGTTAAATAATGAACCAAATAAATGCAGCACATAGAAACAATACAATCTTCGATTCTTGGTCTTGGTCTTGACCAAAGTGACATTTGGATTGAGACTAATATGCCAGTTTGATAACATGCCACTTACCGCCCAATGCTTGCTTCATCACAAAATCCATGATGCACTCAGATATCTGGTCCTCTTACAGCTAAATAAAATGTTGCATTTAGTCTTGCCGTGATCCTGATTCTGCCGGTCCAACACAGTGTGTCAGTCTTCTGTGTCCTGATGAATCCTTCAGACCTATTGGGAAAAAGTGAAGAAAACCTGATGCAACGTTAATCAGAAACACAGAGTACAGTTATAATATTGATCACTATATTGTTAATACAACCTCATCCATAGAATCTGTAAGTATTGGAGCTGAAATTTTACAAAGCTACCAAAAAATATATAATATCTGCAAACAAATGCACACTTATGTAATTCTAAGCTAAGTCTCACGCAGCAGTTGCTCAAAATGAATTCACAGTCAGTTCTGAAAACTCACGAAAATCACAGTAATTATTGCTGAACATTTCCGTTCATTTCCGTGCTGAACAGGAACAGACTGAACATTTCCAGCCACACCGTTATTGTGTATATTTCATCTCAAGGAGTTGTCTGAACCCTTATGAAAGCTTGCTTTCCTTCAGTAGACAAGAGGTGATTTGTCATGGCTTGGCCATTTTTGAGACATTGGCACATGACAATAACACAAAAAAAAGAAGAAGAAAAAAGAGCAGCACTGAGCCTTTGAATGCTAAAAAAAAAAAATGTTTTCAGCACAGGAACAACAAAAACAAACCTTATATGATAGCCAAACAGCCCTAAAAAAGACAAGACACAATACTAAAGAACAACAGACTGGCATTATGTGTTTAACGGTTTGTAACCAGTTATGTATTTGCTTAAATAAATCTACCTCCCACTTACCAGTTTACTGACTTTTGCTATTTGTTCTTCTTGAAGTATTCCTGACTGAACGATGAAAAAAATAGCTGGAACATGGAAAAACTCGCTGGGTCCTGATAAACCACCTCCCTCTCTCTCTCTCTCTCTCTCTCTCTCTCTCTCTCTCTCTCTCTCTCTCTCTCTCTCTCTCTCTCTCGCTCTCTTTCTCTCTCTGTCTGTTGCTCCAATAGCCTCATTCATACTCCCCCACACTCCGCCTCCTCATCTTTCCATCTCCCTTCTGTAAAAGGAAGTTTATTTTGCTCAATTTAAAGGACAGATTATCCCAATTACTGCGTGTTTCAGTTTGCTTAAAGCATACATATTTTTTAAACGATTCTTTACTTTTATAACATCTTTTTTCCCTGCCTTTACATGCACGTGAACTTTAATGACATCCCATTCTTAATCTGTTATCTTCTGGGAAGGCATTCTACAAGGTTTAGGAGTGTGTTTATACCATTCTTCTAGAAGCACATTTGTGGTGTCAGGCACGGAAGTTGGACAAGAAGGCCTGGCTCACAGTCTCCGCTCTAATTTATCCCAAAGGTAATCAATCGTGTTGAAGTCATGACTCATGAGGTGCAGGCCAGTCAAGTTCCTCCACCCCAAACTCGCTCATCCATGTCTTTATGGACTTTGCTTTGTGCACTGATGGCAAAAGCTCTATTAGAGAGGATGGCCGGGGTGTCCTGAGGATCACGTTCAGGGCTGGTTCTCAGCGTCCCGCCCCAGTTCCATTCTTCCCGGAAGTGCATGAGGAGCTTACCAGGTCGTCGACGACACCCTTTAGTGCCAGAAACAGACCTGGTGGCTCCTCCCTCCTCGCTACCCTTGACGGCGGGCAGGCCTACGAGGGATACGAGGGGATCCCGCCGGTTGAGCGTGCCGTCGCAATACAACTGTGTCCGGCGCCCGCCTCCAACTGGCGCAGTGACCCTCATCTCCCATCCAAAGCCTGTAGGTTTTCGTCCAGTCTGACTGCGAAGGCCTACAGGTCCTGCAGACAGGCCGCGTCCACCTTGCATGCCATGGCGTTGCTTCAGGTGCACCAAGCCGAGGCACTCATGGACATGCATGAGGGTAGACTTGACCCAGAGCTCCTCCGGGAGCTCCGGACGGTGACGGACCTCGCCCTCCAGGCGACAAAAGTCACCGCCCGTTCCGTTGGTCAGGCGATGTCCACCTTAGTGGTCCAGGAGCGACATCTCTGGTTAAACCTGGCCGATATGAGGGAGACCGACAAGAACCGGTTCCTGGACTCCCCTGTTTCGTCGGCCGGGTTGTTCGGCGACACGGTCGAGAACTTCGCCCAACAGTTCTCGGCCGTCCAGAAGCAGACGGAGGCGATCAAGCACATCCTGCCCCGGCGGTCCGCTGCTGCCTCCACCCCGCCGCCGGCCGCAGCACCTCCGTCTGCCCATCGCCGAGGATGTCCACCTGCCACCGACCGCGCTCCCGCCTCAGCCCAGCAGCAGCCTCCACCCATGCGGAGGATTGGAGCTGGCCGCGGGAAGGACGTCCAGCCTGCTCAGGCCGCTGCCAAGCCAGGTGGCAAGCGCCGTCGCAAGAGACCCTGAGACGGGCCACCCAGAGATGGGGGAAACTGCTCTTCAGGAGATGGCTGCAGCACCACTCCTTCCCTGGGGGCCGGGGGAGAATTTTTTGTTCTGTTATTTCTGTTCTGCCAGTGGTACCCAAATTATCAGTAAAAGAGCGGTTTCCAACATCTCTGGGTGCCAAGAGAGTGCGTCTGGCGGTATGCGACGTTACCATGTCTCGTTCCCCTCGGACGCCTCTCCCTTCGCCAGCAGGGGGCATTGGCTGTCGGAACGCACTCAATGTGCCTCCTCACACTCGCCTCCTCACATGACCCCGCTTGTACGGTCTCTGGGGGCCTGGCTAGCGCTCCCCAGCCTGTCTCGCTGGCTCAACTGCACCATCAGACTCGGCTGTGCGATTCAGTTCGCCGGCGTCCCCCCAAGTTCAGGGGTGTTCACTTCACGTCTGTGACGAGGGAGAGTGCCCCTGTGCTTTGGGCGGAGATCGCTGTCCTACTGGCGAAGGACGTCATAGAGCCGGTCCCTCCAGCCGATATGAAGTCCGGGTTCTACAGCCCGTACTTCACTGTACCCAAGAAAGGTGGCGGGTTACAACCGATCTTGAATCTGCGATACTTGAACCGCTCCTTACACAGGATGCCTTTCCGAATGTTGACGCAGAAGCGCATCTTCAGGTGCGTCTGTCCGTCCTCAAGATTGGTTTGCAGCGATCGACCTGAAGGACGCGTACTTTCATGTCTCGATTCTCCCTAGACACAGACCGTTTCTACGCTTTGCATTCGACGGACGAACATACCAGTACAAAGTCCTGCCCTTCGGGCTGTCCCTGTCGCCCCATGTCTTCACGAAAGTCACGGAGGTGGCCATTGCTCCCATGAGAGAGCATGGTGTTCGCCTTCTCAACTACCTCGACAGTCAGGGGTCAGTTGTGCGAACACAGGGACATGGTGCTTCGGCACCTCAGCCAGTTGGGTCTTCGGGTCAACTGGGAGAAGAGCAAACTCTGTCCCGTACAGAGGATCTCTTTTCTCAGGATGGAGATCGACTCGGTCGCCTTGACAGCACGCCTCACCGAGGAGCACGTCAAGTCGGTGTTGAACTGCTTGAATTCATTCAAATGCAGCACAGTGGTACCACTGAAACAATTTCAGAGGCACCTGGGGCATATGGCAGCAGCAGCCGCAGTAACGCCGCTAGGGCTGCTCAGCACAGCGGGCACAGCGCGTCCCTCCGTGTCCAAGTGACGCAGAGATGCCGCCAAACCTTCAGCCCGTGGTCGGACCCTTCGTTTCTACGGGCAGGAGTACCCCTAGAACAAGTGTCCAGGCATTCTGTTGTCTCCACGGATGCCTCATCCACCGGCTGGGGTGCCACGTACAACTGGCTTGCAGTTTCGGGTCTGTGGACGGGGCCCCAACTGCACTGGCATATCAATTGCCTGGAGTTGCTGGCAGTTCGTCTTGCTCTCAGCCGCTTCAAAGCTCCGCTCAAAGACAAGCACGTTGTGGTCTGGACGGACAGCACTGCGGCCGTTACGTTCATCAACAAACAGGGTGGTGTACACTCCCGCGCTCCGCACACAGCTGGCCTTGCGTAGCTGGGCCAATGCAAATATGCGTTTCCCCCAGTGAGCCTTCTTGCACAGACACTGTGCAAGGTCAGGGAGGACGAGGAGCAGCTCCTCTTGGTAGCTCCGTATTGGCCCAACAGGACTTGGTTCCCGGAACTAGTGCTCCTTGCGACAGCACCTCCCTGGCCCATTCCTCTGAGGAAGGACTTCCTAACTCAGAGACGGGGCACCCTATGGCACCCGCGTCCGGATCTCTGGAAACTCCATGTCTGGTCCCTGGACGGGACGCGGAGGTTCTAGGTGACCTACCGCAAGCGGTAGTTGACACCATCACTTCCGCCAGAGCCCCCTCTACGAGACGGCTGTATACGTTGAAGTGGAACCTGTTCGTCGATTGGTGCTCTTCTCGCCGAGAAGACCCCGAAAGTGTTCGGTCAGATCTGTGCTCTCTTTTCTTCAAGAAGGGTTGGAGCGAAGGCTGTCTCCCTCCACCCTCAAGGTATATGTTGCCGCTATCGCCGCAAATCATTACCTGGTAAATGGTGAGTCCTTAGGCAAGCACAATCTGATCGTCAGGTTCCTGAGGGGGGCGAGGAGACTAAATCCGCCTCGTCCTCCCTCTATACCCTCTTGGGACTTAACTCTGGTGCTGACCACACTGCAGAGCGCGCCCTTCGAGCCTTTGCAGTCAGCTGAGCTGAAAATCTTGTCTTTAAAGACAATACTCCTGGTTGCATTGGCCTCGGTTAAGAGGGTAGGGGACCTGCAGGAATTTTCGGTCGACGAATCGTGCCTGGAATTCGGGCCAGGTAACTCTCAGGTAACCCTGAGACCCCGGCTTGGATATGTGCCCAAGGTTCCCACTACTCCCTTTCGGGATCAAGTGGTGAGCCTGCAAGCGCTGCCCTCGGAGGAGGCAGAGCCAGCCCTGGCTTTTCTCTGTCCAGTTCGCGCCCTGCGCGTCTATGTTGACAGAACGCAAAGCTTTAGGATCTCAGAGCAGCTCTTCGTCTGTTACGGAGGACAGCAGAAGGGAAAGGCTGTCTCCAAGCAGAGGATGGCCCACTGGATAGTGGATGCCATCGTCTTGGCGTATGAATCCCAAGACGTGCCCTGCCCGCTCGGGGTTAGAGCTCACTCCACCAGGGGTGTAGCTTCTTCCTGGGCGCTGGCTCGTGGCGCCTCGCTGACAGACATTTGTAGAGCTGCGGGCTGGGCGACGCCAAACACGTTTGCTAGGTTTTATAGCCTACGTGTGGAACCGGTTGCTTCTCGTGTGCTCGCTTCCCATAGTCAGCAACACTGAAGTGCCCGTTCTAGTGTCGGCTTGCTGCGCCATTCCCTTCCCCATGGAACGGATACGTGCGCTTATATTCTCCAGTCGAGTTCCCCAGGATTGGGCGAACGCTGTTGAGTCCTCCGCAACCCGCGGCAGTCGGATGTGGCGGAGCGTCCGACGCCAGGTCTGGCACTTGTATGCATTGGTGGAACTTGTGTCAGGCTGGGTTCCGTATGTTGCGACCCCTACGGCGGTCCCATATGTGTATTCTCCACGGTACAGCTCCCTACGGCGAGCTTGTGTCTTTCCCTCAGCAGAGTCCCTCTGCCGTCTCAGTACGGTGTCGTTCCCCCGCCTGCAACAGGCCGGGGCCACCACTGGGACTTCCGTATGTTGCACTGCCCAAGGCCAGTCCATATGTGTATTCTCCACATGGTAACTCCCTCCGGTCATGCTTTCCCAGCGTTATCTAATAAGTCTGCTGAGTGGGTCTTGTGGAACAGTAGATGCACGTCCTGTCGCCACAGTTCCTTACCATCACTGCAGGGCCGAGTCACTAGTTCGGCTCCTCAGTGAAAAACGTCAGTGCATTGCTCTCGCTTCCTATTTATACCCGTGGTGCGGGGCGGAGAGCGAGATGCAAATCTCGCACGCCAATGGCCCATTGGCCTGTTCTCTAAGTCTCGAAGCTGATAGGGGCTCTCTGAAGTGATCCCAATTCGTCGGTATAACCGACGTACGTCTCCGTTTCCTCCTTCAGGGAATGAGGGTTACCATACGTAACCAAGACGTTTTTTACGAAGCTGGACCCTTGAGATTAACAATTGTATTGTGTTAAAAACCCTATAACACTTGTGGTGTTCCCGATCAAAAATGACTGGCCAACAAATAATAGCTTATAAATTACTCGTTATGCTATATTATCACCAAATATTGGATTCAATCTTTTGTCAACTTGTTTTCTTTCAATTAAGACTGGTTTTGTATTTATTTTTCCAATTGATTAATGGTAGGCCTTGTTGATCTGAGCTTATGCACCTCAGTTTATGAGTGAAAAAAACATTCTAGTGTAAATATTAAGAATGGCTTCAATTTCAAACCAATTCGAGAACGATTCAGACCCTGACGATGTTAACGAACAAGATGATTAAGAACAAATAAGAACGAATTTCATACACTGACTTTGCGATCACGGATTTCACAGGACGTTTCAGAGAGGTATGCTTTTTGTCATTTTCTTATACATTATAGAGATAATGTTTAGTACTATTTAATCTTGATATTTGTCAGAAAGCTAAGGTAATACAAACAGTAAACAATCACAAAATCATGTTTAATATTCCTAAGGAGCTGTGAACCGTCTTACAAAAGCGTGAGCTTACAAAAGCAACATAAAGATTCTTCATAAAATGTACAGCACACAGATAAACTTTGGGGTTATAATGTTCAGGAATAGTGTTTAAAATCCATTTTAACCACTCTGATCAGAATTAGGAAGATCACTCTGATCAGAATCAGAATTCAACAATAGCGACATCACTGTCTTCTCTCTAATAGAGCTCAACCAGGCCTCGTCCCCTTTTTCCGTAGGCGGGTTATTTAAATGAGTAACATTGTGACTTCATAAGATCCAGAAAATGTGTAATAGTCCAAACAAGCCTTTTGTTGTAGTTCTTGGAAAGGGGATTCGGTTAAATAAAATATCGACCTTTGGAGATTTAAAGGCACACTATGTTTTCACCGCTGGAGGTTGCTTATTCGAAACAAAGGCGTAGCTTGATGACGCCTTGATTAAGCAGAATCATGGGCGTTGTTGTCTTCACCTCTACAGCCGGTGGAAACTACAATACACTTAGGTGAAAATAGTATCTGTCACCATTTGCACTAAGTATAAATAGCATCTAACCACTATTTGCATTTAGTGCAAATAACATCTATATACTAAATTTTACACTTAGTGAAAAGTTTTTTTCAATTAGTGTAAATAGCATTTAGACAAATTAATCATCCTGACCCATCCTTACATGCAATGGCTGTTCCCTTTCGTTCAGTCACTACGACGTACGTTAGTGACTAACGAATGGGGGTTTCGCCTAGAAGCCTATCATCTTCGAGCATATAGAAAACGCCCAATGGCGTGCCAATGCCATGGGGCATGTTAAATTTGCATACGTAACTCCGCCTCACCGCGTGAGTATATAAGGAAGTACGTGGCAATACAGCATTATGTTTCTGCTTTCGGAGCCAAGAGTACCTCTCTTCACTCCTACAGCCTTCTGAGATTCGTCAGCTTCTTCGAGACGAGCAGCTTTCCGGTCGGTGTTGGTGTTACGGCGCGTTCCAGTGATCACATACTTCCTGCCTGCTGATCTGCACAGTGGTCCGTCTGACAGCTGGTGTGTGCTTCCCTGGGCACTTCGGGATCGCCCGTGAAGCTTCCTCTCACAAAAGAGCTTGCACGTGACGCGTCCTTTTCAGGATGTCTCATCCGTGCACTTCTGGGTGCGGTGCATTTCTTCCGTCTTTTGATGGGCATGAGCGCTGCGTGACGTGTTTGGGCTTTCAGCACGCTCAGGCAGCGCTTGTGGATGACTCATGTTCCCACTGCGGGAACATGGTCATCTCTGTGTTACGATCGAGACTCTGTGAGCTTCGTTCTGATGCCGGAGCGAGAGTCCCCTCTGCCACACCCCAATCTGCGGTCTCTAAGCGAGGCTGCACTTTGGCTGGTGGCCAGGGTGATCTGAGGGTGATGGTGTGGAATGATGCGCTGACGCTCATGCCTCGGCCCACACCCCCCTCTCAAGCACCTGACCCGCTCCGTGTTCAGGCGTCTACATCGGGCCGGCTCATGCTGTCCCGACTGTGGCGTTTGGCGCAGCGGAGGACGAGGAAATGTCCATCGCCGCATCACAAGGTGGGCTGGAGTCATCCGAGGATGAAGATTCGGCTGTGCTGCCGCCTTCGGGCGTTCCAGCATTGTCCGAGTCTGACCTGGAATTGACAGCCATGCTATCTTGGGCCGCCGCTGCGCTTGGGTTGGAGTGGAACCCTCCGCCTCGACCTGAGCGTTCGCGGTTGGATGATTGGTTTTTGGGGGAGCGTCCGGACACCCGTTCGGCCACTCCCCCAATTCCTTTCTTTCCCGAGGTGCATGAAGAGGTCGCACGGTCCTGGAAGAACCTGTTGTCTTCCCGTGACCGTTTGGCGAGCTCTTTCGCCTTCTCCACCCTCGATGGGGCTGTGGCTAAAGGGTACACTGGGGTCCCCCCGGTCGAGCGCTCTGTTGCGATGCAACTGTGTCCACAGAGTGCCTCGTCCTGGCGCAGCGATCCTAAGCACCCCTCCAAAGCCTGTAGGTTTTCGTCATCCCTGGTGGCGAAGACCTATAGAGCCGCGGGGCAGGCCCAACTTCGCTGCATGCCATGGCAACTCTTCAGGCCTACCAGGCCAAGTTGCTGTGTGACATGCACGAGGGAGGAGCTGACCCAGGACTCAGCAATGAGTTGCGTGCCGCCACCAACCTCGCTCTCCGGGCGACGAAGGTGACCGCGCGCTCCCTGGGTCAGGTGATGTCCACTAACGTGGTCCAGGAGCGACATTTATGGCTCACCCTGGCCGATATGCGGGACGCTGAGCGAACACGTTTCTCGGCCGCTCAGAAGCAGACTGAGGCAATAAAACACATCCTGCCCCGGCGGTCCGCTGCTGCACGCAGCTTTCGAGCGAGCGCGCGCAGTCTCTGCTGACTTGCCTCCGTCAAATCGAGAGCAAGAGTGCGGTTCCACTGAAACTATTTCAGAGGCTCCTGGGGCATATGGCATCTGCAGCCGCGGTGACGCCGCTCGGATTGCTACATATGAGACCGCTTCAGCACTGGCTTCGCGATCGAGTCCCGAGGTGGGCATGGCAGTCTGGCACGCTCCGGGTACAAGTGACTCTGGCCTGCCTACAGATACTCACCCCGTGGTCGAACCTCAGTTTTCTACGGGCCGGTGTGCCCTTAGAACGAGTTTCCAGGCATGTTGTCGTATCGACCGATGCCTCTGCCACGGGTTGGGGTGCCATGTGCAATGGACAAGCAGCCGCAGGCTCCTGGACAGGACCCCAACGCCTTCTGCATGTCAATTGCCTCGAGTTACTGGCAGTACGGTTCCCCCTGCACCGCTTCCGGGCATTGCTGAGGGGTCAACATGTGCTTGTCAGGACAGACAACACGGTCGTAGTAGCGTACATCAACCACCAGGGCGGTCTACGCTCCCGCCGTATGTCTCAACTTGCCCGCCACCTCGTTTTATGGAGTCAGAAGCGCCTGAGGTCCCTTCGTGCTGTCCATATTCCGGGAGCCCTGAACCGTGCAGCCGACGAGCTCTCACGGCTTCAGCCACTCCCGGGAGAATGGAGACTCCATCCCCAGACGGTCCAGCTGATTTGGGAACAGTTCGGGGACGCGCAGGTAGATCTGTTTGCCTCCCACGACTCTTCCCACTGCAGCCTGTTCTGTTCCCTGACCGAGGGCACGCTCGGCACGGATGCACTGGCGCACAGCTGGCCGCGGGGCCTACGCAAATATGTGTTCCCCCCAGTGAGCCTACTCGCACAGCTCCTGTGCAGGATCAGGGAGGACAAGGAGCAGGTCCTTTTGGTCGCCCCGTACTGGCACGGCCGGACCTGGTTCCCCGAACTTTTACTCCTTGCGACAGCCCCTCCCTGGCCGATTCCTCTGAGACCGGACCTCCTCACTCAGAGACGGGGCACCCTATGGCACCCGCGTCCCGATCTTTGGAACCTCCACGTGTGGCTCCTGGATGGGACGCGGCAGGTTTGAGTGGCCTACCACCCCCGGTGGTTGCCACCATCACTTCCGCTAGGGCAGAGTCCACTCGGCATGCCTGTGCTTTCGTTCCTCCAAGAGGGGGTGGAGCGTAGGCTGTCTCCCTCCACCCTTAAAGTTTATGTGGCCGCTATATCTGCCTACCACGATCTCTTGGGGGACAAGAAGGTAAGTCAGCACGACCTGATCATCAGGTTCCTGAGGGGGGCGAGGAGACTGAATCCTCCTCGCTCTCCTCTCGTACCCTCTTGGGACCTCGCAGTAGTTCTAAGTGCTCTGCAGAGACCTCCCTTTGAGCCTTTGCGGTCGGTTGATATAAAATTTCTGTCAATGAAGACGGCTCTGCTGACCGCATTGGCCTCGATCAAGAGGGTCGGGGACCTGCAGGCTTTTTCGGTTGACGAAGCGTGCCTGGAATTCGGGCCGGCTAACTCTCACGTGATCCTGAGACACAGGTCTGGATATGTGCCCAAGGTTCCCACCACTCCGTTCAAAGAACCCTCCGCGCCTATGTAGACAGCACGCAGTGTTTCAGGACCTCAGACCAGCTCTTTGTCTGTTATGGTGGAGAGTGGAAGGGAAGAGCTCTCTCAAAGCAAAGGCTGTCTCACTGGATAGTGGACACCATTGTTTTGGCTTACCAGCAGCAAGGTCAACCATGTCCACTTGGGGTCAGGGCACACTCCACTCGGAGTGTGGCCTCCTCTTGGGCTTTAGCGCATGGCGCCTCGCTAACAGACATCTGCAGAGCTGCAGGCTGGGCGACACCAAACACATTCGCCAGATTCTACAATCTCCGAGTGGAGCCAGTGTCCAGCTATGTACTCGCCCCCCCGAGGGGCCGGTAATGGGCCAGGCTCAGGTGTCATCGCTTGCTCGCCATTCCACTCCTGGGACTGGATACGTGCGATATTTTCCTCAGGTGAGTTTCCCTGAGAGCCCTGAGTTCCCCCAGCACCGCTTACGCCGATACCTGTGTGTCTGCCCTCTCACGAGCCCAGACCCTCGTGTCCGGCCAGGTGCCCCGTGTGCATGGTTCCCCTCCGGCGACCCCCACACGAGTATTTCCACCGTTAGCCTCCCTTGCGAGCAGGTGTCTTTCCCTTGGCAAGCCCCTGCCACCCCTAGGGTTAAAAATTCCACCTGCGGCTGGTACCCTAGAGTTTTCCCATATGCAGCCCTTAGCGGGTCATATGTGTACTCTTAAGTCCTCCCTACGGGCAGGCATCTTGGCATTCCTTCACTGGGATATGCTTCCCAGTGTACCTTGGTAATCCTGTGTTAAGCGTGAGTCCTTTGTCCGTATTAGTCTTACGACAGGGAACTCACACTTACGCAGGGCACTGGAAGACAGCTGAAGTGAAGTGACTGAACGAAAGGGAACGTCTCGGTTACGGATGTAACCCTCGTTCCCTGAGGAGGGAACGGAGACGTACATTCCGTTGCCACTTCAGCTGTGCTACCTGGAACGCAGGAGTTCAGTCTTGGCTCCTCAAGCAGGTAACATAATGCTGTATTGCCACGTACTTCCTTATATACTCACGCGGTGAGGCGGAGTTACGTATGCAAATTTCGCATGCCCCATGGCATTGGCACGCCATTGGGCGTTTTCTATATGCTCGAAGATGATAGGCTTCTAGGCGAAACCCCCATTCGTTAGTCACTAACGTACGTCTCCGTTCCCTCCTCAGGGAATGAGGGTTACATCCGTAACCGAGACATTCTCCTATTCCAGAGTCAAAATGGGGCTGTGATAACACCCACCATGTCTGATTAGGATAACACATAGCGTCCTTCTGTGACCTTGAAGTCGGGTTTGTGTGCCATTTACCAGTTCCTTTCAACTTGACTCCTTTGCAACCACTTCTACCAAGTCAACACAGCAGTTTACTCATAGTTTTAATATAGCAAACTAAGTCCTGCCAGTGTTTTGTACATAAACGCTTCCATTAAACTGTCTTCGAGTGTTTCACATGAGCAATAAATTGAGAGACTAAGAAAAGATGTTGTGCAATAACCATTTGGTTTGAATGATTTGCATTATCATACCTTGCTTTACATCTATTTATGAATCTGTTTCTGTCATCCCCTATAAAACCATATTCTATCCAGCTCAGGCATAAGTCCTGATGAATGCAAATGATCTGAAATCCGAATGTGGAGATTTGTAACAGAAAAAAAAACAGCTAAAGTATATCATCTGAAATCTCACAATGAACTATAATGGTGGGATAACATCAAGGAGAAACAACGTTCTGATTGATTCTGATTGTGCATCTCATCCATCTTTGAGCTTCTAGAATGATATAATGGGGTTTGAATGAAAGCCTCAAGGTTACAGTTTGTCAACTGAAAGCATAAACTGAAACTCAAAAGTGTTTTTATTATAAAAGTCCTTTAGATATTCTTAAAGCACACATGATTGCACAAGATAGCTGTATAGTTTAATACTAAAAATAAAGAAGAAGAGGAGGAGATCATATACTTTCTAAGCTATTAGTGGATTCTTATGTAAGCTCTACTTCAGTGGCAAACTACAACATCACCGCAGGACATTTGAATCACTGATGTATGGCACAAAAAAACATTGTAATAATATGACAATTAATTGGAGATGCTTATTGTGCTAAATACTGAGGTGGATTTTTTAATTCAAAGGTCTCACAAAAACAGCATAAGCTGCTTAAAGAGTGGATGGAGCTGGCTGAGACTTTGTCCAACCAGGCATGAAATTATTACTCTTCCTATTAAAGACTTTACACAATTATGCAACACAATAATGCATGAATAGAAACACGGTCTTTGCACATGTACAGGAAACCTCTCTGAGGAAGTCATTGCTCCAGCATCGGTAAGAATAATAGATGCTTTTTATGGGTTTTGGGTCCTATTAAATTTCTTTTCCATAAAAAAAACAGCAACAATATGCCTCTTAAAAAAAGCAATTATAAGAGACTCTCACATGCCTTGTTCAGAAAACACTTCAGCCAGATCTCAGCAGAGCTGTACGTGAGAGATTTCCCCCCATATTTTTAGTCTGAAAGTACATTCACAAATCAATTGATTTGTTTGGGCAAATTAACAACTGGTTAAATAAAGTAAATATCTGTGAATGTATCTGCTAGATTGCCCACAAGTCACTTTCTATGTGGCAATGGAATAATGACTTCAGTGAAGATCCGTTCTCCACGATGCTGTCCACATCCTCTCTTATCTTCTTACAGATCCTTTCAAAGACAGGCATTTAGGAGTAATACACATGGTCCCTGATTGCATCCATTAAGCCTATTGGAGTATACCTTCAGCCACAGCTTAATGACTCAGGTAAAAGACGCCTGGGGCAGTTCAAATCAATAGATATGGACATGGAAAGATTCCTGACTTTCCCGACAACCCCAGAGCTTTCAGCTTAAAGGCAGGGCTGAGTGCAGAAACACAACTTTAAAACACATTACAACCTTTCTGACAGACAGTTTCTTATCCACAAAGATGCCTTGAAAGCAAAAAGGAGATACAATAGCATCAAAGCCTTGAGGAAATATCAGCGCGCTCATGTTCCTTGATGGACTCTGCCATATGAATACACCACACAGAATTGTATCGCTCTGCTTTTTTGTGTTTGTTCATTCCAGGCAGACTGTCAGTCTGTGCATTAAAATGCCCATGAAACGGAAGTTGTGATAGTATTTTCTTCCCTGTTGTGATGCATATCTGAGTGAAACGCTTGTCGAACAAGAACAAAAATGTAGGGCAGGACTTGATTTTGTCCATCAGGAATTTATTGGATGGTTGTGGTTTGCTATTGCTGTGATCTCATGTGATTAACAGGTTGTCCCGCCCTTGCGCCATCATCAGAGAAGGCGTTACTGCAAGAGGGAGGGGACATTATTTGGAGATTAAGATTAGAGGGCACATAAATTAAAAAAATTATGATGTGCACGGATAAATCATTTATAATAAATACTGCAATATACCATAAAAAACAAGAATAGTCCATTTTGATTTCATGGTGACTTTCAAGCCAAAAGTATAGTCTGCATAATTTTCATAACTCTGCTGATGTTTATGCACATTCTTGTGCACGGACCACATAAAAGAAGAGTCTGCTAGTGCACACTTTAGTGCTTGCAGTCTTTGAAAGGCTTCAACAGCCTGGTTGTTAGTGAATGGGATGCTAGAAATTATTTTGGTTTTAATAAGATTTTCCCAATAAATAGGCAAGAATAAACCTGGTGTCCTCCATGATTCCGGTTCTTTCCGACAACAAAGCATTTGAATGCAACAACTCGTAATCACAACCTCAGAAATGGGAAGTAGCACATTTCTGATAGAATGTGAAGACCTGTTGAATGAGCCATTTTATATACCAGTATTATTTATGAATATATATATAAAAAACAAGGGAAGCTACTTGTATTCTAACCAGCCAATCACTTTAGTACCATAAAGAAGCATAGTATGTGAATTTATATATTTATTTCTTTTTTTGTGATTATATTGTAGAACCAACTTTCCCCAGTTGTTTAGGAGAGAAGTTCTACTAGGAAGTTTTCCTGGTTTTAATAATAATAATTAAAAAACAAAATTAATCTACAAGAACACCATGTACCTGAGGGTAATAAACATGCCTGACATTTACAAAGAAATGTTTTGAGGTTTACACCATTACAAATGACCAATAACTACTGTTCTTCTATTTCAAGATTAAAACAATATTGAGAAAAGAAATACAATGCAAATGATAAAGAAAATATATTAATTATGATTTGTTTAATGCTTGTGCTGAAATTAAGTTATTTACTTAATCGTTTCAGACATTTGCAGCCTGAGACAAGCCTGAAATAAACAATATTTTTCGGTTGAGTTGCATGTCCATGATGCCTATGGCGAGTTGTTCACTTAGACCAGTTACATTTATTCTGTGACATTTCTGATAAGTTTGCCAAGCTTCAGTTATTACTTGATTAAAAAAAGCTAAATTGCAGTGAATATGTAGAAGTATGAAACCATGCACACAATCTGGATCCTGGAAGCTTGCCAGCACAGAATCTTCATACCATATGCCATAATTGTATTTAATTGTCATCACATAAAAACTAAAAGCACTGATTACACAACCGTAACAGCAAACCAAATGATTTCAACCTACTAGTCTGGACAGTAAATAAGGAACTGATACACTTCCCGCAAAAGGGAAGGCTGTGGGAGGGATACAGGAAGGAAGGGCATGAAAGGGTAATTAGGTTAAACTCTGAGCAGCTCTGCCTGGTTTAAAAAGCAATTCTGACAGAAAAGCACCATTCACGAGATTAAATATAGGGCACGGGGCCTGGCTACAATACTGTACCGATTCATCCCAACACACAGGAGCAGGAAAGCAATCTGTTCATTCTCAGCATGTATATTAATACAGCATGCCTGAAATCATTTTGCTGGGAATCGGAATGTATTAACACAACAAAACACAGACCTAGTGCAGAGCACTGTATCCTACTTTCACACGGCCATGTGTCCTGTTCTGCAGGTACAGTGCTACAAAAACACTGCAGAATAAATGTAATGCCACATGGCTGGATGAAAAGGCATCCTCAGAGGTCTACCATGATCTATCAGGGCAGCAATACCTTTTTCACAGTATCAGAAAACCACATAGATATATACGGTATAGATAGACATTAATGTCTTCGCTAAAAAAAGCTATATACATTTGTTTGGACTCTAACGAAAAATAATATATACTATTATAATTCTAAATCATTTATCATACATGTGACAACTCAAAATTCTGTATAAAATGGTTCACTTTGTATATTTATTTGACTTTGTTTCACAGAGGTGATAATTTTACTTGGGATCATAATTATATGTGAATTTTCTTTTTCTTTTTTCTACAGACTTGACCAAAACAGAAAGCACATCTGTCTTCAAGTATCATTTACACACATTGCTAAATATAGGAATGCACCAATATGAAACTTTTGGCAGATATTGATAATTCTTCATATTTGAAATCCAATAACTGATATTGGCCAGTAAATCTAAATCCAAATTTGTATATCATTTTTGAGAGCCTGATTACAAAAACAAAAGTCTCACCATAAAATCCATGCCCAAAGCACACAATTATAATGATGTTCTCATTATAATTTTATGTAGCCTATATGACAGGCTTGCTCTGCACATGTTGCTCTTCTCTTCACCCAAAATTGGAAATTATCCCATAATTTACTCACCCTCAAGCCATCCTATGAAATTTGAAGCCCACAAAAGTTTTCAACTTACGCAGAAAGTGTAAAGCCTCTCGCAGTTCAAAACACTTACGCTACGCCCGACACCGTGGCATAGTTATGCGGTCTGGCAAAAGCTAGATATCTTACTTTATAATGTGTTAAATATTTTTTTACAAAAACCCATCGATTCGCTTCAGAAGGCCTTTATTAACCTCCCAGAGCCTTACTTTTATAATTTTATAATATATGTGGATTACTTTTATAATCGATGGATCCACTTTTTTGGGCTTAAAATTTTTCGCTGCCTTCCAGGACATATTTTAATATAACTCTGATTGTATTCGTCTGAAAGAAGAATGTCATATACAAGTAGAATGACTTGAGGGTGAGTAAATCATGGGGTAATTTTCATTTTTGAGTGAACTATGCGTTTAATTGTATATTCCTTTTTGAAGTAATTCCAATCATATTTCAAGCAATTCAAAACCATCATAGCGAACAGTGCACATCTGAAATGTGAAATAATCTATCATGTATCGGCTTTAATATATCGGCCTAATTGGACCGATAACGACAACATAAAAAATGTACATATATCAGCCAATAGCGATATGGTGGCTGATATATTGTGCATCCCTAAAATATACAGTGTCAAATGTTGTCAATTGAGTGTTTCTTCAACTTCTTCAACAACATTTGTGGTGTCATTTACAAACATATAACAATTTTGTCCCTAATACATTTTTTATTCTTGTTTACCAAAAGACATTTTATCAACAAGCATGCTTGAGATTACGGTGACGCATTGCTGCCACATACATTTTATTTTTTCCACTCAATTATGTCGTAATAACGAGATATGTCGTTTTAACAACATCTTTTCTCGTAATAACGAGATATGTCGTTAAAACTACATTTTTCTCGTTAAAACTACATATATTTTCTCCTAATAAGGACATGTGTTGTATAGTGATGTGTACAAAAATATGCCTGTATCCACATTAGAGAACTTATATAGCCTATGTGCCTTTGTCACACTTCCATGTTTAAAAAGCAGAAGCAAGCTCAGCGTAAAATAGGCTTTTCCACTGCCTGTATCAATGGAAGTGCCCATAGCACAAAATTGTTGTAATTTATAGATGTAGCCTACAGTTCTTAACAGATAGCCATGAGTAACAGGTGCAATGGACCGCTCATGATTAGCCTCAGTGGCGTAACTTTAACCTAGTAATGACGGACCCCGATGCAGCCACAAATATCATAACTATCTATAATAGGCCTACTGTAATTAAGACCAGAAAAAAAACAGAAAGACGCTGTAGCTTCAACCTTACTCGAATGCAGCGGAAAAATGCCCAGTGGGTACGCACGTCAATCCATTCCCGACAATCTTGGTTTGCTTCTTATTTATTAAAGCTACACTGTGTAACTTTTTTAGTTTATTCTTAGCTAAAAACACTTAGTTCTTTCAAAAATATAAGTGCTCATTAATGTATATTTACTTATTTCAAGTTATAAAGTATTCTCGTAAGTTTATAATATGCCATTGAAAATACATACGGGTAAGGGGTTCGAATGGGGGTCGCCATGTTGCCCCTCCATCTTGAAAGTACATTATCCAAAGAGGGACATACCCGTAAATTCAAGCTTCGCCTTTCGCGTTTTAACACTCGATGGCACCGTGTCTGGATTGAACTGGAAGCCATGTTAATCTTGGACTAAAACGGCCACCGTAGGAGTTAAAACGAAATCGGAATTGGGAGGAACAGAACCTAATATTTACTGGATGGTCATATACCTTTTCACCGCTAGATGGGGGAAAATATCACACAGTGTAGCTTTAAATATACAGGAAATTAGTTGATGAAATATTGACCAAAATTTTAATTTTATTTATAGAAAACGAAATTCACTTTAAAGAAAGCTTTTCTACAAAACTAAGTGGTCAAAATCATGTCTGACCCCACTCCATGTCTCCAGACATATTGCGCGTCTTACTCAGACTGCTCACTTCTCATAATCAATAAAAAATATATATAATAGGATAATATTTAAACATAGCCTAACTATGAAACTAAATAGGCTACGTTTTCTTTAACCCTCTGTCTGATGAAATCGCCGGCGCATTTTTTCCTTTATGACAGTGGAAACAACTCACAAAACTCTGTCATTTTTGGCCATAGACTACAGATAAGTTCAAGACATAATTATAAACTATACACTGTCTACTTTTATTTGTGTAAACTGACAATAACAACAAAGGCCATGGATTCAGGGAACAGATTATTTTGTATGCACTCCCCTCCAAAAGCTGTCTTCATTTAAAAAAAATATTTTGTTTATTAAACGCAAAGTTTTTAATTTCAAAAGCATTTCTAAATTCTGAAATTTCCAACAAACGAAATTCCGAGCCAAAATAATGAAGTGGTAAAAAAAAAATTGTGAGTTGTTTCCACTGTCATAAAGGAAAAAAATGCGCCGCCGCTTTCGTCGGCATGAGTAAGATAGGCTATAAGACGCGCAATGTGTCAGGAGACATGGAGTGGGGTCAGACATGATTATGACCATTTAATTGAGTTTTGTTAATAGAAAGTCTTTCTTTAAAATTAATTTTGTTTTCTATAAATTGTATTTTAATTTTGATCAAGATTTCATCAACTAATTGCCTGTATATTTATTAAATAAGAAGCAAACCAAGATCATTGTGATTACCCACTGGGCATTTTTCCGCTGCCTTTGAATAAGGCTGAAGCTACAGCGTCTTTCTGTTTTTAATACATTTCTTGAATATATGTCTTAATTACAGTAGACGTATTATAGATAGTTATGATATTTGTGGCTGCACCGGGATCCGTCATTACTAGGTTAAAGTTACACCACTGAGGCTAATCATGAGCGGTCCATTGCACCTGTTACTCATGGCTATCTGTTAAGAACTGTAGGCTACATCTATAAATTACAACAATTTAATGCTATGGGCAGTGCCACTGATACAGGCAGTGGAAGAGCCTTTTTTACGCTGAGCTTGCTTCTGCTTTTTAAACATGGAAGTGTGACAAAGGCACATAGGCTATATAAATTCTGTAATGTGGATACAGGCATATTTTTGTACAGATCACTATACAACACGTCCTTATTAGGAGAAAATATATGTAGTTTTAACAAGAAAAATATGTTGTTTTAACGACATAATTGAGTGGAAAAAAATATATGTATGTGGCAGCAATGCATCACTGTATGAGATAAAAATGTAAAATACGATGTGCCAAGAATGTGCATGCATGGCACACAATACAAATATTCTGCTCAAGTGATATTTAACTTAATGTAATATGATTTTGTCTAATGAATGAGGAAAAAGTAAGATGATTTGTATTTAATTGTATGTATTTAGGATTTTACTGTAGCTGTACAATTTGACAAGAGAGTTCCCAATGTAATATCATCACAGAATGCTATGAAACACATAATTTTCATGTTCAGACAAAATGACAGAACAGTCCTGTGATGAATATACTGTAAGCTATTTTTTCATCAATAATTCAATGTTGAAAAAGCGTAATGAGCTCTTCATCACTGCAGGTTGTGACATGAGTACCAGTCTGATGCCTAAATATTTTAGTAGATTTAATTTTTTACAGTATTTTACAGTACAGTAAGTTGTAATTTCTGATTTATAGGTTTAACAAAGCATATCAAACCATTTTTAAAGTAAAACCTATACCCCTGGTTGGGAATCACTGGCACAGAAGAAAAATCTGATATTTTACGGCAATGTATCAAGAGTCAGCATTGACCCACTTAAGCCAGCATATGAATATTACACCCCATGCTGCGTGAGAGCAGTTGAGGACACTTGATTTCAGGAAGGGGGTCTGCAGCTACTTCCACTGGACTCCTGCTATGTAATTGTCAAAGCTATCATTGCGTGCTGGGCTGGGCTCACACAAGAGGTCATGGGAACCCCCTCTCCAATGGGGGCCAATTAGCTCTTGTCACATTAAAGTTAGCATGTCATAAACACATTACTGTATTGTTGTTGACTGCGCTGCTTAACACCTGATTCACACTTTCCATTTTTCTGTATTCAAACCAGGCCTGTGAATTGCAAACAGATGGGCCTGACTTTGAAAAATAAACTGTTGCGCTGAATGCACACAATATCTTCGTGTGCAATCTTGTGAGAATGCCAGAATAAATTTGTATAATTCACACTGTGAAACATTGGACCACCTGTGCAAAGAGATGTTAATTTATGCAATATGAAATATGCCTGGTATTGCTTTATTGGTTATGGCAGATCCAATAGTTTAAAACTTCAACAGAGTACCCGCCTTCAAGGAAGTAAACGCTTGTCAATGGAGAGTGGCCAGACTCTCTGTACAAATGAAATGTACGAGAGTCTGGTAGGACCAGACTAATGCACATGTGCACTCTTCAAAAAATGGAGCTGATTGTTGATGCTAAAACTCAATTTAAAGATTAAACTGTACATGTATTTAAAGGTGTAGTAAGGGATTTTTCAAAAACGGTGTTGAAAAGATGGTCGGTCCGAGCACCACAACAAACGTGTAGCCAATCAGCATTAGAGAGTGTATGATGGAGGTGAAGAGAGAGTGAGCAAGAGGGGGATTTGAAGAAAGACTGTTTAAAGAGAGATGAGAGACAATCCAAAACAGAAAATCTCAGAGGAATATCACTGGAAAAAGAAGGGTTATGATCAGACAAGAGCTTTAGGACCCGCTTTAATATTTAAGCTATAATATAAAATCTTTCCAGCGCTGGAGAGACCTACGCGGGAAGGCCTGGAAACGGATGCTGAGGTTGTGTTGTTTCTGCTTCATACGTGAGTAACATTGGTTTTGCGGTTTCATGCTGTTGTTGTAATGTTAGCTATAGTTACAGCACAGTTTTGAGTGTCATTGTTTGTCTGGAGCTGCTGTGCTGCTGGCGACTAACAACCAATTCTTGCTTATAATTATACTCTTGTGTAGCCTACTGTGTTAACTTTTTTGTGCATCCTTGTCGTTCGTTCATCATCTTTGCTTTATTTTTTCTGTGAAGCATTATTTTGCTTCTCTTCTGTTCTGATATAATAAGCAGACATCCGCTCTTGCATTGCTTGTGTAATGGAGGCAAGCTAGTGACGCTAGACTAAAAAATGTGGTGTTTAGTGTCCTTGTCTGCCTCGCGATCAAGGTTCAAGACCAGGTTATGTGCGGGCTGTAAAGTGTTGGTGAATTTTGGAGGCGGAGCAATGAAGAGGGGGTTGGGTTTGTTTAGGTTGATTTTAAATGTCAACAGTGTTCAACAACAATTCTGGGAAATCGCATACTGCACCTTTAAATGATGAAAGATATAGAATGTACTGAATGTTAGCTTGCTAATTGTGGCCAAGAGCATAATCTACATGTTATTTTACCAAAAAAACTATGCTTCAAACCACCACCATGTAGCACCAACCAATGTTCGTTGTGGTTTCGGGAAAAAAACAACAGACTGACACAGTTTTCACTGTTATACGCTAGGGGGCGCTATGACACATCTTCTGAGAAAGTACTGAATCTCCTGATTGAAACACATGCGAAGAAGATGCAGAAACAAGCAATATCATATGGAATAATATGCATATCAAAACTGCCTAATGTTACTGAATGAAATGTCGACCCAGGACAAGCTATGGGACAAGCTATGGTACTGTGGAGCTTTGGGGGTGTAGATTAAGTCGATTTACTCCATCTATGTTTTGATTATCGTTCTGAATGCGCTCCAGATGTAGTCTTTTGCTCAAAATGTTGTCTTTTTTTTATGAAACTTACCCACATTACCCACTTACCTTTCCTTTGATATGTTGCATGTTCATATATTCAATATTAACATTTTTGTGAAAATTATCCAAAATACTGGCGGTGGCTGGCAACTTAAAAAAAAAAACGCTGGCAGGGAAAGAGTTAACGATACTTTCAGGAAACGCACCCCAGAACTGCAGCACAACTGAGGCGTATTAATTTCACTTTTGATGTGAAAGAGCCTTTACATTTGCCAAAATTAGCTTTTTTTTGTTTCATTAAAAAAGCAAACAAACAAGCAAGCCCAGCCCAGATGAAAAAAGTAATACAAAAGTAACGTAACACATTACTTACCATAAAGGTATCTAAGTAACACAATAAGTTACTTTTTTAGGGAGTACTAATGTTGTAATGCATTACTTTTACAAGTACAACACTGTTGTTGACCCATAGGTTGTCCCTTTCAGCTAACTCGTGCCTCTTCCTTGAGTCTTAAGTGTGTTTAGTGTTTGTATGTCTGCAAAGTGGCTAACCATGCAGAGGGAGTAAAGAAATTTGGGGAAGAGAGATAAGCTTTCAGTTGAGATACTTGCTGCAAACATTTCATCCAATGAGCATTATCTTCATGACCATTTAGTCAGATTAAAGGTCTTTTCAGTTACAATCAACCTCTCCGATATCTTTCCACATTTGACTTGGTAACATACACTCTAAGAAGAAAAGGTTCAAAAATGAACCTTTTGAGGTTCCTGGAAATTGCAACTGTGGGGGAACCTTAAAGGTTCATTTTTGAACCTTTTGGAAAAGGTTCTAATTGGAACCTTTACTTAAAGGTGCATTAATGAACCGCATGGGTTCACTACATCTAGTTCACAAACTCGTGACCAGCTTTATTCTTTTAGGAAGCATTATATTTCCGTCAGCATTTGAGCTGGCTTTATCCGTTGTGTTTATCGCATGCAAAAATATCTGTGATAATTAAGGTATTATCTGAAGTAAATATAATCTTTCAAATTTCAGTTTATCAATAATCACAAAAGAGACAAAGGCTTCTGGTAAGATGTCACTCCACACCTATTGGCTGTTTTGTGGTGTTGCTCAGCAGCTGTTTTATCAGAATTCTGAGAAATTTAGGGCATTTCAATGGTGGCAGCAGAAACATAGCCTGCAAAAAGGAATATGATCATAAAGCCTCACAATGCAATTTGATGGAGGTTGGACACAGCTATAAATAATTCAGCACTTGATTTCTCCCCTGCAGCTAGACCTCTCCTGACGACTCTCAGCACCAAACACACAGTGGAGGCTTCAAAACCGCCACTCCACTACTGTCACAAACAACACCTCTCTGAGACGCTCCTTCCTCTCATGCTGGTGGACAGATGTGTCCACATGACTGACTTAAAGTGTCATGAATCAATGTTATGCCTGTGTGAATTTCTCCTCCTTTTTTTGGTATTAAAATACTTTCATAACTGGCTAATGGCAGGCAGACCAATTCTCTGACTCTATTCAGTGAGTGAAACACAAAAATGAAACACTTTAGCTTTAAAAAACTAAAAAAAACTAAAAAAACAAACTGTTGCTTTTAATTTGGTAGGCTACAGCCAAATATAAAGCAACATTTTCTGCATAAAAATCAACTAAATTTTATCCAGAATAATGCACTTACATTAAAAACAATCAAGGAAAATGGTGCATACACCTCTGTATTTTCTTTTGCAAAGTTGCATGACATTATGAATGCTATAACACCTAGTAAACATCAAGCAGCACAGCCAATATAAATTGCAGCATAGCCAATCCAAGTTTCAACAGAAATAACGTGATCTTATCCATTCCACTACTATACATCCATGCATCCTTTCTCTCTTTCGCTCCTTTTATCTCTTCTTTTCACACTCACAGCACATGAATAATGGTCAAGGGTTAGGCCTAATTCCGTTCTTGCCTAAGGCCAAATGTAAGAAATAGTAATGTGCATTTGCAGAGTCCAATCAGGGAGAATTTTTCTGAAAGCTCATGCGTATGAAAACAATGGGGCTGCATGCGAAAGCTATTTGAATAGCTCAAAACATAATTACTGTAACATCGACGTAACAGGTTTTCAAAATGTTATCTTTTACGAGAACTGATTATAAACTAAATTTAATCTCAATGGCATGCTTATAAAATATTGCAATACTTATTACAACCCCAGATATGAACATAAATACATGAATTAATGTGCACATGATTAGACAAACTCCTGGCATTTTAATCAGATTTTTATTGTGTAATTTAACCCCACAAAAACACTACTATATTGGTTATGGTTAAAATTAATGAAAAAACGCATGCCTAATTTATGTTATTATCTGTCTAACAGTTAAAAAAGAAGCATATTATAGAATTTGAAGAGGTTAATTTCACAATTTCTATTCTAATTTTTACACTTGCATCGCAGGGGTCTCACATAAAAACACAGTTTGTCTCAACAGAATATGTCAGTCACTAAATAAGCCTGTTACTTTGGCTCATGGTACTTATAAATCATAATCAAATTATAAACTATCTCCTACATCTTCATTCTGTTTCATTTATAGAGAACGGCATTTAGATATCAAGTGTTCATGTTTGAAGAATTACATAATGAACCAATACAATGGACAGTAAGAGCATATATAGGGAAGGAGCTGTCCTATATATACCAGGCTATTCTACTGTACTGGAGCTCAAGGCAATTTTATACTGGTTTCTCAGATTTCTAAAGCTCATCTCACTATGCCAGAAAAGATCAACAGTAGAATCATGTAGGCCTATGTTATTCATTTGTTTTCGGCCTTGCCCACCACTGGTATACAATGCAATCATGCAGTCCATCAGCTGAGAGATTCATCAACTGCTGCACCTGCGCATATTGTCGTCGTCGTCTCTCTCTCTCTCTCTCTCTCTCTCTCTCTCTCTCTCTCTCTCTCTCTCTCTCTCTCTCTCTCTCTCTCTCTCTCTCTCTCTCTCTCTCATGAATGTCGCGCGCGCTTTCTGTCTCTACGCTTACCTGAAAACACACAAGGCATCTCAAAGCACCTGACAACTCACATTTCACTTGCCCTTTTCTTACAAACATGGAGCTGAAACTGGCAGATCACGCCTTACCCTGCGTGCCCAACCCTCTCCATCGCCGAGTTCAGCACCGGAACATGCAGCATTCAATGGCAACAGCGCACCGAGTCTGATCAAATGGATGGAGAAAAGAGAGCATGCGATGAGCGAACATTTACAAACCTCCGCGATGTGAGAGAGCTCGGTGGTCCTGACTGCTTTGAATTCAGCGTCTGGTGTGATGTGTGCTGCTCCCTATCGAATCGCACCCTCCCTCTCGCTCTCGTCAGATTCTCGCTCTGCCGCCGCCACCCGCCCCTCTTCTACACTCTGCCTTTAACAACTGATCCTACAGCATTATGTCACGAGGAGGTTTAAACCCCCCCAAAGTAAAAACAAAAGCTGCGGCGTACATGTAGTTTTTTAAACAAGTGTACGTACATTTCAGCCGGGTTTCAACCCTTTAAATAAACACCAAAGTTAGATGTAGAAGTTAGTCAGAGCGCACCAGCGAAAAGACGCCAGCGAACTTTCGCCTGAAGATATATGCGCAAGTGTTTCAATGTGTTTCGTCCCATTCGGCCTCCCATAGGTAGTCATAGCAACAGTACACCGCTTCTGCACTTGCGGTCGACAGACCACCACTTATTATCTTTTAATTATAGATGTGTAGATATCAAAATCAAACTTTTAGTGTTAATGTAATTTTGCTATTTAGCATAGGCTATAGCTAACTGCGCTAAATTACCATTTGTTGTTCAAAGACAGGTAGAGCTATGAATAGTCTAAATTAGTGATTCAAGCCAAGATTTCCTTTTTGATTCATTAGCTATTTAAAAGTTAAATTGCAGCATTTTTGAATGAATGTAATGTAAATGCAAATTGAATTCCATTGTTTTGGCACTGAGGATTATTATTATTATTATTATTATTATTATTATTATTATTATTTTACTGAACAATGACTTTTATCTTTGATCTGCTGATATTTTGCTCATATAGCCTACAGGCCCGACGGATTTGGCATGATGCCCTCACTCTAAAAAAAAAGGTTCTATATGGCACCAAAAAAGGTTCTTGGCTCGTAATCATAGGGGAACCTTTTTTAGTGCTATATAGCACCAATTTTGGTGCTTCAGTGGTTCTTCAGCGGTTCTTCAGAGGTGCTATATAGCACCTTAGTCAAAGAAACGGTGAAGAACCTCTGAAGAACCACTGAAGCACCAAAATTGGTGCTATATAGCACTAAAAAAGGTTCCCCTATGATTACGAGCCAAGAACCTTTTTTGGTGCCATATAGAACCTTTTTTTTAGAGTGCTGTTTTAATTTTTTTATTATGATTATTTTATATTAATGCCTGCCCATTTTACCAAAGTGATTCATTTCCGAATTAATAAATTGTTAATATATCATGAATCTGTTAGTCTTCTTGATCAGACATATGGTCTTGACTGGCAACAATTTGGTGCGTCTGCTCCACACTTTCTCCAAGTATAACTGCAGGTAGTGAACTCCAAAAGTGGGCAGAACCTCCAAAAAGTTTGGGTTTCTAGTGCAAAGACTTTCGCTATTGGCTCTGGCTTCATCCAAATGTCATTGACTAACATTTCAAAATAAATGTTTGTAAATTAAACATTGTTTATTGGTGATATTAGAACAAAAAAGTTATAAAATATACTATATAAATAAATATGCCCAGAGCTCATGGCCAGTGGCATTCGGACCGGACTTGAAGTTTTTGCAACAGGCAGTTCTGTTTATAACAGTAGACCTGCTGAAGTGTAGGGCTGGGAATTGATTCCTCGAAAATCCATCAGAGTTATTGAAATGTATCTTTATTTTACAAATAAAGCTTCAGATAAGGATACTTTCTACATCCTTAAATCTTGTGGTCACTCCGGGACTAGGTTCCTTCAATCTGTCATTAAAAAACAAGAATTGAAAACAACAGTGAGGAATCAATTCTTGGAATCGACTCCATCTATTCCAGAACCAGGAATCGGAATCAAAATTAATTCCAAAAATTTCGGAATCGAATAGCCCTACTGAGCTGGTGAAGACGTGACAGGTACAAGAAAAATAGCCAATCAACAGAAAGATATCAGGGGAAATAAAGAAAAGTATAGTTCAAGAGAGAACCTTTAATTATTTTAGGCTAAGGAGTCAGACCTTTGTTATGTGATGGCCATACAAAAAATTGTGTTGTCTGTGGTTTCAAAATGCATTGTGGGTGTATGGAATGGCCTGGATGAGTGAGATTATGACAATAGTAATATATATTGTGAACTATCCCTTTAACCCTTGTGTCGTGTTCATATTTTTGTTATTCAGCCAGTGTTCGTGAGTCTGGTGGACCCGCTGCATTTTTGGGTTTTGAATTCAACACAATCAAAAAATTTAAAATACTCATCTGATGTTTACTTCATCCCAATTACAAGCAATATAAACAACATATATGGTTAATATTTTCTCTTTACCTTTATTAGATCACATTTAAGAATTGCAACCTCGTGTGGGAACGGCAGGGGTAGAAACAAAACTCACTCTTGCACTCTCTCACACTTACATACAATCTCTCTCTCACATGCTCGCACACACACTCACGCACACACGCACACACACACTCACTTGGATATCTGGTGTATGGTTACTCTCCATAGGCATAATGTTTTTTCTAATGTACAAATATCTTCTATCCCCCTACACTAACCCTACCCCTAAACCTACCAATCACAGAAAACTTTTGGATTTTTTTTTATTAAAAAAAAAAACACCATTTAGTATGTTTTAGTATGAGGACACAGATGTCGTCATAAACCATTACGTTGTAATACCCATGTCATTATACACATTTGTGTCCTCATAAACCATATACATGAACACACACACACTAACAGCAGGCCCTGACAGGAGGAGGACAGAGTAAAGGTACACAGGACCTACAATTTCCACACTTTTATTAGCCCCGATTAGGGGTGTAACGGTACACGTATTCGTACCGAACCGTTTCGGTACAGGGCTTTCGGTGCGGTGCGCGCGTACCGAACGGTTTCCGAATACTTAACGGTTAACAGTCAGCTTGTTTTAAGCGCGGAACACATTTCAATCGGAGTTCCCACACAAAAATATTAAGTATTCAGTCCATTTTATCACGAAATTCTAACGATAAATGACGTTTTGATGCTCTTTAATGTGTGACTGATCAGTGATCACTGAACATAGTTCCAATATCGTCAAAGAGGATTGATTGACTATTAGCATACAGTTTGGATTGGCGGTAAATCCATGCAGCCTAGCATAGATAAGAGCAGGAAGAGAAGCAATAACCCCCCTAAGGGCAAACAGAACAGAACCAACATAATGTATTTTCAGATATCATTAGTGTCAATGTTAAATGTACAAAATAATTCGGAAATTTAGTGTGATTCAAGGGGAATCAGAATACCAAATCCTGACTGGATGAGAAGAGGAGCTGGGGATGGAGGAGGGTAAATGAGCTCTGGAGAAACGTTATAGCTGCTGATAGTACTGAGGAGCTATATATATGCATGCTCTGATAGACATCGTAGGTAGACGTGATCAGCTGACAGACAGCTGATGCGAGCTTGACTAACTTGACCTGCCAGAACTGACGCTATATGCTTGATTTTTTGGTGAACTAACCCATTAAGACTTAAGTTAAAGGGATAGTTCACCCAAAAATGAAAATTCTGTCATCATTTACTCACCCTCAAGTTGTTCCAAACCTGTATGAGTTTCTTTGTTCTGCTGAACACAAAAGAAGACATTTAGAAGAATGTTTGTAACAAATCAGATAGAGCAACCATTGACTACCATAGTATGTTTTCCCCTGGTAGTCAATGGTTGCTCTATTTGCTTTGGAACCACTTGAGGGTGAGTAAATAATGACAGAATTCTCATCTTTGGGTGAACTATCCCTTTAAGAACTAGCATTGCCAACTGCAGTACGTCAAGGGGCCACCAGTCTTTTCATATCAAATTAGACCAATCTGCATTTTTATGTAACTGACTTAAAACAAGTTCTGACTAACATATAAAACTAGTCTTAGCAGTTTGTGTAACCATTTTTTTGACCATTTTTTAAAGGTGCTGAAATGGTGTTGAATATAAACAATACACATTCATAAACAATAATGTTCAGTGACACTATCTGTCAGCAACGTGGTATTATGTGCGTTCAGCTATTTTAGACTTCAGTGTTTTTCCTTTCGGTCAGCAGGATCTTGTTGTAAAACGCGCTGTGTACAGTGATTACTGATCCCTCATTACCTCCTGTACATAGACCTGAACAAATATTACTGACAGGTGCTACACTGAGTAACACAATCAGTTCAAACAAAGCAGAACATGTACAAGCCATATAGGGTCTGATTTCAGAGGTCTGCTCTATTTGAAACTGGTTTTATGACATCACGTCTGAAAAAAGAGAACAATGATGTTTAGGTAGCTGTAATGGGAGCCACAATGAAATCATACTCTTAATATGTCACTGAGTGAGCCATGAGGGACCCTTCAGAGATAAAAATCCATACGGAAGTTTGAATTAATTTCAATGTCAGGGGAGACCGGGAATGGTTGTAACATTTTTGACCTTTCTGTCTATATCTTAGAGTAGTACTTTTAAGCCAGTGTGTTCAATATGTGATTCAAACTAGTTACAAGTGTCTGCTATTAAATGACATAGCTATTATCTTTGCAAGACAAACAGAAAAAGTGTTGTTTCGATTCAAGGAAACAAGTTCTGCCAGAAAGACTCGGAAGAATAAATACTGTGACAATTATCCATTTATTAACAACCCAGCAAGCAATAAAGTACATTGGCATAGGCCCCGTCCGTAGCTCGCAATCTGAGGTTCCGGACTCTGCATATCCTGCCTGAAGACGAAGGCAGAGACCCATTTTTGAGTGTATTTGACCATTAATAAGCTGGGAAAAGGAGCTCATTTTTGCACTTGTATGTCAGAGGCGGCTTTATGACGGTATGTGTGTGTGCGTGCGCTTCAGATGCGAGCGCGAAATCTGCGGGAATTAGTAGAATTAATGTTATGTGCAACCCCGCACGAAATTCAGACCGATCACACCAATACTAACAAAAGTCCAGCAGGACACGCGTTCGCAATGTTCAGAGGATTAAACGGACTGAATGAGAGGAGGTGGGTGCGTGTCACTCGCTGTCGGTCGGAGAGGAGAGAGCGCAGCTGATATCGAAAATGAGTATTGTATCGTTTCAGATATTTCAGTATCGATACATAGCGAAATATTGATATTTTTGACAACACTAGTAGGCATACACACAGGTTCGAAGACTCGTTCTCTCGCCCCTACAGTGCAATTCGGCTAGGTGTACATCCACACTAAAATATCAAGGTGAAAGTCATCATAGCTTGCGTAGTATATACCCAGTCCCCAACCCAACTTTGAGAATAGATTAACGGCGATATTTTTTTTATCGCTCGATAAGAGTCTCACTTTAACGCAGCACGTTAACGCCGATAACGGCCCACCACTAATATATATATATATATATTGTAGCGTTTCGCTACTATAATAACCAGGCTTGTTCGATATCGTTCAAATAGGCTACTTTATTAATGAACTGCTGGGTTACTGTTCTGGCCACAACCCACGCCGTACACAACATGAGATATCACGCCGCGCTCTCAGTCCGAACTACCCGCTTCCTCCCTCAACTCTCCTTCTAGCCCCCCCCCGAACCTGGCTTTAACCCCACCCCTTAAAGTGAACAAGCACTAACCTTCTTATTAAATTAACAATGTGAACATCAACACTTTAACTAATGTTTTCCAGCATTTGAAATGACATTGCAATATATAAGATGTCTCTTATGCTCATCAAGCCTGCATTTATTTAATCTAAAATATAGAAAAAACAGTAGCCTAATATTGTGAAATATTATTACATTATGTTCTTTTTAACTTTTTATTAATCAAAGAATCTTGAAAAGAGTATCACAGTTTCCATCATTGACATTAAATCATCCTATTAGAATGATTTCTGAATGATCACGTGACACTGAAGAGTGGAGCAATGATGCTGAAAATCCAGCTGTGATCACAGGAATGAATTATATTTTAAAGTATTTTAAAATAGAAAACCATTCTTTTAATAATATTTCACAATATTGCTGTTTTTTATCAAATAAATGCAGGCTTTATGAGCCTAAGAGACTTCTTCCATAATGCTGCATAATCATCAAAAATGGTAATATAATAAAGTCCTTTCACGTAACCATTTCGCCAGCCTACACTTCACGTAATAGGCCTGTAGGTACTCGTGGCACTTGGGCTTCATTAACTTTGATAGTTTCATAAAATAGTAAATGGTGTAGCCTAGCAATATGCATAAATACAAGTGAATTTAACACTACTTACCATTAACGTGACTTTTGCTGCTGCATGGTTTTGTGCAGTGATTTGTTTGTTGTCAGTTAGCATCCATTTAGTCAGTGATGCATATGATAAAATGAGACAAACCGCAGGAAATCGTTCCACAAACGTTAGTTCGTCTGTCCATGTAATTTTCAACCGATTTATGAATAAGAACAGAAAATTACTGCTCCACTTCACATCACCCAATGGAATTTGAAACGTGTTCTGCCATGCAGATAACGATTGGTTGGTGTATATACATGACAAACGGTCATTGATGAATTGTGTAATATTTTAAAATATATAATATATGTAGATTTGTAATTAAATCAACACATTAGACTCTAGAGTCGTTTCCGAACAGTGTAAAATCAGCAGTTAATCAAAACGCATGCAACCCTAGCAAAGCGTTATGGCAACGCCTCAACAGAAATTGCCCGACTTTTGAGCCTTTCATTACTATTGTATACATTGTCATGTTATTACAATCACATTTATTTCGTTTTATTGACCACAATATTATTATTGATATTTGTCTGAGAGGGGCACTTTTGATCATTTTGAAAAAGGGCAACCCCCCCTCCTCTCTGCACGTGCCTGATTAGCAAGACAGGAGAAACTTTTTTTTTTAAATTACTGTACTGAACATGTAATTGGTCAGTTATTACTGTAAAACATGCAAATATAACGTCAACATTGAGTGTATGGAAGTATAATAAGCTGAAGACAGTCATAGAGATTATAGATAGATTTTCAATGCTTAGCAGTTGCTGGGTGATTGTTGGGGTGTTGCAATAATAAGTAAGGAATAATTGATGATGAGCCTTTGAATTATTAGAAAACTAATGCACACCCGCACAACTAATGTGCACAACTAATGTGGTCACGACGCGAAGCGGAGTGGGTTTTGGTTCTTTTGCTGTTGCCGGCTGTAAAGACATTTGAAATAACTGAAATCATTTAGTGGAGTGATATGGCTGTAATGCGGTCAATACCTGCCTTGAACTACTTTGTCATGCCTTTCCCTGAAAAGAATTGCACACCTTAGAATCAGATTCAAGCGTTCAACAGCCCCGTTGTATAATAATAATAATTATTAGTAGGCCTAGTAGAAGTAGTGCAACAATATTGTTATTAATAATATTTGTTAATATCAAAGAATAAGAATAATTTGATAAAATGTTATAATATTTTTTTATAATGAATAACTACAATACAAACAATAAAGCAAAATGCAAAGGAGGATAGCACTTATGTTGTTACAGGCTTTTTAAAAGAACAGCACCTGGCATGCACATCTCTTTTTTTATCGAACAACAATTGGCCAATAACAAATAATTAATGACATATATGAACAGCCCAAGAAACCACAAGCACCAGGGAACCTGTACAAAACATGCAACGTATTGCTTTAGAGCTGGACTTTGTGTGCTCATTATATATAAATCATATTAAATAATATTCACACATCACATCACCTCTTTGTACAAAAGCCTGGAAAAAGAACAGGCATTATGCAGCTGATTGTGACGAGCAGGTCATCCATCATCATTAGGCTGTTTCACACAGTCTGGAATTCAGCGATATGAAGTTGTCAATATTCATGCACGCAAATAAGTTAATAAGATCAACAACAAAAATAGATAAAATCTCTGCTGCATATGGATCCCCCACATCGGAGTCATCATTTATTCTGAAGATATGAATAATATCTTTCAAAATGCTTTTTAATTGCCAGCGTTATCATTATTCCATCTGTTTTTTTTTATTCTCAGAATAGTAACACTTAAGTATTACTTTAGGTACATTAAACTTTACTTTTCTTGTTTTATTGTGCACACAGCTAAGCCAAATAATGAGCATTAGATGAACATTGATGGATTTAAAATAGAGACAATGATATACAAACAGTATGTCATTTGAGGTTTAATGCAGTCTATATCCTATCATTACTGAAGCACTACTAAAAAGGGTTTTGGCAGCAGTCTATATGGCTTAATTGACTTGAACTTATGCTGTTTTGCCTGTGGATTCTAGGGAAAAGAAGCGTCAGTTTGCAGTAGAGGTGGAGTTTGGCTGAGGCCATTCAGCTTCAGTGAGGTTGACACAATGCAGGCTGGTGCTTTAGATGCTGCCTGTGTCCTCAGCTGTTTTCACTTAAACCTCATCTATCACTTCACTGGCTACACATAAAAGGAGACCGCTATAACTGCATCTGCGAGGCATCTGTGCTCATGTTTAAAGCAAGCTGTTTAAATGTGACTGAATTTTTTTTTAGGTAAATATATTTAATAAACAATCAATCAATAATCAACCAAATCAATTTTCTTTACTGATATTTCCTGTAGCTATGTAATTGAGAATATGTTCATTGCTGTGCCATAGACATTACAGCATAATTTTACAATCAATTTGTTTCTGAATAAGGTTTATAATTATTCAGACATACTGATGATCCCTCAACAATGCATGTTAGAAAAGGTTGCTCTCGCAGGTTTGATTTTGGATACAGTGTCACCATCTGGTGGAAAAAAAAATTCTTTATATTTTCATGCAAACTGCTGACTTTTGTAACATAATAAAACAGCGCTACCTAGTGAATCAGTCATTTATTCTAAGGGCAATTTATATATTTATATTATTTTTGCATCTCTGTTCTTGACCTGATTTTCCCCTTTCCATAATAATTAGATGATAAGAGGATAGTGGAGGTTGTGTAAAAAGGGATATGAAGTATTAAAAGAGTTAAGGACATGAACTCAGCAATTGGTGAAAGCATTTTCTGAAATACCACAGCTGAGATCAAACTTTTTCTTAATTAAACTATCTTGAGAGATTATTCTATTCCAAAAATGAAAATAATGTCATTCATTGATGCCTGCATAGCAATGACATTTCCTTTCTCAAGATCTAGTAATATACTAAAAACATATTTAAATCAATCCATGTGAGTACAGTTGTTCAATATTAATACTATAAAGCGACGATAATATTTTTGGTGCGGCAAAAACAACAACTAAATAACGACTTATATAGTGATAACCGATTTCAAAACACTGCTGCATGAAGCTTCGGAGTGTATCGAATCAGCGAGTCGATTCAGTGGTTCGGAGAGCCAAAGTCACGTGATTTCGGCAGTTTGGTGGTTTGACATGCGATCCGAATCATGATTCGACTCGCTGATTCGATACACTCCGAAGCTTCACGAAGCAGTGTTTTGAAATCGGTTATCACTATATAAGTCGTTATTTAGTTTTTTTGGCGCACCAAAAATATTCTCGTCGCTTTATAATATTAATATTGAAGCACTGTACTCACATGAACTGATTTAAATTGGTTTTTAGTACATAATGGATCTTGAGAGTGTAAATTGCTTTGCTCCCTATGGAGGCCTCACTGAGCCTTCAGATTTCAACACAAATATCTTTATTTGTGTTCCGAAGATGAACGGAGGTCTTACGGGTGTGGAACGGCATGAGGGTGAATAATAAATTACACTTTTGGGTGAACTAACCCTTTAATACAAACAAGCAAGCAAAAGCCTTACATTTAAGTTAAACCAAGCCCTTTCCATTATTTACCAGTACAAGGGACATTTTTAGTGGGAAGTGCAGTGATAAATCTCAAAACAATCCAAACTCTGACACTCCTTAGCAAATAGTACACTTGTTAATCTGTGAGTACTATGACTGCTGAGAAGTAGTTTGGTGTCATACTGAGATTCTGACACAGCTTTTTGAACTTGAGAAAACGTCTCGTGTTATGTATATAACCCTTGTTCCCCGAGAAGGGAACGAGACACTGCGTCATCGTGTGATGACACTGAATGAAATCAAACACTGAATGAAATGTGAATGAAATCAAGCCAATCTGATTGGTGGTGCGTCATGACGTAGTAGATGACGGCATACCCGGAAGATACAAAGGGACGCTGATGCAAACACACGGCAGCTTTACCGCGATGAAGCGAGCGCTCTGACCGTGATGGGTGTGGCGACGAGACGCAGTGTCTCGTTCCCTTCTCGGGGAATAAGGGTTATATACATAACCCGAGACGTTCCCCTTCGAGGGAACTCGCACTGCGTCATCGTGTGATGACACTTTGGGAACATCCGGCCGCCTCGCAAACCTCCTGAAGCGAGGCACCAGAGAGGAGTGCCACCGAGGAGGCCATGCTCCTGGTAGAATGAGCCCTCACAGCCATGGGTGAAGGCAGATTGTGCACCCTATAAGCTGTGGCTATAGCCTGGACAATCCAGTTGCTGATCGTCTGAGTAGACGCAGGCAGCCCTCTCTTGGGTGAGCCAAACCACACCAACAATTGGTCTGACCTTCTCCATTGGGAAGACTTCTCCAGGTAGATTTTAAGTGCTCTGACAGGACAGAGCAAGTGAAGTCTCCCCTCTTCCGCCGTCAGGTGGGGAGGAGGATGGAAAGCCTGAAGAACCAAAGACCGAGCCACCTGAGATGGCACCTTGGGTATATACCCCGGTCTAGGGTGCAAGATGGCCTTAACTCCGCCAGGGGCAAACCAAGGCCTGGAGATCTCCCACCCTCTTGAGAGAGGTAATGGCAAGGAGAAAGGCCACCTTGAGGGTCAGGTTCTTCGGCTCAGCCTGCTCCAGTGGCTCGAAGGGGGCCTCGGCCAGCCCTTCAAGTACCACCGCCAGGTCCCAGGTTGGGACTCTGGAATGAGCCGCCGGCCTCATCCTCCGGGCCCCACGGAGGAACTGTACAACCAGAGGGTGCTTCCCCAAGGGTCCCTCACCTAAAGGTGCGTGGAAAGCCCCAAGGGCAGCCACGTACACCTTCAGGGTGGACAGGGTAAGACCATAAGAGAAGCGATCTTGGAGGAACTCCAGCACTGAAGCCACTGGGCAGTTAACTGGGTCCACCTCATGCTCTCTACACCAAGTGGAAAAGACGTTCCACTTGAGGCTGTACAGTCTCCTGGTTGAGGGAGCTCTAGAACTGAGCAAGGTCTCGACTACCTCTGCTGACAGGCCCGCCTCTAGGTACTGAGCCCCCTCAGGGGCCAGACCCAGAGGCTCCATAACTCCGGCCGGGGGTGAAATATTGTGCCCCCTGCCTGCGAGAGCAGATCCCCCCTCCTCGTCTAGCAGAGCTATAATGTCTGAGAACCATGCTCGAGTGGGCCACCGGGGTGCTACTAAGAGCAGGCTGATGCCCTCCCGGCGGACCCGCTCCAGAACTCGTACAGACGTAGCGTACAGACGTAGCCTCGGCCACGTCTGCACCATGGTGTCCAGCCCTAATGGGGCTGGATCCTTGAGAGAGAACCACAGTGGACAGTGGGACGTCTCTCGAGACGCGAACAGGTCCACTTCCACTGGGCCGAATCTCTCGCACATGGTCTCCACCACCTCTGGGTGGAGCCGCCATTCCCTGGGCCTCAGCCCCTGCCTCGACAGGACGTCTGCTCCCAGATTCTGGTCCCCAGGGATATACATCGCTCTGAGAGACGATAACTTCCCCTGGGACCACAGGAGGATTTGTTGCGCCAGTCTGCATAGAGGGCGCGACCTCAAACCCCCCTGGTGGTTGAGATACGCGACAACTGAGGTGTTGTCCGAGCGTATCAGGACATGGTGGCCGCGGAGGTCCGGGTAAAAGCTCCTGAGAGCTTTGTAGACCGCCAGCATCTCCAGGCAGTTGATGTGCCATGAAGAATGCCGGGTCTCCCACCGACCTCTCGCAAAGCGGCCGTCCATGACCGCGCCCCAGCCAGTGAGGGAAGCGTCTGTTGAAATGGCTCTCCGGCAACATGACGCTCCCAACACTGGCCCCTGGGACAGGAACCAAGGTTTCCGCCATATGACGAGGGAACGAAGGCATTTGCGCGTTACCCTGATCATACAAAACGGATTTCCCCTCGGGGAAAACCCCTTGGCCCTCAGCCACCACTGTAGGGGTCTCATGTGCAGCAGACCAAAAGGTATCACGTTGGCTGCTGCTGCCATGAGTCCCAGCAGTCTCTGAAACTGCTTCACAGTGAGGCTGTGGCCTGGCTTCACTCTTGAGACCATCGCCAGTATGGACTCCACGCGCGCAGGGGATAACTGAGCCCGCATCGACGTGGAGTCCCATACAACTCCCAGGAACGTAGTCCGCTGGGAGGGCGTCAACACGCTCTTCTTCGTGTTGAGTCTCAGCCCCAAGCACCTTATATGGGCCAGAACGACATCTCGATGCCGAACTGCCATATCGCGCGACCTGGCCAAAATGAGCCAGTCGTCGATGTAATTGAGTATACGGATGCCCTGGAGTCTCAGAGGAGCCAGTGCTGCATCCATACACTTCGTAAAGGTGCGAGGGGAGAGTGCCAGACCGAAGGGAAGAACCCGATATTGGTATGCTTCGCCCCCGAAAGCGAACCTCAGGAACTTCCTGTGACATTGAAGGATGGAAATATGGAAGTATGCGTCCTTTAGATCTATCGTGACGAACCAGTCCTCGGACTGGATCTGACTCACGATGGCTGGAATTGTGAGCATCTTGAACCTGAATCTCCTCAGAGACCGATTCAAGAGTCTGAGATCTATTATTGGACGCAACCCCCCATCCTTCTTGGGAACAATGAAGTACCGGCTGTAGAACCCGGACTCCCTGTCTGCCAGAGGAACCCGCTCTATGGCTTCCTTGGCTAACAGGGCTTGTACTTCCTGTTCCATAACCCGAACCTGCTCAGGGCCGACCACAGTCTGGACCACTCCCTGAAACTTCGGGGGAGGGAAACCGAACTGAAGCCTGTACCCCCATTCTACAGTCTGCAGGACCCAAGTAGACACACTCGGAAGGCGAGATCACGCACCGAGATAATCTACTAAGGGAACCAGCCTCTCGAGGCTGTTCTCGGGTGTTAAATGAGACTCGTTCTCGACCCCCTGAATCGGTTGACCGGCAGGGTGAAGCCGAGAACGGAGCTCTATGGGCGCACACGCTCGCTGGCCGGTCGCAAGTCCTTCCGGAGGCGACGAAGGCAGTGAGCGTGCGCGGGAAACCAGTGAGGCCTGAAGCGTCATGGACGGCAGGATCCCAGCACTGATTTCCCGAGAGCTCTGGGGGGAAAACGAGGGTCCAGCCGCAGCTAGGACCGCTTTGTGGTAGCCTTCTTCGCTGAAGGATGGTCCTCAGATCGACCCTAGGCTCTGAAGGCTTACCACGAGAGTGCCGCCTCTTTTGCCAAGCTCCCTCAGGAGGGGCGCGAGAAGCGACGCTCTCTTTTTGCACCTGTCGGTGCGAGGAGGAGCTACCTGACGGCTGAGGCTGCCTTTGCTGGACAGCCTTCCCCGGGAGCCAAAACGGCGAGGGAGGTACTGCTGGAAGGCCGCCGCCTGCTTTTTCACCTCCTGGAACCTCTCGACCACGGTGTTAACCGCGCCGCCGAAGAGGCCAGAAGATGTCTCTCCGCAACCACCAGACCAGCCATGGAGCGGCCGATGTTGCGGGCCGTCTCCTTGGTGATCCGGAGAGACAAATCGGTGGCCTTCCGCAGCTCCAGGATGTCGTCCGGAGACGGACCCTCCCCCTCGTCCAGCTCCTTGAGGAGGTCGGCCTGATAGGCCTGCAACACCGCCATAGTGTGCAGACAACTACCAGCCCACCCAGCCGCCCTGTAAGCCCTACCCACCAGCGCCGAAGTGTCCCGGCATGGCTTGGTGGGTAGCACCGGGGCCTTGACGGACGAAGCGGCCTCGGGAGAGAGGTAGCTCACGAGAGCATCCTCCACCCGAGGCAGCGTCCCATAACCCTGCTCGGCCGCCCCCAGCACATTCCCAAATTCAAGTGCTTGAGGGGAGGAAAGTCTGGCCGAGTAGGGTTTTTCCCAGGATCTACACAACTCATTGTGCAGATCCTGGAAAAATGGCAGGCCCCGGCGTGGAGGTTGAGACCCACGCTTGAAGAACCTTTCATCCAGCTTACTGGGCGGCTGAATTTCAGGCTCCTCCTGTGGCCATTCAATGTTTAATTTGGCCACAGCGCGGGTCAAAACCTCCACTAGCTCCTCCTGAGCGGGTGCGTGACGCAATGGCTGAGCTTCCACGTCACCCGCCTCGATGCTCCGCCCATCTGACTCCTCGGAGCCGGACAGCTGAAGCATCGGGTTCTCCGCCTCGCGGGAAGAAGCCGCATCGCGGGCTTCCGCACGGGGCGGGAGAACATCGGAATCCTCGGACGAGGATAGGGAAAGTGCCTCAGCAGTCCCATATCCCGTCGCGAGGTCCCGTTGCTATCCCCATGATCTGCGGCGCCGCCGTGCCTCGGCAGTGGCGGGCCCAGATCCCTGGGGCTCGCGGGCTTGGCCGGTCTCATCGAACACGGCCAGCCGTGAGCGCAACACCCTGAGCGGCAGCAATTCACACTCGCTACAGGCGGCTCCCTCGAGAGCCGCCCTAGCGTGCTGCACGCCCAGGCATTGCACACACATTAGATGTGTGTCCGTGCCCGAAATGAAACGCGGACACGGATGCACACATCTGTTAAACTGAGCCATCTCACTTGCTTAGTGTAACGTGGGTAGACAAACAACACCAAATAGACAGAGACAAAAACACAGAGCCCGTGCGTGCTTTGGCGTGCTCAGTTGGGGACACTATATTTTTCAACTAAACATCGAAATAAATCTAATTAATAAACTAATTTAACCATGTAAACTAAATTACTGATCTAATTATTGATCTAAAGCCCACACTGTCACCGTATGGAAATTGAAATGAACTGATGACATCAAATGGCTATACAGCTGAATAAAATTAGGCTGCATTATTTTGCTGTTTAACACTGTAAAGCTGCTTTGAAACAATCTACATTGTTAAAAGCGCTATATAAATAAAGTTGACTTGACTTGACTTGACTTCAGCTGAAGAGCGAAAAGCTGCCGTGTGTTTGCATCAATGTCCCTTTGTATCTTCCAGGTATGCCGTCATCTACTACGTCATGACGCACCACCAATCAGATTGGCTTGATTTCATTCATACTTCAGATGCATAACGCTGAGGGCGTTCCCAAAGTGTCATCACACGATGACGCAGTGCGAGTTCCCTCGAAGGGGAACTATTAACTAACAGGAGGACAATTTATATATTTACAGTTGTGGTCAGAATTATTGGCACCCCTGGTAAATATGATCAAAGATGGCTGTACAAATAAAACTGCATAGTTTATCCTTTTTATCTTTTATTCAAAACATTCACAAAAATCAAACCTTTCACTGAAGAATTGAAAGTGGGGGGTAAATCACATTATGAAATAAATGCATTTCTCCAAAATACGAAGGCCATAATAAATTATTGCCACCCTTTTATTAAATACTTTTTGCTACCTCCTTTTGCCAAGGTCTGAGTTTTCTCCTACAATGCCTGATGAGTTTGGAGAACACCTGACAAGAGATCAGAGACCATTCCTCCATACAGAATCTCTCCAGATCCTTCAGATTCACAGATCCATGTTGGTGCTTCTTCTCTTCGTTCACCCCACTAATTCTCTATAAGGTTGAGGTCAGGGAACTGGGATGGTCATGGCAGAAGCTTCATTTTGTGCCCAGTGACACATTTGTGTGTTGATTTTGATGTTTGTTTTGGATCATTGACCTGATGGAAGATCCAACCACTGCCCGTTATCAGATTTCTAGCAGAGGCCGTTAGGTTTAGATTTTTTTATCTGTTGGTATTTGCTAGAATTCATGATACCATGTACCTGGACAAGATGTCCAGGACCTCTAGCAAAAAAAACAGGCCCACAACATTAAAGATCCAGCTGTAGGTTTAACCGTGGGCATGGGGTACTTTTTATCCCTGTTTGCACCTAACACATCTGGTGGATGAGCAAGAAGTATATTTCTTGAAACCCTCCCTAACAACATGTGGTAATGTAGTATTTTTTTTTTTTTTTTTTTTTGGCTTTCTGACCCCAAAACTAATCTCTGCGATTCTCCAGCTGTGATCTTTAGAGAGTCTTTTTTTTTCTCTATTCTTTCCTTAATAATTAGATAAGAGGATAATGGAGGTTGCGGGAAAAAAAGGGATATGAAGCATTAAAAGAGTTAAGGACATGAACGCAACAATTGGTTTTCAAATAAACATTTTCTGATATGCCACAGCTGAGATCAAACTTTATCTTGAGAAAATAATTGAAAAAATAATTAAACACATCAAGTACAATACATCAGTATTAGTTTGAAAGTGATTAATACAAACAAGCAGACATTATATTACAGGTTCACTTCCTGTAATGCATCATATTGCATTAGCAGATAATCTTAAAAGCACACTGCATGGAAAGCCTACAGAACTTATCTAAAAAGATGCACAAAATGCAGATAAAAACATTTAAGCACTGGCTAATTGTCACAGATCTATGAGAGAGGACTCAAATCGCAGAATGAGTGTAACAGGTTTATTAAACAAGACAACACACGGGACGAGAGATGGTGGGTGAGCAGGTGACAACAGTCCAAACAGTCGGCAGGGAACGAAGCACAATGACAGGCAAGCTGAGAGAGTGCCCCCTGAGACCAGCCAAAAATGTGAACAGGCTGGTGTGCACATGTAGATAGACTCACGGGGCATGATCAGGCACTGCACCGGTCTTGCTGCTTGGCAGAGAGAGGAAGCAGCCAGAGAAGCTCAAGCTGGACAGGACTGGAACAAAGAGGAGACACAGCAAACACAAGACAAGACAAGGTAGATGGCAGAAACTAATGCTTAGCAATAACTAGAGAAACTACTACTCGCAAACAACTAATTGCAACAGCAAAACAAACTCACACACTGGCACAATGCATAACAAACTGGCAAAATATGAGGAAAAGAAAGCACATTATAAAGGGAGCTGAGAACATGAGGAACCGGTGACAACACTCAAGACTAAGAGGGATTCGTCAAGGCTTAAACAAAAGGGTGGACAAGAGGAGCACATGAAAACACAAACAAAGACAAAGCCATGTGCTGACAAACAACACACACATGATAGAGACAAGACTGACAGAACTGTCAGAGGAGAACCCTGACAGTGTTAGCTGATAATGCAAGATAGTGACCACTTTAAAATGCTGAAAATATATACAGGACAGGTATTTTTTGAGCAAAATAAAAATTACTTTATCATTCACATGCAGACAATGGATAATCATATGTTAAAATATCTGAGCAAACCAAATATGTTCAAAATACGTTTCTATTTTACACTATTTTCTTAATATAAGAAACACCTAAATGCTTCACTGATACTCTTCATTGTATCAACAATGAACTCATATAAATGCCACATGCAAGTCTACATGCCAATAAAATCATGAATACTCTAAAATAATTTCCGGAAACATATAATGTGCATTAGCTTGTTTCAGCTTGAGTCTGTGTTAGAAATTGCGGAAGAACTGGAGGGAAAGCTCGTATCCAAGAAACATGGTTGCGCACATTGGAAATCCTCTGATAGCATTCACAGTCGCCCCACGAAAGAAAACCTGCATTGGACATTGACAATAAAATGAAAAAACAAAACAAAAGCATCAGTATTATATTCACATTTCACAAAACTCTGAATTTAAACATAAACAGCATAAACAGCTGATCTCCATAAAATGACTTCAGTTGGTGTTTTGTATGTATGTAACAGAAAGTGAGACTGGAATTGCGGACAAATAGTTTCAGCTGTTCAGAATCGATACTTTGCATTTATCTGCACTTTGATCTTTGCAAACCTTTTACATTCACAAAGCTAACACTCTACATGAAAGTTAATATTGGAAAAGCATAATGGGGCGCTTTCAAGATTACAATCTTCTTTAGATGTAATTACATGAAGCACATTTAATAGGTTACCTGACCAAACCTGTTTGACAGTGTACTTGTTTCTACTTCTACTTTCGTAACTGTTTAGCAGCTGTTGTAACTATCCCTGCATTTGCTGCATAAACACTTTGTTTTGAACCTTACTCAAACAAAAGATGTTTAACATCCATCAGAAACTTACATGTATTCCCTCTGTCTTGTAACTTTGCGTAATGCAATGCATAATGCCCTTGTATTTCCTCTGCTGCATGGCATCCGCTTGCAACCTGCTTTTCACCACGTCCGCAGGTGTGGCAGTGACCCATGAGATGGATCCTGTGGAACAACAGCATAACCACAAGTGAAATCTCATTTAGAGTGTCCTTAAAATGCTTGACTCCCACTAGTTTCATATTTAGATTGGACCAGGCCCTTCCCATAATTCACCAATACAAAGGACATATTAGTAGGAAGTACAGTGATAAATCTCAAAGCAATCCAAACTCTGACACTCCTTAGCAAATAGTACACTTGTTAACCTGTGCATGACTGCTGAGAAGAAGTTTGGTGTCATACTGAGGATCTGGCAATTTTGAAACAATTTTGGAATATAGCTGTGTTTTTGGAAACAGACTTAAAAACACTACATCTGGTGTTGAAAAGAAATAAAGTGCATCTTGTGTTTCTTTACACTCTTGAAAGTAAAGGCTCTAAAAGTTTTTTTTTTCCAAAACCAAAGCCATTGAAGAACCATTTGGGGTTCCCCCAAAAAACTTTAAGTGAACAGTTCTTAAAAGAACCATTTTTTCCCTTGGTGTGAACAGCATCTTTGTGCAATGGAAAAGTTCCATGGGTTTTAAAGGCTTTTCATGAAACTATTGATGCCAATAAATAACCTTTATTTTTAAGAGTGTAGTAAGCGTCACATTCAGGCAAGAAAATAATAGCTCTCTTAAACCTAGTGAACTAACACTAACTATTTTCGTTTTTATGCATTGCAACAAGGTAAAAAAACAAACAAACATCTAAGATGGCAGACCAAGGAAGAAAATGTTGATTATATATATAATTCATGAACTAGTATAATTAATTAAAACAATAGTGCAATATATTTCAAAAGTACTATTGTTGGACTATGTTATTAATTTAGCAACATGCTAACATTAAATTCTATTGAAATCTACTTCAAATCAGTCACTTATTAGGTTCCACTTTGGTTAAAAGCCAGCTGTCTGTGTAGGCAGTAGATAGCAGCTACTAGTTTTTGGAACAGAACTTTCAACTCGTGTCTCATTTACCTGCTAAACCTCCTGCTAGCCAAATGGAGCAGGGATGAGGGGGGCCATTGCCATCAGGATTCAGCCAGTTACAGAATAATGAGTATGGTATGAAGTACAATGTATAACCAGGTACATCCCGCAATATCATGGCTCCCGCTCCCCGGTAGAGCCCTTGAATGCCCTCGTTCTGCAGGACAGTACTAATGCAGTGCAGTGGCCCTCTGTACATAGACTGGGACTGAATTCCCATTGACCGAAGAGGGACACTCCCATTTCCAGCAAGGTTAAAGTTCTCTGAAAACACACAAAGCAGTACATGAGTAATACTGTGTGTATTTTTATAGACTTTCTTTAAACAATTGTTAATTTCCTTGGAAATGATTAGCTTTCAGAATGTCATTACCAAGGAATTATTTTCTTTAACCCTTTCACGCATAGAGGTCACTACATTGGACATCTACATAAAAAGCCATTTTCTTGCATATGCATGGGTTTTGATGGCATAGTTGCACATCAACCACTAAAGTGGACACTAGTGCATCATCCTATACACTGCCACCAAGTGGCAAGCCTTTGTATGTGTAAATCTTTTTTCCTCCAAACCAACATTGCCAATGTCCAGTCAGAAATGCCCAGTTGCTCTGGAAAATCCATCCTTTTTTTCTATCTTAGAAGACTCTTGCAGGACATCTAAGGAGTCATATCATTGTTGAATTTTCCAAGTATTGATTTTAGATTGGGAGGAAATTCTGCTTAGTTATCTGTGTATTACAGAAACTTTCGAGTTCAGTAATCTGTTACCAAGCAGCCAACGACACACAAGCAGCTGCTGTGAAGTAAATGCTAGAGATTAAAATGAAGAAACAAAATTAAGAAACAAAGACTAAGTGCTGCAGAAAGAGAAGTTTTGACAAGCTTGGTAGAAAAGGCAAAGCCTATCACTCTATTTCATGGGAGTCTGTAATTATTTATCAGTGTTTTTTCATCAAAGTACAGCACATCATTGAGGTGTTCAGAAAGTATTTCCACCCTCAAACATTGCTGTTTGTCATCATTATCAGATAGCTATTGTTATGTGATTTTTACAGTTGTCTTTCAAATGATTTTGAAGTTAGGACACCAGTGGGGTTGTCCTAAAGTTGAGACATTAGGATGCTTCTGTAATACCCTTTTCCTATCCGTAGTTAAGATGAGAAATGTTATTCTATAATAGCTAAATAAGGTCCTAACTGAAATTGCCATGGTTTACCAAACAGGTAAGATAGGATTTTAAAGTTAGGATCTTTCTGTAACACCTTCCACTAAATTGGGCATCATGCAATACTAGCTACATTTCAGCTACAGTTCATAGTATACTATTATGTCGTGACCTAATGGTTAGAGAGTCGGACTTGCAACCCAAAGATTGCAGGTTCGAGTCTCAGGTCCGGCAGGAATTGTCGGTAACTTTTTTGGCTGTAGATAAATGTATTTGTGTTATTAGATAGTAATTTGCAGTTACGTCAAAAGTTACTTGAACGCGTAATGCACATTAATTGTAATGTGTTACTTTACACGTTACATCAAAAAGTAATCTGATTACGTAATGCATGTTACTTGTAATGCAGTACTTTACTCGTTACAGTCAAAACGTAAACTGATTATGTAATGCACATTACTTCTAATAAGTTACTTTACTTGTTACATCAAAAAGTAATCTGATTACGTAATGCACATTACTCGTAATGCACTACTTTACTCTTTACATCAAAAAGTAATCTGATTACCTAATGCATGTTACTTGTAATGCACCACTTTACTCATTACATCAAAAAGTTATCTTATTGCGTAATACACATTACTTGTAATGCACGACTTTAAATTACTTTAAATTACTATCAAAAAGTAGTCTGATTACATAATGCTAGTTACTTGTAATTCCTTACTTTATTCGTTACATTTGTTTTTAAAATATAATTAGTATTATATTTTTTGGGTCACACTTTAAATTAGGGTCCAATTCTCACTATTAACTAATACAAATGATTAACTATGAGTACTAATAAACAGCCAATATCCTATGCATGCTAATAAGCAACTAGATAATAGTGAGATTTGGACCCTAAACTAAAGTGTTATATTTTTCACATGATTTTATAAAATGTTATTAATTGGTTTGTTAAATACACACAGTATGACTGTGCTATTACTGTATTATGTTTAATGTTTCTCTTCAGTTGCAAACATAACAGATATCCACTTGAGTGGACGCATACTGTCCACTCAAGTGGATATCTAAAAATCTCCTTGTAAAATATGTGCAAAAAGTTTTTCATGCCCTAAGAGCAAAAAAAAAAAACTCTTGACTATGGTTATCATAATTCATGCATGAAGGGTTAGCTCCAGGGTGCTATAATGTTAAGTCTCTATAGCTTACCTGCAAGAACAGGTTGGGTTTGCATCTGCAGTCTAATTTTGACAAGGTCAACAGGGGCGCCCACCCCCACCGAAACCAGACCGGTCAACATGCTCGCTACGGTCAAATCAAGCATGCTGCAAGGGTGTCTACAGTCACCATAACGATATCTGCTAATGAGGCGTTGTGTGTTGCTGAAGAAGCCGAACACCATAGAGTTATAGAGGGTGATGCTAGCCAGTGGAAAGGACAGGCCTTTGAAAAACCCTGTAACCTGAGACAACACAAAAGAGAGAGAGATGTCTTTGTCATGGGTTGTTTTGTTTCCAAGTAAAAAAAAGTCTTTTCATACCATAAATGGGGTAATTTTTGACATGTTGTCCATCCCAGGGACAACTGGAAACATCATGTGCCCTGTGAGTTTGTTACTTTGGTCAATCCTAACTGTTTATATATATATATATATATATATATACAATTAAGTAAAAAATAGGATGGTTTTTTTTTTTTTTTTTCATTTTACTACTTGCTTGAGTGGATGTTGCCATTTTTGTCATATCCCAAGATGCTGCAACATTTTACATGAACAATTGGGAATTTATTAGGAATTTTATATTTTTTTCCCAATTATCAGGTTTTAACTTATTGGTTATTTTTTTTATTGAAATAATTGTTTTATTGTGTTTTCAATCATCCTGTAGGAAGTGACGTCATCTCTGTAAGGAAGTAGTATGATATTAACATTTGATAACAGGATGAAAAAACTATAAATGTCTAATCTAAAATCTAACTTCAAGTTAACTTAAGTGTCAATCTCTGAACAATGGCTGACTTTGAATCTTTGTTTTCATCTGGATCCATGCTGTAATAGCCATCTTTCCATTATGTAAATGAGTTTTCATATACTTTATAAAGTTTAAGAGCCTGAGAAAAGTATATCTCTAAAGGTAGTGCAAAACAGGAATGGCTCAACAAATACAAGGTCTTAATTGTGATACAGTTATTGAGGAAAACAAAAACAAAAACTTAGTTTTATAAATAATTAATTTATAAAGATGTAAAATCTTACATTTTCCTTTTTGTAGATTGATACAACACAGTGGAGAGTATTCTTGTATTCTTTTCCAGTTTGTAAACGAGTCTGTAAAAGAGCACACATAATTTGTTTTCATTATTCCCTGGGTTGGCACATTTCCTAACCAATACATTTTATGCCATCCCAGTGGGTAAAAAAGGACAATAATGCCTTATGAAGTCACTTGGAGTATAAAACCTTTAGAAAGGGAATATAAATACATAATATAATTAATTATAAATATATATAGGCTGATAAATAATATCTAATCTTACATTTGTACAAATCCTACCTTGACTGTGTCAAGCGGATGTCCTACAATCACACTGGATGCTCCTGTAACAATAACAGTGAAATACGTTCAAAATGTTGCAAATTAAGTGTACAAAGACAATGATTATGATAGATGCATACTGCATAGCTTTGTAGGAGGCTCTTCTTGCAGAACACAGTGTCCGTTTTCATGAATAAGTTATTGTTTTGAACATTTCATGGTGGATGGGCATGCACATTAGGGCTTTACAGAACACATTCTTCCTTGAAATAACACAAAAAACCAAAACCCGTTTTTTTCCCCCACCAAAGTCTCAGAAATGTTGAACAACTTGCCAAAACACGAAATCAGCGTTGGTTGCAAGAGCGCGTAACTATAGTTTAATAGGCTACGTGTCTGGAGAATGACTAGATAGCCTACAAGAAGAAAAAAAAATATTTTTCAAAATGCAGATAATATCGCTTAAAACAGTTTAAAAAGTGGTAGTTTAATTGAAATGTACAAATCTGTTTGTATCCAACGCGAGGACAATAGCTAGACTAACTTCATGAAAAAAATGTTGGCTAGCCTACCGTTCGGTAAAGACGCATAAATACATAGCCTACTGTTAAATTGCACAATACTCTGCGAAAATGTATGGTTGGGGGTAGTTTGCAATGTTAAACAAACAAACTTTTTTTTTCTTTCTACAAAACATGCAAAACAAATAAAACTCACCTCCAATCCATCCTGCTAAGAAATCATCCAAATGAAAGATTGTCATTGTAAAGACTGAATCTACACTGGAGATCTCCACATAAGCGTCGGCATCGATGTTGAATGTTGACGCTAAACGTTCGGAAGCCCATTTAACAGTTCGTCAGATCGATAAAAACAAAGGTAACTTCAGCCTCATCCACACATTTAAATCGGTGAGGAGGAGTATATGAGGGCGTTGCAGACATACGAAAATAGATTTGTCCACCAACACCCTAGTGAGCTGATTAAAACCATTTGCTGCAGACATATTTCTCACTATTGTGTAATGTAATGGTTATAGTGCGTGAATCTTTATCATGTGACTCTTTAACGTGGCTGCGGAGTTCCTTTATATATAAGGAATGCCTGGAATGTGGTGGTGTCCATGACTCACATCTGAACCATAAATCCAATATGTTTTTCACAAACCACCAACGTTCTCTTGAAAATAATGCTTAATTTATATATAAATGATAATCTTGACAGTTGTTTACGCTCCCATCAGCCAAGTCCTTGACATGAAACCATAGGTTGAAATGTAAACAGACCTTCTGTAAATAACATGCTTGGAAAGTTTTCAGTTATATGGAAACTTTTGTATGTGGACTATACAGTTACGAGGAGTACCATGGAACACAATAAAAAAATAAAACTCACTAAAACTGAAAATGTAGTTGGTGCCTTAAATCAAAATGATACCAAAGGTACAACCAGCAGTTAGTTCATTGCACCTTTCCGACAACTTTCAGTTTAATGACTCTGATTGAAACTGTTTATCTCATAGATTCAAGTCAATAAATGACAGAAATTAGTGTGGAATTATTGTGGACTGGTATAGGTCTGTTGCTGTAATACCTGATGGAAATTTACAGTACAGATGAAAATCCTCTCTTGTGTAAACTGAAATCACATTTTCTTCATTGTGTAATATATTGTTGATTCACATGCTCTCCAAAAAAGTGTGTGACTCAGACAGAAAATGGACCCTACGACATTTAGTTGTAAACCCAAGTTCTCAGAACTTCCGTAATGTTTAGGAAAGGTTATCTCAACGTTTACAGAACATTCAGAAATACTGTTTTCATAACTTAATAGGGCTGTTAGAAAAACAAGTTAGCTGGAAAATAGACCTATTTTAATTGGGGTTAAATGGGTGTATAAAGAGAGCGTTAGAGTAACAATGGCAGGTTTACCACACAGTGTATTATAATGGTGCAGTCAAAAAGGCAGAACATCTGGTTTAATGTTTTGTTTGACTATTTGGCCGATTGTGACTATTCATTAATTCACTCATAGCAATAAAGTCGTATCGTATGGGCCATTTAAGCATTGTCACCTGACCTGAGATGGGTGGCGCCGTGAGGCAATCCACTCATGCATTGCAGCAATCCTTGTCCTGGCTGCTTTGAAATGCAAGTTTGGGGAATAAAAGGTTTTTTAAGGATTTTAACAAGGGTGATTCAGGTCTCTGATTTAGTATCTTTGAGCACAGCTATTGTTGTGATCAAGTGATCAATATTTAACCACACAACACAGCCGTCTTATCACGGCATACTGGATTGCATGCAAGGTACAGAACGCTCCGTCTGTCTGTGCAAATAACTGACAAGGCAGCTAAAATGTACTTGTACTCATTTTCATGCACTACAAGAGGTCTCCTGTGCATCTGTTGTAGACTTGACTACTGATGAGGATTTGTTTGGGTGTTAAGAAGAGGCTTGGCTGCAAATTCGGTCAAACGTCAGCAGAATAAATTAAAAGCCAACAATGCATGAACAAAACAAAGTCTTTGTTTCTGACACAGAATGAGTAGTGCATGCCTGGGAGAGCCTGGTAGATTGCAGCCTTCAGATGTTTTTTCTTAAGCTTTCTATTTTGGATAGAAAAAAAGCTGTAAAAAGTTGTTGGTCTGAGGTGAACTGAGTAACAAACAAGTACTGTAAAATAGGCTGGGCATTTTCTTTTGAATTTGTCACATTCGCCAGTTTCAGGTCTGGATCACTTTTTTCCCCCAGGAAAAAATTTACATGACTAAAGAAAAAAATGTGCATGATACTTCTGGTTATAATTCATTTCAGAAGGCTGAGCATTCTTGTTGGTCAGGTTTCTTTGAGTCTGCTGAAATTAGAAGTTGGCCAGGCCAAGGTCTCTGGTTTCAGTGCAAATGAAAGATGAAGGGCCCTATTTTAATGATCTAAGCACATGGTCTAAAGCGCACAGCGCAAGTGCACTTAGGGCATGTCCGAATCCACTTTTGCTATTTTAACAAGGAAAAAAACAGCCGGCGTACCCGGTGCATGGTCTAAAAGGGTTGTTCCTTGTGTGAAATAAGCAGAGTGTACGTGCATTGTGGACCTGCCTATAATACTAACATGCTCTTTACATAACACAAACAATACTGCGCTGCTGACTTTAGACCAGGTTTCGGTTGGTCAATGGCGCAGTCAATATGAGCTGCCTTAAAATAGCAACTCGCCAACAATGCACCTGAACACACCTCGTTTTCAGACCAGCATGCCCATGGGCACACAAATGGACGCAAATGCATTTGATATTTAAACAACGTGGAACAGGACGTGAAAATTAAAACTTGCAAAAAACATTGCGCCGGGTGTATGATAGGGCCCAAAGTCTTTATAACCAACTCATGTGAACCCTCTTGGCCCACTGACATTAAAGGGGTTATAAATTAAGAAATAAAATTTTCATTGATCTTTTGACATATAAGAGATCATATAATACATATAAATGCTATACAAATATATAGAATATATATAAAAATATATAAAATGCTTCCTCATTAGTCCAAAACCTTTATTGAAACCAAGCCGCCCAAATGACTTGTTTTGGATTTTGTCGACCTCAGCAGAAGAAGACCAACGCCTTTTTCTACATCATTGCCTATTTAACCCCATCCACCGATCCACACATGTCACATAGTATAGTAAATATGAGAAAGATGCAAACAGGATTGACGCCTCTGATCATTACAGGACGTTTTGCAGTGCCAAGTTGTGTTCCTAACATTAATCCAGTCAGATTGTGTCAGTAAGATAATTGTTTGTTCACTTCATTTTACTGTGGATTAGATTTGAAATAAGACACTGTTTGTCACAGGATTTTCAGAGAGGCTGAAAATAAAAGATGATGCAGTGACAAGACAACTATATTGGATCTAACAGTATACTGTAATGCTGCAGTCAAACTGAATAGTTGTGATTTGCTGTTCTTTCCATTGATTCTGCATTTTATTTAAAACACGACACTGAAAATGACAAGGTATAGGCCTACCCTTTTTTCGCTTTATCGAAAAGGATTAACAATGAAAAGCCTATAAGAACGACAATGTGACAAACAATGGTATAATTTTTGTACACGAAAGTCATCCTGTCAACTATAACTGTGGTAACTCAGTACTTAAACTTTGTTAGCCACAACCAAGTCTTATAAAGCATATGTAATATGCATAAATGTTTCACATCGTTGGCAAATGTTTCAACCCTTTTTATAAGGTTTCACAGATCCATGCTTTTAAAGTGCTAGGACCTTAATAGTATTTTCATATTATTAATGTTAGTATTATTTACATTATTATTATACATTTGTGGTCAGAATTATTGGCACCCCTGGTAAATATAATCAAAGATGGCTGTAAAATTAAAACTGCATCGTTTATCATTTTTATCATTTATTCTAAAAATTCACAAAAACTTTATTGAAGTAAAAGAATTGAATAAATCAAGAATTGGGTAAATCACATAATGAAACAAATGCTTTTCTCCAAAACACGTTGGCCATAATCAATTATTGGCACCCTTTTATTAAATACTTTTTTCAACCTCCTTTTGCCAAGATAACAGGTCTGAGTTTTCTCCTACAATGCCTGATGAGTTTGGAGAACACCTGACAAGAGATCAGAGACCATTCTGCCATACAGAATCTCTCCAGATCCTTCAGATTCACAGATTCATGTTGGTTCTTCTTCTCTTCAGTTCACCCCACTCATTTTCTATAAGGTTGAGGTCAGGGAACTGGGACGGTCATGGCAGAAGCTTCATTTTGTGCTCAGTGACACATTTGTGTGTTGATTTTGATGTTTGTTTTGGATCATTGTCCTGATGGAAGATCCAACCACTGCCCATTATCAGATTTCTAGCAGAGGCCGTGGTTGGATTTTCCATTAGGACAATGGAATCAGGCTCACAACATTAAAGATCCAGCTGTAGTTTTAACCGTGGGCATGGGGTACTTTTTATCCCTGTTTGCACCAAACACATCTGGTGGCTTTGCTGCCAAAAAGCTATTTTTGTAGTTTCATCTGACCACAGAACTAGGTCCCGTTTGAAGTTCCAGTCGTGTCTGACAACTGAATATGCTGGAGTTTGTTTTTGGATGAGCAAGAAGGATTTTTCTTGAAACCCTCCCAAACAACATGCGGTGATGTAGGGGTTGTTTGATTTTTTTTTAGGCTCTGTCCCCAAGACTCAACTATTCTCTCTATTACAATTCTCCATATGTGATCCTTGGAGAGTCTTTGGCCACTCAAGCTCTTCACTGTGCGTTAAGACGATATAGACACAGATTCATAACATATTTAGTTGATTGGAACTTCTTAATTATTGCCCTGATGGTGGAAATGGGAATTTTCAATGCTTTAGCTATATTTTCCTACAGCCACTTTCTATTTTGTGAAGCTCAACAATCTTTTGCTGCACATCAGAAGTATTTGGTGTTACTCGTTGTGATGAATGATTAAGGGAATTTTTGATTAAGGGCCTTTGTGTTTCCTCTTATTTATACTCCTGTGGAACAAGACGTCATAGCTAGAAAATGTCATGTTCCTAGTCACCCTGGTGTGCTAAAAAATTAAATATTAATGGGAATATACTTCAGAGATTGTTTACTCATAAAAAAATTCTAGGGGTGCCAATAATTGTGGCCAACGTGTTTTTCCCCCTGACTTTCCATTCTTTTACTTCAATGAAAGGTTGAAGGTGACGGACGTCACCGACAAATTGGGGATCACTTCTGGGAGCCCCTATCAGCTTTGAGCTATATAGAACCGGCCAATGAACAATTGGCGTGCAAGATTTGCATCTCGGGTATAAACAGGAAGCGAGAGCGAATGCATGCTGTCATTCACTTCGGAGCCGAACGGCGTATGAAGAGGACTCTCGTTATCGAGTTTGAAAGCTGATATCAGCGACAGTTATTAGAAGACCAGAGATCGGGGAGAACGCTTGTTGGAGAGACGGCACACTTCAGTGGGATCGCAGTGCTAACTGCTGCCTCTGTTCAGAGAAAAACTGCTGTTTTCACCACAACCTGTTGTTTCGTTACAGTTTTGAGTACAGGCACGGGCTGCACTAAACCCGCGTTTCCCCCTGAGTGCTTCAGCACAGAGAGCGTTTCCTCTAAAAGAGTACACGGGTGATGCTGCGTCTTTTTCAAGATGTCATTCCACCCGTGCGTTTCTGGATGTGGTCGTTCCCTGGCGCCTGCTGACGGTCACAATCGCTGTCTCACGTGTTTGGGCAAACAGCACACTGAGGCGGCGTTTGTGGATAGTTCATGTTCCCACTGCGGGAACATGACTATCTTAGAACCAAGATCGAGACTCACCTACCTCCGGGAAGGCGGAGTCCCCTTACCCATCCCACGATCTAGTTCTATTCCTAACCAGAATAGACCTACTTCTTCAGATGGCCAGGGTGATCTGAGGATTACGTTTAGGGCACACCCGCCGAGTCAACCTCCGCAGGCCCTCCCACAGGCGGCCAGCGGTGACTTTCGGAGCTCCGGTAGACGAGCAGATGTCGATCGCTGCAACTGAGGGGGAGTTTCAGTCCTCGGAAGATGAAGGTTCGGCTGTACTGCCTCCCTCTGGGAGACTGGCAACGGCCGCACCGGACCCCGAGATGACTTCTATGCTTTCCCGGGCCGCCGAAAGGGTCGGGCTTGTGTGGAACCCTCCACCATGTCCCGAACCCTCTAGGTTTGACGATTGGTTTCTTGGGGAGGGTCACGCTGGTTCTCAGCATCCCGCCCCGGTACCTTTCTTCCCGGAGGTGCATGAGGAGCTCACACGGTCGTGGATGGCACCTTTTTCTGCCAGAAACCGTCCGAGTGACTCCTCCCCCCTCACTACCCTTGATGGCGGGCCAGCCAAGGGGTACGTGGGAATCCCGCCAGTGGAGCGGGCCGTCGCGATGCAACTGTGTCCGGCGACCGCCTCCAACTGGCGCGGTGACCCGGGTGACCCACGGTCGAGAGCTTTGCCCAGCAGTTCTCGGCCTCCCAGAAGCAGACGGGGGCCATCAAGCACATCTTGCCCCGGCGGTCTGCTGCTGCCTCCACCCCGCCGGCGGCGACTCAGCCTCCGCCTGCTCGTCGCCGAGGACATCCGCCCGCCGCCGCCTCCCCCGCCAAGGCACCGCAGCAGCCTAACACCAGCCGATGACGGCCGTGGGAAGGACGTCCAGCCCGCTCAGGCCGCTGCCAAGCCAGGTGGCAAGCGCCGTCGGAAGAGATCCTGAGATGGGCCGCCCAGAGATGGAGGAAACTGCTCTCCAGGAGATGGCTGCAGCACCACTCCTTCCCCCGGAGGAGGGCCGGGGGAGAATCTTTTGTTCCCATTTAATTTCTGTTCCGCCACTGGCCACAGTGTCAGCGGTACCCAAAACTTCAACAAAAGAGCAGTTTCCGAAATCTTTGGGTGCCAAGAGAGCACGCTTGGCAGTGGTCGATGCTCCCATGCCTCGCCACTCTCAGGTGCCTCTCCCTTCGCCAGCAGGGGGCGCCGGCTGTGGGGACGCACTCAAGCGTCCTTCACACACTCACACGATCCCACTCCGGGCCGCTCCCATGCCATCCTGGTCGGATCCCTGCATTCCGCCTCGCTGCCCCACTGCGGGTATGTCTGTGGTGCCGTTGATTCCCCTTGCTCTGTGTCTGGGAGCCTGGCTAGCGCTTCCCAGCCCGTCTTGGTGGCTCCTCCGTACCATCAGATTCGGCTATGCGATTCAGTTCGCCCGGCATCCCCCCAAGTTCAGGGGCGTTCACTTCAAGACAGTAGCGAAGGAGAATGCCCCCATGCTCCGGGCGGAGATCGCAGTCCTACTGGTGAAGGATGCGATGGAGCCGGTCCCTCCAGCCGATATGAGGTCCGGGTTCTACAGCCTGTACTTCATTGTACTCAAGAAAGGCGGTGGGTTACGGCCTATCTTGGATCTGCGATTCTTGAACCGGTCCCTTCACAGGCTGCTGTTCAGAATGCTAACGCAGAAACGCATCTTCAGGTGCATCCGTCCCCAAGATTGGTTTGCAGTGATTGACCTGAAGGACACGCACTTTCATGTCTCGATTCTCCCTCAACACAGGCCCTTTCTGCGCTTTGTGTTCGAGGGACGGGCATATCAGTACCGTGTCTTACCCTTTGGCCTGTCCCTGTCGCCCCGCGTATTTACGAAGGTCGCGGAGGCGGCCATTGCTCCCATAAGAGAGCGTGGTGTTCGCATTCTCAACTATCTCGACGACTGGCTGATCCTTGCCCAGTCGCGGGAGCAGTTGTGCGAATACAGGGACATGGTGCTCAGTCACCTCAGCCAGTTGGGACTTCGGGTCAACTGGGAGAAGAGCAAACTCTGTCCAACACAGAGGATCTCTTTTCTCGGTATGGAGATAGACTCGGTCGCCATGACAGCGCGCCTCACCGAGGAGCGCGTCCAGTCAGTGTTGAACTGCTTGAATTCGTTCAGAGGCAGGACAGCGGCACCACTGAAACACTTTCAGAGGCTCCTGGGGCATATGGCATCCGCAGCCGCAGTAACGCTGTTGGGATTGCTTCATAGGAGACCGCTTCAATGCTGGCTACGCGATCGAGTCCCGAGATGGGCGTGGCACAGCGGTTCCCTCTGCGTCCAAGTGACTCCGAGGTGGCGCCAAACCTTCAGCCCGTGGTCGGACCCTTCGTTTCTACGGGCGGGAGTTCCCCTAGAACAAGTGTCCAGGCATTCTGTTGTCTCCACGGATGCCTCATCCACCGGCTGGGGTGCCATGTTTCGGGTCTGTGGACGGGGCCTCAACTGCAATGGCATATCAATTGCCTCGAGTTGTTAGCAGTTCGTCGCTTCAAAGTTCCGCTCAGAGGCAAGCACGTTCTGGTCCGTATGGACAACACTGCGGCCGTTGCATACATCAACAAACAGGGTGGTCTACGCTCCCGTCGCATGTCACAATATTCTGGGCCTGCTCAATCGTGCAGCCGACGAGTTCTCACGACAGCCAGTGCTCCCGGGAGAGTGGAGACTCCATCCCCAGGTGGTCCAGCTGATATGGAGTCGCTTCGGGACCACACAGGTTGACCTGTTTGCCGCCCCAGACATGACCCATTGCCAGTGGTTTTATTCCCTCGGCTCGGATGCCCTAGCACACAGCTGGCCCCGGGGCCTACGCAAATATGCGTTTCCCCCAGTGAGCCTTCTCGCACAGCAAGGTCAGGGAGGACGAGGAGCAAGTCCTGTTGGTCACTCCGTATTGGCCCAAACGGACTTGGTTCCCGGAACTAGTGCTCCTCACAACACCACCTCCTTGGCCCATTCCTCTGAGGAAGGACCTCCTGACTCAGAGATGGGGCACCCTATGCCACCCGCGTACGGACCTCTGTAAACTCCATGTTTGGTCCCTGGATGGGACGCGGAGGTTCTAGGTGACCTACCGCAAGCGGTAGTTGACACCATCGCTTCCGCTAGAGCCCCCTCTACATTTAAGTGGAACCTGTCGATTGTGCTCTTTCGCCGAGAAAACCCCCGAAGATGTTCGATCAGGTCTGTGCGTTCCTTTCTACAAGACGAATTGGAGTGAAGACTGTCTCCCTCCACCCTCAAAGCCATGGTCAAAGTCTATGTTGCCGCTATTGCCGCTAATCATGATCTAGTAGATGGAAAATCTTTAGGTAAGCACGATCTGATCGTCAGGTTCCTGAGGGGGGTGAGGAGACTAAATCCGCCTCGCCCTCTCTCTATACCCTCTTGGGACTTGTCTCTGGTGCTAACCGCACTGCAGAGAGCGCCCTTTGAGCCATTGCAGTCAGCAGAGTTAAAGATATTGATGTTAAAGACAATACTCCTGACTGCGTTGGCCTCCATCAAGAGGGTAGGGGACCTGCAGGCATTTTCGGTCGAAGAATCGTGCCTGGAATTCGGGCCCGGTAACTCTCATGTGAAAATGAGACCCCGGCCTGGATATGTGCCCAAGGTTCCCACTACTCCCTTCCGGGACCAGGTGGTGAGCCTGCAAGCGCTGCCTTCGGAGGAGGCAGACCCAGCCCTAGCTTCTCTCTGTCTCGTCTGTGCTCTCTGGACTTACGTGGACAGAACGCAAAGCTTCAGGACCTCAGAGCAGCTCTTCGTCTGTTACGGAGGACAGCAGAAGGGAAAGGCTGTCTCCAAGCAGAGGATGGCCCACTGGACAGTGGATGCCATCGTCTTGGCATGAATCCCAATGAATCATATGAATCCCAAGACGTGCCCTGCCCGCTCGGGTTAAGAGCCCACTCCACTAGGGGTGTTGCTTCTTCCTGCGCGTTGGCTCGTGGCGCCTCGCTGACAGATATTTGCAGAGCTGCGGGCTGCTTCTATAGCCTCTGTGTAGAGCCGGTATCTTCCTGTGTGCTCACTTCTATTGGTCAGTAACACCGAAGTGCCCATTCTTGTGTCGTCTTGCTGCGCCATTCCCCTCCATATGGACCGGATACGTGCGCTAACTGATCCAGTTGAGTTACCCAGAATGCGAACCCTGTTGAGTCCTCCGTTACCCTCGGCAGTCGGATGTGGCGGAGCGTCCGACACCAGGTCTAAATGTGCATTGCCCCTTTTCCCATGCAGACCTTTTGTTAGTGGGAGGCCCTCTTTTGTTTAATCGATATTTTCTCCTGTTTATTCTGTTAGCAGGGAGGTTAGAATTGTGTTTTCTTTTGTTATCTTTCTTCTAGGGAAGATCTTTAAAAAGTAGGTAGATCCCCATCTTCTGTTTGTTGTTTTGGCCGACCCACTGATTTCAAGCCGACCCCTTTGTTCAAGTAATAAACAAACCCCCTCTCTGACTCAAAAACTGGTGACATTGTGGTGTTTGTGGGAGCAGGAGACGGGACTCCGGGCAACACATGTTACAATGTGTAGCTCTGTATGTTACGACCGAAGGCTGTGTTTGTGGAGCACGTAACATAATGGGGGCTCGTCAATAAAATCCGTAACTTCAGTTACAAAGAATCAAGGCCCTGGTGAGTAAATTAATTAATAATTTTTTCTCTCTCGCATCCAGTTTTCTATAAAACTAAATTTTGGGGTGGGGAGGAGAATTATGGAGGCTGAGCTTAAAGCTTTTGTTGAGTCTTCGACGGTTGAGCAATTGCAGCGTTTAAAAAAAAAAAAGAATTGCTGCAAATAGCTAAGCACTTTAAAATTTCTGTTCCGGCTACCGCAGTAAAAGCAGAGATTAAAGCAGAATTTTTTTCTGAACTGCTTTCTCTTGCTCTTCTGCCAGAGGAATCAGTAATTACACCCGCGCACGAGTTTGAACTGTTGCGTGTAACTAAACAGGAGGAACGAGAATATCTTGGTGCTAGTGAGTCGCAGGGAGCCGGTAGATCAAGTCAATTTGATCCTACCCGTTACATGAAACTTGTTCCACAATTCCGTGAATCGGAAGTAGATGCTTACTTCACTGCCTTCGAGAGGGTGGCAGGGAAGCTATGCTGGCCGAAGGATATGTGGGCGGTGATGTTGCAAAGTAGCTTCGTGGGAAAGGCACAAGAGGTTTGCTCTGCCTTGCCCATTCAGGACTCTCTGGACTATGATTTGGTGAAAGCCGCAGTCCTAAAAGCATACGAACTTGTGCCAGAGGCGTACAGGCAGAAATTTAGAAATCATACCAAGACATCTAAACAAACTTTCGTGGAGTTTGCGCATGAGAAGAAGGCTATGTTGGAAGAGTGGTGTATTGCGTCGGAAGCGACAACGTTTGAGCGCCTCCAGGAATTAATATTGTTAGAGGATTTAAAAAGTTGTCTCCCTGAGAACTTGGTTTTACATCTAAACAAACAAAAAGTTACTTCCATGTCTGAAGCAGCAGTGTTTGCTGATGAATACGTATTAACTCAACGAACTGTTTTTACTACCGCACGTCAGAGTCAAAATGTAAGAGTGTATGCTGAAAGGAACTCTGTGGTTGTACGCCCCTCGAAATCAGATAATGTGTCGGAAATGTGTTTAAGCGTGCGGAGTCTAAGTGCGTATGTTTCTACTGCCTTGATCCCAGTCATCTTATTGCTGACTGCAAGGCATGGAAACAAAAGAATGCGGCTACTGAAGAAAAAGGTGTTGCACATGTGACATTCGAGCCACTGACAGAAAACGCTGAGTTGTTGTCACCTGGAACGGAGATATTTAAGCCTTTTCTGATGAGTGGCTCAATTTCCATTTCCCCGGACAGTAGATCAAAAAGAGTGTCCATTTTAAGGGACACTGGCGCCGCTCATTCGTTTATTTGCGAAGATACGCTTCCATTGTCAGCGGAAACGTATACAGGAACTGATATTTTAGTCCGTGGGATTGAGCTGGGATGTATTAGGGTTCCCGTTCACTCTGTGTTTTTGAAGTCGGATCTGGTCGCAGGCCTTGTGGATGTAGGGGTATGCGCGAAACTTCCTGTCGAGGGCGTAAATTTCATTCTTGGGAATGATTTGACAGGGGGCAATGTGTTCCCTTTCCCTTTAGTATCAGAGTCCCCTACACAGGACTCCGTTCCACCGGCTGTCCCTCCACCTTTGTTTCCGGCGTGTGCGGTTACACGCTCACAATCGCAAAAATTTGCTGACACTGTTGATCTATCTGATTTTTTCTTATTGTATTCAGGCCCCACGGAATTGTCTCTGTCAGTGGATGACCGTGTGTTAGAGACGGGCTCTGATAAAGATAATCAGACGGTTAACATTGGTCGAAAGCAGCTTTGTATTGCGCAGAGATGTGATCCAACTTTGTCTCGCTGTATTGAAACTGCCGTGAAAACAAAGAATGATCTTGCTCGTGTAAGAATAGGTTATTATTGGGATGAGGATGTTTTAATGCGCAAATGGCTTCCAATGTCTGCAGACGGGACCGAGTTGGACCCTGTTTATCAAGTTGTGTTGCCTACGTGTTACCATTCAGTAGTGCTTGAATTAGCCCATGATCACGTGATGGCAGGGCATTTTGGAATAAATAAAACCTTTCAGCGTGTTATGAGGTATTTCTATTGGCCCGGGTTGAGAACGAGTGTAACGAAGTACTGCCGATCCTGTCACGCGTGTCAGATCGTGGGGAAACCAAATCAGGTCATACGACCAGCGCCTTTACATCCGATTCCGGTGGTGGGGGAGCCTTTCGAGCGTTTAATTCTAGACTGTGTAGGGCCACTTCCGAAATCCAAAAGCGGACACCAGTATATTCTTACGCTGATGTGCGCAGCCTCTCGATTTCCTGAGGCTGTCCCTTTGCGTAATTTAAAAGCAAAAACTGTTGTCAAAGAACTCATCAAATTCTGCTCTCTCTTTGGTCTGCCGCGGGTAGTCCAAACAGACCGCGGAACTAACTTCACGTCAAAACTGTTTAAACAAGTGCTGTCTAGAATTTCGGTGTCACATCAGTTGTCCAGCGCCTATCGACCCCAGACCCAAGGTGCTTTAGAACGTTTCGCCCAAACGCTCAAAACATTGTTGCGTATTCACTGCTCAGAAGAAGGGAAAGACTGGGCTGATACTCTGCCCCTACTACTTTTCGCTGTACGAGAGACCGTACAAGATTCTCTTGGCTTCAGCCCCGCGCAGCTGGTTTTCGGACATTCAGTTCGTGGTCCCCTTAAACTTTTGAGTGAACAATTGCTTGCGAGCGAACCCGCGTTTGTGCCAGTGGCCGAGTATGTTGAAACACTCCGAAAGCGGTTGACACGCGTTTGTGAACTTGCAAAGCTGAACCTTGAAAGCTCGCAAGCAGTGATGAAAAAGTGCTATGATCGCAGCCTTATCATGCGAGAGATCAAGGTGAAACGTCAGTTAAACCCGTTGTTACAGTAGTTCCATCTGTTCCGCATACCGAAATTGAGGATGTGTTCAGGGAAAAAATTCCTGTCTGTGGGGAGAGTTTACAGAACTCTCATGTTCTCAAAAATGTACATGCTTTCCTGAGTCATCTGTCAAACGATCATAGGGAAGATGTTATAAATTTGATTACGTAATGGTTTGGCAAAACCTAGCCAGTGCGCCTGGAGCTCTCCCTGCATTCTTGTGCCAAAAGCTAATTCTACATTCCGGTTCTGTACTGATTTTCGGAAAGTTAATGCTTTGACTAAGCCTGACTGTTTCCCGCTACCAAGAATAGATGACCTTATCGATAGAGTCGGCCCTGCCAGGTTTGTGTCAAAACTTGACCTACTTAAGGGTTATTGGCAGGTGCCCCTTACTGCACGCGCTGCCGAAGTTTCAGCATTTGTCACTCCGGACTACTTCTGCCAGTACTCCATGATGGCGTTCGGAATGCAGAACGCGCCGTCCACTTTCCAGCATCTGATGCAGCTTGTACTCCACCGTGTACAAAAATGTGACGCATATCTTGATGATATTGTTATATATTCTTTCACTTGGGAAGAACATGTTGAAACATTACGTGATGTGTTTTCTTGATTAGCTTCTGCATCCCTAACGGTAAACCTAACAAAATGCGAATTCGCTAAAGCATACGTCACCTACCTTGGCAAACGTGTTGGCCAGGGTCAAGTTTGCCCAGTGGATGCTAAGGTGGTTGCAATATCTGAGTTTCCAGTCCCCACGAATAAACGCGAGTTGCGCCGCTTTATAGGAATGGCCGATTATTATCGAGGGTTTTGTTGCAATTTTGCGACTCTTGTTGCGCCCCTAACCGACCTTCTCCGGCCAACACAAATTTTTATATGGTCTCCCGCGTGTCAGCAGGCTTTTTCGGGAGCAAAAGATCTTTTATGTAACGCTCCAATTCTGTCAGCTCCTAATTTTGAACTCCCGTTTCAACTTGAAGTTGACGCAAGTGCTATTGGTGCTGGGGCTGTCCTTCTACAAGCTTCCGAGCTGGATGTGAAGAAACCAGTATGTTACTTCTCAAAAAAATTCAGTCGCAGTCAGTGCAAATATAGCACCATTGAAAAAGAGGCCCTAGCCTTGCTGATGGCATTGAAGCATTTCGAGGTTTACCTGGGTGGTTCTACTTTCCCAATCAAGGTTTATACAGACCATAACCCCTTGGTTTTTCTCAACCGTATGTACAATACGAATCAGCGCCTAATGCGTTGGTCTCTTGCACTTCAGGAATGTAACCTAGAGATTATCCATAAACGCGGCACCGAGAACGTAATCGTTGATGCGCTGTCCAGAGCTCATACTGTAGTGCTGAAAATGCCGGTTAAGTGTTACGTGTCTGATTGTCACTGTGTTTATGTGTTCTGTAACGTTGTGTGGTGCAAAAGTTGTGTGAGGTTCTCTCTCTCTCTCTCTCTCTCTCTCTCTCTCTCTCTCGCTCTCCCTCTGTCGTTCCGTGCTAATTATTGTGAAACAGGTGCAGCTATTTATGTGGGTGGAGCCGGGAATCGCTTGGTGGATAAAAGCTTGGAAGGAAGACTGCTCGAGGAGTTCCCTCTCCTGCTTCCTGTCGTTGTACCAGCCGTGTGTGTGAGACGCTGCTGGATTGACCCTTAGAGTAAATCCGAGTGTGGAGTGTAAATTGTTAGCGGTATAGGCCGGTAAATGTGCATTGCCCCTTTTCCCATGCAGACCTTTTGTTAGTGGGAGGCCCTCTTTTGTTTAATCGATATTTTCTCCTGTTTATTCTGTTAGCAGGGAGGTTAGAATTGTGTTTTCTTTTGTTATCTTTCTTCTAGGGAAGATCTTTAAAAAGTAGGTAGATCCCCATCTTCTGTTTTGGCCGACCCACTGATTTAAAGCTGACCCCTTTGTTCAAGTAATAAACAAACCCCCTCTCTGACTCAAAAACTGGTGACATTGTGGTGTTTGTGGGAGCAGGAGACGGGACTCCGGGCGACACATGTTACAATGTGTAGCTCTGTATGTTACGACCGAAGGCTGTGTTTGCGGAGCACGTAACATATGTAACCCTCGTTCAATGAGGAGGGAACGGAGACGTAACGTTAGTGACTAACGAATGGGGGTTTCGCTTAGAAGCCAATTTCGAGAATTTAACAGCTCCCAATGGCAGTGCCAATGCCATGGGCATGCGGAATTTGCATGTGTAACTCCACCTCACATCGTGGGTATATAAGGAAGTATGCTGGCAACATTGCATTATGTTACTGCTGCGGAGCCAAGACTGAACTCCGCGTTCCAGCAGCACAGCGGAAGTGGCAAAGGGACGTTATGTCTCCGTTCCCTCCTCAGGGAACGAGGGTTACATACGTAACCAAGACGTTCCCTTTCGTTCAGTCACTACGATGTAACGTTAGTGACTAACGAATGGGGGTCCCAATACAACAACGCCACTCGGCTGTCTTCCAGTGCCCTGCGTAAGTGTGAGTACCCTGTCGTAAGACCAGTACGGACGAAGGACTCCCACTTATCACAGGATTACCAAGGTACACTGGGAAGCATATTCCAGTGGATATATGCCAAAATGCCTACCCGTGGGGAGGACTTAGAAAATACACATATGACCCGCTAAGGGCTGCATATGGAAGAACTCTAGGGTACCAGCCAGAGGGTGGACTTTTAACCCTAGGGGTGGCAGGGACTTGCCAAGGGAAAGACACCTGCTCACTGAGGAGGCTTACGGTGGAAATACTCGTGTGGGGGTCGCCGGAGGGGAACCATGCACACGGGGCACCTGGCCGGACATGAGGTTCTGGGCTTGAAAGGGCAGACTGAACTGATGTCGGCGTCGACAGTGCTGGAGGAACTCAGGGCTTTCGGGAAGCTCACCTGAGGAGAATATCGCACGTATCCAGTCCGTAGAGTGGAATGGCGAGCAAGCGAAGACACCTGAGCCTGGTCCATTACCGGCCACAAGTAGAGGCGAGTACATAGTCGGACACTGGCTCCACTCTGAGGTTATAGAATCTGGCGAATGTGTTCGGTGTCGCCCAGCCTGCAGCTCTGCAGATGTCTGTTAGCGAGGCTCCATGCGCTAGAGCCCAAGAGGAGGCCACACTCCGGGTGGAGTGGGCCCTAACCCCAAGGGGACATGGTCGACCTTGCTGCTGGTAAGCCAAAACAATGGTGTCCACTATCCAGTGAGACAACCTCTGCTTTGAGAGGGCTCTTCCCTTCCGCTCTCCACCATGACAGACAAAGAGCTGGTCTGAGGTCCTGAAACACTGCATCCTGTCTATGTAAGCGCGGAGAGCGCGTACTGGACAGAGCAGTGCCAAGGCTGGATCTGCCTCCTCCAAAGGCAGCGCTTGCAGGTTCACCACCTGGTCTCGGAACGGAGTGGTCCCCCAAGAGATCGTGGTGGGCAGATATTGCGGCCACATACACTTTAAGGGTGGAGGGAGACAGCCTTCACTCCAGCCCCTCTTGGAGGAACGATAGCACAGACTCGATCGGGCATTTCAAGGGGTCTTCTTGGCGGGAAGAACACCAGGTGACGATGAGGTTCCACTTCAACGCATAGGCATGCAGAGTGGACTCTGCCCTAGCGGAAGTGATGGTAGCGACCACCGCAGGTGGTAGGCTACTCAAACCTGCCACGTCCCATCCAGAAGCCACACGTGGAGCTTCCAGAAAGCAGGGCGTGGGTGCCATAGGGTGCCCCGTCTCTGAGTGAGGAGGTCCGGTCTCAGAGGAATAGGCCAGGAGTAGAGGAGTAGAAGTTCTGAGAACCAGGTCTGGCCGTGCCAATACGGGGCAACCAACATGACCTGCTCCTTGTCCTCTCTGATCTTGCACAGTACCTGTGCGAGAAGGCTCACTGGGGGGAACGCCTATTTGCGTAGGCCCCGCGGCAAGCTGTGCGCCAGTGCATCCGTGCCGAGCGTGCCCTCGGTCAGGGAATAATACAGGGTGCAATGGGAAGAGTCGTGGGAGGCAAACAGATCTATCTGTGCGTCACCGAACTGTTCCCAAATCAGCTGGACTGTCTGGGGATGGAGTCTCCATTCTCCAGGAAGTGGCTGAAACCGCGAGAGCTCGTCGGCTGCACGGTTCAGTTCTCCCGGGATGTGGACAGCACGAAGGGACCTCAGGTGCTTCTGACTCCATAAGACGAGATGGTGGGCGAGTTGAGACATACGGCGGGAGCATAGACCGCCCTGGTGGTTGATGTACGCTACTGTGGCCGTGTTGTCTGTCCGGACTAGTACATGTTGACCCTTCAGCAACGCTAGGAAGCGGTGAAGGGCAAACCGTACTGCCAGCAACTCGAGGCAATTGACATGCAAAAGGCGCTGGGGTCCTTTCCAGGAGCCCGCGGCTGCTTGTCCATTGCACATGGCACCCCAGCCCGTGGAGGAGGCATCTGTTGATACAACAACATGCCTGGAAACTCGTTCTAAGGACACTCCGGTCTGTAGAAAACTGAGGTTCGACCACGGGGTGAGCGTATGTAAGCAGGCCCGAGTTACTCGTACCCGGAGTGTGCCAGACCACCATGCCCATCTCGGGACTCGATCGAGTAGCCAATGCTTAAGTGGCCTCATATGTAGCAATCCGAGCGGCGTCGCCGCGGCTGCAGATGCCATATGCCCTAGAGTCTCTGAAATAGTTTCAGTGGAACCGCACTCTCACTCTCGATTTGACGAAGGCAAGTAAGCTGCGCGCACATGGCTTCCGAGTCGATATCCATAATGGGAAAAGAGATCCTCTGCACGGGCAAAGTTTGCTCTTCTCCTAGTTGACCCGAAGGCCCAGACGGGCTAAGTGATGGAGCACTAGATCTCTGTGTTCGCAAACCTGAGCTCGAGAGTGACTCATTATGAGCCAGTCATCGAGGTAGTTCAGGATGTGAACTCCATGCTGACGGAGGGGCGCAAGGGCTGCCTCGACAATCTTCGTAAAGAAGCGAGGGGACAGAGATAGCCCGAATGGGAGGACCGCGTACTGATATGCCCGCCCCTCGAAAGCAAACCGTAGGAACGGTCTGTGTCGAGGTAGGATGGAGACATGGAAGTAGGCGTCCTTCAGGTCGATCGCTGCAAACCAATCATCCAGACGAACGCATTCGAAAAGGCGTTTCGCTGTCAACATCTTGAAAGGAAGTCTGTGAAGGTATCGGTTCAAGATGCGAAGGTCCTGGATTGGCCGTAACCCACCGTTTTTCTTGGGTACAATGAAGTAGGGGCTGTAGAACCCGGACATCATCTCGGCTGGAGGGACAGGCTCGATCGCACCCTTCACCAGTAGGGTGGCAACCTCCGCACGCATGACAGGGGCATTGGCCCCGACCATAGTGTAGCGGACTCCCCGGAAGCTGGGAGGAACTTTCGCGAACTGAATCGCGTAGCCGCGCCTGATGGTCTTCGCGACCCAGCGGGACAGTCCTGGAAGCTGAAGCCAGGCTCCCAGGAACTGCACCAGCAGGGTCATTCGGACCACAGACGTACCCAGGGTGGGACAGCGAGGCAGCGTTACCGGCCCGGACATGGGAGGCTGTTGGGCGTCCTGGTGTGGGGGCACGGTTAACGGCTGCGTCCTGACAGAGAAGACCAGGGAAGGATGCACGTTCCACTGGGGTCTGCTCTGCCAGGAGGCTGGCGACAGAGAGGGTTGCGAGTGGCAGGACCCGGGGGTGGCGCGCACTGTCATCACTGATCTCTGGTGGCTCAGGGATGGGAATGTTAATTCTTTCTTTAACCAACATAGGGTGCTGCTGACCCGGGGGCCAGCAGCTGAACAAAGGATTCTCCCCTGGCCCTCCAGTGGGGGAAGGAGTGGTCCTGTACCATCTCCCTGAAAGAATTTCCCATCCCTGGCCTGGCGTTTAGCGGGGCGTGGGGCGGGCTGAGCGGACTGGGACGCCTTCCTACGGCGACCTCCACGACCCGGCCCGGGTGAAGGCTGCTGCTGGGGCCGGGCGTGAGGGGCGGGAACCTTAGGAGGGCGTCCTCGGCGGTGAGCTGGCTGAGGCGACTGTACCGGCGGCTGGGTGGAGGCAGCAGCTGGCCGCCGGGGCAGTATATGTTTGATTGCCTCAGTCTGCTTCTGGGCAGTTTAAAACTGTTGGGCGAAGCTTTCAACCGCGCCGCCGAAGAGGCCAGCCTGGGATATGAGGGCATCGAGGAACAGGGTCTGCTCGCTGTCCCGCATATCAGCCAGGTTAAGCCACAAATGTCACTCCTGGACCACATTTGTGGACATCACTTGACCCAGGGAGCGTGCGGTCACCTTCGTCACCCGGAGGGCGAGGTCGGTGGCGGCACGCAGCTCGTCCACGAGCCCCGGATCAACTCCACCCTCGTGCATGTCCCTGAGGATCCTGGCCTGGTAGACCTGGAGGATCGCCCTGGCATGCAAAGAGGCAGTAGCCTGCCACACAGCTCTGTACGATTTCGCCACCAAGGTTGATGTGAATCGACAGACTTTGGATGGGTGCTTAGGATCACCACGCCAAGTTGAAGCGCTCTGAGGACACAGTTGCATCGCAACAGAACGTTCAACTGGAGGGACCCCAGTGTACCTGATGAAGACAACGGGGACTTCCAGGACCGCGCAACCTCCTCATGCAGCTCGGGAAAGAAAGGTATTGGGGGCAGGGACTGACAGGTGTCAGCGCGCGCACCTAAAAACCAATCATCGAGCCGCGAGCGCTCGGGACAGGGCGGAGGGTTCCACTCTATCCCAAGACTCGCGGCTGCCCGAGACAGCATGGCTGTCAGCTCTGGGTCCGACTCGGGCAATGCTGGCGCCACCCAGGCGGCAGCACAGCAGAGTCAACATCCTCAGAGGACTCGAGCCCACCTTGTGATGCGGTGACCGACATCGCATCATCCTCCGGAGCGCCAAAAGGGATGCGCGGGGGGGCCGGAGCAGGAAGGCTGACAAAGACTCAGTTCTCAGATCTCTGAAGGCTTGAAGGAGTGAAGAGATACTCTTGGCTCCAAAGCAGAAACATAATGCAATGTTGCCAGCGTACTTCCTTATATACCCACGATGTAGGGCGGAGTTACGCATGCAAATTCCACATGCCCATGGCATTGGCACTGCCATTGGGCGCTGTTAAATTCTCGAAGGTAATTGGCTTCTATGCGAAACCCCCATTCGTTAGTCACTAACTTTACGTTGTAGTGACTGAACGAAAGGGAACTCTAATTATAATACTTGCTGGTCTGTTAATAAACTTGCTACTTTATCTGGCCTTCCAAGTCTTTGTGGTAGAACTGTTACTACATGTAAAGAACCTTTTAAAGAACCATCTTTTAAAGTGCCCCGTTATGAATTTTTGAAAATGACCTTTCATGTAGTGTGTAACATAGCTCTAAGTGAATGAAAACATCCTGCAAAGTTTTAAATCTGAAAGTGCATCGTATATAAAGATATTGTCTCTCAAAAGTAAGAGTCGTTAATTAAACAAATCGTTTTTTAAATCGAATCCCAAGCCGTTTCGTTGCGACGTCAAGACAAAACATTAGCATATTGCCCACATTTTCAGCCTCGCTTGGCATTTTGATACAATTCCCACACGTGCACTTAAATAAATTCGGCAATTAATGTGTTTGAAAGAGGATAGAAAAAAAAGATCAGTACATTTTCCATGAACCCTTTAATCTCAGAATTAGAGAAAGAACATGACATATTTTCTATTGTTGTGCAGTTTTAAAGTTCTATCAGAGATATGTAGTTCAGTTAGGTCAGTGACCTGAACATGTTTTCAACCCGTTTTGAGGTCTGTGTTGACACAGATCACAGTGAATTACCACCACATATAAGTAACCTTTGTTTCTGTTACTTTTGAAATTGACAGTACAAACCCAATCCAGAATTGAAAACTTCCAAATGGAAGGATATATTAAAATAGAACAAATTTATATTATATTATATTATATTATATTATATTATATTATATTATATTATATTATATTATATTATATTATATTATATTATATTATATTATATTATATTATATTGTAACACTTTATAATAACTACACGCTATGAAGCATTAGTAAATAGTTAATTCATAATTTATAAAGCATTAATAGACATTACTAAGCAGTTTATAAATGCTTTATTCTTGATTTATAAGCATATCTATACTGTGTTTAATACTTGTATTTTCATACTTTATAAATGATCAATTTATCATTTCTAAATTAAGTATTACATTATTTACAAACCAGTTATTTAGGAGTTATCAGTGGTTCATCAGATCATTTAGAAAGTGTAAGTAAAGGATTAATAAACTATTTAAATGTACATTTATACATCTTATTATTTAGACATATTGTAATAGTTACACAGTGTGTTAATAAATGCTTTATTAACATGTATTTCTACTGTAATTCATGATTAATTTAGGTAGTTATAAAGCATTTAGTAGTTGTCAGTTAACTATTTTTGTGAGCTCATCTAAAGTGAGGACTATTTATGCCTCGTAAAGCTTTTACAAAGGAGATATAAAGGCTCAGTTCTCTTCTTCACTGCTGTTCTCTGGTACTGTTTTGACACTGCAAAATATCACTAAAATAGTTAACTGACAACTACTAAATGTTTTATAACTACCTGAATTAATCATGAATTACAGTAGGAATACATGTTAATAAAGTATTTATTAACACACTGAGTAACTATTACTATATGTCTAAATAATAATATGTATAAATGTATATTTAAATAGTTTATTAATCCTTTACTTACACTTTCTAAATGATCTGATGAACCACTGACAACTCCTAAATAACTGGTTTGTAAACAATGTAATACTTAATTTAGAAATGATAAATTGATCATTTATAAAGTATGAAAATACAATTATTAAACACAGTATAGATATGCTTATAAATCAAGAATAAAGCATTTATAGCTGTATTTATAAACTGCTTAGTAATGTATATTAATGCTTTATAAATTATGAATTATCTATTAACTAATGCTTCATAGTGTGTAGTTATTATAAAGTGTTACCTTACCTTATATTATATTATATTACACTCTAAAAAATGCTGGGTTAAAAACAACCCAAGTTGAGTTAAAAAAGATGGTGATTGGGTTGTTTTAAGCAAACATTTAACCCAACCGCTGGGTTAAAACAATCCATTCACTTTTTTTTTTTTTTTTTTTGCTGGGCTTGTCCATTTCAACCCAACTTGGGTTGTTTTTAACCCAGCATTTTTTAGAGTGTATATTATATTATATTATATTAAATTATTATATTATATTATATTATATTATATTATATTATATTATATTATATTATATTATATTATATTATATTATATTATATTATATTATATTATATTATATTATATTATATTATTCTTACTTATAGACTTCTACAATTATTCCCGCCCACTTCTAATTAGAACAGTTAAATAGTTCCTTTGACCCCAAAGTTGCATAAAAGTTCAAGGAATGCAAATAAAATGAAATATGTTGAGTCATTTAGATCACTTTAGACGTCATTGTAAAACATTGACAATCAGGGTGTGCTGAACTTGTGAATTCCCATTGGCTCTCAGGGTGCAGTGAGATAAAAGCCAAAGATGTGTCAAACTTCAGGGCTAATCCTTTCAAGTCATGATGAGCAGTTATTTTTACAAATGCAGAACAGTGACACTTTTTGTTATGCTTTGATCACCTGCTGTACACCTATACATCCCAACCAAGTTATTGCAAGGATAACCTTTTTTGGACAGCCCTGACTATAAACATTAGCCAGCCTGATAAGTCCTCTAGTGTGTAAACCACAAAGAGAAGTGCAAATGATACTAAATTAATATTCAAAATATAATTTTTCCTCTCTTGATATATTTGCATGTTGATATATTTATGCCTTACATGTTTGCACAACACAATTACAATATAATGTCTGCTTGTCAGAGAGATATATAATTTACTTAAATGTAACATTGTGACATTGTTATTCTCTTTGTATATTAATGTATATTAATTAATATTACTAATATACATGGTGTTATTTTCTTTATTACAATTAACTTTATTTGTTTATAGCCACGCCCTTCAGATTAATTGTTGTTAATCACTGTTTACACCTGCTATAAACTTTATTTACAATAATCACATGAATGGATCTAAAGACATATAGGCTGCTAAATAAAGAACAACTCAGTAAAACAGTTCACTTTATATTCAATGACATAAATGGAGCTAAATCTGTATGATTATTGTGTTGGTTTCTGTATTTAAACATTCAGTATGATTAAATAAATTATAAGTTTATTATAAACTGATCACTGAGTTTGGTTATGTTATTGAAATTTAGAGGTGTGTGTAAGTGTACATGTTTTTCTATCCCAGTGGAGACATGTTTTTCTATCCCAGTTGAATGCACACACACTCATGGGGACTCGTGTCACAGGAAACAAGCTTATAAATCATACAGGATGAGTTTTATTTTTATGTAAAAATGCAGAAAGTTTTGTGTTATGGGTAGGTTTAGGGTTAGTGTAAGGGGATAGAATATACAGTTTGTACAGTATAAAAAAAATGACATCTATGGAGAGTCCCCACAAAGATAATGAACCAGACATGTGTCTGTCTCTCTGTTAATTTAGTAACAAACTCCTAAATCATTAAGAGGGCAATGGTTTTGTGATGTTCATAAATATGACATTTCATGAATATATATATATATATATATATATATATATATATATATATATATATATATATATATATATATATAAAACATGTTTGCCACATTTATTGGCACCCCTAGAATTGTTTATGAGTAAAATATCTCTTAAGTATATTCCCATTAATATTTAAATGTTTTAGCACACCAGGGTAACTAGGAACATGAAATTGTCTAGCTAGGACGTCTTGTTCCACAGGAGTATAAATATGAGGAAAGGCCAAATTCCCTTAATCATTCATCACAATGAGTAACACCAAAGAATATAGCTCTAATGTGCAGCAAAAGATTGTTGAGCTTCACAAAATAGAAAGTGACTGTAAGAAAATAGCTAAAGCATTGAAAATCCACATTTCCACCATCAGAGCAATAATTAAGAAGTTCCAATCAACTAAAGATGTTATGAATCCGCCTGGAAGAGGACGTGTATATATCTTCCTAATACATGGTGAGGAGGAGAGTTTCAGTGGCCAAAGACTCTCCAAGGTAGCCTAGAAATCTAGACGCATCCTAGCGGCAGCAAATCTAATCTGCCGCGAGTGTAGTCTAGCAACTCTCAGTAGACCTGCGAGCTAGAAAAAACAAACTCTGGTCAGGCCAATTACATCGTATATAGAGTCGGTAGGCGGGCTTAACATAATGACGGCACGGCATGGCAGAGTTGCGGCGGTTCCGCATACTAACGCGTGCTACTCGTAAACAAAGAATCTGGCGAACGGGGGTCTTTCGAATCGGCTTTGGCCACGACTCTGGAAGACTTTGAGAAAAGAACAAAGAACGGCACTGAAGTCATTTTTAAGAAAGGAAGATGTGTTTGGAGTTTTGCCGACCGGATACGGCGAACATTTAATCTATCAACTAGCTTCACTTCACGTTGCTCTCTGGTAGGTTGTAGCACTATCCTATTGCGTGCAGAGGGAATTTGAAAGACAACCGTTTGTCCCACCCCTCGGATTGAGCCCTGTCAATGGTGAGTTCCCAGACCCAACATCTTGATGTGGCTCTGGCTTGTCAGGCTGTCTCCAAGGATTGCAGATGGAGAATTGCAGAGATTAGTTGAGTCTTGGGGTCAGAAAGCCTTTAAAAAAATCAAACAACGCTTTCATTACCACATGTTGTTTGGGAGAGATTCAAGAAAAATCCTCCTCACTCATCCAAAAACAAATTTCAGCATTTTCAGTTTTCAGACAAATTAAAACAGGTTCTGTGGTCAGATGAAACTATAAAAGAGCTTTTTAGCAGCAAACACACCAGAGGATTTTGGTGTAAACAGGGATAAAAAGTGCCCCATGCCCACAGTTAAAAATACAGCTGGATCTTTAATGTTGTGGGCCTGTTTTTGCTGGAGGTCCTGGACATCTTGTCCAGATACATAATAAAAAAATAAATAAAAACAAGTATTGATTTTTTATCTGTTGGTATTTTCTAGAATCCATGAAACCATGTATCTGGACAAGATGTCCAGGACCTCCAGCAAAAACATAGGCCCACAACATTAAAGATCCAGCTGACGGCCTTTGCTAGAAATCTTATAATGAGCCGTGATTGAATCTTCCCTCAGGACATCGATCCCCCAGCCTAATCTGCCGGCGATTTGATTTTGCCCTGCAACTCAGTCTGGAAACCTGTACATTCATTTCTACTTACACGTTACACTTTTGCAGGAAACAATCACAAACTGGCTTATCCACCTGGCGTGCTATCTTGTAGTCTGATTGGTTGAAGGACTATCCAATTGCATACAGAGTCATTTGAATTATGCTCGTTTATCACGCCTCTTGTGGTCTGATTGATTGAAGGACTATCCAATTGTGTACAGAGTCATTTGAATTATGCAGTAGAAAATACATAGCAGACTCCCCAGATCAATGTTCAATTTTAAATCGAGCTTGGTGATAGCCAGACAACACAAATTTGTCACTGAACACAAAATGAAGCTTCTGCCATAGTCGTCCCAGTCCCCTGACCTGAACCCTATAGAAAATGAGTGGGGTGAACTGAAGAGAAGAAGCACCAACATGGATCTGTGGATCTGTGAATCTGAAGGATCTGGAGAGATTCTGTATGGAAGAATGGTCTCTGATCTCTTGTCAGGTGTTCTCCAAACTCATCAGGCATTATAGAACAAGACTCAGAGCCGTTATCTTGAGAAAAGGAGGTTGCAAAAAGTATTTAATAAATGGGTGCCAATAATTATGGCTGACGTATTTTGGAGAAAAGCATTTATTTCATAATGTGATTTATCCCCCACTTCCAATTATTTTACTTCAATGAAAGGTTATTTTTACAGCCATCTTTGATCATATTTAACAGGGGTGCCAACACTTTTGGCCATGACTATATATATATATATATATATATATATATATATATATATATATATATATATATATATATATATATATATATATATATATATATATATATATATATATATATATATATATATATATATATATATATATATCCCTTTTGCTGGCTGCCCTGTCGAGGCATGGATCCTACTAGACCCCTGAAGGTGTGCTTTGGTACCAAGATGTTCGCAGCAGATCCTTTAAGTACTGTAAGTTGCAAGGTGGGGCCTCCATGGATCGGACTTGTCATTTTTTGCTTTGTGGCAGGGCGCATTATCCTGCTGAAAAGAGGCCCCAGCCACCGGGGAATACTGTTTCCATGGTCTGCAACAATGCTTAGGTAGGTGGTACGTGTCAAAGTAACATCCACATGGATTGCAGGACCTAAGGTTTCCCAGCAGAACATTGCCAAAAGCATTACACTGCCTCCGTCGGCTTGCCTTCTTCCCATAGTGCATCCTGGTGCCATGTGTTCCTCAAGTAAGCGACGCACCCGGCCATCCATGTGATGTAAAAGAAAACGTGATTCATCATACCAGGCCACCTTCTTCCATTGCTCTGTGATCCAGTTCTGATGATCACGTGCCCACTGTTGGTGCTTTCTATGGCGGACAGGGGTCAGCATGGGCACCCTGACTGGTCTGCAGCTATACAGCCCGTTACACAACAAACTGATAAACTGTAATGCACTGTGTATACTGACACCTTTCTATCAAAACCAGCATTAACTTATTGAGCAATTTGAGCTGTGGTAGCAGTAGCAGTAGCATGTATACACTCAATGCATGTATACACTCAATGCACTCATACAAGTTGCTTCAATGCATTTAGGGGTGTGGTCCTGGTCAAGACAATCTCCTGAACTCTAAACTGAATGTCAGAATGGGAAAGAAAGGTGATTTAAGCAATTTTGAGCGTGGCATGGTTGTTGGTGCCAGACGGGCCGGTCTGAGTATTTCCCAATCTGCTCAGTTACTGGGATTTTCACGCACAACCATTTCTAGGGTTTACAAAGAATGGTGTGAAAAGGGAAAAACATTCAGTGTGTGGGCAGTCCTTGTTGATGCTAGAGGTCAGAGGAGAATGGGCCGACTGATTCAAGCTGATAGAAGAGCAACTTTGACTGAAATAACCACTCGTTACAACGAGGTATGCAGCAAAGCGTATGTGAAGCCACAACACGCACAACCTTGAGGCGGATGGGCTACAACAGCAGAAGACCCCACCGGGTACCACTCAACTCCACTACAAATAGGAAAAAGAGGCTACAATTTGCACAAGCTCACCAAAATTGGACAGTTGAAGACTGGAAAAATGTTGCCTGGTCTGATGAGTCTCGATTTCTGTTGAGACATTCAGATGGTAGAGTCAGAACTTGACGTAAACAGAATGAGAACATGGATCCATCATGCCTTGTTACCACTGTGCAGGCTGCTGGTGGTGGTGTAATGTTGTGGGGATGTTTTCTTGGCACACTTTAGGCCCCTTAGTGCCAATTAGGCATCGTTTAAATGCCACAGCCTACCTGAGCATTGTTTCTGACCATGTCCATCCCTTTATGACCACCATGTACCCATCCTCTGATGGCTACTTCCAGCAGGATAATGCACCATGTCACAAAGCTCGAATCATTTCAAATTTGTTTCTTGAACATGACAATGAGTTCACTGTACTAAAATGGCCCCCACAGTCACCTGGGGCCTCATTTATAAACGTTGCGTACGCACAAAAGAAGGCGTACGCCGCTCTCTACGCAATAATTGGTATTTATAAAAAGCAAACTTGACGGGAAAATGTGCGGTCCTTCACGCAAGCTCTGACCCAGGCGTACGCACAAAAACGGATGAAATGAGAAATGGCGACACAGTCGGCAGATGGAAGGAACACGTGGAAGTGTGTGAAACTGTAGACCGTTGTGCAAAAGAAATGGCAATACTGCCTCTTATATATAACATGAAGACTTCACAAAGCAAGTCTTACAATTAACAGCCTACACGAACACCCGTTTGATCGATCTGCAGTGCAAAACAAACAAAATCAAACGAAAATTACAACATAAATGCAAATTAACACATACTTGCAAAAAGAAAAGTGAAATATGTTCTGCAATAATATTGGCATATTATGCAATTCATCCTCATAAATAATATGGTAAACAGAACGAAATAGCTAATGTACGAAACTGATATTCTCGTCAATGTGTCCGTCTGGCGGAGCAGATATAGATGCAATTAGATAGACAGATAGATAGATAATTAGGGAGATATATATATTTAGATAGATAGATAGATAGATAGATAGATAGATAGATAGATAGATAGATAGATAGATAGATAGATAGATAGATAGATAGATAGATAGATAGATAGATAGATAGATGATGGATGGATGGATGGATGGATGGATGGATGGATGGATGGATGGATGGATGGATGGATGGATGGATGGATGGATGGATGGATGGATGGATGGATGGATGGATGGATGGATGGATTCTGATAAAATAACGTATGACGTATGTCTCAACCATTCAGAAAGCTGCAAGAGGAAGTGGCAAATGGAAGGATTCGGAGTGAACGCATCTTCACACAGCAAGAAGACTTGCTGGCAAGCGAGGACACACTCTGGCGATGGAGCGCTCAGGGGCGTCGCACCCGTGGGGGATGTGGGTGTTTTAACACCCACACTTTTCCCGGTGAGAGGGTTCAACACCCACACTTTTTCTGCAGTTTTCCCGCAGTTTTGCACAAACGCTTTATATATTATAATATTAAACCGTTCGGTACGGCATTCACGGTTCAATATGCGCTTGTGAATTGGGTTGTTTTGTTTTTTTATTCACAATCACGAAAGTTCATTATTTGCATGCGTTTTAAAGCCTTACAGGTGTTGTGCCGAAAACGGCACCCCTGCCGTGAAAAGCACCCTCGTCGCGAGAACGCGCATTTGTAGATAACCGCCTTAAAACGAATACATACATGAATACATACATACATACATACATACATACATACATACAATCAAACCAATAATTATTCAGACATTTTTGATGAAAAATAAAGTAATTTGCGAGATAATTTTTTTATTTGAATTCAGAAACAAGCTTAGGTTACATAATATCTGGACTTTAATGAGAGTAAAATGTGATATATAACGAGCGCTAATGATTGGTATTCGTTTTAAGGCGGTTATCTACAAATGCGTGTTCTCGCGACGAGGGTGCTTTACGGCAGGAGTGCCTTCGGCACAACACCTGTTATTCGCGTGCTAGCGCACTAAACTTGATTACTGCCTGGACTAAGTAGTCTTACTGTGCTAACAAGGTTAACATAAACACAGTCGGTGAAAGTAAATTTGCGTGTGTCTGTATATTAGATGCACGTCTTACATTGACAGCAGCGCAGCCTATAGTGAACATGCTGTCCTTAAAGGGACAGTTCACCTCTAAAATGATGTCATTATTTACTCACTCTAATGTTGTTCCAAACCTGTATTCATTAAAGTTTTAAGTTTAAGTAAGGTTTTACAAGTCTTTTAAGTAAAATAAAAAAATTAGCATTTTTTTTCTCCTTAACCTCTTTCTGTCCCCGTCACCTAAGAATAGAATAGCAAAAAACTGATGTGACTAGCCTTGAGAACCCAACCAAACACCGTGGTTAAAAAAAACTGAGGTATGTATAATATATATATATATATTATATATCTTGTATGTTATACCTTTTGTACCCTTCTGTCATTGTTTTCATCGTTTTTATTGTTAACAAACAAACCACATCCATCCCCCACACTTTTGAAAAGCTTGCTACGCCTCTGGGAGCGCTAGACGCTTTTTTGCCTCGACTTTGATGTCCGACCATTTCTTTTTTATTTCAGCCATGGTCTGAGGTTGTGAGGCTACAGCATTTACGGCGTCTACAACCTTTTGCCATTCAAGTGCCATTTTGGCATTAGTAATGCCCACACTGTGCCCTCCAAAACAAAATTTTTATCCTCTTTTCAACCTTGCCAACGATAATTTCTACTTCACATTGAGTGAAGTTAAGTTTTTTTTATTTCCTCTCTGTGTTTGCCATGATTTCGCAATCGATGAATATTAACTTGTGGGCGTTTCACAGACTATTTATGGGCAACTATGGGCGTGACATGAAGCCGCAAAAGCTGCGCTATATTTAGAATTGATTGTGATTTATTAAGGGAAAACTGCGTAGGATGTGCGTGCGCACGGTTTTATAAATCCGAATATATCTGTGCGTACGCACGTCCTATGTTTCATCCGTACGCCACTTCTGACGCAAATCCTACGCAAAGTTTTATAAATGAGGCCCCAGATCTCAACCCAATAGAGCATCTTTGAGATGTGGTGGAACGGGAGCTTTGTGCCCTGGATGTGCATCCCACAAATCTCCATCAACTGCAAGATGCTATCCTATCAATATGGGCCAACATTTCTAAAGAATGCTTTCAGCACCTTGTTGAATCAATGCCACGTAGAATTAAGGCAGTTCTGAAGGTGAAAGGGGGTCAAACACAGTATTAGTATGGTGTTCCTAATAATCCTTTAGGTGAGTGTATATATATATAAAAAAATTCAGTCCATGACATTACAGTCAAACTCCAAGAATCATATTTTGTGGTGCAATAGCCATTATTTTCAGAAATATAGGTATATACATATATAGAATATAGATATAATACATATTAACATAGACACAAGGAACATTGTTTTAATTCCTATAAATTAGATTTGCACTGAGACTGAAGAATTAAGAGCACTTTAGTTTGTTAATTTTCTACATGAATTGTCTGTTCTTACAAAAACAATGCTAAAATATATTGTGTTTTGTTAGGAAAAAAAATTCCCCCATATCTCTTGTTTTCAATAAAATTGTATTTTGTTGCTAATACTGTATTTTGCTGTCAAACTCACACACAGCAAATCCAGCTTCATCTCAGTAAAATGGCTAATGCTAATACGTATGCAAACCTGAAAAACTCCTTATTCAGCTGTATATGTCATGTTAATAATAGGCCTATAATTTGGCGTATTGTTAGGACTACGCCGTTCAAGGCAATAATGATAAATGTCATGTTTCATTTTAGAGACATTTTTGTACTTGTAATTTTGAATGATAACCACTTTTGTTACTATGTTCTGCACTGAAGAAAAACTAACAAACAAACAAACAAAAAAGCTGCACACAAATTCTTGGTGAGGTTTTATATCCGAGAGATAAGTGTGATTTGGTGTGCAAACTGCAGTTGTTTGAAAATTCAAGCATGTTTCTCTTCTAGTGAACACAAGGGGGCAGAATAGCATAATCTATTTTTTTTTTTTTGCCAACCATATACGAAATTTGTGGTTTCTCTGTGGTTTTGTACTTTAATGACCACTGACCTTTTCTCTCTTACTATAGATTCTAATCACGGAGCACAAGGCTCCGGACCAATCCCTCCAGTTCAGTGGAAATGTGGAAAGGTGAAATTTCCTATAAATCTTTCCAGCGTACCCTCCTCTGCCCTTGCAGATGGATGGAACTGCATACTCATTGGCTCTGTAATAATTATGCCATTTTTTTCCACCATTCACACGTCTTTCTCTCTCTTTCATTCTTCTTTTTATATATGTAGACCTACATTAACAATTTAAACTATTTGATTATTTAGCGTGTATCGTTCTTCTGAAGCTGATTATGCCTAGTCTACTACTGGAATGAAAAAAAAAGTTTATATTCTTTTTTTAAAGCAACTAAAATATATGTATTTATGTTTCCTATACACTACAGTTAAAAATTTGGGGTCGGTAAGGTTTTTGAACGTTTTTTACTCACCAGATTATTTAGAGCAAAAATTCAGTAAAAACTGTAACATTGTGAAATATTATTACAATTTAAACTGTTTTCAATTTGAATATATTTTAAAATGTAATTCATTCCTGCGATATCAAAGCTGAATATTCAGCATCGTTACTCCAGTCTTTAGTGTCACATGATCCTTCAGAAATCATTCTGCTGATTTGATCTATGAATTATCATCAATTATAATTTCAGGATTATTTAATGAATTGTTTAAAAGAAGAGCTTTTATTTGAAATAGAAACCTATAACAATGAAACATTTTTTCACGCAAAAATTAAATTCTCTCATCATTTACTGACCATCAAGTTGTTCAAAACCTCTTTCTTCTGAATCTGAACACAGAAGAAGATATTTTGAAAAATGTGGGTAACCAAACAGTTGATGGTAGCCAAATAGCCAACGACTTCCATAGTATGAATAAAAAAACCCCTCTCATTTTATTAAAAACTGTTGTGTGCAGGCAAACTAAACTCAAGATTGACAAATTTATGAAACTGTTCAGTGACAGTTGAAGGGTAAACAATCTTTCAGATTACCAGTTGAAAGTAAAACCATGAACTAGGCTACGTTTTACAAGGACAATGACATTGTGTTCTTATAGCATTATACAGCTTAAATAGATTTTGTTTTCACTAGCTGAGCAAGCTGTAAAATATTTACCTTTGCTCTTCAATGTAATTTGCAATCCAGGAATCTAGTCTAATTACACACGGAAATGACCACTGTATTGGCTAGGGAGCATAAAGCTCATTTGCATTCAACGAGAATCACAGTGAAGGGCAACGTGAAACAGCAGACAGGAAAATGTGCAGGCGTCTGTTTGTGACATGCTGGGACAGCAGTAGTAGCAAATACAAATATTAAACCACTGTTTAATTCATAAATCAAGAGCCCAACTCTTGGAGCAACATGATTGCGTGCTGAAACAAAACAAGATCGACCACTCTGGTTAATTTAGAGACCGTCGAAGGACACAGTCCTTAAGGGAAAGGTTAGCACAGTCCTTGAGTCACATGAACAGACTGTGTGAATCACACAAGGGTGGATGAAGCAGTCAAAGTTCTACAAGAACACATTTCTTATGTAAAAGCATGACTGCATTTTCCCCTACAGCTGCAGATTAAAGGAGAAGCGACTTAATGTGGAGTGACAGTCCTAACGGAACTGGCTGAGAGTGGCGTGGTATGGCGACGCAACGCTGACTGGCCACAGATTTACAAAGACTTCTGCAAGATCTACAACGACACCCAAGGAGGGGCTGAACTCTGCCTCAGTAAAAAAAACTGTCTAACAAGCCAGGAAAGGTTTTCGAGAGCTGCAGAGGGGAGCGTTGTGAATAGAGCCATCTTGCTGCTCCTGTCTCATTCAAAGATTCCTGACACCTAGTGTTGACGGTGCTCTCTGGAGACCAGCCTTCAGTCCTGCCTCCTCTCTCCACCACCTGCACAGAAATAACCCAAAAAGATGCTTCTAAAGGGGGTGTTGTTGTGCTGGCTGTCTCTCCATGTGTCTGACCTCTGTAAAACAGTGAAATCCTTTCCAGCAAAGAAGGATCCAAGCCACTTTGGGAAGAATGAGGTTATGGATCAGTGGAAATTTTGCATTTTGCATGCACCATGTGAGCAAATCTGAAGCATGGGAGAGCTGGATGCATAGTCTTCCAGCAGCAGCTCAACGCGGGCAGGCTCTTGTGCTTAGTCATCTTTGGATTTTCCTCTCTGCGCTGCCAGGCCTGGACCCTGCTCAGTCTAGACACTATCTGCCATTGGTCAAATGCTCCTGGGAGCTGTCAAGCTTTTCAATCATTTTAATATGTCTACAGGGTCCTCGATCTCATCTGATAATCCACGCTAGCAGCAAAGATTAAAAAGGGAAAAGAAAAGCCTCCAGTTCTATTGTATATCAAGAACACACAAAGGGAGTTTTATGAATCCATTTTGGCATAAATGTGTGCCCAGCTATAGCGGTCTTATGTTCTTGATATACAATACAATACTCTGCACACTCAAAAAAAAAAAAAAAAAAAATCATGCCTAAACATAAGATTTATGTATTTTAATTGCATATACATTTTCCATGCATTTGGATTACATAATTTTAACATAAACAAATTAATAAACTTAATGGGATTCATACTTGTAAGTCATACATAGATGTAACAGGTAAGATTTATGTAATTGTATTGGTAAACTGAATGTGATTCATATATGTCAGATTTATGTAAATGAAACAGGTAAGATTTATGTAATAGTACACAGAAAAACGCCCATGTTAAATTAACACTTCCTAGTGTTCATGTGTGTGCTCACTACTGAGTTAAAGTACCATTGAAGCTGATGATGTTAATGAGATAATTAAGAGATGATTGAACATTGATGATGAACACCTGATTATAATGAGCAGAATCACTGAAGGAAAGAGAAACACAAGAACTACAACTGACTTCAGATAAAAGAAGACATTAAATCTCTGAAGATCTCAGCAGAGGAGAATTAAACAACTCCACAAACAGCATTACCAGCTTTACGGATTTATGAGTAAAATAAATAATAAAATGTAATAAAAATAGGATTGATCAACTTGTTTTTTGCTGACTTGTCTTCTAAAATAAGCAATATGACACAAGCAAGAGAGCAAAATATTCCAACCCATTATCAATCCCAAGGCGTCAAAATCTGAAGCATGGTCAAGTGCCTTCTGCGTCACAATGAAGAAGTACCCCTAGGCGTCATTTTTCGATGCGCAGGTTGCTCCATTGCTTTGGGCAATGGAATGTTATCGTCATGATGAAATTATATATTGGGTTATGATTTTGCCATTATGACATGTTGGAGTGTGATTTTCATTTTAATCAGCCAGCATAATTTTATTTACAGTTATTTTATGTATGCTATTTAGACACGTTTGAACATGTTTGAACCCAACCGCATCCCTAAAATCCCATCCCTAAACCGACCCATTTGTGTTTTATGATGTAAAACACAGGATATAACAGGCAGATATGACTGCATGCACAATTTATTCAAAAAGTACAAATATTCCAAGTGTTCCGAGGCTAAACTGATTTGTGTGAAGAAAATCCCCAAAAGCGATCAGCGTCTCCATCCACCGAAAATCATGCACACATTCAAATTTAAAAAATTGCCTCCTGAAGAAACATTATATTAGATTTCATAGCGAAATTGCAGTGGCTCTCGTGACCAATTGCGTCATTACATCAGCTTTGATTGTTGTGGCGGAGGGGGCGTGGTTTTGCGAGGTCTGTAGCGGGAGAGAGAGAGAGCAGGGCAGAGCGGTTGGTAAGTAGGTCAAGTGCAAATGAATAACACCTGTCTCTGATTGCAATAATTGGCTGGAGAGACTGCTTATAAGCTGCAGCAGAGAGAGAGAGATGGGAGAGAGAGAGAGAGATCAGGACTGGGACTGACACACGTTGGCAGAGACTGTACACGGAGAGAGAGTGTGGAGTTTTGAAGTGATGAGTTATTGAGAAAATTAATGAGTTTGAGTTTGAATGCGCTGAGCGCTTGCAACAGTTTTGAGGAGCGCGAGCTCAATAAAGTGCAGTCCCAGTTAAGCCGACCCCGTCTTCTTCCTTCACCCACACAAAGCTACACTACACTGGTGCCGAAACCCAGGAAGGAAGAAGACGGGTCGGCTTAACTCTCTCTCTCTGCTGCAGCTTATAAGCAGTCTCTCCAGCCAATTACTGCAATCAGAGACAGGTGTTATTCATTTGCACTTGATCTACTTACCAACCGCTCGGCCCTGCTCTCTCTCTCCCGCTACAGACCTTGCAAAACCACGCCCCCTCCGCCACAATTGTAAAATGTCATTGGCTCTTGTGTGTCTCATGACCATGTCATGCTCAAGAGTCGGGTGTATCTTCTGAATGAGATATGACTTAGTGCGTGCGTGCGTGCGTGCGTGCATTCACAGCATTTCAGCGATTAAAACATAAAGATCAACTCTGTTCTTTACATGTAGATAGTGTATGACTTCAGAAGACTTGGAATGCAACATGAGTTAATACTTGTATACTGTTTTTGGTCAGTTTTTGCAATAAATACCCGTGACTGTACTTTTATTTGCCTGTTACATGTTTTATAGTGTTGAGAAGTGGGTAGAGGCAGTCGTGGCCTAATGGTTAGAGAGTCGGACTTGTAACCCGAAGGTTGCGGGTTAGAGCCTCATGTCCGGCAGGAATTGTTGGTCGGGGGAGTGAATAACCAGCGCGTTCTTCCACCCTCAATACCATGTCTGAGGTAAGACCCTTGGGCAAGGCACATGAAATGTGAAATATGGCTGCCCACCGCTCTGGATGTGTGTTCATTGTGTGTGTGCACTTGGATGGGTTAAATGCAGAGCAAAAATTCCAAGTATGGGTTGCCACATGTTATTTCACTTCACTTCAGGGTAGTTCGTAGTTCACAACTCGGGTCAGTTGCTCCAAAATATAAAAGTACCAATAAAAATTCATAAAATCATGTCTGCTTTTACAAATGCAAAGAATTAATTGCATCTTGATCTGATGCATTGGGCAAACAACTGAAATCAATGGTGCACCCTGCGCATTGATATAGTGACACCTAGGGGTACCTTTAGCATCTTCATTGTGATGCGGAAGGCACTTGACCATGCTTCAGATTTTGATGCCTTGGGAGTGAGAATGGGTTGAATATTCAGGACAGCATGTTGACTGTGAATGTGAGGTTAGTTCAGGGTCTGCCGTAGAACTAGGAAGTGCAGCACTTCCTAGTTCTACGGCAGAACGACTCGTGCGCATGTGTTATGGTGCTCACGTAACTAGTGTCGGCCATTGGTAAGTTGGCATTTTGGAAGCACTGCACTGTTTACACTGTGTCAACAGCGTAAAAGTCTGACACAGGCCAGAAGAAATTGTTGAAAAAGTTACTATTTTGTTTGTTTTTTGCACACAAAACGTATTCTCGTACAATTAAAGTTGAACCACTGCAGTCACATGGACGATTTTAACAATGTCTTTACTACCTTTCTGGGCCTTTAAAGTGTTAATTAAATATCTGTCTTTGGAGGGGTCAGAGAGCTCTCGGATTTCATAAAAAATATTTTAATTTGTGTCCTGAAGATGAATGAAGGTCTTAGGGGTTTGGAACGACATGAGCGTGAGTAATTAATGACAGAATTTTCATTTTTAGGTGAACCCTTTAACACAAACAAAAAGCTAATATTAACTTGTATGTTTTATACATTTTTGCCACTTACTTTTTCCATTTTTGCTCCACCAACAAAAATATTAATAAACAAAGACAAAGCAGGAAGCAACAGGCTTGAATTTATCAGCATTTTTGAACAAATCGGATTTAAATGACTCACTCATAAAGACACTTGTCGCCACCTTCTGGTGTAACCAGGGATGGATTAACTTATGTCCTTTTAAGGGTCCTGCCCCAGTGACAACCTGTTGTACCCCTAAAGGTACAATTAAAAAAAAAAAATGATGAAGGTGCGAACCTTACACATAGCCTAGAAACTGTCATACCAATAGCAAAGATATTAAATTTTTTTTTGCTTTTGGATAAAAATAAGTTTGAAATACCTTCGCAGTGCTACTGTTAACAAACATTTGTTTAATTATTGTTGGAGCGGGATTTAAGTGAATGTCATTTTACCAGTGAGCGTGAGAGGTACATGAGTGGAGCCATAAGCGTGATTTGCGTGAAAATCGTTCTTGTGGCTTGTGCACACTGTGCAGTCTTCACACGGACGAGCAATTTAATTTAAACAAAATGCACAAAATGCTCTTGATATACAATCACTGACGATATTCGAATTTGATGAGAATCTATGTCAATCTATGTCATCTATATCAAAATTTGCGAATATATGTCTTTATTCACATGAAAAATCTTGGCAATAACGACCAACTTTATATTAGGTTGCCTTAACTACTATGTACTAACATTTTAATTAATCATTTGATACAATGCACTTATTGTGTACATACATGTTTTTACATTTTACTTACATTAAAAAAAATACCTACATGTAATTACGTCTGTAATTAAATTCTGTAGTTACATTTGTAATTACACAGTTGGCACTTTCCTTACACCTAACCCTACCTTTAAACTTACCCATACTGTCCCTAACTCTACCCGTATCCCACCTCAATATCAGCAAAGGTGTTTTGCAATACAATTTGAACACAGTAAGTACATTGTACTTATTTTTTTGATGTAAGTACACAGTACTTAAGGCCACCTAATATAAAGTAGGGCCATATAAGGTACTTAGATGCACGGATGAAACGATCACATTAAACTTTCTATATTAATAAATTAAACCCAATGTATTCCCAATGTATCCCAATTATGGAAATCTTAATATTATTTTTTCTGCAATTGTTATTGTACATACACTCACCTAAAGGATTATTAGGAACACCTGTTCAATTTCTCATTAATGCAATTATCTATTCAACCAATCACATGGCAGTTGCTTCAATGCATTTAGAGGTGTGGTCCTTGTCAAGACAATCTCCTGAACTCCAAACTGAATGTCAGAATGGGAAAGAAAGGTGATTTAAGCAATTTTGAGTGTGGCATGGTTGTTGGTGCGAGACGGGCCGGTCTGAGTATTTCACAATCTGCTCAGTTACAGGGATTTTCACGCACAACCATCCAGTATGCAGCAGTACTGTGGGCGAAAGTGCCTTGTTGATGCTAGAGGTCAGAGGAGAATGGGCCGACTGATTCAAGCTGATAGAAGAGCAACTTTGACTGAAATAACCACTCATAACCGAGGTATGCAGCAAAGCATTTGTGAAGCCACAAAACGCACAACCTTGAGGTGGATGGGCTACAACAGCAGAAGACCCCACCGGGTACCACTCATCTCCACTACAAATAGGAAAAAGAGGCTACAATTTGCACGAGCTCACCAAAATTGTACAGTTGAAGACTGGAAAAATGTTGCCTGGTCTGATGAGTCTCGATTTCTGTTGAGACATTCAGATGGTTGAGTCAGAATTTGGCGTAAACAGAATGAGAACATGGATCCATCATGCCTTGTTACCATTGTGCAGGCTGGTGGTGGTGGTGTAATGGTGTGGGGGATGTTTTCTTGGCACACTTTAGGCCCCTTAGTGCCAATTGGGCATCGTTTAAATGCCACAGCCTACCTGAGCATTGTTTCTGACCATGTCCATCCCTTTATGACCACCATGTACCCATCCTCTGTTGGCTACTTCCAGCAGGATAATGCACCATGTCACAAAGCTCGAATCATTTCAAATTTGTTTCTTGAACATGACAATGAGTTCACTGTACTAAAATGGCCCCCACAGTCACCAGATCTCAACCCAATAGAGCATCTTTGGGATGTGGTGGAACGGGAGCTTTGTGCCCTGGATGTGCATCCCAAAAATCTCCATCAACTGCAAGATGCTATCCTATCAATATGGGCCAACATTTCTAAAGAATGCTTTCAGCACCTTGTTGAATCAATGCCACGTAGAATTAAGGCAGTTCTGAAGGTGAAAGGGGGTCAAACACAGTATTAGTATGGTGTTCCTAATAATCCTTTAGGTGAGTGTATGTTACATAAGAAATGCCCCCACCCCCGCACACACACACCTTTCCCACCCACTTTTTTTTAACAAAGTTACGCCACTGAGTGGAGCGTTCGCTTGTGCCCAACATTCCACACTTCGGGTGCTTTTAAATTGGAAGTCTGCATTCTATAAAGCTTCATTTTTCAGCTGCCATGTCATCATGTACTGCTGAAGGTTATCTTAATTTGAAAGATCCTTGCAAGGCGTCCTTCATTTGCCATATCTTGAAGGATACATCACCTCTATCCTTCACATACTTGAAACACTCACAATCCTTTGCACACCTTCCAATGGACAAAAAAAGATTTGTTGAAAAGATTTGCCTACAATAGTGCATACTGTAAGTATGCGAATTGGGACGCACCTTTGGGAGTGGACTAACATCTAGGGTAAATTTCTAGTTTGTTCAAAACACACAAAAGAAAGATTATCTGACAGCATGTGCTGCATTGTGGATAAACAATCATTTTAAGCATCATTTAATTAGAAATCAAGTTTTCCTTGATATTTTGAAATGTATGTGTAATATAATATTATAGTTTGAAAAAAAATTAATGAATAATACTCAAAATTCCTGATGGTTTTGTCACCTTTACTGACATTATAAATGGACTTTAGGAGGACAAAAGGGGTATGTGTGTCACAGACCAGCCAGGTTCTTTCAATTCCACAACGCAGCGATCCCAATCACCAGAGTTCTGCTGAGATCCCTTCATCTGATTGAGCTTTGAAGGCAGCATAGGGCCTGTCCCAAATGGCACCCTAAACCCTCACGGTCTTCCTCTGAGTCCGCACTTTCACAACGTAATGCCGCTTTGACTGCCGGGAAGAAGTCCACTGCATAACCAGCACCAGCGCAGGCTTGGCAGAAGTGCGGATTGAGGGCGCATATCGACCTCAAAGGGGGCGCTCGCGAGCACCCTTCTGAGACCTAAAATGACAAATGGGACACCCTGCGTTTTCGTGGATTTAATGGACACGCGCACGCAGTGGCCATTATAAGTCCACAAAATCGAAAGTGCACGTGAACTGTGCCATTTGGGACAGGGCCATAGATGTATCCTTCGCTGCCATTGATATCCCACAAGCCTGTGCGTTCCATTCTGTGATAGTTGAGAGAAAAAAAAAGATGGCAGATGGTCAGTTTCTGTGTAAATGTACTTTTTTTAACCAACATTTTTCACTTTGATGTCATTTCTAGTGAGAAATTAGTAGTGATTAAATATTTGTTTAGTTCTCACCAAAGCTCTCTCTATTTTGCTGTAGATCATTAAACTGTTAGGCTGCCTAAGAAGTTTGTCCGAAATCAGTTTCGTGAGGTGAGGTGTGCTTGTTGTCATGCACAAACTCTACCTGCAGAGTCATTGTCTGATAAGGCAGCGAGGCAACAAGTCAGCTGCCTAAGTTTTCGGACGCAGCCGATATATAGCTACACACAACTCACCTTCAGTCCTTGGCTGAATCCAAATTCGCCCCCTAAACCCTCATTCACTATTCCCTACGTTAGTCCACTAATATAGTTGTGAATGAAATATAGAGTGAATGAAAACGAGTGTGTGAAGTCGGACAGCTGTTGAGTGTACATTGGTTGTAAACTCGTTATTGCTGTGCAATGTGGGATTGAATGAGTGCACTCGATAATGTCCACTATGGTTTCGGACACTACTACAAATGGCTGTCCCCTCAAATAGTGCCCTATTGCCACCTATTGCAAATAGTGCCCTATTTGAGGGTATAGGGGGCGATTTCGGATTCAGCCCTTGTCTAGCCCTGTACTAGACACTTACTCGATCTCCTTGTTTTTTTCCGGAGTGTGTTCCTGTCTTCCTGCGACTTCGTCCCAGATTGTTGGCTTTTGTTACGTACCTTTCATCCCAGCTGCTGAGGTGTCCGTTTTTCCATCTCCATATACTGCTTCTGTAAGACTACCATCAAACCATTATCTTCCCTGTGTTCCAAAATCAAGTGTGTGTTTGGATTTTCACTAACCTTGTCTTCATTATCCTTGTCCATGATTGATCCCTTTAAACTTGATGTAATTAGTGGAAGCTAGTCTTGAGTGGCAGGTGTGTTGAAAACTACAATTTTCTCTGGATATAGTGTGCCACAGAATGTATTTGCCTGAATTTCTTTGGTGCAATGACACATGTGCGTCCCCTCTCGTGGAAAGGATTGCATGTGCACCAGTTTGGAACATGACACATTCTCATGGGGAAGCCTCATGCATCATGACCTTCATTCCTGTCTGTTGAAACAATTTGAAGGGAAAGTTGTATTACGCTGTGCTTTACAGAACAAACTTCTGAAATTGAGGCAGCTGGATTTCTCTGGGGACCTCTGTGCTTAAATCTAGTTCTTTATAGGCTCCTTTCTCAGTTTGGTTCAGATTTCGGATACCATTTTATTCATTTGGATAGGCTAAGTGATGAAACAAAAGAGAATAAAAGATTGTTCATAATCAGCTCATCCTTTTAGAGTTCCCTATCCTGTGCCAAGGCTATTGTTTGCTAAATCAACCCTGAAAGGGCTTGTTGTTCCATCTCATGCTCTCCTCTCTGGCCTTGAGGCTTTATTGTGTTCTGTCATTTGCCTTAAGTAGGACTGAATGCTCATATTGGCTTTCAGCCATAGTTCTTGCATTCTCCCCTCTTGGCCTCAGTAGTTGACAGGGTCTTCACCATGGCTTTCTCTCTAAATAGCACAAAACTCCTACATTAAGAGCCTTCTTGCCTGTGGTGGGATGCGGCACATCCTCATTATGGCATATTGGAGTCATTTAGGGTCTGCAATACCTTTTAGTGCTTGGGATTGTTTTTATGGCCATGGTTTAATTACGTTAGTTAGTCTTAATGTAGGAATAGTTCATTTCAGGGGGGAAATTCTTGCATTCTTTTGTGCTCCATTTCCAGATTTCACCCTGAAAGCATTGTTTGTTTGATGTTTATTTGACACTAAAATGTTCACATCAGATGTTTCTGATCTGGAAGGGGGTTTTGTAGTTATACAATAACTGTTATAGTTTTGAGGCATGGTATGGTTCTTCTGCTAATCCAAAGGGACAAAAGAAAAAAAAATACATATTTCAATGCAAAACTTTTGTGAAGGAAATAATATGAGGTGGGAAGAAAGCTATATTTCAGGGCTTTTGCAAACGAAAGCAAAGTTTCTCTGTGGAAAGTAATGGTTTTGCGAGCAAATGCAAAGTTTCTCGGGGGATCAAAACTTTTGCAAGTGAACACACAAGCATTGAAATATAATTTTTCCTCACATCTCATTTTTCCCCCATCATCATATCTCCTAGTATCTCCCAAAGTTAAGGAACTACAATTATTCATATCCGTTAATATTAATATAATTTTACACTTTCTCCAAGCACCGTTTTTTAAAAACAAACTATTTAGAGATAAATTATTGTTTCGTATTATTGTTAGGCTAATATTTATAATTGCTATACACTTTTTTTTTCTTAAAGGTGCACTATGTAATTTTTTGGTTCAAAATTAGCACAATTTTAATAATCAATACAGTCATCAATCCTTCTTCCAAAATATGTTTTTTGTCTTACCCTGATTCATAGTGGTGAGCCTATTATAAGAGTTTATGTTTTAGACTGAGCGGGATGCTTTTTGTGCAAAATTGTGTACTTATGTCACTCGTCCATGTGTGTCCCGTCATATCCATAAATTAGTAATGGGAAGTTCAGATCATTTTACTGACTCGGATCTTTGAATCTCATTCAGCAAAATGAAGGTTTTTTGCAAGTCATTTCGTTCTTTTCAATAGAATATAATTAAAATGTTACATTAGTACTAATGCAAACATTAATCAAATTTGGAATAAAAAATAAACTATACGCTAATGCAGCTAAGGCCACATTATGAGAAAGAAATTATTAATTCATTGCTTAGCTGGGTCTTCAGGTTATGAAGTCTGTTAGTTCATCTCACCTCCCGATCCAAATCTTTCTTTCTTTTGATGAGGTAATCAAATTAGTACACCTCTCATGTCTTCTGGTTCGAGTTGTTAGTTCCGTCATCAGTGTCTGATCTGGGCCATGACAGGCCCATATGCTATGCATGCAGTCCCAGAAAGAAAAATGATTAGTTCAACTCTTGAGTCTTCGGGTTCGAGACATTCGTTCATCAAGTCACAGCTCCATAGGCAAGGCTATGCCGTCTGTACCGGGAACAGAATTGATTAATTCACCTCAAGAGTCTTCGGGTCTGAGTCTCGTTCTTTTGTCACGTGACCGATATGACAGAATTGCGCAATAAACATTTATGTTATGCCACTATGTCCCTTCTTACCAATCCAATATGTCCAGTCTTCATCCAGGAAAATCAATTATTATACTAGCTGAAAAACTAAACTAAACTTAAAAAAACAAACTACACACTTGTTTGTAAGGAAGGTTGTGAATGAACTAATATCTGTATCCAACTAATCCTTTTTGTTTCTGCATTCAGCCTATGGGGCTGTGACTTGATGAACGAACGACTCATATCCGAAGACACGAGAGGTTTACTAATGTGAGGTGTTCCTGTAAAGAACCTATGGGATTTTGCGCATGCGCTGTCAACACAAAATTAATGAATCACTCTCTGAGACAACTCGTTGTTCCAGAGTCATATTAAAGATTCGTTCAAAATGAGTGGCATAGGTTAGCTGTCACAACAAGCAAGAAAAGTGGACATCGAGCATGCTAAATCTCAAATCTCTGGAGAATCACCTGTTTAAAAGAAATGCTGAACAGAGGAGCTTCTGCTTGCAAAATAAGAAGACGGTAGAGTTCGTAATAAAAAGAGATTCAACACTATCTTGGGTTTTTGGAGATGGTGAGAACTGAGGGATTTGTAAAGTTGAACAAGCGATGCAGAGATGGCATTTTTTATTACAGATGAGTAAAGTATTTTATTAAACAGATAAATTGCATGTCTCCAACAGAGTTCATTGTAAATCATTATTTATTGTGAAGGGTCATTTAATTGTGGTCGTAGTGCTGTGCTGGAATTTATTTTCAAGTTAGTACTGTGGATAGCTACAGTAAGGTCTAGTCAGCTTGAGATCCTTTCCACCTAAACTGGTTATACCTCTTAAGCCCAGTGAATGTTTTATGAGCAGTAGGATAATCACATTCATCTGCACAGTCACGCAGAGCTGAAGCACAACCAAAACAATGTTCCTCCACAAAATGCATGCAGTTTTGTTTTTAACCGACCAGAAGTAACATGTAGTGTACCTTTAAAGACAATATTTAAAGGTGATTTTGTATTCCCCAAATATCTAAAAATAGGGCCCACCCTAGATTCTAATTTCATTATACAGAAGTTTGCACGTTTTACATTTTAAATCCATTTGATTCAGTGTGACATGTCAAGGTCTATTAGAAAATAATTAATCTCTTGAGTAGTTTGCTTAAAACCCCAAAAAAGCTCTTTTCAGACAGCTTAATCTTTTGATCCGCAGTCACACTCTCCTTTTTGTATTTAGGAGGTATAGAAAAGGCAGGTGGTGTGTACAGATTTGCTGAGTGAAAGATGTTTATGTTGCAGGCAGACATCCACACGTTTTATTGGGAACAGATGGCAAATACACGATAAGAGCATCTTGGGTGCTGTCTTTATGGAATTTGTTGCTTGTTGTTCTCGATGCGGTGCAAGGCCCCTTCAGAGGAAAGTGAAACACTTCTGTAATCAGATCTCTATAAGCCATATGTTAGCCCCTTTATTCTTTAATTTATCAAACATTTGAACTTGCATAACAAAGGGTATAATACAGTTCCGGGGGAAAAAAGTAGCTTTGATACTTCTGACAGTTGATATATGTTGGCAAATATTTACAGTACATCTTGAAAGAGGTATCTATGTGTTCTGTTTCTTCCTTATAGACAAGATGAAATTTCTTTCTTTAGATGACATTCTCAGTGGTTAATTTATTTTTGGCATGGCTTTTATTGACCCAGTAGCTTTTCATCCAAAACTGAATTTAGCAGCAGTGTTCTACAGCCATTAAAATGTATGAAAACAGTCTCTTTGACAGTTCTTTATATTGTACAGATCATTATTTTGGCATACTAAGTCTGGTTCACATACAGACATAATAAATCATAATGACTGTTTTTTACTGTCACTGTCATCTAATTACAATGATTGTTTTTTATACTATTTTGGTAACACTTTATTTTGTCCCTATTTAGTCCACTTTAGACATGATTCTACTAACTATAATTACGAAACTACATGTGAACTATCAGTCATTAGAGTATTAGTAGATTGTCTGCTTAATGCTAACACTTTATTTTGATGATCCTTCAAGACATGCTGACTATAAGTAACTTACAAGTACATGTCAACTTATTCTACAAACCCTAACCTAACAGTCTGCTAATACACCAATGAGAGTTGACATGTAGTTGAAAAGTTATTTATAGTTAGTAGAGTCTAAAGTGGACCATTGAAATTAAGCGTAATTTTTTTATTGTCATTGTATTAAAGCAAAATATAATCTGTAACTATTTAGTGTTTTATTAAGTCGACAATTTATCTGATATTAAAGCAAATAAACAACCCATTCTCACTCCCAAGGCGTCAAAATCCGAAGCATGGTTAAGTGCCACAACGAAGACGCTAAAGTCACCCCTAGGCGTCACTATTTTGACGCGCTGAGTGTGTCAGATCAAGACGCATTTTATTCTTTGCATTTGTAAAAGCATACATGATTTTATTCATATTTTATTCATATTTAAAGGTTACTTTTATATTTTGGAGCAGCTAACCCAACTCCTACCCTAAACCTACCCACTCCTAAACAATATAAAACACACAACAGGCAAATACAAGTACAGTCACAGGTATTTATTGCAAAAACTTACCAACAACAGTATAAAAGTATTAACTCATGTTGCATTCCAAGTCTTCTGAAGTCACACGATGTCTTCATGTAAAGAACAGAGTTGATCTTAATGTTTTAATCGCTGAGATGATGATCCCGCCGCTCCGTTAACGCACTCAATCATATCTCATTCAAATAATACACACGCCTCCTTAGCATGACGCATTCGGTCACAAGACACACGAGAACCAATTACATTTTACAATCAAAGCTGACGTAATGACGCAATTGGTCACGAGACATACGAGAGCCAATGCAATTTCACTATGAAAACTGACGTAACGGGCGGCAATATTTGAAATTGTTTGTGTGTTCGTGATCTTCTGCGGATGGAGACGCTGATCGCTTTTGGGGATTTCCTTCACACAAATCAATCGCTTGGCCTCGGAATATTTGTAGTTTTTTTAATAAATTGTGCATGCAGTCGACTCTGCCTGTTATATCTGCGTTTCATACCACACGAATGGGTAGGTTTAGGGATGGAATGGGGTTGGGTTACATGTTAAAACGTGTCTAGATAGCGTAAATACAATGATGCTGGCTGATTAAATTGAGAATCACAGTCCAACATGTCATAATAGCAAAATCATAACCCAATATATGATCAGCATGACAATAACTTTCCCAATGCCCAACGCGTCTGTATATGACGCCGAAGGTTTCTCATTGAAATTAATGGAGCACTCAGCGCGTCTATATAGTGACGCCTAGGGGTACCTTTAGCGTCTTTATTGTGACGCGGAAAGCACTTGACCATGCTTCGGAATTTGACGCCTTGGGAGTGAGAACGGGTTGGAGATCATCTTAAAATGTTGTGTTTAATTTATTTTGTTACTGCCCTTTTAAGAAAAGCCCCTTTTGTGTGTAAAATGAGCAACAGTGCAAGTCATCTGCAAGTTTGTTCTCATGTCAAATATAGCCTTATTATTCAATAGCAACCTTATTGCAAAGTCTGCTTTACATTGTGACAGGATGATCACAAAATAATCTGTGTTGAAAAGCACCAAGAATCCCTCATTTCTTATGCTGGGATCTTTGGAAGAGTGCTAGGCATTAAACACGTCCAGTAAAACGTTCCCTCTTTTTAATATTATATTGTTGGTTATTCTGGTGTTTAACCCTTTAATTTCCACGCCTAAAGGAGCCAATAGAAAAACAAATGGATTGGTTGTTTTGACTTAAGTTTGCTGGTTGTGCCAGTATGTTTATTTGATAAAGTTATTGAAAAGCAAGATTAATCTGAACTTTAGTGCCATACTTGGAAAGAAGCATGGAAAAAGATTTAATAACATTTAATATTTTACAACTTTTTATGATAGAAATGTTCAGCGGCATACAGTAATGTGATGCAAACTACTCTATTTTTTTTTAAATGTCATTGTTTTAAATTGAAAATACACAATAATTTACATGGTTTATAACTTAATTTGAAAAGATTTTTGACATATTAGACATATGAATGAGTGAATGTGTGCATATTTTAAAATAAAATATTATTTGAAAATAGTTTAAATTGATTACTTCCAAACTTCTCCTCCATGAACTGCCACCTTAACGTGGTGGAGGGGTTTGAGTACCCGAATGACCCTGGAGCCAGGCCTGGGGTTGGGGCTCGTATGCGAGCGCCTGGTGGCCGGGCCTTCCCCCACGGGGTCCGGCCGGGCTCAGCCCAAAGGAGCGACGTGGGGACACCTTCCCGTGGGCCCACCACTCACGGGAGGGACCGTAAGGGGCCGGTGCAAAGCGAATCGGGCAGCAGTCGAAGGCGGGGGCCTAGACGACCCGATCCCTGGACACGGAAACTAGCTCTTGGGACATGGAATGTCACCTCGCTGGCGGGGAAAGAGCCTGAGCTTGTGCGTGAGGTTGAGAGGTTCCGACTAGAGATAGTCGGAATCACCTCCACGCACGGCTTGGGCTCTGGAACCACACTTCTCGAGAGGGGATGGACTCTTCACCACTCTGGAGTTGCCCATGGTGAGAGGCGGCGGGCTGGTGTGGGTTTGCTTATAGCCCCCCAGCTCTGCCGCCATGTGTTGGAGTTTACCCCGGTGAACGAGAGGGTCGTTTCCCTGCGGCTTCGGCTCGGGGATAGGTCTCTCACTGTTGTGTGTGCCTATGGGCCAAACAGCAGTGCAGAGTACCCGACCTTCTTGGTGTCCCTGGGAGGGGTGCTGGAGAGTGCTCCGACTGGGGACTCCGTCGTTCTACTGGGGGACTTCAACGCCCACGTGGGCAATGACAGTGAAACCTGGAGGGGCGTGATTGGGAGGAACGGCCCCCCTGATCTGAACCCGAGTGGTGTTCAGTTATTGGACTTCTGTGCTAGTTACAGTTTGTCCATAACGAACACCATGTTCAAGCATAAGGGTGTCCATCAGTGCACATGGCACCAGGACACCCTAGGTCGTAGGTCAATGATCGACTTCGTGGTCGTTTCATCTGACCTGCGGCCGTATGTCTTGGACACTCGGGTGAAGAGAGGGGCGGAGCTGTCAACTGATCACCACCTGGTGGTGAGTTGGATCCGATGGCGGGGGAGGAAGCTGGATAGACTCGGTAGACCCAAACGTACTGTGAGGGTCTGCTGGGAACGTTTGGCCGAGTCTCCTGTCAGAGAGATCCTGCCTCCGGCAGAGCTTCGACCGGATCCCGAGGGAGGCTGGAGATATTGAGTCCGAGTGGACCATGTTCTCCACCTCCATTGTCAAAGCGGCTGCTCGGAGCTGTGGACACAAGGTCTCCGGTGCCTGTCGAGGCGGCAATCCCCGAACCCAGTGGTGGACACCGGAAGTAAGGGATGCCGTCAAGCTGAAGAAGGAGTCCTATCAGGCCTGGCTGGCTTGTGGGACTCCTGAGGCAGCTGACAGGTACCGGCAGGCTAAACGGACTGCAGCCCGGGTGGTTGTGGAGGCAAAAACTCGGGCCTGGGAGGAGTTCGGTGAGGCCATGGAAAAGGACTATCAGCTGGCCTCGAAGAGATTCTGGCAAACCATCCGGCGCCTCAGGATGGGGAAGCAGTGCCCTACCAATGCTGTTTACAGTGGCGATGGGCGGCTGTTGACCTCAACTGGGGATGTTGTCGGACGGTGGAAGGAATACTTCGAGGATCTCCTCAATCCCGCCGTCACGTCTTCCATTGAGGAAGCAGAGGCTGGGGGCTCAGAGGAGGACTCGTCCATCATCCAAGCTGAAGTCACCGAGGTGGTCAAGAAACTCCTCGGTGGCAAGGCACCGGGGGTGGATGAGATCCGCCCTGAGTACCTCAAGTCTCTGGATGTTGTGGGGCTGTCTTGGCTGACACGCCTCTGCAGCATTGCGTGGCGGTCGGGGACAGTGCCTCTGGGTTGGCAGACCGGGGTGGTGGTTCCTCTTTTTAAAAAGGGGGACCGGAGGGTGTGTTCCAACTATAGGGGGATCACACTTCTCAGCCTCCCCGGGAAAGTCTATGCCAGGGTACTGGAGAGGAGAATTCGGCCGATAGTGGAACCTCGGATTCAGGAGGAACAGTGTGGTTTTCGTCCTGGTCGTGGAACACCGGACCAGCTCTATACCCTCTACAGGGTGCTGGAGGGTTCATGGGAGTTTGCCCAACCAGTCCACATTTGTTTTGTGGATTTGGAGAAGGCATTCGACTGTGTCCCTCGCGGCGTCCTGTGGAGGGTGCTGGGGGAATATGGGGTCCGGGGTCCTTTGCTGAGGGCTGTCCGGTCCCTGTATGACCGAAGCAGGAGTTTGGTCCGCATTGCCGGCAGTAAGTCAGACTTGTTCCCGGTGCATGTTGGACTCCGGCAGGGCTGCCCTTTGTCGCCGGTTCTGTTCATAATTTTTATGGACAGAATTTCTAGGCGCAGCCAAGGGCCGGAGGGTGTCAGGTTTGGGGACCACACGGTTTCGTCTCTGCTCTTTGCGGATGACGTTGTCGTGTTGGCCCCTTCTAACCAGGACCTTCAACATGCACTGGGACGGTTTGCAGCCGAGTGTGAAGCGGCTGGGATGGGGATCAGCACCTCCAAATCCGAGGCCATGGTCCTCAGTCAGAAAAGGGTGGCTTGCCCACTTCAGGTTGGTGGAGAGTTCCTGCCCCAAGTGGAGGAGTTCAAGTATCTAGGGGTCTTGTTCACGAGTGAGGGTAGGATGGAACGGGAGATTGACAGACGGATCGGTGCAGCTTCTGCAGTAATGCGGTCGATGTACCGGTCTGTCGTGGTGAAGAAAGAGCTAAGCCGTAAGGCGAAGCTCTCGATTTACCGGTCAATCTACGTTCCTACTCTCACCTATAGTCATGAGCTTTGGGTCATGACCGAAAGGACAAGATCCCGGATACAGGTGGCCGAAATGAGCTTTCTCCGCAGGGTGGCTGGGCGCTCCCTTAGAGATAGGGTGAGAAGCTCAGTCACTCAGGAGGAACTCGGAGTAGATCCGCTGCTCCTCCACATCGAGAGGGGACAGCTGAGGTGGCTCGGGCATCTGTTCCGGAGGGAAGTCTGGGCATCTCTGCTTAGACTGCTGCCCCCGCGACCCGGCCCCGGATAAGCGGAAGAAGATGGATGGACTTCCAAACTTACTATTGACTGGAACTTTTACTTTTTCTCATTTATTTTTTCCTTTATTCCCTTTTAACCTTTAAATCCTTTAAACAAAAATACCAATAACCAGATAACATCCCACCCCCCACACTTAAAAAAAAATAATTTAACTTTAATTTAACGTTAATTAATGTTTAATTGTTTAAAAACTGGTTTAATTCAGTGTTATACTGTATGAGTAAAAATAATTGCAAAGTAAACTTGCAAAGTAAACTCAGCAAAGACATTTGGCCAATTTAAAGTTACTTATTTTCTTTGTTGATTTTACTTAACTTAGTTAAGTAGAGTTTACTAATTTACTAGTAAACATACTTTAAAAAATCTGCACGCAAAAACTTGTGAAAGAAAAATTAGGGAATTTTATGTATTGTTTTTTCTTCAGTATGTTCTTCCTTTACAGTCACAACCGTACGGAAATAATGGCAAACAGGTGTTTCTGTATGTCTCTTTATTTTGCCACATATTGTTTAGACAACCCAACTTATTACAACATATGCACTGATAAAAACAATTTGTATGATTTACTTGATAAAATGATTGTAACAATTTGCACTCTATTTTTTTTTGTAAATTTTACTGCTGTGCTACAACTTTAGTACAACTTTATAGAAGTGGAACTGTTAATGGGGACGCTTTAGCTAATGCTATTGTGATTGAAACTCACGTTCAGTTAATTTTTAACTGTAACGTCTATGCAATAACCAAACCATCAAAATGAACACATTGTTATGACAAATCTAAAATAGAAAAGTCAAAACTTACCGAAAATAAGTCAGCCATGGCGACATCCCAAACCGACCGTCTCTGCCACCACTAAACAAGCGGGATCTTGTTGCGCACAGATTCAAACGCAGTTCGCTTTTCAGATTAAAATGTACTTAATATTTTTAAGTGAATGTGCTTTGACTATAAAACATTAAATAGTATTTGTAAATATATGATAAAATTGACTCTTTCTTCTCAGTTAACTTAGATGAATAAATTGTGTAAATTGCACTTAATCTATTATAGTTCCAACTTAATCTTGATTTTACAATGTATACATTATATGAATTAATGTAATAGATTTTACCATACCACAAAGTCATTATTTTCAGTGTGGTTTGAGTCCCTATAACTGATATCTTGCTTGACCCTATTATTTGATGACCGATTAGCAGCTTCCTTCTTTTGTGTGACCGACTGAAGAGTGCAAACGGATGCTGTCACCTTACACATTTAAAGTCTCACCCCTCCTTGCCAAAAGCAGACAGGGGGAAGTTATTTTGCATGGATAAATCATGTATAATAAACTCTACAATATTCCATGAAAACAAGAACTGTTGATTTTGATTTTGTGGTCACTATAAAACATGACTCAGCTCCTGCGTGTGGTATGATGCAATTATACAAGTGAGATTACTGCTGTGTGAAGGTAAAATACACTTCGGGCTCTTCTCAGTGCTGCTGTTCAGTCAATACACAACTTGACGGCAGAGACGGTGACTGGCTATCTACTTCAGAAATGGGGAGAAAAATTAGATGCTGATGTTTGGTACAAGTTTGTCTCATTCCTGTCACTTCTTTCTCTTCCTTCCTTACATTTTTCCAGCTCCATTCCCCACCATTTCATGCCACTTTTGGCAGCTCCAGTGAACAATCCACTAGTACCGTAATGAAGCTGCTCCCTCATTTTCCAACCCCATTCTGTCACACCCCAGCACAGTGAAATATGCATCAAACCCCACAATAAAGAGTGTGTGCAGCCAGCATGGCCATGCTATTGGCAGAATTATAATAGAGACAGAGATTTATGGCCGAGACCAAGTGTGTGTTTGAGGAATTGTACCTGTTATAATAGGGTTTTTTTTTTTTTTTTTGCTCAAGCAAAGACAGGGAAGTTCTGAAGGTGAGGGGTGTAATGGCATTGACCTGCTAAGACGAGACACTTTCACTACATCATCAGGAATCATAAATGTTAGAGTAATTTTTGACAAAAAAAAACATAGTCTTGCTCCAACTATGGAAGAGTAGAGAGACGATTTCTTTCAATTGTTTTAGATTAGCTTTGACAGCGCTGGCGTTCCATCGCTGGTTTATTCAACCTTCCTGAGGGAACTCAACCTTCATGCTTCTTTACACACCACTGAAAGGGTCCCATTGCTGGACCCTCGCTAACTAGACTTGTATATCTATAGACCCTTGACAGCAAAAGTCAATCCCAAGAGCCTGTATAGGTAAAAAGGTACCCTCTAAAAGGTCATTCGGGGTCCACAAAAAATAGGGGAAAAAATATTTTACAAAACGTATTTTTAAGGCTATCAAAGTAAACGTGTGTAAAGATATGCAATGTTTAAATGTTTGTTTTTTTTGTGCAGAGAAGGAGGGAGGGTAGAGGAATGGAGGAATGAAGAAACCCATACAGTTCGCATGCAACAATAACTTTTCAATGTCTCTACTATGTCTGACATCTAAAATAATGGCAAATGACTGGTATCCGGTCATGTGATTCAACTATAACCGGGACAAAGCTGATTTAATTCTGATTTCTGAAGACATTGTGACCTGTTATTTGTTTTTCACAAATATAATAAAGTGTAACAGTCATGTTTAGGTTCATTGACATCTGTTCATTTTCTAGTCATGGTTTTCTTTATCACTGTTTTGCCTGTGTTTTAGCTCATTATTATAGTTGCCATGGTTTCCGATTAATCCTCATCTGCTCCCTGTTTCGGTAATGATCTTCCTTTGTGTATTTTAGGCCCATTTAGACAACACCAATTTTAACTAAAACCTGATTTTTTTATAATGCTTTTTGCCTGTACATTAACGCACGACAAATGCGTTCTAGGGGCCTGAAAACACCAATTTTTGATAATGGGATTCAAAGCGTAAACTACAAAAACACAAATGTGTAGAAACAGTGACACCATGTGCATGCGTGTTCAGTTCATTACATGTTCAATCAATAGGAATGTAGTGTTTCCTTACAAAGTGACATCGGCCTACTGGCCTGGCATGACATAATACAGTGTTTTCGCAAAACCGTGTGAATGGGGATCGTTTTGAAAAAGTTGTCGTCAGTTAGAGAAAAACGCAAAGGAAAACCTTTTCCCTTTTAGGTCCATCATTGTTGTGTAAATGTACCCTTAGGGAACTCGCACTGCGTCGGAACGACACTTTTGGGAATGCCCTCAGTGTTGCGCGTCTGAAGCATGAATGAAACTAAGACCGATCTTGATTGGTGCTACGTCATGTGACGGCATACCCGGAAGTATAAAGGGACACCGAGTCACAACAGCGCTAGCTTTTTCGCTCTTCAGCAAATGCGCTGTGTGTTGTGTGTGAGAGAAACTGACTGTGTTTAAGTTAAATTGTCTGAAAGAGAAAGAATGATGAGTCAACAGTTCAAGCAGTGTGTGCACCCCTGCCCTTGTTTCATCACGGGTGGGGACACGCACTCTATGTGTGTGAACTGTTTGGGAGCGCAGCACGCTCGGTTAGCTCTCGAGGGAGCTAGCTGTGAGCACTGTGAAGCACTCCCCATTAGAGTGCTGTGCTCCCGCCTGGCCGTGTTTGACGAGGCCGGCCAGGCTCGCGTTCCCCACGGTTCAGGTCCCGCGGCCGTCGAGGCGGCTTAGATCATGGGGATCGCAACGGGAACTGGCTGGTGAGATTGGGACTGCTGAGGCACTTTCCCAATCATCATCAGACAGTTCTGATGCCCTTCCTCCCCGTGCAAGAAGCCCGCGCTGTGGCTTCTTCTGCTTGGGAGGAGGGTCCGATGTTTGAGCTATCCGCATCTGAGGATGTGGATGTGCTCAGCATCGAGGCAGGTGACGTTGAGGCTCACTCGTCACCTCACGTGCCCGCTTATGAGGAGCTTGTCGAGGTTGTGACTCGTGCGGTGGCCAGACTAAACATCAGCTGGCCATCAGAAATGCAGGAAGCGACTGTAGTGAGAAGTAAACTTGATGAGCGCTTCCTGCAGCACAGAGCACAACTTCAACGACGGGGTTTGCCATTTTTTCTGGATTTACATAACGAGTTATGTAAATCCTGGAACAAACCACACTCCTCCCGCCTCTCTAATCCAACAGTGTTGGAGTACAGTAATATTATGGGGGCGGGAGAGAATGGCTATGGGAGGATGCCGGGGGTGGAGGAGGCTTTGGCCAGTTATCTGTCTCCCGATGCTGCGTCCTCCCTGAAAACCGTGTAGAGATACGTCGGTGATGGTGGGCAGGGCATATATGGCGGCAGGTCGGGCTGGTGCATGTCTGCATACCATAGCTTTATTGCAGGCATACCAGGCCGACCTGTTAAAAGACTTGGATGAAGGCGAGGGACCCACACCTGAGGATGTGGCTGAACTCCGCAGAGCGACAGATCTGTCTCTCCATGTCACCAAGGAGACGGCCCGTGCTGTGAGCCGCTCCATGTCAGCTATGGTGGCAACGGAGAGGCATTTGTGGTTGAATCTGTCGGGCATCAGGGAGAAGGATAAAGCTTTCCTCCTTGATGCTCCTCTTTCGCCTTCTGGCCTGTTCGGCGATGCTGTCAACACGGTTGTCGACAGGTTTCAGGAGGCAAAGAGGCAATCTGCGGCATTCCAGCTGTTTATACCTCGCCGCTCCAAGTCTAAAGGGGCTGGTCCTAAAACTGACCAGCCCCAGCCGTCATCGAGCTCCTCGTACCAGCAGGTACAGAAAGAGAGCGTCGCCTCTAGAGCCCCTCCTCAAGGAGCTTGGCAACAGAGCCGGCGTTCTAGCCCAAAGCCGGCTCAGCAGAAGGGCGACCTGAGGGCTCTCCTTCAGACTAAGAAGACTGCGGGAAAGAGGTCATAGCTGTGGTAGCACCTCTGTGGGCTGTCTCCTCCGGGGAGAAGCGGCTGAGGCCGTTTTCTCCGCGGAGCCCTTTGGAAATTGATGTGGTACTCGGAAACCTGAGCGGGCTCGGGTAATGGAACAGGAAGTACAGTCCCTGTTGGTAAAGGAGGCCATAGAACGTGTTCCTCCACCGGACAGGGAGTCGGGGTTCTACAGCCGGTACTTTATAGTTCCAAAAAAGGACGGGGGTCTGCACCCAATTTTAGATCTGAGGTACTTGAACCGGTCTCTGAGGAGGTTCAGGTTCAAGATGAATCAAATGAATTCCTATCATCGTGAATCAAATTCGGTCCGAGGATTGGTTTGTCACAATAGATCTGAGGTTCGCTTTCAGGGGCGAAGCGTTCCAATATTGTGTTCTTCCATTCGGCCTTGCTCTTTCCCCTCACACGTTTACCAAGTGCATGGATGCAGTTCTGGCTCCTCTGAGACTCCAGGGTATCCGTGTGCTGAACTATATCGACGACTGGCTCATACTGGCTCGGTCGCGAGAGATGGCAGTTTGGCATCGAGATGTCGTCCTTGGCCATGTTGAAAGCTTGGGGTTGAGACTCAACACGAAAAAGAGAGTGTTGACGCCCTCCCAGAGGACCACGTTCCTGGGGGTAGTATGGGACTCGACGACGATGCGAGCACAAATGTCTCCCGCACGCGTGGAGTCCATACGGGCGATGGTCTCCAGCATGAAGCTAGGCCGCAACATCACTGTAAAGCAGTTTCAAAGACTGCTGGGGCTCATGGCAGCTGCGTCCAACGTAATACCTTTTGGCCTGCTTTACATGAGAACCCTGCAGTGGTGGCTGAAAGCCAAGGGGTTTTCCCCGAATGGGAATCCATTCGTTATGATCAGGGTAACGCGCAGATGCCTTCGTTCCCTATCAATATGGAAGAAACCTTGGTTTCTGTCCCAGGGGCCAGTGTTGGGAGCGTTATGTCGCCGGAAATCCGTTTCGACAGACGCCTCTCTCACTGGTTGGGGCACGGTCATGGACGGCCGCTTTACCCAGGGTCTGTGGCAGGACCATCATCATTCATGGCATATAAATTGCCTGGAGATGTTGGCTGTGTTCAGGGCTCTGAGGAGCTTCCTCACAGATCTCAGGGGTTATCATGATCTGGTGCGCTCCGACAACATGTCAGTGGTTGCGTACCTGAACCATCAGGGGGGTCTGAGGTCTCGCCCTCTGTGCAGACTGGCGAATCAGATCCTCCTGTGGTCCCAGGGGAAATTATCATCTCTCAGGGCGATGTTTATTCCCGGGGACCAGAACCAGGGAGCAGGCATCCTGTCGAGGCAGGGGCTGAGACCCGGGGAGTGGAGACTTCACCCAGAGGTAGTGAAGTCCATATGCGAGAAGTTCGGCCCAGTGGAAGTTACTGTTTGCATCTCGAGAGACGTCCCACTGTCCTCTGTGGTTTTCTCTCAGGCATCCAGCCCCGCTGGGGTTCGATGCCATGGTGCAGACGTGGCCGAGGCTGCGTCTGTATGCATTTCCCCGATAGCTCTGCTCCCGGGAGTCCTGGAGAGGGTCCGGCAGGACGGGGTCAGTCTACTCCTAGTAGCCCAGTTTTGGCCGGCCCGAGTGTGGTTCTCAGACATCATGGCACTGCTGTCTCAGGCAGGGGGCACAATATTTCATCCTCAGCCAGAGCTGTGGAGGCTTTGGGTCTGACCCCTGAGGGGGCTCAGTACTTAGAGGCTGGCCTGTCGGCAGGTGTAGTGGAGACCATACTCAGTTCCAAGGCTCCTTCCACGAGAAGGTTGTACGTCTTAAAGTGGAACGTGTTTTCCACTTGGTGCAGGGAGCGTGAGGTGAATCCAGTTAACTGCCCAGTGGCTTCAGTGCTGGAGTTCCTCCAAGATCGCTTCTCTGCAGGGCTTACCCCATCCACGCTTAAGGTGCACGTGGCTGCCATTGCGGCTTTCCACACTCCTATAATTGATGGGCCTCTCTGGAGTCACCCTTTGGTCGTACGTTTCCTTCGTGGTACTTGGAGGATGAAGCCTGCGACTCGCTCCAGAGTTCCAACCTGGGATCTGGCGGTGGTTCTCAAGGGGTTGGCTTCGGCCCCCTTCAAACCGCTCGAGTCTGTGACGGATCGAGTTCTGTCGCTAAAGGTGGCGCTGCTCCTGGCTATCACTTCTCTGAGGAGAGTGGGGGACCTTCAGGCCTTGGCTATCACATCAACTTGTAATTGGATCATTCAGGCAATTGCCTTGGCCTATCAGGTGCGCGGTTTGCCTTCACCTTTGGCCTTGAGGGCGCATTTCACCAGGGGCATGGCCTCTTCTCGGGCCCTTCATATGGGGGTCCCGATTCAGAAGATTTGTGAGGTAGTCGGCTGGGCTACCCCACACACATTTATCAGGTTTTATAGTCTGCATCTCCCTGCGACGCCAGGTGCTAGGGTGCTCTCGTCCTAAATGTGTCTGGGTTCCAGCTTCACACTAGGGCAGGCATGGTTCGTGGTGGCATAGTGGGCATTTTGTTCCCAAAAGTGTCGTTCCAACGCAGTGCGAGCTCCCTCAAAAGGGAACGTCTCGGATTATGACTAAATTAAATCAAATCAAATCAAATCAAATCAAATCACTTTATTGTCACACAGCTATATGCACAAGTGCAACAGCAGGTGAAATTCTTGGTGCAGTTCCGAGCAACATAGCAGTCACGACATGACATGTACAACATTTAAAGCAGCATTAGATTACACATCTGATGCGCCCACAATTACTCACAGCACAGTAAACTCTACAATAAACAATAAATAATTTACACAATGTGAGTGTAGTTCTCACAGCTTTAACCAATATACACATACTTACAATATACATATACTTTAAACAATATACACTAAACATACATTAAACAGTATACATTAAGCTATAATAATAATAATATACAATGTACAGTATACATTATTATTCACAGTAGAGATCCAATTATGTACAATAGGTGCTATATGATAAATGATAAATAATAAATGATACATAAATGTGTATATAATGCGTGCGTGTATCTACAGTGGGTTGTGCGGAGTGATATTCTGTCCAGTGTGTGTTATGATCCTGATGGATCAGGAGTTAAGTAGTCTAATTGCTTGTGGGAAGAAGCTGTTCTGGAGTCGGCTGGTGCGTGTTCTGATGCTGCGGTACCGTCTGCCTGATGGCAGCAGTGAGAGCAGCCCATGGCTCGGGTGGCTAGAGTCTCTGATGATGCTCTGAGCTCTCTTCACACACCGCCTGGCGTAAATGTCCTGGAGGGAGGGAAGCTCACCTCCGATGATGCAGCTGGCCGTGCGCACTACCCTTTGCAGGGCTTTGCGGCTGCGGGCGGTACTGTTGTCGTACCAGGTGGTGATGCAGCCAGTCAGCAGGCTCTCTATGGTGCAGGTGTAGAAGCGTGTGAGGATGTGGCGGTTCATTCCAAACCTCCTCAGCCGTCGCAGGAAGAAAAGGCGCTGATGAGCCTTCTTCACATGGCCTCAGAGTGGACGGACCATGAGAGTTCCTCTGTGATGTGGACACCGAGGAACTTGAAGCTGCTGACTCTCTCCACCGGTGCTCCATCAATGGTGATGGGGCGGTGTTCTCTCTCATTCCTCCTGAAGTTGACCACCAGCTCCTTGGTCTTGCTGACGTTGAGGGAGAGGTTATGCTCCTGACACCACCGTGTCAGAGTGTGCACCTCCTCTCTGTAGGCAGTTTCATCATTGTCAGTGATGAGACCTACCACTGTCGTATCGTCAGCAAACTTGATGATGGTGTTGGAGCTGTGGGTTGCCACACAGTCATGTGTGTACAGGGAGTACAGGAGTGGGCTGAGAACACAGCCCTGAGGGGCTCCAGTGTTGAGAGTCAGTGATGAGGAGATGTTACTGCCCATTCTGACCACCTGGCGTCTGTTTGACAGGAAGTCCAGGATCCAGCTGCATAACAGGCTGTTTAAGCCTAGAGCCCGGAGTTTAATGTCAAGTATGGAGGGCACAATGGTGTTGAATGCTGAGCTGTAGTCCACAAACAGCATTCTCACATACGTGTTCCTCTTTTCCAGGTGGGAGAGAGCAGTGTGTATGGTGGATGAAATGGCATCATCAGTGGAGCGGTTTGTGCGGTATGCAAACTGCAGTGGGTCCAGTGAGGGGGGGAGAACAGAGCAGATGTGGTTTCTGACTAGTCTCTCAAAGCATTTACTGATGATGGGGGTCAGAGCAACAGGACGCCAGTCGTTTAAGCAGGTGGTTTTTGACTGCTTAGGTACAGGAACAATGGTGGACGTTTTGAAGCATGTGGGGACCACAGATAGGGAGAGGGACAGGTTAAAAATGTCCGTGACTATAACCCTTGTTCCCTGAGAAGGGAACGAAACACTGCGTCTCCTTGCCACACCTCTCCATGCCTGGGGGCGATTTGCTTCATCGTGAAAAAGCTAGCGCTGTTGTGACTCGGCGTCCCTTTATACTTCCGGGTATGCCGTCACATACTACGTCATGACGTAGCACCAATCAAGATCGTCTTAGTTTCACTCATGCTTCAGAAAAGCATGTTGTTCCGACGCAGTGTCTCGTTCCCTTCTCAGGGAACAAGGGTTATAGTCATAACCCGAGACGTTTTCCTCAGTTCTTTGTCTTGCGTTAACATTATGTTTGAGTGTGTAGTGTTCGATTGTTCTCTGTGTTTATTAAAGTGATGATAATAAATAAATAATTGATGTTATTGTCCTGGGGTCTCATTTATAAAGCGTGCATACGCACAAAACAGGGCTGGAAATATACGTACGCCAGTTCCCAAGCAAAGGTTGTGATCTATAAAAAACAAACTTGACGGGAGAATGTGCGCACCTTTAAGCAAACTTTGAGCCGTGCGTACGCACATTCTGGAGACAAAGGGAATTGGCGACACAGATGGTGAGGTCGTGAACTGAAGTTAGATTGTTGAAAATACATGTGAGAAGAACGATTATAAGAATTAATGACATTTAATTTTCACTCCATTTCATACGTTATATCCACATTATCATGAAGATTAAATCCAACAGTGCTATTTGTGCCTATTGTTTTAGGCTATATACATCTAGTAAAATCCAAACGTAATTCAAAATGTAGCCTATTTAAAAAAAAAATGCGCACAAACTCTTTTACTAGAGTGAGAAAAGTAATGAAGTATTGTTTTCATATTGATATATACATTTACATTAATGTTCCAGTTTCATTAATGGCGATATGCACAAAATTACATAAAGTCAATACTCAGAATTTAAACAAAAATTATATGAATTTAGATAGACGTGCGACTTTTGATCACTTTTCCTGTGACACACTGTTTTAATGACAGCAAGGATTAAATATAGGCTAATTCCAATAATTCGTCTTTAAACTAAACTGAAGATCTCATGTTATGACAAAATATGTTTTAGCGAAAACATTGATCAGTGATGCATACTTACTTCGAAATCACAGATACTGCATATTCGGTGGTCGAACGGTCCATTATCCGGTTTGAATAGGTCCAATGAAAATCTTACTGTACAACCAAAGCTGCACGGACACGGAGAATAAAGACATCTTCACAAAATTATGAAAAATACCACTGTATTTGAAGAATACAACTTGAAGAAAAAAATAAGATTTGAACGTTTCTTTTTTTAAAATACTTAGTCAGTGACGCTCTGAGTCATACGATTGTATTTACACTGCAATAAATAAGTAGGCCAATCAGTTTAAATTAAAATAGCCAAAACATCCTATATGTTCACATTATCAGCAAAACTGCATGAATTTGAGTTGAAGGGTTTAAAATTAACAAAATATTTTAAATTAAAATAACATTTGGCCCGTGGAAATGAATGAATAAACTTTATTTTAAAAAAATATCTGGGAAGTATTTTATACAATTTTGTTTTTATGGATATTTTGATATATTTATTCTAAAACATAAAAAAGATATCGGATGATTGTCAGCAATGTACTGTGTAAGGCACAGATGGCATTTCTAGTCCGTATCTAGTATTTTTCTGTCTTGTACCTGTGTTAAACATGGTGTCATGTCGATGGGAATATTAATGCAAATTATATGCAAATGAGGTTATGCATAGTAAAACTAGGCATTGTAAGCTCCATATATGGTGATTTCTGCAGGAGACGGGGTGGAGATGCACATACGCACAATCTTCTGCTGGCTGTGATTTATAAAGGGATTTTTGCACAGGTTCTGACGTACACGTTTTTATACATCTGATTTTTTTTGTGCGTACGTACACTTTTAGTAAGGTTTATACGCAAAATTTTATAAATGAGACCCTTGATCCTGTTAGAGGGTGTAAAAACAGCACTAAGGGGCAAAATATGCTTTAAAATATGCTTTATTGCAACCCGTTCTCACTCCCAAGGCCTCATATTCCGAAGCATGGTCAAGTGCTTTCCGCGTCACAATAAAGACGCTAAAGGTACCCCTAGGCGTCACTATATCGACACGAGTGCTCCATTCATTTCAATGAGAAACCTTCGGCGTCATATACAGACGCGTTGGGCATTGGGAAAGTTATCGTCATGCTGATCATATATTGGGTTATGATTTTGCCATTTTGACATGTTGGACTGTGATTCTCAATTTAATCAGCCAGCATCATTTTATTTACGCTATCTAGACACGTTTTAACATGTAACCCAACCCTATTCCCAACCGGGATCATCATCTCAGCGATTAAAACATTAAGATCAACTCTGTTCTTTACATGAAGACATCGTGTGACTTCAATCGTGTGACATCGTGTGGAATGCAACATGAGTTAATACTTTTATACTGTTGTTGGTAAGTTTTTGCAATAAATACCTGTGACTGTACTTGTATTTGCCTGTTGTGTGTTTTATATTGTTTAGGAGTGGGTAGGTTTAGGGTAGGAGTTGGGTTAGCTGCTCCAAAATATAAAAGTAACCTTTAAATATTAATAAAATATTAATAAAATCATGTATGCTTTTACAAGTGCAAAGAATAAAATGCGTCTTGATCTGACGCACTCAGCGAGTCAAAATAGTGACGCCTAGGGGTGACTTTAGCGTCTTCGTTGTGACGCGGCACTTGACCATGCTTCGGTTTTTGACGCCTTGGGAGTGAGAATGGGTTGCGATCTCAGGGGGGAAATAAATAAAATACAACTCATTTACGATGGTGTTGTTTTCTGTATTCACTTGAAGTAATACTTAGGGCTCTTCCCCCAAACATATTGATGCTATTTCTTCAAACTGTTTTTAGCTGCAGGGTTTTGTGTCTTGATCCTCATTGACAGCTCCAGGCTGATGTAGCTACAAAACAATCCTTCATGATTTCTGCTGTTACATGAATAATTTATCTTTTTTCCTTCCAATTGCCTGGTGCGATGTGATCAGAAGCTGATGATTATATCTTTCCAAGTATGGCACTAAAGTTCATATTAATCTTGCTTTTCAATAACAGTGCAGTGTGCAGTGTTTTTGTATTGGCTTTTTGGATGTGGTAAAGTATTCTTCAAACAAATATAAACTATATCAAACAGCAAACTTAAGTAAAAACAGCCAATGCACTAGATAGATCATCAAAATAAAGTCATAAAATTAAATTAAAATAAATAATTTTAAAGGGATAGTTCACCCAAAAATGAAAATTTGACATTTATCTGCTTACCCCCAGGGCATCCAAGATGTAGGTGACTTTGTTTCTTCAGTAGAACACAAATGAAGATTTTCACAGACAACTTCAAATTAAACCCTGCGGCTCGTGACGACACATTGATGTCTTAAGACACGAAACGATTGGTTTGTGCGCAAAATCGAACAGTATTTTTTTTACTCTCATAGAATTTGACCCCATTCACATGCATTATATGACTGAAAGACTGTAGTTAAAAATCTTCATCTGTGTTCTACTGAAGAAATAAAGTCACCTACATCTTGGATGCCCTGGGGGTAGGCAGATAAATGTCAAATTATCATTTTTGGGTGAACTATCCCTTTAAGTCATCTATTTAAAAACAAATCAGTCAATTAAAAAAAAATCTCTTTATGAGTCATGGGTGTGTTTTGGGCGTAACATGCAATAAACCATTCAGAGTCTCATCTCCCATTCCCTTTAAAAGCCAGTTGCACTCGCACCATGGATGATTTGCTATTTAAATGGCGGAATATAGACACCCTCAACCTGATGAGTCAGTTTAAAAACATGTGCATATTGGCATGATTGGTCAAATAATTAGCCAATTCCATTTGTCATTGCAAATAGGTAATTCTGATACATGCAATGACTATCCATTATGACATGTAGGCATTTTTATATGTATGTACACAATAACAATCTTTTAATACTTTAAATTTTCATGTTTAAAAATGTTTGTGTGCTGCAGCTTTCCTGTGTGTGTAATAAGCAGAGTGTACGTGCGTTGTGAACCCACCAATATAGGCGCATATTACTAATGCATCCTTTAAATAACACAAAAAATACTGCGCTATTGACTTTAGACCAATGGCGCAGTCGATTTCAAAGCAACTTGCCAACAATGCGCCTGAATACACCTAGTTTTCAGACCAGCACGCCTATGTGCGCACAAATGAGTGCAAAGGCATTTGCTATTTAAACAAGGTGGCACAGGACGTGAAAATGATAACTGTGTCAGGCTGAAACTAGCAAAAAACACTTGCCTGGCGCTGCATTGCGCCGGGTGTATGATAGGGCCCATTATGTTTGTCAGTAGGATCTTATAATGTCAACCCTGTTACTGCCACTATTACGTTTTGTCATGTCTGCACCTGTTCTCGTTAGTCCCTGATTAGTTCCTCTTCCTCCACCTGTGCCTGTTTATTTCCCTCATTGACCCAGTGTATTTATACTCCCTGTTCTTTTCAGTCCGTATTGTTTGATGTCATATAAAATGCTTTCTTGACCGTATCCTGTTTCCTCATCCTTCTCCGTCAGCTACCCATGACAGAATAACTGACCTCTGAAATACGAGATAAAGAAGAAAGCAAAAGAAGATGAACTCACTCACACTGCACCTCCTTCTCTGTCCAGAGAGCCGACCGGATCTGGGATACCTGGTGTAACGTCTTAGGGTTACATATATTATTAAATTAAATTTAGCTCATAGGGAATTATGGGTATTAATATTTAGGGATTTATGATTAATCATAACGGGTTATAATTGAATCACAAATCTCCAAAATCACCCAAAAAGGGAATACCTAACAGGTATTTATGCAAAATATATATATATACACAATTTCAGCTTACAAATAATTCTTACCCTGTTGCCTTCCTGAACACGCAATTATATTTCAATGTATAAAATGATTAATTTAGCTTGAGATGGGTACTAAACTATTAATTAACACTTAACATATATTATTTGTCTGATGGAATAATTAAAATCTTGCATAAAATTTACTTCTCAAATTGGAAAAGGCACAGTTTCATATAATGACTCTTTTATATTGCAATTGAATGGGGAAAACAACTATTTCCTTTTCACCATCAAATCGCACTCTGAGTCATAAAGATAAAATGTTGGAAAGAGAAGGGTCATCTGAATCAATGGATTCTTAACTTTGATGCTATATGGCATACTTAATGAGAAAAATATATTTTACTACCCCTTGGCATGAAATGCTGGACTAAGCTTTTTTCCAAGGGCAGCATTCAGTCTGACCTATCAACATTCAGTCCAGCATCTGCTATAAATTGCAAGGCTGTGCGTTAGAAAGGACTTATATTGATTACTAAGAGTGAGTAGGACACTAGAGCTTCGCTCTATTTAGATTCTTATTAACCAGAACATACACACACAGAGAGAGAGAGAGAGAGAGAGAGAGAGAGAGAGAGAGAGAGAGAGAGAGAGAGAGAGAGAGAGAGAGAGAGAGAGAGAGAGAGAGAGAGAGAGAGAGAGAGAGACTCGACTTAACCTACACAAAACACTGCTACTTCAAATACATCCGAGATGCTTGGACGATTTAGGGATTCTCTCATTTTAGCATTACAAAGATGCTCCAAAAAGATGTAACTGTTTCACTGGGAAAAAAACTAATGTAATTGTTAGTTATTTTAATTTTATCTGCATATAGGATTCTGCAAACATGAGAAGTACTAAATATTGTTTTTCTTTGATCTTCATTGCAAACAATTAAGTGTTTGATTTAATGAAGCATTCATTTGAAAAATAATTTTCTAACTGAATGAGAACAAACAAGAAACACTGTTTGATGTGTTTCCCTTGTAAAACTATAAAGGTTGTTATAAAAAAATCATGGTCTCCAAAAACAACAATAATAATAAAAAAGACAACATCTGTGTTCTGAGTCTCTCTAGTTGTGGCATTGGTTATGATATATTATATCTAATAACTTAAGTTGTCATTTAGAGACAGTTGATTTAACGCAAGAGGCTTTATATTGGTCAATGCTGGTGTGTCTGGAAACATAAATGGTAAAACTTTCTCACATGGTACATTTATTGAACTGCAGATCCGCTTTAGTCCACACTTGAAATCAAGATGGATGCATTAAAACAGAGATCAAAATCATTGCTGAAGAGAAATAAGATCCAGAGGTATGAGGTATTTTTGGAATGAACCTCTCTCTCTCTCTCTCTCTCTCTCTCTCTCTCTCTCTCTCTCTCTCTCTCTCTCTCTCTCTCTCTCTCTCTCTCTCTCTCTCTCTCTCTCTCTCTCTCTCTCTCTCTCTCTCTCTCTCTCTCTCTCTCTCTCTCTCTCTTACATCTTATTTTCCCAAAGGTAAGAATGATGTTTGGTGGGTGATTATATGTAAGCATGCCATCTGCCTCTTCATAACTCTCCATATGGTAGTGATCCAAGTGAAGTCAACATTTATTAAGCTGATTTAGAGCACAGGTCAATATGTTTCTGTTGTTTAAAGGAATAGTTTACCCACAAATTAAAATTCTTTAATTATTTATTCCTTGCATCATTCCAAACCTGTATGATAAGAAATTGTCATTAGTGAAAGTAGTTACAGTCTACTTTTTAACCACCGTTCAAACAATTGTGGTCAATACTATTTTTTTTTAAAGAAATTAACATTCAGCAAGTACATATTAAATTGATTAAAAGTTACAGTAAATACATTTTTAATGGGTAACACTACAATTCATTAATTCATGCTTAACTAATGCACATATGATCATGAGTTAATGTATGAGTTAATAAACCATTTATTGGTGATTACTGCATCAGCAACTAATGAACATTCTATATGATTAATAGATTAAGAAATATGTGAATTGTTATTAGTTAAATGTGTCATAATGTATTAATTCCCTAATAACATATTGTATTAACTAATAATGTATTCACATGTTAAGCCATGCATTTCAACTTCCAGTTGCTTTAATTAAGCATTAGCTAACAATTTGCAGAGGTATCATTATGTTATGACTGTACTTGTTGAGGCACATGATTGTTAACTTATTCAAAATCTATTCAAATCCCAAAATCACAATGACATATTACATAACAATTAGTTAATAGTCATGTGCCTCAGCAAGGAGTCAACATAATTATACCTTTGCAAATAATTAATGATTGATTAAAGCAACTGTAAGTTGAAATGCATTGCGTAACATTTACCAATCATTTACATTATTAGTTAATACAATATGTTATTAGGGAATTAATACATGATGTCACATTTAATGAATAGCAATTCATATTAAACTTAATCTATTAATCATATAGAATGTTCATTAGTTGCTGATGCAGTAATAATTATTAGATGGTTTAGTTCTTAGTCATACATTAACTCGTAATACTATGTGCAATATCAGATAAGCATTATTTAAGGCATATTAGTGCACTTGTATTGTAAAGTGTTACCTTTTAATGTCACAAAACATTTCTGTGTTTATAATAAATGCTGTTCTACTGATTTTTGTATTCAATAAGGAATCCTGAAAAAAAAGAAAAAAAAATCACTGTTTCCATAAAAGCAGCACTGTTTTCAACATTGATAATATTAAGAAAGGATTATTGATGATTCTTATTAAGAAATGATTGATAAAGTGACTCTGAAGCGTGGATACTTTCTCAGTCTTTACTTTGTGCTTATGAGAGAACAGAGTGACTTAAAAGTGCTGCAAATGTCAGAACAGGTCAATGTGATATAAAATACAAAATAAAAGGATTTATTGCTGGTACTAAAGATGCTGTCATATGACGATTAGCAAGAGACAGAGTGCAAGCTTATGATCCCCATAAAGCTAAAATAAACGAGTTTGCTAATAAGCAGTGACGCATGCAAGAAAACCACATACGCAAGTCCTTTATTTCTGTTGTTGACCAGTTGGTGAAGACCTGCTCTTGCATCAGAGGTTGCAGACTACAAGGAAGTGCTTTTGTAGTGCAAGCTTTGTGCCTGCATTGCAGAGGCTGTCCGAACACAGATTGATTTGTAGATATTGAAACAACATGCAGTGAACCACTCACATCAGCACTGAAATCAGACTTTTGAGCTGAAGCTAGGGAAGGAGGTAATGGGTCATACTGCATGTTGTTGTTACTTGATGCTTTAAAATGTATAAATGAACGCACTGTTATCATTTGAAATTACGTTGCTCTAAATATCTTTAATATATTGTTCTTTGAGGACTGGTAAATAAACATTTCAAATGGCCATTTTAACGATGAGGTTGTGTGTTTGTTATCAAGTGACAACCGTAAAGTGTATTGATTGCAGAAGAAACTGGGTAGTGTTTGATTACATGTTAGTATTATGTGCCTACAAGCTGGTGCACAACGTACACTCAGCCCAAAAAAAATTGTATATTAAAAATAAAAGGATTCCTCTCTAGAAAAGCATTCAGTCTTTCCGCTCACAAATTCTGCCATGTAAATAGCGAATCCTCCATGGTGCAAGCTCAAGTGGCTTTTAAAGGGAATGGGAGATGAGACTCGGATTGGTTTATTGCACGTTACGCCCAAAACACACTCATTAAAGGGATAGTTCACCCAAAAATGAAAATTAGCCCTTAATTTACTCACCCTCAAGTCATCCTAGGTGTATATGACATTCTTCTTTCAGGCGAATATAATCAGAGTTATATTACAAAAGTCCAGGCTAATCCAAGCATTAGAATTTGATTCATATTTGCTCTGTTTTTGAAGTCCATAAAAAGTGCATCTGTCCGCCAAATAACGTGCTCCACGCGGCTCCGGGGTGTTAATAAAGGCCTTCTGAAGCGAATCGACCCGTTTGTGTAAGAAAAATATTCATATTTGAAACTTTATCAAGTAAACGGCCGACCGCCTTCCGTGGAAAAGTGTTGAATGTTGAAAGTGAAACTCAAGATGCGTACGTGACGTCATGACGAGCGTACCTGGTCGCGTTAGTCTTTCGATCGGCAGGGGAACTTTCAACAATTTTTCCATAAATTGAGCAGGGAAGGCGGTCGGCTGAAAGTTTACTTGATAAAGTTTTAAATATGGATATTTGTCTTACACAAACGCATCGATTTGCTTCAGAAGGCCTTTATTTACACCCCGGAGCCACGTGGAGCACGTTATTTGATGGGCAGATGCACTTTTTATGGACTTTAAAAACTATGAATCTAATTCTAATGCTTGGATTAGCCTGGACTTTTGTAATATTACTCCGATTTTATTCGTCTGAAAGAAGAATTTCATATACACCTAGGATGACTTGAGGGTGAGTAAATTATGGGCTAATTTTAATTTTTGGGTGAACTATCCCTTTAAGAGAATAGGTACAACTATTTTAGATCATGCACTGGCCACGCTGACCATTTTTCCCGTTAAACTAGCAAAAGTGTATTTGGACACTTCCTAAGTGCACCTGCACCATGGGCTTCAGACCATTAAAATAGGGCCCTATGACTTTAAGTGAATCTCATAAAAAAACAAAACAAAGAGAGATACATTTTGCATAACATTTTTTAAGTTTAAATAATTACACATATCTTACTATGGTTATTTAAAGCCACAATATGTAATTTTTCACTGCTAGAGGTCACTTATACAAAACATTGGCACAGCTTTATGACGCCTTGAGTTGGTGGAGCATTTATTATGCCACAGACGATGCTTCCGATTAGAGCAGCACAATATATTCGAAACTATCAAAATATCGTAAATGTACATATCGCAATATGCATATCGCAACGGCACACAATATCTGAATGATTTTAATAGGCTACTTCAACATTGTGAAAGTGTACGTTTTAGGTCGGCGCATATAGCAGATAACTGACTGGGCACATGGCTGTTACTTATGTGACTTGCTTGATGTTAAAAATAGTTATTAAACACAATAACTTGCAAAAAACAACCTCTTGCACTCCCACGCTGTCTGACACACACACTGAAACGTGCGCACAAGCACGTGACCCCTTCAGTTCTGTTTTGTGTCATGTTACACACTCGAACTGTCAAATACACACACATGTCAAAATGGCTGTCTTGATGAGTATTGTAAACACAGTCGGTTATGCTTTAAGTGAACAATATCATTTGGGGAAAGAAACTGAATGCATGTCAATAGGATCTGTGCATTAGGTCTTAAAGTGATAGCCTGCTAATACAGTAAACCTGCCACTGTCTGTCAAACAACAAAAGAAAATCACTCACTGCTCTTGGCTGAATAACCTTTGTAGCTTTAATATGTATCAGTGTATATTTAATTAATGTGAAGACTACTGTTTTTAGTTCTTAATTTTAATAAAGATAAATTAAAATAACAAAAATAATCATCCACCCCTAGTTCAGGTGTCTTTGTTTACCTGGATGTTCTTGATGTTAAGTTTACAAACATTACATTGTTTGTTTACACTGACGTACAAATTATATTGTCAGATTTGTGACATAAATTTTTGCTAAAACACTGCTGGTCACTTTCAGGAGTTTTAGCGATGCTTTCTTTTCCCAGAAAGAATGTGAATGTGAAACACATAAATGGTATCATTCTCAGTTTTAAAATAATTTTAAAATATAATTTAAATAGATTTTACACACTTAAAGCAATATCGTTTCGCATATCGAACTATTTAACACGCAGGATAACGCATATCGCACAGCCCTACTTCCGATTCTTCCGGTCATGAGTATGTGGGATAACGCAGCGCTGTTTTATTATTTGAGTGTGTTGAAAGTTATGTTGTAATGTTACTCTGTGCGTTCGTACGGCGGATACTATGAGACACTTGATGCACACTGCAGTAAGCTAGGATTACAAGTAAGCTTTTGATTAAGGATTACAAGGGCTCAAGAATAAAAAATCATGGATGGATGGATAAATCATTTGTAATAAATACTGAAATATTCCATAAAAAAAGAATATTCCAATATTACAGTTCATAGTGAATTCTAATCTAGATCATGATAGCAGATTTGATGACATAGTGATAAAAACATTACAATTTTAAGATTAAGAAATTGTACTGTTGGTTCCAGTTCCATTTTTCTTTTGACACACAATTTTTGACAGTAGTTTGAGAAAATGCCATAAAGTTTGGCATCTGGCTTCATTCCACTTTTTTCCGAAATGTATGAATCCAGCAGTTACACTGAATGAGTCATTCCTGTGCTATTAATCATGTGCTGAGCTCAGTTTAGACAGCTCTGTCTGTAGAGCACAGCACGCCATGTTAAGAGCAGTGCTTGTTTCTTCCTGCCTCTTTAGAAAACAGTTGCCTCTCCTTCTGTTTACAGCGGCGGGGGTAACTCCAGAAAACACCATCTTATCTGAGCTGCTATTGCCCACGCTGAAGCGCACTCCGTAAGGGAGGCATTACATGAAATCAGGCCTGTATGGCGGAAGCTCAGTAAAGAGTTATGCATCTGTTGATATCTGGAGAGTATAATAGATTTAGACGAATTCTCATAAGACCAACATTTTGATCCCTCTCGATCCATCAAGAGTTTAGACTGTGAGAAAGCGGTGGTGAGTTACCCATCGAAGGCTTGGGTTTAGCTAACAGTATTATATACAGTACAGGTTCGTGTTTTCTCAAGCTTGTGAGACAGTAATCAGTCTAGACTGTGCAGACCTTTAGCAATTAATATTTAAGTAAGGGTAACGATTAGACCTAAACATTTAGGTTATCAGCTAAAATGATATTATATATTTTTGAAATCCCATTAATATATAATTTTTTTTTATAGAACTTTATGGCCATCCCATGTTTAAGCAATATCACATGAACAACATCCCATGTTGTGATGTAACGGAAGTAGCAAAAGAGCTTGTCTTCTGAATACATAAAAATATGGAATTTTTTTATTGAAATATGGAACCAGAGCTGTTCAGACCAATCAAATTGTCAGGGCGGCCTTTATACGATATTGGACAGATGATTAGGGTTGGGCATTGTTTTGATTTGAACGAATCTGATTCCGATTCCAATTCTTACTTTTGATTTTGGTTCTTTTCGATTCTCGATTCCGATTCTTTGAGGGGTGGAGTCAAAACATGTCACATATGCGGTAACTTTTCTGTAGCATTTGTGATTGTGACGAGGTAATGTTAATAACGTTGGTTAGCGCAGGGTTGCCCGAGGAGAACGAGACAGTGGACCTGCGCAGCACGTCAAACGCGCTACACTAGTTAATTTGTACACCATGCAGGCGTAGGTGTTTAGTCATATTTGTAGTGTATCCTCCCGTGCAAGAAATAAGTTTGGCAATAAGTGTGTTGCACTGTGGAGACCCAGGCTTTTTTAAAGTGAAATAAAGCCACACTTTTGAGCGCCGCTTACCGTGCTCCATGGCTGCAACAGAACAAGCTGGCGCGGCAAGCAGTTCCAAAAATCTGGTGGTCACCATGGAAACCAAAACTTGCGCATTTGGAACTGATGATCAGAATTAAAAACAAAATTTCTAAACAATTCCAATGGCATCGTTATTTTTTAAATGGTTCCAAGTTGGAACCGGTTCTCGATGCCCAACCCTACAGATGACAGTACAACAGTAACGCAACAGTAACGTAACCATCCACGTCACCAAAGAGTACTTGGGTTGAATTTGTTCTAATTCTAAACGGAGAACTTGTTTGTATATGCATTCATCTTTACTATTTCTCTCAGAAATGATGATCATGTTGGTAAGTACTCTGTGTATCCTTAAATTATTTTTTTACAACACCGCAAAGACCGTTTACACTCATCTTTTTCTTCTAACGTTAGGCTACTTATTCCAGCGTGCGTGCAGACAGGGTTGCCAAGTTTTTACAACAAAACCCGCCCAATTGCTAACGTTACTCAAAAACAAGCCCAATAGCTTTCCGGCTGGGGGGGTTCTCCAGGGAAAAAAAGGCATTTGGGGGGTAAAATATGTGTTATTTTGGCACGGCTGCTAAAATTCGCATTCCTGGGTCTGTATATCACCTAATTAGGGCCGCTTCAACCCGCGTACTTGGCAACACAGTGCAGTTGAGTTCTGTTGACATTTGACAACAAACGTTATGCGTCGCTCCGTTGCTCTGATTGGTTGTAGGTCTATCCAATAGAGGTCTTTCCTGGTTCGGTTGAAACATGCCCCATAATCACAGCCCAACAGAGCAGTATCAGACTCATATTCTGACTAGAATTGAGTATGACGATGTCATGCTATCTCAATAACTGTAAGAAATGAAAATTCAGTTATATAAATGTGTGGGGTTTTTTTTGGTTTCAAACATCTAGCTTGGGTTTTGTGCGAGTTGGGGATGCAGCAAAATCTCAAATGCATTAGATGCTTAATTGTTTTGTATGCAATATGTACATGATGCCATGACAAGCACATTCCCCAACAGTGCACTGTCTACTTTAACCTCAAAATGCTTTATAAATCATTGAGTTGAGAAGATCAGGGCCCTTATTTGCACCAGGTGTTGCATGGAACAACTTGCCCTACCTTTGAAAGTCAAATGTTCTACACAGTATAGCATTCCACATTAAGATTCTGAGGTTGCGACTGAAAACAAGACACTCTTAATTACACTGCAGTGAACAGTCAAGGGTAATTAACCAATAGGTAAGGTGAAACGTTTATGTCAATTATGCATAGGATTTTAAGTTTAAAATCTCCAGCCGGTCATGCATATTCCCTAATGTGTGAGGAGGTGGCTGATATTTACTGAAATATAAAAAAGTGAGTAGGGTTTCTCTAAATATTCTTATCGAATCGCAGTGGCAAAAGGTTTCAAAATATGAATCGACCCCCCTGAGAAACAACAATGTCAACAACTTGCCATTATTAGAATGAATAATGAATCCAATTAAGATATTAATCTCATACGTGCTGTACTATGAATTCATAAAGTGAGTGTTGCTGCATTATTCATCCTGAGAGGAACATCATGTCTCACACCAGCAAGGGGTGATTCCTTCATGCAGAGAGATAATCGTCTTGGTGTTTCCTGAAGAGAGCAACAACACATTTCTATCAGATTCTATCTAGATCAGGATTAGGTATAACTTTTTTTTGCTTATTTGACTTGCGCCACAGGCAAACAGTCAGGTCTATCGTTGAGCTATTTTGCAGATAAATTGCAGTGTACACTAAGGAAATGAGAAAGTGTCAGGTAAACATGATTAATATGCATAAATAAATTGAAATTGATATTCAAAGCTTTGTCAGTTTTTACAAAATGAGATCCAAAATCATGTCTCTCATCTTGTTAGTGAAGCAGGGTAGCGTGCATAGGCATTGCATTTCTTTTTTCCTTTGGTAAATTTGGCACTGTTTGCTATAGTGCATGGTTTCATAGGGCTGGATAATGTAAAAAAAAATAAAAATAAAAAAATGACAGAAAGCATCTGCCTTGTATTAAACCTGCCCCCCCATTAGATAATTTAATTAATAGCGCTTACGATTTTCAGCTAAATAAGTGTAATGCAGATATTGTAATTGTATTGCTACTTTATATTTGAATGCTGTCTCAGCTTAGGAGTTCTACCTGCATATTACTTTTAAATAAGAAGTCAAGGGATACAGACAACAATTGCTACCTGCATGCGATGGAAGCAACTTACCTATCAACATGAACTAGCAATTAGCTATAGCAGTGGATGTGGAAAATAACAATATTTAGAAGAGGAAAAGTCATGTTGTCATTTTGATAGCACTCACTGGGTTGACTGCTCCTAAGGGCAAATTGCAATAACACTACCAAAATACAAAGTGATTGCAGTATCCTAAACAAGACACACGAAGGAAACACAGGGACAATCTGACATGGAATTTCATAACTGGAGAGACATATTACAAGATATGATAATGTCAAGTAGACGTTTACATGGACATTCCTTGTAGTTCTTTTTTTCCCTTTTTGACTAACAGCAATATACTTTAACAACAAGTTGTTACAAAATATTATTAAAATAATTGTTAACCCTAAAATGAAAATTCTGTCATCTGTCATCCAAATCCATAAGACTTTCATTCTTGCTCGGCACATGAACACCAATGAGGTTCATTCTCGCGTGTCACGCCACCGTTTGAGCTTCTGCAAGAACTGATTAAGTTTGTTCTTGTGCATCAAGCAAGTACAGTTCCGCTTCTGTTTATGTTCGATCAATGTTTTATCAATGTGAATTAAAGCTACATTAAATCTGTTAATTATTTAAATACTTGGATTAAATGCTTGATATGGATTTATTTACTTTCAATGGAATGGACAGAAATGGAGATAACTCTCTCAGATTTCATAAAAAATATAATGAGCCAAAGTCTTATGGATTTGGAACGACATGAGGGTGAGTAAATGATGACAGAATTAGAATTTTTTGGGTGAAAAAACCCTTTGAAGGGATAGTTCACCCAAAAATGAACACGATCCAACCCAATCTCACGGCAATTCGTACGTATTTTACGAGGTGGCTAATTCGTACGAATTTGTGAAATTTGTGAACGATTTTTGTGAAATCGTACATTTTTGACGAGTTTTGTATGAATTACCTCTTGCAGTTCAAAATGCTTACTCTACGTCTGACGTCATCGTCACATCAGTTACGCTTTTTCTGTAAGTTGGATGCTGAAGGCGGTCTATGGAAGCCAGAGATTTTACGAGTTAAATATGGATATTTTAATTACACAAACCCAGCGATTTGCTTCAGAAGGCCTTTATTAACCCCATGGAGCCGTGTGGAGTATATTTATAATGGATGGATGCACTTTTTTGGGCTTAATTTTGGGCTGCCATTCACTGTCATTATAATACTTGGATTGTAATATACACCTAGGAAGGCTTGAGGGTGAGTAAGTCATGGGATAATTTTTACTTTTGTGTGAACTATCCCTTTAAATTCCATTTGATTAAAGTGAAAATCGACCACATTTACTTTCTAACTTCATGTTTCTGTTCTTATTGTAAATAATATGCTTTTTGTTTTTACTTATCTCATCGAATATCCCGTTTAACTTTGAAATGCATCACATTATAGACAGAGTTTAACTTTTTAATCTTTCTAAACTTGCTTCTAAATTACCTTTTCTCAACCAGCATTGTTGTCCCTTGCTATAGGAAAAGAAGAGCTTATAACATTTTGTATTGTATTATATACAAAACTTCATTATGCTGCAATTTAATCAAAATAGTTTCTCCTTCTTAAAGTTCCCAGTGGACCACCATTAAGCATATTCCTCATTTCTGCCCATGATGAAGCCCTGAGGAGGCATATTATAGCATAAACTGCAGACTCAGTCCTGGGAGCCCCATCACAGATAAATTACTCGACCCACATAGATCAGCATCAGTCCACTGAACAGTCTCTGATCATACGAGATGAGAAATAAAGAAACAAAAATTTGTAACACCATCATGCACTATGCAGTAAGTCTGTCTGTTGTACTAATGTACTATAGGAATGTGACATTCACTATAAAAATTATTGGTATCAAATTTCAGAATATACATAATCCCCTTCATGTGATCAAATGCTCATTCATCAGTGTGCAAGACTGGAGGCTGTCTGACTTTATTGGGTGTGAATCACCCAATCAATGAAGAGCTGAAGATGACAAGATTGCCCAAGATTGCCCACCCCATCTGGATGTGGATGTTCAAAGCACTGTGAGCTAGACGCTTAGATAGATACACAATGACATTAAAAGGATTAAAGGAAATTCCAGAGGGATGCTAAATGACAAGGACAATAATCCCAAATGCCAGTTAAAGATGATCACACTAAACAGTAAAATATCCACAGTCGTTTTGGCTGTGCTGTTTCTCCAGTGAAGGCAGGGCTGTTCATAAATAACAGTTTGATAGGTTAATGTTCAGAGGTCACTGAGAAGGTTCTCACAAAAAAATGAGTTCAAGGATACTTTATGTCTTCACTGATTTCATCTCGAACATGCCAGTCATGTCCCAAATTACATTATTTGATTTACTCGCTGCATGTGTATGTATATATGTAACTGCATAGACTTAAATTAAATATTGACAATCTACTTTTAACGATTTTAGGGATTTAGGGGATGTTAGCTTTACTTATAAATAATTGATTTTACTTCTGTTCAATGACTCATGCAATAGTAAAACCTGTGAATTACGTAATGTTTTTGATTGATTCACAAATGTGTTCCTTTCTTGAGTGTGGCGTTTTTTCTTATCAGCAACATTCACACTTGCAGGCTAATTCTGATGTAAGAACTGCAATGGGTTGTCGGACAATTTAATGTCTGTGGGGGTAAACCAAAAAATTCCATCCATTGAAAGTGTCATTTGTTTGCATGCTATGTGTTGTTTTAGCTCTAAAAGAATTGTGCAAACACACCCAAAATATGCTCAATGCAATTCACCATCCTGCAGACTAGTTCTGATGTGTTCAGCTTCACCACAGCAAACTCAGACTCTTCGAAAGGCAGAACGTGTGCTGTCTACACTGCACATCTAGATATATGCCCGGTCTTCTCCATGATCATGATTTGATGAATTACTGCTGCCTTGATCATTAGAAAAATGTACATAAACGTCTCTTTTAAATACAATTACAATTAAATTGAAATAAATAAATCTCTAATTCACAAGATAAATATCAAAGTTTTGTGAAAATGGTGCATTCTAAAACAACCCTCATTTCATTGCATAGAAAATGCACTGACAAAATGGCAATGTCAATTACCCCATGATACCCCATGATTTACTCACCCTCAGTCTATCCTAGTATATGACATTCTTCTATCAGACAAATACAATCGGAGTTATATTAAAAAAATATCCTGGCTCATCCAAGCTTTATAATGGCATTGAATGGAGGACGAGATTTTGAAGCCCAAAAAAAGTGCATCCATCCATTAAAGAAATCCACACAAGTCCGGGGGGTTAATAAAGGCCTTCTGAAGCAAAGCAATACGTTTGTGTGAGCAAAATATCCATATTTAAAACTTTATCCACTGAAATAACTAGCTTCCGGCAGACAGCCTATGCAAGTAGGCAAGTTAAATATGGATATTTTTCAAACACAAGCGCATCACTTCACTTCAGAAGGCCATTAACACTCTGGAGTCACGTGGATTACTTTTATGATGGATGGATGCACTTATTTGGGCTGCAAAATCTTGTCCTCCATTCACTGCCATTATAAAGCTTGAAAGAGCCAGGGCAATTTTTATTATAACTCTGATTGTATTTGTCTGAAAGAAGAAAGTCATATATAGGATGGCTTGAGGGTGAGTAAATCATAGGATAATTCTCACTTTTGGGTGAACTATCCCTTTAAGTATTCATTCTCAATGCATTTAGCTCCTTGTTAGAAACTCCAGAAGTGAAGACCAGGAAACTTGGTTGTATCTTCAGCAGGATTCTTTATTGAGAACATGTACTGTTGCTGCAGTCATCAAGTCTGACTAAAGTAGGCATACACTGTATTTAATAGGCATTCAGTGGGCAGTCCTTATCCTTATTGGCTTTACATCCAGAGGTGAATCAGACGGGAAAAAAGGACCCCCAATTGTGAGATCAAACAGACCTTATTTAAATAAAATTGCCTAAAGCCTTGTGAGCACCAGCATGACTAGATTCCATAGAAGCACCACCTGGTCAGTAGAACTAAAACATTTATACACAGTTTGACTCTCTGTTAGAAGATCAAAGACAGACAAAACCCCCTCACTGGCATCATGCTCACACTGCATGTCCAATACAAAGTGTTTAACCTTAGATGTTCATGTGATGTTATGTAAGGATGTAGGATCAGGAGATCTTAAAAAATATTCTTAAATTTGTAATCCCAAAGTGTCAAGCAAGCATGTTTGAGCCTAAATTAAATCTGTTAATCATTTAGAAGACTTGGATGAAATTGCTTGATTATACTTTTAAGATGTCATTTTTAACTTTTTTAATGTAAGTTTTTCATTTGTGTTTCAAAGATAACGAAAAAGATTAATCAAAGATTCATTTTTGGGTGAACTATCCCTGTAAACTGAATAAGACAAAATGGTTTTGTGATTACATATTTTTGGCAAACCCAAAAGTTAGCATCACCCTGGTTCCCTCAACAAATACCCAATAGGATTTTTCCATTGGCCTTTGGATTATTGCAGAAAATAAGGTCTGTACCTAACAAAAGCTTATCATTCTTACACATTTTGTTCATCGTGATAATCTTCACAAATGAACACAACTGTTATGAATTTTGAAATGTAAATACAATCAGCAGAAGGGAAAAGCTAAATGTAGTCTATAAACAAACTACACATGCTCACAGGACTTCAACATCACCATCACTAAGCTTCCAACAAATCTTACAGTCTTTGTTTAAAAACATTTTCCCTGAAAGTTTGAGTTAATAGCTTGTATATTTAACACAACGAGGCTGTGAAATCCAACTGTGTAGATGAATTTACCTGTTCAGCTGATCCCGCTAGACATTTTACGCTCCCAGAACGTTCTCAGAACGTCCCCAATGGTGTCAAGGAAGTCGCCTTGTAACGTTCCTAGAACATTCCGAGATGGTCACAATGTGGAGTTCTTTTAATGGTTGGGGGACGTTATTTGGCGGACCTTCAAGAAATATTCAGGACATTCTGGGAATGTTTAGGGGGCCATTACTATAAGACGTTCTACATCACTAGGTCTCTACCCTACATTCCCATAACGTTTGCAGGACCTTTAGGGGAACAACTTAGAATCTTGGATGGATGGATGGATGGAGAGTAAAATGCAGAGTTGCTTCTCAAAGATGGATCAGTCCCAACTCTTTGTGATCCAACTTCATATCCAGAACATGGAAGTACTGCACTTTATAATGTGTGTGTTTGCGAATTGCCTTTCTGAATGTGCTAATATGGCTAAAGTTATCATTGTCTCTTACTGTATTCACATAGACCAGAGCTTGTTATTATAGCCCGAAAATGCTCACCGCCTGTACAATTCAGAAGCGTACTTCTATTACTTCTTAAAAATAAAACTAATGACATAGCTCTGATCTCTGTGAATACAGTCAGAGGCAATGGTAACTTTAGCCATATTAGCCGTCGGCATGCTAACAAGCACAATAGCGATTTGCATACATTCACAAAATAAAATGTGTGGTACTTACATGTTCTGAATATGAAGTTGGACAAACAGTTGGTATTGATCCATCTTTGAGAAGCAACTTTTGTTCTGAAAACCTTCAGTAAACATGATGGAAGGGCCTAAATAGGACCAGAAATAACATTCTAGATTGGTTCCCTAAAGGTCCTGCAAACGTTATGGGAATGTAGTGTAGACACCACTGCACTGAACAAGATATGTTGCAGCGCAGTGCCGAATGAAACATCCCCATCTGCCTAACAGGAAACCGCATGGGAACTTTCTGTTAGCATCCCAAATGTCCTCTTTGTAATGTTGCTGTGTGACCATAGAATAACCAATATGAAACATCCCCCTAAAGTCATACAAGGAACATTATTATATGACCAACACAGGACCATGTGGGAACATTCTGTTAACATCCCTAATATCCTCTTTGTAATGTTGCTATGTGACCATAGAATAACCAATATGGAACGTCCCCCTAAAGTCATATAATGAATCTTGAACTGCAGCCCTTTCATAACCAAAAGAGGACATTTTAGGAACGCCCCTAATGTTCTATAAAGGTTCAGGGTTTTCATCACCTTTAGAGACCTTCTAGTGAACGTTGCGCAAGGTCGCGAGAACATCCCCTCCTACGTGGGATGATGCTTGTGTCTCAATTGATGTTCTCGACAACCTCTGTAGTCCCATTTAGACACTTGTTAGCAACCACCTAGCACCAAACAAGTAAAAGTGAAAAATAAAATGCGAAAAATGTTTACCACAGACCTTATTTCAAGCATTTAACCAAAAAACCCATTAAAAAAACCCATTGACTTCAGGATAATGGAACTGGAAGTGCTAAAATGCTAACTCGTTTCCAGGTTTTGGCCTACAAACCACTCTATAGTGGTGCAACTGTTTAGTATTTCCTCCAGACTATTTAACACTCAGAAGTGCATATGACCACACAATTTCATAGCTTTTTTCCTCATGTTTATTTTATGATACTGTGGCAAAGCGTGCGTTATAGGGTGGGGCGGAGCACTAATTATACACATGCTCAGCAAACTCAAGTTGATATCACTTTCCGACTACGCCACCTTGGGAATTGCACCCAAGGAAATAAAGTGCGCCCTCTAAAGGCACGCAGAGGTTCGAATCACCATTTGAGCCAGAGACATAAGTAATCGTACAAAAGTATTTTATTAACAGTACAAAAAGGGCATTAAAAGACACATCTCATTAAAGGTTCAATTATCTCTGGCAAAGGAACTGGGGCTTACCGACAGGGGCAGTCTCAGATAGAATAATCACCCTTAAATCGTGAAAATCACTCAGATCACAGTGCACACACACACAGACTAATGTCAGTGAAGAGCACGACACACAGTGAAGGATGCCACCACACAAAGAAGGTCACTCGTCTGCCCCCGGTGCCCAGGTCCTGCCAACAACGAGAGAGAGAGAGAGAGAGAGAGAGAGAGAGAGAGAGAGAGAGAGAGAGAGAGAGAGAGAGATTAAAATAATATAGCGATATGCTTGAGCAAAGCAATAATTTGACAATATAAGAAATAGACTCAAAAGCAGTTCCAGGCAAGAACCAACTACTCAGTTGTACCCGGGTCTGCACAAATCAAAAATACATAAACTCAAACATAAAATAACCTCAAATTAAAGAACTACTATACAATAACTAAATCAATTTGGCCGTAGCCCAACCATAGTAAACGTTAAATGAATCAATATATTCAATTAAATCACAGTAAATTAATTGAAATCAAAATACAAATTCAGAAATACAAAACCGGTCGAAACTGATTTAAAGAAATAAACCAGAAAAGGAAACAAAAGGACACTTAAAGTATAGCACTGATACACACGCAGAGCTCAAAAGCACAGCAAATCTCAATTTAAAAAACAATGACGTAGACAGTTCATAGGAAGCACTTCAGGCACGTGCTAAACACAAAACAATCCCGTACAGGAAACAGAACAGCAACTTTATGAGGCACAGAGCATCGGAGATTACAGCACTTGACTAGAACGCAGCCATTGCCCTCATCACGCGCCTAAAAACAAAACAGAAAATGTTACAATGCCATTCATTCTCCCTGGACTTCAGGCTCGAGCAGATATACTCACGATAGAACACACTGCACCGAATTCCAGCAATGAATGGAGCACGATATCCGGATAAGACTCAGTGGAGAATACAGATGAACTTTAGACTATGTGAAACATACAGATTAGCACCCGCTCAGTTGACGCAACCCATAGACCCGCTATACTAACGTCGTCATACAAAATGCTTTCCTTACCGTCTCAAATGTCCACATTTGATTCCTCAGCCGGCAACACACCAGCAAACAACACAGTCAGTGGCCCAGAAGCTTCAGCGGTCTTTACGACCCGCATGTCAACACAAGCAGCGGCGGCGGCGCATCGATGACTTCACGGCCCTCGAAAGTGACACACACCTACAACTGGCACTCCGTACTCTTATACACCCATAGTCACAGGCCATTGGCCAAACCTCAAATTACAGACAATGGGAGGGGACAATAGCCCATCCTGCCACAATACATTTTCAGCAAACATCTTAGCAAGTGGAAAATAACTTCGAAAGTTTGGCACTAAGACTTTAAGACTGCAGCAATATTAGCAAACATGATGCAGATAGCATTGCAGTGCAAATTAAGCACGGATATAAGTCAAATCTATTAGTGTACTATTAGGCCTGAAATTACATAGCGTTGATAAACAGTGCACTACAGACTATTATTGCAGCTGGGGAAAAATAGCATTAGTTACGGATGCAGGACTGGTCAGGGGAGCGAGTTGTTGTTTTCTACGCCGTTTAATGATCTGCTTTGATTAAGCTCATCTAATATAATATAACAGACCACAGTCTGAGAGGCTTGATTTGAGAGCATGGCCTATTTAATAGCTTATCTGTGCTCCCCGACAAAAATCCTCTCCTTACACAGTAATTTGCTCACATGCCCTGAGCACCATCTGGGGAAAGAAAAGATATTGAGGTAGCTAGTGGAGGACGCCCGCAGAAAGCAACGTAATTGCTTGTGAGCAATGCCTATGTCTCCTTGCACACATTTTCCCCTTTAAACAAAGCTCACTAAGGCATGCATGGTGGCAGATTTCCCCCACCACAGTTTAAAAAAAATGCTGGTGTTGCAACTTTGTCACATTACACTTGACAAAGTGTTATGTCAGTCATAACACTCATCTTCAAATCTTAGGACCTGTGAAAGGCCTCAAACAGAAAAGAATCTAGTGCGTTAGAAAGATGGATGTAATGCATTTTCATGTAAAGTGCAATCAAATGTAAAGTGCTGTACTTGTGATAAGGACAGGATGTAATGACTCTTGCAGCTGCAAAGCCATCCGGCAAGGCCACAGTTTGGGAGGAGATGATTAGGCAGTTGTGCAACTCTTCAGCATGTTCTGGGAACAGAGGATTCGGCTGAGTGAGGTGTAGCTTAATGTTCCGTGCTCCTCATTTTCACCCACAGCTGAATGGAAATTTCAAACAGCACAACTGTGAGAGTGAACCTGTTAGCGATGACAGTAAATTGAATCGGAGCAGCTTGACTATGCTTTTTCATTATGCGACGCAGCTCTCCAAACACTCGCAGTAACATTTTCATAACAGAGAATTAAGGGAAAACATTTGATTCTTGAAGTGTCGTGCCATTATCTCTTGACATCCAAAAACATCCATGTTTATTAGAGTGTATTGCTGCAATTTGTTTTCAAGTAATGGCAACAAAACAAGGATAACATTTTCAATAATTTGAAGGTCACATATCTCATGTGTCTTGTAAAGGTTTCTAGATATATCTTTATGAAGGATGCACCTCAGATCATTATTAGTTTTATTACTATCTACGGTCTTATTGTGCAACATTGCTCTCTGGGTGGGTTTTACTGCATCTCCCCCAGAAACATGAGGTGAATGACAAATGACCTTAACATATAAAAGCTTTACATTTGAACAACATCCCAGACCATCCCTAAAGCTCAAAATTGTATGTTCTTCTGAGTCAAAAGGATAAAATTGGTAACACTTTACAATAACGTTGGTTTCGTTTGTTAACATTAATTAATAGTTAACATGAACTAACAATGAGCAATACTTCTAAAATATTTATTAATCTTAATTAATATTAATTTTCAATATGTGCTAATACAATTTTGGTAACACTTTACAATAAGATAACTTGAACTAATAATAACTAAAATGAAACAAAATGAAAAAGAAGTTTATTCAAAATAATCAAAATCAAAATTATCCAAGAAGCAGAAACAATTGCTCATGCAAATGTAAAACAACGTGTTCATAAAACATTAAACAGCATGTAAATCAAAACTGCCAAACATTACTAAAAGTACTGATACTGAATGAAATATTGAACCCATGAAAAGGAAATGACTGTGAAGCTTTGGGGGTGTTGATGGACTCGATTTACTCCATCTGTGTTTTGATCGTCGTTCTGAATCCCATCTGAACGTAGCCTTTGACAAAAATTTGATTTTCTCAGCTTTTTGTTTTTAACTTAGCCACATTCAAGTTATGATAAAAAGGATGCATGAAGCTACAACAAAATGTTGTTTTTAAATGGGAAGAGTTAAAGTACAGTTTAAGGTTTCAAGTATAAAAAATGAATAGCTACCTAAATAGGAACATAGTAGTATACTTAAAGTGCAACAATAATACATAAATAGTGATGTTATGTTCACTTAAAGAAAATTTACAAGTATACTTTCATAAACTAATAGAATGTACTACAATAATTAAAATAGTAAACTACTAGTTGTCACAATCACATTTGTTTGGACTCTTTGTGTTTCATCATTGTCTGTCTTAGTCATTAATTTGTGGTCACAGACACCTATTATGATCAGCTGTGCAATCATCCATGAAATCTGTGAGCTCTCAGGCCCCTCCATAGACAGCAATTTAATTACCACTTTCAAGGTCCAGAAAGGTAGTAAAAGTCCATGTGACTCCAGTGGTTCAAACTTATTTTAATGAAACGACGAGAATACTTTTTGTGCGCAAAAACAGACAAAAATAATGACTTTATTCAACACTTTTGTTCTGGCCTGTGTCAGTCTCCTATGCTGTTTCAACCTGTTCTCACTCCCAAGTCATCAAAATCCGAAGCATGGTCAAGTGCTTTCCGCATCACAATAAAGACACTAAAGGTAGCCCTAGGCATCACTATATCAACACGCTGGGTGCTCTATTCATTTCAATGAGAAACCTTTGGTGTCTTACACAGACGCGTTGGGCATGGGAACGTTATCGTCATGATGATCATATATTGGGTTATGATTTTGCCATTATGACATGTTGGAGTGTGATTCTCAATTTAATCAGCCAGCATCATTTTATTTACGCTATCTAGACACGTTTGAAGATGTAACCCAACCCCATTCCATCCCTAAACCTACCCATTCATGTGGTATATAAAATAAAAAGGCAGGTATATAAAAGGCAGATACGACTGCAGGTACAATTTATTCAAAAAGTACAAATATTCCAAGTGTTCCGAGGCTAAACGATTGATTTGTGTGAAGGAAATCCCCAAAAGCGATCAGCGTCTCCATCCACAGAAGATCATGAACACATTACATTTCAAATATTGATGCCCGTTACGTCTGTTTTCATAGTGAAATTGCATTGGCTCTCGTATGTCTCGTGACCAATTGCGTCATTACGTCAGCTTTGATTGTAAAATGTAATTGGCTCTCATGAGTCGTGTGACCGATCGCGTCATGCTAAAGAGTTGTATGTATTATTTGAATGAGATATGAATGAGCGCGTTCACGGAGCGGTGGGATCATCATCTCTACGATTAAGACATTAAGATCAACTCTGTTCTTTACAAGGGGGTAATCCAGCACCCGGAAAGGGTACCCTCCATAGGGGCAGCCATTGCTAACTAAGCCATCCCATTCATTTTGGCGTCACTTTGACAGAGAATAACTTTACATCTGAGGCATTTAAAGACTCCATTTGTCCATTGTTTATTTCTAAAGAAACACGACAATGTACAAAAGGCTCCATTACCTTTTATCTTACACTACCGCCCCGTAGAAGCCGTTTTTGTAAAAATAGGCTAACGATTGCATCATAACCACGCGACAACCACCGCACAGTAGATAAATGACCGCATAGACAGGAGGAGAAGCTCGCAGGCAATCTTTTACTGTCTATGAGGCAATTTATTAAAATAAATAAATACTATGCAAAATGACAAAACAATTAATAAGAATACTTACCAAAAGTTGTTCCTACTCACGCTCTCTGTCTGTGCAAGATTCGGTGTTTCAGATTTCACTTTGCACAACTACTAGAAGACTTACAGGTTGCTCATGTCATATCTACATCGTCAAGCTCAGTCTGAGGCTGCGCAATACGCTCAGCCATCAGGAAGTGAGTGCTTCTAATTGACTTCACTTTTCTCTGTGGAAATCTATGGGGTCGCTGTGTCCATTTCTTTTACTGTCTATGGTTCTTTACATAAAGACATTGTGGGACTTCAGAAGACTTGGAATGCAACATGAGTTAATAGTTTTATACTGTTTTTGGTCAGTTTTTGTAATAAATACATGTGACTGTACTTGTATTTGTCTGTTACATGTTTAATATTGTTTAGAAGTGGGTAGGTTTAGGGTAGGAGCTGGGTTAGCTGCTCCAAAATATAAAAGTAACCTTTAAATATTAATAAAATATTAATAAAATCATGTCTGCTTTTACAAATGCAAAGAATAAAATGTGTCTTGATCTGACGCATTGGGTAAACAACTGAAATGAATGGAGCACCCAGTGCGTCGATATAGTGACGCCTAAGGGTGCCTTTTAGCGTCTTCGTTGTGACGCGGAAGGCACTTGACCGTGCTTCGGATTTTGACGCCTTGGGAGTGAGAATGGGTTGGCTGTTTACATTGCAGCACCCGCGCATACATCATGATGCTCACGTGAACAGCATCGGCTGATGCAGATCTCGTGAGCGCTACACTATTTACAACGGAAACTGCATAGGAGACTGTCACAGGCTAGAACAAAATTGTTGAATAAAGTCATTGTTTTTGTATGTTTTTGCGCAAAAAAGTATTCTTGTCACTTCATAAAAAGGTTGAACCACTGGAGTCACATGGACTATTTTAACGCTGTCTTTCCAACCTTTCTGTACCTTGAAAGTGTTAATTAAATATCTGTCTATGAAGGGATCAGAGAGCTCTCGGATTTCATAAAAAAAATCTTAATTTGTGTTCCGAAGATGAATGAAGGTCTTATGGGTTGGAATGACATGAGGGTGAGTAATTAATGACAGAATTTAAATTTTTGGGTGAACTATCCCTTTAACACCAGCCAATCAACAGTAAAAACTGTGGCGAGTAACTCTGTCACTAGCCAATTTGGCCGCTTATTATGTTTACTTACTTTAAGCCAAATCTGCACAGATTTAGTGCAAATACTCAACTCGTGAGTCATCATGATACAGCATATTGCTGAGATTCTGCACTTATCTGGCTTACTTGAACTCACGGCACTACACAACAAATAGCGGCGCGCTGAGTGAGATGAGACAGGATAATATATTTACCCGTGTGGTGTTTGATGTTCTTTGTACTGTATCGATCTGTCCACCTAAAATACATTTTTGCTGATGAGGATGAAAGAGAAAAGGAGGAGATGGCTGGATTATAAAATTTTGTTTGAATAAGAACTGAATGTTTGAAATGTAAATTTTATTTAAAAATATATATATATATATGTAAAAATGTAGTGACGAATCGAATGTAACCCCAAGATTCCTTACATTAGGTTGAACAGTGGCGGCGATAGAGCCTAACATTTAAAGGAGATGAAGACCTGGATCAGCTTAAAATCTAAATTTCGCTTTTGCTTTCATTTAATTGCAAAAAATGATTAGCCATCCAACATTTGATCTCCTCAAAACAGTCACACAATACGTCCAAGCGATAAGAACTGTCAGTTTTTGCCGGTAGATAAAACTGTGTATAGTCAGCATAGCAGTGGCAGGAGATCCTATATTTCTTAAAAATAGCACCCAATGACAGCATATAAATTGAAAAGAGAAGCGGACCTAAAATGGACCCTTGGGGCACACCATATAATAGGGGAACTGATGAAGAAGAAGACTTCCCCATGTTCAAAGAGAAGGTTCTGTCTTTGAGATTAGAGGCCAAACATTGCAAAGCGACACCCTGAATACCCACCACCTTTTCCAAACGATGTAACAAGATGTAATGGTCGATTGTATCAAAAGCAGCACTTAGATCCAACAAGACAAACACTGCATGTGAACCGGTATCTAGGATTTGCAAAAGGTCATTGCTGACCTTCAACAAAGCAGTTTCCATACTGTACATTGATCTAAAACCGGACTTGAAAGTATCAGAAATATTGGATGTACTGAGGTATTCTGCTGACAATGCTCGACTCTGTCTAAGAGCTTAGAAATAAGAGGCAACTTGGTGATAGGTCTAAAATTGTTGAGGGTAGATGGGTCAAGATGGGGTTTCTTAGGCAGAGGGTGAACTGTAACATGTTTAAAACTAGTAGGGACAATTCCATTCGCTAGAGAACTGTTAATAGCTTTTAATAATAATTATTATAATAATAACAGCTCCCTTCAAGCAGGGAGAATGCTTCATTGAGCAACATTTAGAGGAGTGTTTGGATCACGCCCTGCCCCACTCTCCACCATCTCTCCAAATTTCTGACACTCTATTTAATGGTTTCTGCATTGGTCTTCAGTCTCTTCCCCAGTCTCCAGCCATCAGTGCCACCCAGTTATCACCGTCTCCCATAAGTCCTTTGGTACCACCTTTGCATCCTCTCAGTAGCACCACCTCGGACTTGTCCCAATTCTGTCACAATCAAGTTTTTTTGGACTCTTTGTGTTTCATCATCATCTACCTTAATCATTCATTGTTCATCAAAAAAACTAACAAAAATAACAACTTTATTCAACAATTTCTTCTGGTCTGTGTCAGACTCAGAACTATGTCTCGCTGTTGACATCGTTTAAACAGTGGAGCGCTTCCGAGTTCTATGTCAGAACGGCAGTTTACCATCTCTTTTCACTTCCATACTTCCTTCATGCCTGTCAGCAACTTACTTCAGCCTATTAAAAGCTAGCGTTGCTTTGTTTGGGTATGTTGTAAAGTTTCCTGGTCATGATATCACCTGCCTCTGACGTCCCGCCACACCATTGGACTGATTGCACATGTGCTTCACTACGCAATCATGAAGAGCGGTCCCACAGCATCATTCTCGACGCAGCGTCTCGTTCCCTTTCCAGGAAACCAAGGTTACAATCGTAACTGATTTTTATTAGCAAGCCTTAATAAATGCTGTAAAAACATATTGTTAGTTCATATTAACTAATCCGTTAATGTTAATAAATGAGAACTTGTAAAGTGTTACTAAAAGATTTATTGTTTACCATTAAACACGGAACATGCATAAAGAAAATAAATAGTTAATACATTTTAATTTTGATTGCTAAAGGTTTTTACACATTTTACACAATTTAACTTCAAAATACAAAATATACATTTTTATTTCATAAAAAATAAAGTATAGCTGGATACGGTTAGCATACTCTTTCACAAAAAAAAAAAAAAACTGTATTCAGTATACGGTGTATAATGCTGTAGGCAGTATGGTATATTCCAGTTATATATTATGGCAGTATTCTAAATTATATATTATTTTTATGTTTTTTTTATGGTTTGAATTACTTGTTAATATGATTATAAGTTTTATAATAAGTTTATAATTATTTTAAATTTTATTTCCAAATGATATATAAATTAGTTATTTCACTGAGCAAAGGAGATATTAATGGGAAAAAGTGACTGTAATTTGTCATGTCCTTTGATCAAAGCTTTATGTGAGAACTACAGTAATGACTTAAGAAGGTCATTGCTTTTCATTTTGCCTGCCACATGCCATTTCTCCCTCAAGGTAACATTATAGAAAGGGATTATAGAAAGATGACTGATGGCCCCAACACAATATTACATAATGACGAATAAACAATCTTGTCACTAATCGCTCATCTTTACACACAACAGTGCTGAAATATCAAGAAAGCTTTTGAGTGCATATATTTGCATAGATAATTTAAAATCTAAATATCATATCAAGTCAGGAGAGAGTGTTTGGAGTAGTTGGGCTTCAGAATTGACTGACATAAGCAGAGGAATCGTCTTCGAGTAAATGTTGGAAGACCGTGCGTTTGAGAAGAAGAAAGAAATGAATCATTGTGTGAGTCCTGGAGCACCAGCAGGGGAAATAAAAAAAAGTAAAAAGCCAGTGCTCCAGGGTGCTGGTGAGAAGAAAAAACGCCACCACTGTCACCTTTAAACCGCTCCTGGAAGCTATTTCCCAGATTTGATTTGCCTCACTTTCAGGGAAGTCTTGGCCCCACATTTCCAAAGACATCACTTTACATCCTGTCAACGCTGCGATTCATGGCAGCTCTCACTTCCCCCTCTGCTGCTGTTATGAATCTTATTAGCTCCATCCCACTAGAAAGAGACGCAGGGAGCTTAAGAACAATGATTTAATGATGCTACTGTATGGTTTCATGCATTTGACCTGATTAAAGTTGAAGGGTGTCATTTCTGTGCCACTCGCATTAAATGGAACTGTGAAAATAATGACTGTGTTCAAACAGGTCCTGAACATTCCTCCCATCTGCCATAGAGTGCAACAGTTGGGTTCTGGAAGTAAAAGCTTGTTAATTAATGGTATATGCTTTTGTTGAAGCCATCTGTTCATATTATTTTTTTCAAAATAATCAACTGGCCAAGCCTAGCTGGTTCAGATGTTCTACGTACCCCGTTAAAATGCACAAAACATTATTGTTTTCATAGTTTTTGACCCATGCAACCTTGTCAACAGTGGAGGTTTTTTGGGGTAGGTCTAACAAATAAATATACAGAAATTGACTGACCAAACACTGCACAGTTTTCACTGTATAAATTATAAATTGTATTTTAATCCATATTAAAGCTATAAAGTTATTCAGTCAAGAGCACTGAGTGATTTTCTCTTTGTCTTTTGTTCTTTGATTTACATTAATGACACAGACAGCATCAGGTTTTATTAGGCTGCTGTGACTTTAACACATGACATGGATCTGACGCATCCTATTTTCTCACAACCCTTTAAATTCATTTAACACTTTTTAACTCTTTTAAGACTGTTGACGAGGATATTCCAAAAAATAATTTTGACATAATTTTGTGTGTTTCTGTCTGTTAAAACAGGAAAGAGAACTGTCTGAAGTGGCATTCTGTGTGCACATTTCCGGTATTTGTTCACTTCACAGACAGAGCTTATCGCACTTGAATGATTTAATAGCATTTGAATACCAAAAGATGAAATGGACGTTGCATTAAATATTTTTAATGCTAAACTGAAAAAAAAAAAATTAATCACAAAATTAATGTTCATTTTGACAGTCCTATATATATATATATATATATATAAGGGCTGTTGATTTAATGCTTAATTAGATTAATTAGTAGAGTAAAAAATAACGCCTTAAAATGATTAAAGCATTTAACGCACTTGCCCCGTCCCGGACTTATTTAGGTCATCTTACATTTCATGCAGTTGATTGATGAAGAATATGATGCAGGGCAACAACTCAATTCCAGTGATGAGGAAAGATGGATATATGGAATTATGCACCTTTGAGATCTATTGTGACAAACCAGTTCTCGGATTCAATTTGAGTCATGATTAACTTCCGAGTTCACCCAACTACTCTCCCTAAAGTCAGGTGTATATGACATTCTTCTTTCAGACGAATACAATCAGTTATATTAAAAATGTCTTGGCTCTTCCAAACTTTATAATGGCAGTGACTGTTGCTTTGTTTTTGAAGTCCATAAAAGTGCATCTATATCCATCATAAAACTGCAGTTCAAAATTGTTACGCTGCGTCTGACGACATTTCACACCAGTTACACTCGTCAAACACAGTGTAAGAATTTCGAACAGTAGCGGGTGCTACACTTCTTCCCTAAGTTGAATATGAAAGGTGATTCGTCGGAAGCTAGATCATTTACTTTATAAAGTTTTATGGATATTTTTCTTACACAAATGCGTCAATCCACTTCAAGAGCTCAGAGGATCATCAGAGACTCTAGCCACCCGAACCATGGGCTGCTCTCACTGCTGCCATCAGGCAGACGGTACCGCAGCATCAGAACACGCACCAGCCGACTCCAGAACAGCTTCTTCCCACAAGCAATTAGACTACTTAACTCCTGATCCATCAGTATCATAACACACACTGGACAGAATATCACTCAGCACAACCCACTGTAGATACACACACATTATATACACATTTATTTATCATACAGCATCTATTGCACTTTGGATTTCAATTTTTCAATCTGTGAATAATATTTATACTATACATTGTATATTATTATTATTATTATAGCGTAATGTATATTGTTTAGTGTATGTTTAGTGTATATTGTTTAAAGTATATGTATATTGTAAGTATGTGTATATTGTTTAAAGCTGTGAGAACTACACTCACATTGTGTAAATTATTTATTGTTTATTGTAGTGTATACTGTGCTGTGAGTAATTGTGTGCGCATCAGATGTGTAATCTGTTGTTGCTTAAATGTTGTACATGTCATGTCATGACTACTATGTTGCTCGGAACTGCACCTAAGAATTTCACCTACTGTTGCACTTGTGCATATGGTAGAGTGACAAATAAAGTGATTTGATTTGATTTGAAAAGAAGCCCTTTATTAACCCCCCGGAGCCGTGTGGAGCAGTTTTTGATGGATATAGATGCACTTTTATGGACTTCAAAAACAAAGCATAAATCACTGCCATTATAAAGCTTGGAAGAGGCAGGACATGTTTAATATAACTCTGATGTATTCATCTGAAAGAAGAATGTCATATACACCTAAGATGACTTTAGGGTGAGTAAATCATGGGCTAATTTTCATTTCTGGGTAAACTAACCCTTTAATATCTTGAATCTGTACCTCCTCAGAGAATGATTCAACTGCCATATATAGCTAGTATCAGACGCAACCCCTCATCCTTCTTTGGAACAATAAAATACCAGCTATTAAACCCAGAGTCTCTCACTCTCTAGAGAGAGAGGATGAACACGTTCTATGTCCTCATTTACCAGAAGAGACATCAGGTACCACTGTGGGTAGAATCTTGCAGAAACAAGGTGGACGAGAACTGAATTTAATTCCACAACCTCTCTCTATAGTCTGGTGAGTTATATATTGTAGTGATTGTAGCTGTATCTGCATATTAAAGGTGAACTATGTAAGATTTTTGCAGTAAAATATCCAAAAACCACTAGGCCAGTGTTAGATATTTTGTTCAGTTGAGTACTTAGAATATCCCAAATGTTTCCAATTATTTGTAAATCGTGAGAAATTGGCATTTTAACCAAAGAACCGGGACGTGTGAGCTATGCGTTTGAGGGAGTCACCTGTCATATCTGCGTTACCCTCGGTTTCCGAGGTTTTATTTAGAAGAAACGCTGTACTCTCACTGCAGTGTGAACAAGTGTCATAGCAGCTGCCGAGTGAACATCATAACTTCCTTTTCAACACACTCAGATATATCTAATACGATAAACAGAGTTGCGTTACCTCATACTCATGACTGGAAAAGAGGAAGTGGCGCCGGCGACCGTGTCATAATAAAAGTCCCACCGGCGACTATGCCATAATAACAGTCCCGCTCTTCAATCGCTGCTGCGGCCTTGCTCAGCTCCACAACACTCGGTCCTGCTCTGCTTCATACTACAGTAATGTTAATAACAGGCGACCTCTAGTGGACGGAAAAGTTACATAGTGTAGCTTTAAGTTGGGATAGAATAAAGCATTTTAAAATTAAAAAAATTACACACTCAGCTTTAGAGCTGCACTCATGATGGCTGATATGGTAGTTGCCTGGGACTAGACTGACACCAAGTGGTGTGGATGTACCAACATGCAAAAGTTGCAATTACGAAATATTTACACATTTGTTTTTTTTTTAACAAGACAATTTAATCAGCATTAAAGGTCCCGTTCTTCGTGATCCCACTGTTCAAACTTTAGTTAGTGTGTAATATTGCTGTTAGAGCATAAATAATACCTGTAAAATTATAAAGCTCAAAGTTCAATGCCAAGTGAGATATTTTATTTAACAGAAGTTCCCTTTCAAAGCCTACAGCGAACGGCTGGCTTGGACTACATCTTGGTACTTCCTACATAAATGACGTCGGTAGAACAGTAGAACAGACTAACCTCCGCCCACAAGACTACGCGAAAAAAGGGGGCGTGGTCTTGTTGCTGTCCCACGTGGAGAAAAGGAAGTGTTGCGTTTGAGTGTGTTTGTCGCCATGTCGTCGAGACGCTGTTATTTTCATCCCGGAGTCAAATCACCTTTGTTTGGCTTTCACAGGGACGCTGTAGAGATCATTAAGCGCATATATCTCCCGTTAAGAGGTGTGACCTTTCCACGTGCGCTAAGCTGCTGTCGAATCACAACACAGGAACCGGGCCACGTTCGCTAAGCTGCTGTCCAATCACAACACGGGAACCGCTGGCACAATCAGAACTCGTTACGTATTTCTGATGGAGGGACTTCATAGAATAAAGGAAGTCATCAGCCGTTTTCAGGACAGTGAATACAGCGGTATACAGATAAGTAAATTGTGTTAAAAATACTGTTTTTTTTTTACACGCGAAACATGAAAACATGTTATATTGCACACTGTAAACACAATCAAAGCTTCAAAAAGACACAAAGAACGGGACCTTTAAATTCCTGTAAAAGTGCAATTTATTGGCAGACTGTTGTAGATGTTTTGAATGGCCTGTACTGCTTTAATCTGTGGTACAAATCATGCATAGATAACACAGTACAGCTGTAGATCTGTTAATAGGAAACACCAAGTTGTGAGCTGAGCCCAACTTTACTGACTTAAAGGCCAAGAAAGAGGAACAGAATAATAGAAGCATATATCACTGTCGCCACTTCACAGACTCGTGATTGATGACTCCAAGCACTGGAGATCCTAACTTACAGCTCACTAATGTCCTGGTTATGCCCACTACCCCATGTGACTGAACTTTGCTTCACTTTAGATTATTCAAATATCAACAAGCCTGCTCTCAACCTCCAAATAACCAATGAGTTATACTTAAGATGCCGTTAATAAAAGACAGCATAAGATTTTACTCAAGTGGAGCCGGCTTTCGTGCAGTCCATATGCTGTCACCACAAGCAGGAAATAAGAGCTGTCAAATCCATTCATGTACGTGTCAAAACTCTATCATTGCATATGGGTGCAATGCATTAATCTGGCAAGGTTTCGCTCTCACCAGCCTTGGTGTGTGAGACAAATGATTCAAGCAGAGCCTAACATCATCTGATGTTTCTGTAGGTCACTGAAAGGCAAGGAAAAATGCCAATGAATGTTACTTAACAGTGTTTACACTCACACTTAATGTCAATATCAGATAAGGGCTTCCTGTGATTTACTTAGCAATGTCTTTCAGTGGGCAATTAATACTGTGGAATATTTCCAACAATGATTTAAAGTGAAACAGGACAAAAATGAAAACAGCACAATAGATCATGAGTCTAATAAGTAATAAGAAACACAAACTATGGAAACGCAAGTTACATGACAAATAAAGATTAGACACGCAACAGGGAACACTAGGACGTGATGCAGTGACGCATTGCTGCCACATACATATTATTTGTTTCCACTCAATTATGTCGTAATAACGAGATATGTTGTTTTAAACACCTCTTTTCTCGTAATATCGATTTATGTTGTTAAAATGGTATATTTTTCATTAAAACAACATACTTTCTGCTAATAAGGACATATGCTGTATAGTGATGTGCAGTGGTGTAAAGTAACGAATTACAAAAACTCTCGTTACTGTAATTGTACTTTATTAAGTAGTTTAAAAACAGTGTACTTTTACTTTTGCTTGAGTACATTTTAAGTGTTGTATCTGTACTATTATCCCTAAACCTGCTGTCGCTACATTATATTATTTTTTCCCTGTCAACGTATTGGCTAAGACGAATAATCACGCATGTGACTCCCGAGCTGCTACCGAGTCCCGTAAAATCAACCATGATAGCGTCCAGCCCAGAGTGAGAGGAACGCAGTTTAGGAAAGGGAAGTAGCAAATTTGCTGGTTACTGTATGATGACTGAAATGGTGAAATCGCCAAAACTAAAAATTGACTGCAGAATATTACATTTTCTAATACACGTACAAATGGTACGTATTCTGTTAGCGCTGCACAAGCTCTCGCGGAAGAACATTGCAGCCGGAACTACTTCTCTCTGTTTATGTCTATGGCGAGTCACGCAGGGACTGTGCTCCTCCGCAGCGGTTCCTACTGCTATAATTTCTGTAAATCTTGAACACAAAAAAAGTTATGGACAGCAGCTTTAAAGGAGTACAATGAATGAGTCTTGAAAAGAAAGAAATCTGCTTTTTTACGTAAAATTGTTAATGTACAATGCTTTGCAACCTTTTTTAATTAACCGCAAGAAAACCTCTACAGAATGATTGTCATAAATGTTACCAGATTATTGGTTGTTTTCTCAAATATTACATGGCTGTATTTTTAGTGCTAGCAGTCAAAAATAAAACTTGGAGAAATATTGAAATGCTGTTGGTAATCTCATGTTTTTTTTTCTTTTCTTTTTCTTACTGGGAGTCATCCATAAAAGAGTAAGCTACATTTTTTCATTTGCAGCGTATAAGGTGGAATAACATTCATAGCATACTACTCACTACTCACTACTCTTGAGTACTTTTAAAAGGGCTACTTTTTACTCCTACTTTGAGTAGTATTTAGGTACTTTTACTCTACTAGCACTAAATTTTTTGACAAGTAACAGTACTTTTACTTGAGTATGCTTTTTCAGTACTCTTTCCACCACTGGTGATGTGTACAAAATATGCATGTATCCACATTAGAGAATTTGTATTGTCTGTGAGAATATGTGCCTGTGACATTGTCATTGAGTAAGCACTGGGTAAGACTTAAGTTGTTGAGAGAAAAAAACGGCTAAATTGCACTGGTGTGTCAGTTGCAATGTATTATTACATTCAAAAATAATGTCAAATTCTGATAAAAATGAAAACATTATCAACATGTATTTTAGGCCATTTCCACAAAAAAATCATTTAAATGTAACGAAATACAATGCAAAACAAGAATGACAAATATAAATGTAAAAAAAACATAAATTATATTGCCATTCATTAACCTTCAAAGAATATTTATGTTAAAGCCTAAACGCATTTCGGCCAGCCTATTCAAATTGAAAATTAAACCAGAGTTGCTCCTCTCTCATTCTGCACAAATCAAATGCTTCTATATTCTCACTTGGATGCTAAACTATTTATTATGGTAACAATGCTTTGTACTTGACTCGTGTCCCAGTCCTAAAACAGCATTCACAAGAGCAAAAAAACATGTTTGGAATAACACCATTGCACCAGCATAGAGTGGTAGTCATGATTGTATACAACAGACAATGAATAGGGCCACAGAGGCGCGGCCTTCATGGCCTCATCAAGGTACCCACTGCCCCCCCCCCCCCTCCCCCCCCACCACCACCACACCACACACACAAAAAAAATGGGCGGAGCTATGGGGTCCTGGCCTGGAGCCCTCTCTGGATGCTGGTCAGTGGCTGGAGCCCTCTCTGAATGCTGGTCATGGGTTGGAGCCCTCTCTGGACTCTAGTCACGGGCAGAAGCCCTCTCTGGACTCTGGACACTCACAGCTGATTGGTCCAATTTCAGTTTGAGATCTCTTATCCAGAACAAAACCTGCCCTGGAGCAGCTCCTCTGTGTAAAAAATCTTTCATAGTGCATCTTTAAGATTGTTTTAATGTTTTATAAATAGTGTTTTTTACAAAAATATTATTACAATTTAAAAATATTAATACTTTAAGAAACCTTGAGAAATGATTCTAAAATGCTTATTTGCTGATCAAGAAACATTTCTTATTCATATCAATGTTGAAAACAGTTGTGCTTCAGGATTCTTTGGTGAATAGAAAGTTCAAAATAACAGCATTTATTGGAAATATACATTTTCTGTAACATTATAGATGTCTTTACTGTGACTTCTGAGAAATTTTATGGAACCTTGCTGAATTAAAGTATTGTTGTCTTTCATAAGAATAGAGTTTAGAGGTCAATATAAAAACATATTTGACTATACACCACATCAAATAAAAAATAACCGGTATACATTTATAGCAGTATGAAAAGTTTCTGGTGCCATTTCAATTCTAATGACATTAAATTTTATTAGTATTCTGTATAATGACATTCATCTCATTATGTGTGGGAGGACTTACAATTATGATTAATGACTGCACACTGATATTACTGTGTAAATTATAGAGCCAAGATGATATTGAGTGGGAGAGAGAGAAGGAGATAGAAAGACAGTGAATATAAATGGCACCTTACTCACAAGTCACAAAATCTGACCTCAAAATGAAAGAGAAGTCAGCCCAGTGCTATAGACAGCTTGTTAAAATGCAGCCTGTGTTCCTCTTTTGTTTTGTATCACTGAATAGGGTGTTATTGGTATGCAGCCAAACAATCTTGGTAATATTTATGAAACATGTTAAACCCAGATACTGGGATTCATTCTAGTTCCAATCAAAAGCAGTGTGTGAAATTGAAAAGCCTCCTCTGAGTAATCTACTATATTTGTGTAAAAAAAAAGGGGGGGAAGCTTAAAATGATAAGGCAAATGAAGGGTTATTGAAGCATTTTCAGTCGAAACGAGCAAGTCCTGGAGGTAAAACTCATAGTTCATTTAACTGTACCCCACAGATAATGCATTTGCCTAATATAAGCTAATGGCATATTAATGATAATAGAAATGGAGCCGATTATAGATAAGACAAAGTATAGAGAATCTGAAGCTACAGCATTCAGAGCTGGAGCTGAACTCAAAGTCTTATTGTCCAGGGTTAGACACAGATGTTTTTTGTTTATTTACTAAAATGCTCAGTATTCAATTCACACTCTCCATTCCGTTAGATGGTATAAACACTCATTAAATTCACTGAGCTGTAACTACAGTCAACTCACTTTTAAATTAATTCTCCCTCTGCATAAACATGTTTGCCCTTGACTTATCAGTTGCTCTTGAAATGAATGAGAATGGGCAGCTATCTGATGTATGGGGATGGAGGGACTAGATTTTAATTTAGGCATGGCCAATGGAGGAAAGTATCCCTAGAGGACTTTCAATGAATGCTATCAAAGAAATGGTGTTCGGAGCGTGCCTGTGTTTCTGTGTGGACTGGTGGACGGTGGTCGATATTTATCTGTAATTGGGAGTGTGTGAAAAGAGAAGGAGTCTGTCTGGATAAATGGAAACATGTTATTTTGTTTTCATTTTCTTATTCGAAAAACATGTCACATGTGCACTTGGACTCAAACAGAAGTATTTAAGGTGACTATTACTGCTAGATGCTGTAACTGCACCATCTGACAGCAAAAAATCTCTATTGACAGCCTATATGTATATGCATGCATTCTGACAAAATAAAATTTGTAAACAATTTAAATGACAAATATCCCATTATAGTATAGTAGATGTTTTATTTTTAAAGTTATGGCGCAGGTGTTTGGCTAAAAAACAATTGTTTCCAGAAAAGAGCGTCCATGAGCAAAAAAAAAAAAAAAAGCCATTTTTTAAATTGCCTCTAAGAGTTCCATATGGCCCGTGTTTTTTTCTGGACAAAATATAATTCAAATATGGCCTAAATATAAGTCATAGACAGTGCTGCTTGAATTTTTTTTTCCCCTTCAAATGGAAAAATATATATTGTATAGCCTAATATAGAATATTTTTTATAATATAGGCCTAATTAATAAATCTATTGAAAATATGCTTAAAATCTGAGGAAAATATAAATAAAACTTAACGTAACATATTAAAATCTATATTAGCAAATCAGTATATTTGTATAGGTTTTTTGAATGGCGTTTTTATGGCATTGTGTACCAGCCGATTTTGCTTAAAAACCACATGTATTCATGCCAGGGAAGATAAAATGTAGGCCTATACCTCAACTGAAAGTCTCATTGGATAATTGCATGAATGAAAAAGCAAAATCTGGCATTTCACATTCATTATTATTACAAAATTCATGTTCAGATCAAGCATTTAGTGGTTGGAGATCTTTGTTCTGCTTGATCATTAGTGGCTCCAAGCCAGAACCTCACAGATGGTTCATGGTCATCTCCTCTCACACCTTATGTTTTTCATGGATGGAGAGTGACTGGAGACTTAGTTTGGAAGTAAAGCTGAATAATTTAATGTTTGTTTCAACCCAAATCTGTTTTAAAGCAGAGTTTAGTTTCTAAAATCCTACTGTAATCACAGCGTACTCCAGTGTGAATATCAGAAAAGTGCAGTGTATGAGCATATAACTTATAATAGATCTATTTTAGCCCTTCCCAAATATACCTTCCAGTCCATTTTCCAGTGTTGCTCTCCATACATAATTCAAAAGAAACTGTAGGGCAACGTGGCAGTTTTTGGAAGGAGTGAAATGGTCAGATTGACAGCGTCATGAGAAGATATAATGCACGGCGTAGTGATCAGCGATGTGGTGAGAGTTCACCAGGGCAAACAGCAAGGGAGGGAGAGAGACTGAGCTATGCGTTGGCCTGTCACATGAATGAAAAATGCTCTGTTTTAAAGAATGGATGGAGTTGTACTGGGACCTCGACTCATCCTTTTCAAACAGCTCCCACTTTGAAAGCATATACGTTATGTGGGAGTGAGATGGTGGGAGAAAAACAAAACAGATATAAATAATTTCACCTTGTGGTGCCTCAGACAAGAAAAATGAAGACGGGAGCACTACATTGGCATATATGTCTTATCAGACAGCATCTTATTGCATATTTCCCACCTGTAAATGACTAAATTTATAAATGGTTGCATTGTGTTGTTTATCTTGTGGATACTTGAACTGATAGAAGAGACTCTGGTACATATTGGCTCTGTACCAAAACCTAGTGAGCTGCTGTCTACTGGCTACAGCAGCAGGAAAACACACAAATAAGTGAGCAAAAGTTATTCAATTTCAATGACGTTTAATGCTTTCTGGCAACATGAGCAGCAGCGTTTGCTAGAGTAAAACAGAGTTCGACCATGCCAATTAGAAGAAATGCAGACACTGGAGGTCACATGATTGACCACCTGAACAGTTGAGTAGTAATGTTGTAGCTAATTACCATAATTTCTAGATGACAACCTGGATGTTCTACTTGGAGCTGTATACATCTTCAGACTCTGAATTATGCATTTCTATTGCAACACTATTAACGCCTAAATTAATCTGTGTAGGCCTACTTTGAGTAATCAACATACATCAAGTAACAGTCATTATACAAATGCATTATTAATGTATAGCCTATTTAGCACTACATTAGATAATTATTCAACTCTGTGCTAGCTACCTTAAACTGTGACTACTGTTTATTGTCAGATGAATCTTGCATTATAAAGACATAAACAATAGTTAAAAAAAGGAATTATTAAACAGATATATTATGAGCCAATCACTTACGTTTTACTGCTGAAGCCGCTGCCATTTTGAGTGTTTCCGCATGAAGTTACAGTGGTCAGGTGGTAGGCCACCAAGTCAGAGCTCTCAGAAAATTTAAATTATAATTATGAGTTCTATGAGGACGTGAAGATTTTTTTTCAGATTCTCGTTTTTTTCAGATTTTTTTCAGGAAGTCAGATTCTCTTAAATGATGGTGATTCGGAAACAAAACGTGAAAGCACCTTAATATTTACTTCAAACCAGCAACGCAGATATAAGAGTTTGACGTTAGAATGATGCTAAGCTAACAGTGTAATACACTAAAGGCTAAATCACACTGAATCGACAGAAATTCTGACCAACGCCAACAGACACGGTCAGACTTTGTCAAATCAGTATGTTAACCCTGTCTGCATCAATTTCCATTTGTCTGTTTGTTTTTGCCAACTGAACATGTTGAATTTGTGTTTGTTGGGTCGTTGGTTCGTGGAATGTCTGAGAATAGACATACTGCAATCGGCTGATTATCGCCATTGGTCAGCATCTGTCGTGCTGTTTGAATTGACTTGAATTGAAAGGGTTAATTCACCCCAAAATAACATTTCTGTCATTAATTACTCACCCTCATGTTGTTCCAAACCTGTAAGGCATTCGTTCATATTCGGAACACAAATTAAGATATTTTTGATGAAATCCGAGAGGTTTCTGAAACATAGGCAGCAACGTCATTGCAACTTTCAAGGTCCAGAACGGTAGTAAAGACATCAGTAAAATAGTTCATGTGACTACAGTGGTTCAACCTTAATGTTATGAAGCAACGGGAATACTAAAATTACAACTTTATTCAACAATCTCTTCTCTTCCACATCAGTCTCCTACGCTGTTGTCTTAGTAAACACAGGTTCTGCATCTACGCTCATTATTGGCCAACGCTGTTCATGTGAGCAGCACCATGACACATGTGAGTGATACTGATTCAGGAGCTGGCCAATAATGAGGCGCCGTTCTAACGTAGAACCTGGAAGCACTGCGGTTCAGAAATCTCTTGGATTTCATCAAAAATATCTTAATTTTTGTTCCAAAGATGAATGAAGGTCTTACGGGTTTGTAACGACATGAGGGTGAGTAATTAAAGGGTTAGTTCACCCAAAAATTAAACTTTTGTCATTAATTCCTTACCCTCATGTCGTTCGACACCTGTAAGACCTCCGTTCATCTTCGGAACACAAATTAAGATATTTTAGTTGAAATCCGATGGCTCAGAAAGGCCTCCATTGGCACAATGTACTTTACACTCTCAAGACCCATGAAAAGTATTAAAGACGTCGTTACAAAGTCCATCTCACTACAGTGGTTCTACAATAACTTTATAAAGCGACGAGAATAGTTTTTGTGTGCAAAAAACCCCCTAAATAACGACTTATATAGAGATGACCGATTTCAAAACACTGCATCATGAAGCTTCGAAGCGTTATGAATCAGTGAGTCGATTCAGCGGTTTGGATCGCCAAAGTCATGTGATTTCAGCAGTTTGGCGGTTTGACACGTGATCATGATCGACTCACTGATTCATAACGCTTTGAAGCTTCATGATGCAGTGTTTTGAAATCGGTCATCACTATAAGTTGTTTTTTAGGTTTCTTTTGCGCACAAAAACTATTCTCGTCGATTCATAAAATTAGAACCACTGTAGTGAGATGGACTTTGTAACGACATCTTTAGTACCTTTTATGGGTCTTGAGAGTGTAAAGTACATTGTGCCAATGGAGGCCTATCTGAGCCATCGGATTCCCACTAAAATATCTTCATTTGAGTTCCGAAGATGAACGGAGGTCTTACGGGTGTTGAACGACATGAGGGTAAGGAATTAATGACAGAATTTTCATTTTTGGGTCAACTAACCCTTTAATGACAGAAATTTAATTTTTGGGTGAACTATCCCTTTAATAAGCATAATAATACAATGTAACAAAATAATTAATATTTATCTACACCATCTTGAATTGATTATTTATTTATTTATTTATTTTTATTTTTTACTTTTTTTATTCTGAGTTGCAACGTCATTACACGCATACCAGTACGGTTCAGCAACCTTGTCAAGAATTCCAGGCTGAGAACGGTTTGTAATCGTGCAGACTCTTGTGCAGACTCAAGTGGCAATATAACTGGAACCATTCCATACCATTCTTATAACTGTTCGACCAGCATTGGAAAGGCGACTAGAGGTTCTATGGGTAAAACAAAATGATTCTTCTTTGGCATTGTTGTGTGAAAAAAAAAAAAAAAAAACTTTTGAAACCTTTATTTATAAGAGTGTAGGTTTTGGAACAGAGTGATTATATCTAAAGGTGTTCAGCAACCTTGTCAAGAATTCCAGGCTGAGAACGGTTTGTAATCGTGCTGTGCCTTACCAGACTCAAGTGGCAATATAACTGGAACCATTCTTATAACTGTTCGACCAGCATTGGAAAGGCGACTAGAGGTTATTTGGGTAAAACTAAATTCTTCTTCTTTGGCATTGTTGTGTGAAAAAAAAAGAAAAAAAAAAACCTTTTGAAACCTTTATTTATAAGAGTGTAGGTTTTGGAACAGAGTGATTATATCTAAAGGTGGCGATGTAGGCCTAAAATAAAATATTATAAGATAATGACATGTTCTTTCAATACACACTGAACAAGTCTAAAGACTGTGGTGTAAAGAAATGGTGTCCATTCTGATATTAAATATTATGAAACTCTTTCATAACTCCTTTAAGTTCTGGGCTTCTGTAATTGGCATTTACCTTTTTCTCTTTCAATTTCCACTCTGCTGCTTCTTGGACACGTTCCATATGCACCAAAGGTAGTGTGCATGCAGCGTGAAACAGTGCGAGAGATTCACACTTGAGTGAAGTGTCATCAGTGAACACAGTGAGACAGAACAGGGGTCTCATTAGTCTCTCGGACAGCGAGACTCTCTCTACTGTATGTGAGCTGTTTAACTGTTAAGGGTTATTACAGTATTGAAAAGTTCACTAGTTTTTATCTTTATTTTGTTGGTTTACAATACTTTACACTTTGCAATAAGGTTGTATTAGTTAACATTAATTAATGCATTAGTTAACAAGAACTAACCATGAACAACACTTCTGTTCAGCAATCTTTGTTAACGTTAGTTCATAAAAATCCAGTTGTTCATGGTTTGTTCGTGTTAGTTCACAGCAAGGTTATTATAGTTTCGTTTTGTTTTTTTTGTTTTTTTTATTATCGTTTTCAAATTTGCTATGCATTTCAGTTTAGTTTTAGTTAGTTTTATAAATTGTTTTGCGTTTTAGTTTAGTTTTTATTTTGTAAACACATTTCTATTTAGTTTTTATATATTTCGTTTCAGTTTTAGTAATTATAGTTTAGCAGAGTTACCAGAACGAAGTGTAGCGACCAAATCAAGATTTGTAATTTCAGCAAAGTTTAATGTTTGCACAGATTAGAGTTTACTCTTATGCAGACATCTTAATAAAAATAAAATAATGGAATACAGATTGTTTTATTTAATGCCATGTCAGCATCTAAGGCTATATTCATAGCAAAAATGTAATTACAAAAATACAAATATCATATAAATTCAATAAAACCAAGCAAACAAACACAACAAGTATTATTATACAAGATTTTTAAAATCAATTTATGATTTAAAAAAAAATCCAAAACCTTGTCATGCATAATCTTACTAAATAAGTCCTTAAGTGAAATAACTTGATAAAAGAGCATTCTTGTTTTAACCCAGAACAGTCCAACAAAATATGTTTAAAATAGAGGGGAATCTTACAAAACATGTATAAAGTTGGGTCTTCACCTTTAAGAGTGAGTCAAACTATGACCTATACGACAAACAATGATCAATGATCTGAACAAAGAACCAAATAAATGCAATGTAAAAAATATAAAAGTAAAAATGATCAATTCCAACCAAACTCATTAAAGATGAAATATTATTAAACAATTAAAAGCTTATTTTAATTTCTTCAGTAGTACAATGGCTAGCAGTGTGACCACTAAAGTCATCTGACTACAGCCAACACAAACTGTTATGAAGACAGTGTGATTAAATAAGTGTGTGTGTGTGTGTGTGTGTGTGTGTGTGTGTGTGTGTGTGTGTGTGTGTGTGTGTGTGTGTGTGTGTGTGTGTGTGTGTGTGTGTGTGTGTGTGTGTGTGTGTGTGTGTGTGTGTGTGTGTGTGTGTGTGTGTGTGTGTGTGTGTGTGTGTGTGTGTGTGTGTGTGTCCTGGAATTCCCTACGTTGTGGGGAAATGTCTCCACATGTGTAATAATAAGTGGTGGGCATAGATACATTTTTAAATCTAGATTGATCCAGATTAATTCCAAGATTAATCTAGATTAAAATGGCTCATTTGAATTCTGCCAAAAGCATTCAGAATATGTGTGCTTGTAAGTGATCGTTTGTCTTTTTGTAGTTTGAATAATAAATAACTTCTGTCCCTTTAAGACCTGACGCATGCATGGATCCCAAACACTGTTCCTGTGAGCTGGTTACGACCGTGTTTACGTTAAAACTCACCAAGATGGGCATTGAGACATTTTTGAGTGTATTTGACCATTAATAAGATGGAAAAAGGAGCTAATTTTTGCACTTGTATGTCAGAGGCGGCTTTATTACGGTATGTGTGTGTGCGCTTTAGATGCGAGCGCGAAATCTGCGGGAATTAGTAGAATTAACGTTATGTGCAACCCTGCGCGAAATTCAGACCGATCACACCAATACTAACAAAAGTCCAGCAGAACACCCGTTCGCAATGTTCAGAGGATTAAACGGACTGAATGAGAGGAGGTGGGTGCGTGTCAACCTGCTGTCAGTCGGAGAGGAGAGCGCAGCTGATATCGATACTGTAGAAAATGAGTATTGTATCATTTCAGATATTTCAGTATCGATACATAGCGAAATATTGATATTTTTGACAACACTAGTAGGCATACACACAGGTTTGAAGACTCGTTCTCTCGCCCCCTACAGTGCAATTCGGCTAGGTGTACATCCACGCTAAAATATCAAGGTGAAAGTCATCATAGCTTGCGTAGTATATACCCAGCTCCCAACCCAACTTTGAGAATAGATTAGCACGTTGAATAGAATAGATTAGAGTCGCAGCACGTTAACGCCGATAACGGCCCACCACTAGTAATAATATTATTATTAGTAAATGATTTGTAAAAACAATTATAACACCTTTGAGCCTGTCAATATTATGCAAACATGAAATCTCAAACACACACAGTAGCACTTGCTACTATAGTTGCTGTTGCACCTGCGTCTCTCATCGCGTATGAAACGGCGTTCTAAAAGCAGTGAGCTTAAGTTAAAAGAAGTTCAACGTGAGTCTCGTTACCTTGTGTCATTCGCCATTTCACTGCCATGAATGCATTCTTTGTGAACAGCCGTTTAGGACTAGCGCGATGTGTTTACTGCATGCGTCGCGTCACAGGACAGCGGTTAATCTCTTCAGCTCACTTCATGCACAGTAGCGCCATATACAGACACTCCCTCAACCGCCGCAAGTCAGATTTTCCGCCCCAGAGAGCTTATTTCACAGTCATACTGATGGAAACACATTCACTTTCTATAGACGGTTTCAACGGCAACAACATAAACAAACGTTACTGTGCATGCACATTTTTGTGGCCCAAACGTAACTTCCGGTAGATGTCCGCAAAGAATCAACAGGAGCTCATGCTCACATGCTCAAGATGGCTCACAACACACATGCTCAAGATGGCGCCGAGGATGGCTGCTGTGTTGCGAGCTCCGATGAATCATTGTAGTTTTTTGTTTGTTCTGTTTACAGTTTTTGTGTTTTTTGTCTTGGATGTTGTCTGCCTTACTACGTACGACAGACAGACACTTTTGGACATTGGTTCGGCAATCGCACACCGAAAACTGGACTTTAAATTCATCAACGACGACACGCTGTTTAGAAACACGGCAGCGGAACCTTTTGTGTGCGCAGTCCGACCGCGGAAACGCAGCCGGAGAAGGGGGAAGAGAGCCGGCGTGCTCATCAGAGGAAGACGCCGCGCAAACCGACCCCCGCTTCCCAGTATTTTACTGGCTAATGTTCAGTCTCTGGATAATAAACTCTGCGAGCTGAGAGCACGGATCTCTTTCCAACGAGAGACGAGGGACTGCTGTATTATCTGCCTTACAGAAACTTGGATGTCCGCTAAGATTCCAGATTCGGCCATCGAAACCGCGGGGTTCTCCGTGCATCGAATGGACAGAGAAAAAGATCTCTCAGGGAAAAGGCGGGGGTGTGTGTTTTATGATCAACAGATCCTGGTGTGATCAGAGGAACGTACATTCTATCAAGTCTTTCTGTTCTCCTGATCTGGAACTTCTCATGGTTCTATGTCGACCATTCTGGCTACCGAGGGAATTCACAGCGGTCATCATCACAGCTGTGTATATTCCCCCACAAGCCGACACAGACCGGGCACTAAAGGAACTGTATAGGACAGTGAGTGAGCAGGAAACCGCAAATCCTGAGGCTGCGTTTATTGTGACTGGGGACTTTAACAAAGCCAACTTCAAACGCATTGCACCTAAATACCACCAACATGTTAACTTCAACACACGAGGGAACCGTGTCTTAGACCACTGCTACTCTCCCTTCAAGGATGGTTACAAATCCCTCCCGCGCCCACCATTCGGCAAATCAGATCGGCAAATCTGATTTGCAGGTGCTGATCTGGGTGCAGATCGCGCCCACCATTCGGCAAATTCCATTCTCCTTTTGCCCGCTTATAGGCAGAGGCTGAAACAGGAAGCACCCGCCCTCAGAACCATCCAGTGCTGATCGGACCAATCGGACTCTATGCTACAGGACTGTTTTGATCACGCGGACTGGGAGATGTTCCGGTCGGCCTCTGATGACGACATCGAGGTCTACGCTGATAGCGTAACGTGTTTCATCAGGAAGTGCGTAGAAGACGTTGTTCCGACCAAAACAATATGGCTGTACCCAAACCAGAAGCCGTGGCTAAATGGGGATGTTCGCGCGGCACTCATGCGCGGACCTTCACCTTTAACTCCGGTAATGCGGAGGAGCATAAACAAGCAAGTTATGCCCTCCGGAAAACCATCAGAGCAGCAAAACGGCAGTACAGGGACAAGATTGAAGGACAGTTCAACACCACCGACTCCAGAAGCATGTGGCGGGGAATTAACACCATCACGGACTATAAAGGGAACACAAACTCCACCGTGAACACCGCTGCCTCTCTCCTGGACGAGCTCAACACCTTCTATGCTCGCTTTGAGGGAACTAACACCGCCCTCGCGGAGAGAGAGCTCGCGGCTGAAGATGCAGAGGTTAGTTCACTCTCCGTATCTTTAGCGGATGTAACCCGATCCTTCCGGCGGGTGAACGTCCGTAAAGCCGCGGGTCCAGACGGCATTCCGGGCCGCGTCATCAGAGCATGCGCGCACCAACTGGCTGGAGTTTTCACGGACATTTTTAACCTGTCCCTCTCCCTGTCCGTGGTCCCCACATGCTTCAAAACGTCCACCATTGTTCCTGTACCTAAGCAGTCAAAAACCACCTGCTTAAACGACTGGCGTCCTGTTGCTCTGACCCCCATCATCAGCAAATGCTTTGAGAGACTAATCAGAAACCACATCTGCTCTATTCTCCCCCCCTCACTGGACCCACTGCAGTTTGCATACCGCACAAACCGCTCCACTGATGATGCCATTTCATCAACAATTCACACTGCTCTCTCCCACCTGGAAAAGAGGAACACATATGTGAGAATGCTGTTTGTAGACTACAGCTCAGCATTCAACACCATTGTGCCCTCCATACTTGACATGAAACTCCGGGCTCTAGGCTTAAACAGCTTGTTATGCAGCTGGATCCTGGACTTCCTGTCAAACAGACGCCAGGTGGTCAGAATGGGCAGTAACATCTCCTCATCACTGACTCTCAACACTGGAGCCCCTCAGGGCTGTGTTCTCAGCCCACTCCTGTACTCCTTGTACACACATGACTGTGGCAACGTCAGCAAGACCAAGGAGCTGGTGGTCGACTTCAGGAGGAATGAGAGAGAACACCGCCCCATCACCATCAATGGAGCACCGGTGGAGAGAGTCAGCAGCTTCAAGTTCCTCTGTGTCCACATCACAGAGGAACTCTCATGGTCCGTCCACACGGAGGCCGTTGTGAAGAAGGCTCATCAGCGCCTTTTCTTCCTGCGACGGCTGAGGAGGTTTGGAATGAACCGCCACATCCTCACACGCTTCTACAGCAGCACCATAGAGAGCCTGCTGACTGGCTGCATCACCACCTGGTACGGTACGGCAACAGTACCGCCCGCAACCGCAAAGCCCTGCAAAGGGTAGTGCGCACGGCCAGCTGCATCATCGGAGGTGAGCTTCCCTCCCTCCAGGACATTTATGCCAGGCGGTGTGTGAAAAGAGCTCAGAGGATCATCAGAGACTCTAGCCACCCGAACCATGGGCTGCTCTCACTGCTGCCATCAGGCAGACGGTACCGCAGCATCAGAACACGCACCAGCCGTCTCCAGAACAGCTTCCTCCCACAAGCAATCAGACTACTTAACTCTTGATCCATCAGTATCATAACACACACTGGACAGAATATCACTCAGCACAACCCACTGTAGATACACACACACTATATACACATTTATTTATCATATAGCATCTATTGTACATCGGATTTCTATTTGTGAACATATTGTATACTGTACATTGTATATTATTACTATAGCTTAATGTATACTGTTATTGTTAATGTATGTTTAGTGTATATTGTTTAAAGTATATGTATATTGTAAGTATGTGTATATTGTTTAAGCTGTGAGAACTACACTCACATTGTGTAAATGATTTATTGTTTATTGTAGTGTATACTGTGCTGTGAGTAATTGTGTGCGCATCAGATGTGTAATCTGTTGTTGCTTAAATGTTGTACATGTCATGTCATGACTACTATGTTTGCTTGGACTGCACCTAAGAATTTCACCTACTGTTGCACTTGTGCATATGGTAGAGTGACAATAAAGTGATTTGATTTTATTTTATTTGAACAACAACAGAGGCTGCGTTATCTTTCTTATGCGCTATCATCTTTCATTTTAATTGGGCAGCATTATCTTAATTTACATGTTTTTATTGTTTCAGCATGTTTATTATAAATAATCTCCCATTTCTGTCTGCAATATAGAGTGGGGGAAACGCCCTCCCTTAAAGGGTTAATGCCAAGTGTAAACGCAGCCAGAATAAGTTCCTCTAGAGTAGATTATTTCTAATAACAAGCAAAATAAATAACAAGTAAATTACATTAGACATACAGTCTAAATTATATTAGACGCTGCTCTCGTATGATATTTATGAAGCATTTATGGCTTTTTGGTGAGTCGCACACACTGTTTTGCGCTGGTGTCATATTTTCTCTGCTTGATTGTTAATATTTATATCATGTTATCCAAGAATAGTACGTCAAAAATGTGTTTCTACTGAGTAGTGCACCATACTATCCCCTTGCCAGAACGATAAACAAACACAGACCGGAAGTTAACTTCGGGCCAGGCGCGTAACCGTGGCAACACGCGTTCGTCCGATGAAACCGTCTATAGTCGCGGACACAATTAGGTTAGAAAAAAAAAAACAACGTATTGATTATAATATCGTAATCTGTAGCCAATAGTGGGCAAACACAGCTGCATCTGTACAGCTGTAAACACATCTACAGCAGTAATCTTGTGAGAAATGCGATACCTGGCAAAGGTTAATGTTGATTGAATGGCTAGTGACATCAACTGGACATTTTGTCACCTTTGTTTCCTTATATGTGATTGGTTTAAGCCTTTTCTATCGCTGTTAAAAAAAATCGACATCGAAACAAAAAAAAGAAACGTAGTTTTTTCGCCACAGCACATTCGTGGAAGCACTCATTACACAAACAGCTGATCCAAAAATAAAACCATCATGCAAATTATTTGCGTGTCAAAATCGCGTCCAGTGTGAAAGGACCTTTACGAAAACTAATATTTATTTTTGCTAATTATTATTTTATTTCAGTTTGTTTTTCAGTAAGAGTTGTTAGTTTCGTTTAGTTTTTTTGTTTTTCATTTATTATGATTTTTTATTTTATTTCAGTTTACGAAAATGTTTTTTGACCAATAGTTTTAGTCTTAGTTTCAGTTTTCGTTTACGAAAATAACCTTTGTTCACAGTGCATTAACTAATGTTAGCAAGATTTTAATAATGCATTAGTAAATGTTGAAATTAACATTAACAAAGATAAATAAATGCTTTATAAGTGCAGTTCATTATTAGTTCATCATGTTAACTAATGTAGTTAACTAATGTTAACTAATGAACCGTATTGTAAAGTGTTACCATTTCGGATAACACTTTATAATAACTGCATGCTATGAATAATTAATTAAGCATTAGTAAATAGTCAATTTATCATTTATAAAGCATTAAAAGACATTAATAAGCAGTTTATAAATACAGCTGTAAATGCTTTGTTCTTGATTCATAAGCATATCTATAATGTGTTTAATAAATGCTTTATTAACACGTATCCCTACTGTAATTCATGATTAATTCAGGTAGTTATAAAACATTTAGCGGTTGTCAGTTAACTATTTTTGTGAGCTCATCTAAAGTGAGGACTATTTATACCTCACAAAGCTTTTACAAAGGAGAGTGATAGAACATAGAAATATGTATTTCAATGTGCAAAAAATGAAACAGTACAACTGGTAACTTGATATAACATAAAAATAAACCTCTTTCTCTGTCTGAATGCTTCAATGGCTCTCATGCCCTCTTTCACAGCTACACGATTCACTGTGTTCAACACGCTGTACATCAAGCTGCACGACTCAAATCACTGGTGATCACAATGTCAAAACATTACAGACATGCACAGATATAACACAGCACACAGCTTATGTTCCGGTGGCTGGTTTAGGGCTGTTTTTCAGCCATATGCCGCCTGCGGCAATACTATCGCATTGAAGAGACTGCAATCTGCTCTCTACGCTGGAGCTGACGTGCTGATACAGACTGCAAATGCACCTGTATCACATCACTCTCCCCGAATGGGCAGAGGCAGGTCAGGATTCATGGATTTAAAAGCACCATGTGGAGAGAGCAAAGCCATTGGATGTCTTCAGAAAACTGCACGTCTGCTGTTGAGATGAAACCCCGGGGTGGCTGTGCCACAGAGAGGATTTGTGTACAAGGGTACTGAAGGTCAAGTCGGGGTATTCCATCTCCCCTTCCTCATGAATGAGTGTACAGTCATCCTGTACATCTGCATGGCTGAAAGCATAGCACATCACCCTCATTAACTGCTTACAGCATTTGCTATGATGCTAATTTGAAATATTCAAAGTGATACACAAGAAATTATTAAATAATTTGGTGGTAACACTTTAGAATACTGTTCTGTCATTAATGAATAACCACACAGGAACAAATGAGTAATGCACTATTAATAGTTTAGTTACTACTATTACCTAACAAGAAACTCTGATTAACAAATTAGTAAGTAATAGTGCTCAGTTGAATGTGGTAGTTCACTATTAGTTAATCAATAACTACTATTTTTTCACACCTCCCAGAGGACTAATAGAATAGAATAGAATAGAAATGTGAATAATGCATAATATATAATTAATTTTACAGTGAAGTTCATAGTAACCCATTACATTTACGCATTTGGCAGACACTTTTATCCAAAGCAACTTACAGTGCCCTTATTACAGGGACAATCCCTGGAGCAACATGGAGTAAAGTGCCTTGCTCAAGGACACATTGGTGGTGACCACTGGGATCGAACCAGCAACCTTCTGCATATCAGCTCCATGGTTTAACCCACTGGACCACCATCTCACATTACTAAAGTATTACCAAATCCTTCCGAAGGAATTACTAAAAATTAGGAGGATCAGTATTCTAAAGTGAAAAAGACGATAACTCTCTAGTAATGACTGAAGACATTGTACACTTTTAAGGTTTTTGTAAAGTTTTGGATTGTAATGACTGAAGTGTTGCTAAATCCTTCTAAAGGAATTACTAATTAGTTGGATCAGTATTCTAAAGTTTAGTATGATACTATCCATACTAAATAGTATTCGAAAATAGAATTAGTATGTCCCAAATCGTAGTATGTTGAAAAGAGTATTCCAAAGATACCCGAATGGTCCACTATTTCCAGTCAGAATTCGAAGTGCACTCTAACGGCTGATATTGTCCACAACCCATTGCGAGTTGGACTAGGATTCGATTAAACGTGGGTAAAAGGTGTTAAAAAACTATAAACATGACGGATGTGTGAGTCCGACGGTTATCTTTAGATAAAGGGGTTTGAGTGATCAATTATCAGTATTTAACCTGACTAAGATATATTTATTCAATGTTATCCACATTATATTTCACCTGCAACATCATTGTGAACTTTTGTAATGATACGTTTGGCCATTACCTTTAAATGCATCATTATATTTAAACCACAAACACATGAGAGGAGAGTCTCTGCATTAAAGACCCACAAATGGCAGATCAACGCGCTACTACATTTCTCTCCGATACGGTATGAAATTAAATTGAATGTGGAGGATTTGAACTGTGACGATTATTGACAGGGCAGTTTAAACGGTGATGGGATGCACGTAACTAAGTAACAGAGTCCGTTATAGATGACAAAGTAGTATATCCCAAAGCTTGCCTACTCTTCTGCTACACACTCAAAAGTATGTACTTTTTCTTCACAAAAATAGTACATACTTTTAGGTCGTAGTATAAGTAGGTGAATTGGGACGCAGCAATGTTGTCATTGGTTCATTGTCTTGATTGTTCACAGGTGTATCTTGTTTAGTCATTAGTCCTTGTGTATTTAAGCCCTCATGTTTGCCTTGTTCCCTTGTCTGGTATTATTCCCTGTACTGCTGTTGGTGAGTTCTGTCTGTTCGAGTCAAGTCTGTTCAAGTCAAGTCCTTGTTTTTGTGCACTTGTAAATAAACTGCATTTGGGTTCAACTGCAAGCTCACCTCCAGTGGACCATCGTTTCACCAAAAAACAGGTGGTAATGTGAAAGCCATATGTAGAACATGTAGTGACATGAAAACAGACACAAAACACCATCGTGGTAACGCACATGATAAAAAAAATGCAATAAATATTAATGTAACAACATAAGATGTAACATAAAACCCTAATATACATAACTGATAAGAAAGTTATTTAAATGAAAAACCATGAAAAGTGCAATGTCACACAGGGATACCATTTATTTGCAAATTTAACATTTTTTTAATGTAAAATGACAGATAATATTTTTTTACACGATTAATAGTTGGCTTCATGCATAATTAATTTATTCAATAATTTTCCAAAATAATGAGTTTTATGAGATAAAATTAGATTCCTTACCTCATGTGAGTGTACATGACTTTGAAAATGTTTTAAAAATATGTATTTATATATAAAACATTTAATTATTTAAAAAAAAAGAACAGATGCCGACCAATGGCAACAGATGTGTTTATCTGGTTTTAACGGATCAGTTTGTTCCCCCTGTGCTTGTTTTTACCGACTGAACATGTTCAATCAGCATTCGACGGGTCGTAAAATGTCTGAGAAATGATGTACTGCAATCTGCTGATTATCAGCATTGTTTGGTGGCGTCGTGAATTAGCCTTAACAGACTAAGAATGGTGATCTCCGGCCTGGTGATTAAGATCAGTGCAGACAGGACCAAATCACAGTCAGACCTAATTTATTCAACACTTGTTTCATAGAAGATTACCAAATGATATCATGTTATGTTATCAAAATGATGTTGAGAGTCTTTCGTCCCACTTTTGGGTTCTATTTTAGGCTCTTTTTTTTCAGTCAGCAGCATATTTTCAACAAAACAACGTAATTCCGGAACACAAAGAGCTGTAATCCATCAAAAACTAGAGAGAAGCAAAAACTGTTCTGAGCTCTCATTGGTTTTCTTTCCTACTAGAGCTGCCTTTTCATCCTGACATTTAAATATAAGCTTGATCTGTGCATTGGCCACATATTATATTTGAATCTAGAATGGTGAAATTGATGTTTGACTATTCATTAAGAACAAAAAACATCTTAGGAACAAAAGTAATGTTCATACACTTGCCAAGTGTCTCTGCAAATGTTTATACATTTGCTTTAAAATAAAACACAGGGGCAAATTAACTAAAGATATTTTTTTTGCCATTATTTTATGCTCATTTGAAGGTTTTTCCTGAAGACAAATATTAGATACTTCCCTAGACATACTATCTGACTCAACAGCACATGGACAGAAAATGGAGGACACATTTCAGAATTCCTCTGTATTTCGCCCAGAGATGGCAAGATAGAGAGAGAGAGAAAGAAAGGAATATCGGGACCGCAGCCAAGTGTGACAGTGGCGTTCACATTTCCCCAGAAGCCTCTGCGGGCTGAAACTCTGAGCTGAATGCTGAACACCTCTGTGCCGCACTGCCGCTCCACCCCGCCAAGATAATAAAAAGCAACCTCCAAGCTGAGGACAACACAATGGCCTCCGCCATGCAGAATTAACAGCAGCCCTTAAACTCAGTGGAAGATGATGGTGGATCCACAGTCACGAGATCTTCAGTGCCTCGTGACTGTAATTGCACTCTTTACCAGTGCCTATGAAAAATGATTTGTAAACAATATGACCTTTTCGTAAATCCCATCCTTCACTTTGAGCGTGGGCTCAGTCTAATAACAGTCATGTAAAGAGGGGTTTATGAACCGTAATGATAAATACACTGAATTCTAAATTACCATTTTTTTTTTACCAATTTACCAAGTCATTTTTGGTCACACTTTAGATTAGGGTCCAATTCTCACTATTAAATGTCCCGTTCTTCGTGTTTTTTTGAAGCTTTGATTGTATTTACAGTGTGCAATATAACATGTGTTCATGTTTCGCGTGTAAAAAAAAACTGTATTTTTAACACAATTTACTTATCTGTATACCGCTGTATTCACTGTCCTGAAAACGGCTGATGACTTCCTTTATTCTATGAAGTCCCTCCTTCAGAAATACGTAACGAGTTCTGATTGTGCCAGCGGTTCCCGTGTTGTGATTCGACCGCAGCTTAGCAAACGTGGCACGGTTCCTGTGTTGTGATTCGACAGCAGCTTAGCGCACGTGGAAAGGTCACGCCTCTTAACGGGAGATATATGCACGCTTAATGATCTCTACAGCGTCCCTGGGAAAGCCAAACAAAGGTGATTTGACTCCGGGATGAAAATAACAGCGTCTCGACGACATGGCGACAAACACACTCAAACGCAACAATTCCTTTTCTCCACGCGACACGTCCTCTTCTCCACGTGGGACAGCAACAAGACCACGCCCCCTTTTTTCGTGTATTCTTGTGGGCGGAGGTTAGTCTGTTCTACTGTTCTACTGACGCCATTTATGAAGGAAGTACCAGGATGTAGTCCAAGCCGGCCGTTCGCTGTAGGCTTTGAAAGGGAACTTCTGTTAAATAAAATATCTCGCTTGGCATTGAACTTTGAGCTTTATAATATTACAGGTATTATTTATGCTCTAACAGCAACATTACACACTAACTAAAGTTTGAACAATGGGATCACAAAGAACGGGACCTTTAACTAATTATTAACTACGACTTTTGCCTCAATAAACTCATACCACTAATTAATAGTTAATAAGGAAGTTGTTGTTTAGGTATGATATAGGATTAATGGATGTAGAATATGGTCATGCAGAATAAGGGGCCTATAATACACCCAGCGCAATGCGACGCCAGGCGCGACGCAAGTGTTGTTTGCTAGTTTCAGCCATTATGCAGTTATTGTTTTTATGTCCAGCGCCACGTTGTTTAAATAGCAAATGCACTCGCACCCATCTGTTCGCCGATGGGCGTGCTGGTCTGAAAACGAGGTGTGTTCAGGCGCATTGTTGGTGCGTCGCTATTTTGAGGAACTGAAAACGACTGCACCACTGACCAACAAAAACCTGGTCTAAAGTCAATAGCACAGTATTTTTTGTGTTATTTATGGGGGATGAGACTCTGATTGGTTTATTGCATGTTACCCCCAAAACACACCCATGACTCATTAAGAGACCTGGTACAACCCTTTTGGACCATGCGCTCAGATCATTAAAATAAGGCCCTATTATCCCCCTTTTTACAAAATGTAATATAAGTTTCAGGTGTCCCCAGAATGTGTTTGTGAAGTTTCAGCTCAAAATACCCCACAGATAATTTATTACCATGTTGGCCATTTTTTGAGTGGATTACGTGCATATATCTTTAAATACAAATGAGCTGCTGCTCCCCACCCCTTCCAGAAGAGGGCAGAGCCTATACAGCTTGTGCCTACGCTATACGCTACCAAAACATCTGATTGGTTTTGATTATCATCTTTTATCATTTTAACTTTAGTCCACTGAAGGCAAGTTGAAGTGATGAACCCAAGTGCAGTTTTATTTACAAATCCAAAGTGAACAGAACATGAACTGATACAAAACAAATGATGACTTGACTTGAAACAGACTTGACTTGTTCCATGAACAGACTTGACAATAAACAGACTTGACTATGAACAAAGAAATCACCAACAGTGGTTTACAGGAAACAATACTTGACAAGGACACATGGCTAGGGATGGCTGATGCGAAACGTTTTGGCACTTTGCCGAGATCCCGAAGCTCAGATGTTTCGAAACACTGCTCCGAACAGTGTTTCGAAACACCCATGTCACGTGACTATGACTAAATGAAGCTTCTAAGTGTTTCATCAAGTGGCGCCTGCCGAAACTGTGTTGATTAAAGTGGGCGGGAACAAACCACACAGTCACACATAAACCTATAAACCTAATTCACCACAGTTTAAAAGTGAAGTAAATCCATCTTCACCTCGTCGGTTTTTGTGAGAGGAGAGAGATTTTGTGATAGCAGTGATTTTGTGATATAAGTGAGATTTATAGTGCGCTTTGGTTAGTTAGGCTATATTTAGGCTAAATTTAAATTAGATATATTGACTGATAGGTATAGATAGTGACAGATAGGATAGATATAGTGACACATTCATATAGGCTAAGTTAGATAGTGACAGATAGCACAGCATAAGGATATTAGGAACACCTGTTCAATTTCTCATTAATGCAATTATCTAATCAACCAATCACATGGCAGTTGCATCAATGCATTTAGGGGTGTGGTCCTGGTCAAGACAATCTCCTGAACTCCAAACTGAATGTCAGAATGGGAAAGAAAGGTGATTTAAGCAATTTTGAGCGTGGCATGGTTGTTGGTGCCAGACGGGCCGGTCTGAGTATTTCACAGTCTGCTCAGTTACTGGGATTTTCATGCACAACCATTTCTAGGGTTTACAAAGAATGGTGTGAAAAGGGAAAAACATCCAGTATGCGGCAGTCCTGTGGGCGAAAATGCCTTGTTGATGCTCGAGGTCAGAGGAGAACGACTGATTCAAGCTGATAGAAGAGCAACTTTGACTGAAATAACCACTCGTTACAACCGAGGTATGCAGCAAAGCATTTGTGAAGCCACAACACGCACAACCTTGAGGTGGATGGACTACAACAGCAGAAGACCCCACCGGGTACCACTCATCTCCACTACAAATAGGAAAAAGAGGCTACAATTTGCACGAGCTCACCAAAATTGGACAGTTAAAGACTGTAGAAAAGTTGAAGCTGAAGAAAAATGTTGCCTGGTCTGATGAGTCTCGATTTCTGTTGAGACATTCAGATGGTAGAGTCAGAATTTGGCGTAAACAGAATGAGAACATAGATCCATCATGCCTTGTTACCACTGTGCAGGCTGGTCTAATGGTGTGGGGGATGTTTTCTTGGCACACTTTAGGCCCCTTAGTGCCAATTGGGCATCGTTTAAATGCCACGGCCTACCTGAGCATTGTTTCTGACCATGTCCATCCCTTTATGACCACCATGTACCCATCCTCTGATGGCTACTTCCAGCAGGATAATGCACCATGTCACAAAGCTTGAATCATTTCAAATTGGTTTCTTGAACATGACAATGAGTTCACTGTACTAAAATGGCCCCCACAGTCACCAGATCTCAACCCAATAGAGCATCTTTGGGATGTGGTGGAACGGGAGCTTTGTGCCCTGGATGTGCATCCCACAAATCTCCATCAACTGCAAGATGCTATCCTATCAATATGGGCCAACATTTCTAAAGAATGCTTTCAGCACCTTGCTGAATCAATGCCACGTAGAATTAAGGTAGTTCTGAAGGTGAAAGTGGGTCAAACAGAGTATTATGTTCCTAATAATCCTTTAGGTGAGTGTATATATAGATATATTAATAGAATACATAAAAATGGATGCTCCACATAAGAGATGTCGTACATTTTTTTTTTATTGCTGAACAAATAATCATTTACAAACAGCATGGCAATAACAGAACATGTTTGTATTACAAAATACAGATCAGGTGCTTGAAAGTACAGTAGAAAAATATATCAGGCAAATCATAATAAAAGAAACAAAAAACATTAAAGGGGCTAGGGTTTTGTTTGAAGATCATATTCTTCTATAATGGAAAAAAGCTAGCTCCTTCAACAGCAGAGCAAATATTATTTTTTAATAAAAAATGTTATGTAACAAATGTGACACATTGTGGCTTTATTTATTTTATTAATGTTCATTTTTCATGACCACAAAAAAAGCTATATTTATTCACAATGAGGAGGCTACAGGTTTCAAAACCAAGATCATGTAGTTGTCAGACAGATGTTAAAAACGTTTTTTTATTTATTTATTTATTTATTTATTTATATTTTTACATGGATCATTGTGAAGGTATTTCATTGTGAAGGTGAAGGTTTATCAGCACATGCAAGTGACCATTAGATGTCACCGTAGAGATGGGTGTCGGCTCGATTTGAAGCTTCGAAACAATATGGCACATTTGTTTCAACTGTTTCAGTGCTTCACGAAGCCTCAGTCTGCCCATCACTACACATGGCAACCATGAGCCACACATGGCGTAAATACACAAAGACTAATGACTAAAGAAGACACACCTGTGAACAATCAAGACAATGAACCAATGACAGAATTGAACTAAGAACCCACATGATTAAATTAACCAATAGGTGTGTTCGACATCGGCTGCAACCGATCGGCGAGAGTAGCCGCATGCAGGCGGGGAGGAGCTGCAAACAGAAACGTGAAATCGGACACTTTCTGCTTCCCGCAGTGACCCTCGCGCTGTGTTTGCATACTTTATCACAGCTGAAGTGAAATAAATGCAATATTTGTCAATACACAGATGTTTCAGAGACATTATTGTCATGTCATACTTTCACTGCTTAATACAGAGTGTGTTTGTACAAGAATAAAGTTCAACATATAGGCCTAAGCCTACACTATCAATGAAGTGGGGTCTACGTTTTTGATCAGTTTTATTTTGATAAACATGACAATATAACATTGCGCCTACAAGAAAGGAGGTTTTACTGTTATAAAAAGCAGATTTGTGAGCATTAGTGGAACTGAAGGTTTTAGAATAAACACGAAACACACGTGATCACTGTCATGCGGTGAATCTGGCCAATTGTGGAACAGCTGTGTCGTCATCTGTGTAGTCTGTGTAGTCTGGTGCAGCTGCTCTAGAGAAACTGCACTCGAATCGCTCTCACGCGATGCCATACGTCTCAAGTCGGAAAAAATTTCTAACCAGCATGCAATTGCCGATTGGTCTGCACATCGCTGTATCAAGTTGAACAAGCCTAATAAAAACATAACACAAGAGACTAGGGAAGCACATGACATGATCCCATAAGGGCACAATGGAATCACATGACGTGATCACTTGACAAACAGGAAGCATGAACAAAACCCAACCACAAAGTGACAATCGTGTTCACGCTCACGTGATATTGCAATTCTTCATCATCATGAAAGTGTATTATCTGCATGCATTTTAAAGCCATTTCAGTTTAAACTTCTGATATATGGTGTTCTGACCGCACACACCAGAAGAACACACACAGAAAGCTGGATGTCAGACGGCGCGTCCTGTGAGTATTAAACTAAGCTCTCTTTCTCATGTTATTGCGCTTAAACTGTCAAATACACAGAAAGTTCATAAAGCACATCAACACGTTAACAGTCGGTTATGTCTGTGAACGTAAACAGCAAGCCAAGAAATTTGTATATTAGATATGTGTATTAAAGTGACAGCAATTTCATGTAGCCAAGCTCCACCCATAAGTGAGTTTGTAATGCACAACAGTTGTTATTTTGGACTCTCTTAAATATGTATGTCTGTATTTTTCTAATTATGTACTAAAATATTTTCTCTTTGTCTTTGTAAATTCATTTAGGTAGCATTTTAATGCACCTCTGGAGCATTAAAACACATGGTATTTTTCATTTTGATGCAGCTTCTATGCAGAGTACAATCATTCTACTGTAGATAGGCTAATTTAGCTATAATTGGCTCATAGGGCCGTGAGGGAGCCCTTGCTTATTGGCTGCGGGGGTGTCCTGTGTGCCTGTGCACAGCCTCATAAATATTGTGTACATAATGCATGTATTATACTGTATGGCACATACATTTGGATATTAGTTCACAGGGAGACGTGTTATCTAGAGAGGAAGAGATTAGATTTTCCCCAAGCCTCAGGTGTCAGACTATAGCTGCAGTCAAGTCTCACATGGTTTTCCCAGATTAGCAATGACTGAATAATTATCTTAACAATGGCACTGAGACACTGTACTGATGAATAACTGAATGCTGTTTTCACAGTATTCACCTCACAAAACACACAGAAAACCTTGTCTTTGTTGAGCTTAAATCTCTGAATAAAATTAATCCTTTTTCTCTGCTATTGTAAATATTCAATGCAAATAATGATGTGCAATCCAATGGCATTCGGTCCGGCTGTGATGTGCACCGTGCTTTATGATGCGTGCCATTTTGCATATTTCATTAGATTCTTAGGACATAACAGAATAGCTGGAAGCCAACTGCAGCCCTGACACAGACCATTAAAATGCAAATCAAGCCCCTTAATATAAAACTGAGATCTATATTGCCATATACCCTTGGAGGTGAACATTCAACAAATCACCTCTAGGCTCATTTAGCTTGTGTTATTCAGTAATGTTATCCTATTCATTGCTTCACCCAGAAAACCTGTAGGCCAGTGCTATTACCTATGCATTCAGCATTTTTCTACTCATGACCAAGACTGGGCTGATGTTTCACAACATCAGTGTGTCCTAACTGTGCTTAGTTCAGTTAACAAACAAAGTTCTAAGCTAATAAGACATAGCCTGCTTTGCTAAAGCCCTGATTCAGTTATTTTTGGATGGATGTCAATGTATATAAAGACTGCCAGCCTGAAGCAGGTGGAAGCGATTGTAGTGTGCAGCACATAGAGTCTCTTAACAAGTGACAATTTAACAGAGGACCAAAGTGACAGACAATTTTCATAATGGGAAATTAGGCTAATGGGTTATCAGTTTTTGGTTCTCCTCCCAGTATGATACTGTCACTTTTGGTTTTGGGTTTTGTATTCACTATGTCTTTTATTATGTAATTTTCACTGCAATTCTCTCATTCGTCTTAGTTCCTGGTCATGTGATTCCCTTGCCCTCATGTAATGTTCATGTGTTATATAAGGCTGGTTTGAGAAGTGCCTCACCTCTCCTGAAATGTAGGCGAGAGCAGACGAGGGAGGAGTGAAAATAGTGCAGCCAAGATGGACAGTTCTTTCTTCCCGTAGTGGATCAGACACCTACGAGATCAAAGGCAGATATCGCGGGATTCACATTCATGCACTGTGTTGCTAATAAACTGGATGTAATTTAAGTTATATTAAATATATATACGGCCGCCTCGCCATCGCAAGAGTTGTCCACACTCTGATGCAAGTCGGACCACACTCTGACACATTTCTAACTGCCATGCATCTTGTGATGATCACCGCTAAATCGGTTCTGCACAGATTTTGCTCATCTCAAACATGCCTAGTCTTATTGGTTTGTCTTGTCATGTGGTACTCTGCTCTGTTTGCCAATGGCTCATTGTATGATTCCTTTCAGGTGTTCCTTGTTGGTCATTAGTCCTTGTTTCATTGTTCCTTTGTCTAGCTTTCTTTGTATAATCCGCTGTAGAGTCCTCAACTGTAATGGTCGCCATGCCAGAGCCTCTTCACGTCATGGCTGCCACCATGCCAGAGCCTCATTACATCATGGCTGCCACCATGTCAGAGCCTCATTACATCATGGATGCCACCACGCCAGAGCCTCTTCACGTCAATTGGACTCAAGATGGCGCCGAGGATGGCTGCTACGTTGCGAGCTCCACTGAAACATTGTAGTTTTTTGTTTGTTCTGGTTACAGTTTTTGTGTTTTTTGTCTTGGATGTTGTCTGCCTTACTACGTACAACAGACAGACACTTTTGGACATTGTTTCGGCAATCGCACACCGAAAACCGGACTTTAAATTCTTCAACGACGACCCGCTGCTTACAAACACGGCAGCGGAGCCCTTTGTATGGGCGGCCCGACCGCGCAAACGCCGCCGGAGAAGGGGATGTAGAGCCGGCGTGCTCATCAGAGTAAGACGCCGCGCAAACCGACCCCCGCTTCCCAGTATTTTACTGGCTAATGTTCAGTCTCTGGACAACAAACTCTGCGAGCTGAGAGCACGGATCTCTTTCCAACGAGAGACGAGGGACTGCTGCATTATCTGCCTTACAGAAACTTGGATGTCTGCTGAGATTCCAGATTCGGCCATCGAAACCACGGGGTTCTCCGTGCACCGAATGGACAGAGAAAAAGATCTCTCAGGGAAAAGCAAAGGCGGGGGTGTATGTTTTATGATCAACAGATCCTGGTGTGATCAGAGGAACGTACATTCTATCAAGTCTTTCTGTTCTCCTGATCTGGAACTTTTCATGGTTCTGTGCCGACCATTCTGGCTACCGAGGGAATTCACAGCGGTCATCATCACAGCTGTGTATATTCCCCCACAAGCCGACACAGACCAGGCACTAAAGGAACTGTATAGGACAGTGAGTGAGCAGGAAACCGCGCATCCTGAGGCTGCGTTTATTGTGACTGGGGACTTTAACAAAGCCAACTTCAAACGCATTGCACCAAAATACCACCAACATGTTAACTTCAACACGCGAGGGAACCGTGTTTTAGATCACTGCTACTCTCCCTTCCGGGGTGGTTACAAATCCCTCCCGCGCCCACCATTTGGCAAATCGGATCACGCTTCCATTCTCCTTCTGCCCGCATACAAGCAGAGACTGAAACAGGAAGCACCCGCCCTCAGAACCATCCAGTGCTGGTCGGACCAATCAGACTCTATGCTACAGGACTGTTTTGATCACGCGGACTGGGAGATGTTCCGGTCGGCCTCTGATGACGACATCGAGGTCTACGCTGATAGCATAACGTGTTTCATCAGGAAGTGCGTAGAAGACGTTGTTCCGACCAAAACAATTCGGCTGTACCCAAATCAGAAGCCGTGGCTAAATGGGGATGTTCGCGCGGCACTCAATGCGCGGACCTCCACTTTTAACTCCGGTAATGCGGAGGAGCATAAACAAGCAAGTTATGCCCTCCGGAAAACCATCAGAGCAGCAAAACGCCAGTACAGGGACAAGATTGAAGGACAGTTCAACACCACCGACTCTAGAAGCATGTGGCGGGGAATTAACACCATCACAGACTATAAAGGGAACACAAACTCCACCGTGAACACCGCTGCCTCTCTCCCGGACGAGCTCAACACCTTCTATGCTCGCTTTGAGGGAACTAATACCGCCCTCGCGGAGAGAGAGCTTGTGGCTGAAAATGCAGAGGTTCGTTCACTCTCTGTATCTTTAGCGGATGTAACCCGATCCTTCCGGCGGGTGAACATCCGTAAAGCCGCGGGTCCAGACGGCATTCCGGGCCGCGTCATCAGAGCGTGCGCGCACCAACTGGCTGGAGTTTTCACGGACATCTTTAACCTGTCCCTCTCCCTGTCTGTGGTCCCCACATGCTTCAAAACGTCCACCATTGTGCCTGTACCTAAGCAGTCAAAAACCACCTGCTTAAACGACTGGCGTCCTGTTGCTCTGACCCCCATCATCAGCAAATGCTTTGAGAGAATAATCAGAAACCACATCTGCTCTGTTCTCCCTCCCTCACTGGACCCACTGCAGTTTGCATATCGCATAAACCGCTCCACTGATGATGCCATTTCATCCACTATACACACTGCTCTCTCCCACCTGGAAAAGAGGAACACGTATGTGAGAATGCTGTTTGTAGACTACAGCTCAGCATTCAACACCATTGTGCCCTCCATACTTGACGTGAAACTCCGGGCTCTAGGCTTAAACAGCTGGTTATGCAGCTGGATCCTGGACTTCCTGTCAAACAGACGCCAGGTGGTCAGAATGGGCAGTAACATCTCCTCATCACTGACTCTCAACACTGGAGCCCCTCAGGGCTGTGTTCTCAGCCCACTCCTGTACTCCTTGTACACACATGACTGTGTGGCAACCCACAGCTCCCATCGATCACCATCGATGGAGCACCGGTGGAGAGAGTCAGCAGCTTCAAGTTCCTCGGTGTCCACATCACAGAAGAACTCTCATGGTCCGTCCACACGGAGGCCGTTGTGAAGAAGGCTCATCAGCGCCTTTTCTTCCTGCGACGGCTGAGGAGGTTTGGAATGAACCGCCACATCCTCACACGCTTCTACAGCAGCACCATAGAGAGCCTGCTGACTGGCTGCATCACCACCTGGTACGGCAACAGTACCGCCCGCAGCCGCAAAGCCCTGCAAAGGGTAGTGCGCACGGCCAGCTGCATCATCGGAGGTGAGCTTCCCTCCCTCCAGGACATTTACGCCAGGCGGTGTGTGAAGAGAGCTCAGAGGATCATCAGAGACTCTAGCCACCCGAGCCATGGGCTGCTCTCACTGCTGCCATCAGGCAGGCGGTACCGCAGCATCAGAACACGCACCAGCCGACTCCAGAACAGCTTCTTCCCACAAGCAATTAGACTCCTTAACTCTTGATCCATCAGGATCATAACACACACTGACAGAATATCACTCAGCACAACCCACTGTAGATACACACACACTATATACACATTTATTTATCATTTATTATTTATCATTTATCATATAGCACCTATTGTACATTGGATCTCTACTGTGAATAATAATGTATACTGTACATTGTATATTATTATTACTATAGCTTAATGTATACTGTTTAATGTATGTTTAGTGTATATTGTTTAAAGTATATGTATATTGTAAGTATGTGTATATTGTTTAAAGCTGTGAGAACTACACTCACATTGTGTAAATTATTTATTGTTTATTGTAGAGTTTACTGTGCTGTGAGTAATTGTGGGCGCATCAGATGTGTAATCTGAAGCTGCTTTAAATGTTATACATGTCATGTCGTGACTACTATGTTGCTCGGAACTGCACCTAAGAATTTCACCTGCTGTTGCACTTGTGTATATGGCTGTGTGACAATAAAGTGATTTGATTTGATTTGATTTGATTTTGATTTTTCATGGCTGCCACCATGCCAGAGCCTCTTCACGTCATGGCTGGCTGCCACCACGCCAGAGCCTCATTACGTCATGGCTGCCACCACGCCAGAGCCTCTTCACGTCATGGCTGCCACCATACCAAAGCCTCATTACATCATGGTTGCCACCACGCCAGAGCCTCATTACATCATGGCTGCCACCATGCCAGAGCCTCTTCACGTCATGGCTGCCACCACACCAGAGCCTTATTGCGTCATGGCTGCCACCACGCCAGAGCCTCATTGCGTCATGGCTGCCACCATGCCAGAGCCTCATTGCATCATGGCCACCATGCCAGAGTCTCCAGCCGTCAGAGTCAAGTAACGTCATGGCTGCCACTCCAGATTCTCCAGCCATCATGGCTGCTGCGTCAGAGCCAAGTCATGTAATGACAGCCCCTTCACTATATGTCCCAAGCTCCAGCAGAGCTTGCCCCTCCACTACTCCACAGACCAAGCCTGCCACTGCTCCATGGTCCAGGTCCACCACGACTCCATGGTGTAGGTCCACCATAGATCCACGATCCAGCCTTACACGGCTGAACAGCCCAGGTCCAGTTCCTGTTCACGGGCCTGGCCCAATATCTCTCCCCCCAAGATAGGCTCCACCCTCTTGTACTATTTGTGTTTTGGGTGGGGGTGCTGTTAGGGCATCTGGAGCCACCTTTTGACGGGGTGATACGTCACATTTGGTTTTTGGTTTTGTATTCAATTTCAGATTTTCATGTCTTATATTTTGTCTTAATTTCTGGTCATGTTATTCCATTGCCCTCATGTGATCTTGCTTCCCTTGGTTCATGTGTTATATTAGATGTGTTCGATATCGGCTAGATTTAACCAATCGGTGAAAGTTGTCGCATACAGGCGGGGAGGAGCTGCAAACAGAGACATGAGGTCGGACACTTTCTGCTTCCCGTAGTGACACTCGAGCTGTACTTGCATACTTTATCACAGCTGAACCAAAATAAATACAATATTTGTCAAATACACAGATGTTTCAGAGACATTTTCATTCAATACTTTATGTACTGCTTAATAAAGCGTCTGTTTGTACAAGCATAAAGTTCAACATAAGCATATATACTATCAAGGAAGTTGATATACTATAAAGGTCTATGTTTTTGTATCAGTTTTATTTTGATAAACATGACATTTTGTTCTGTTCATCATACAAATATGACTCATCATATGACTTCAGAAGACTTAAGGGGATATTGAGTGACATGCATTGGCCAGTTCAGACAGCTAATCAAGCTGAGAATGGATTTGTGAGAGAATATATGGTCTGTCTGTGATCAATGAGACAATTCATAAATTGGTGAGGAATTAACTGGACATCATGAGCAGGTTAGTGTCTGGTTTATGAGGCCTAGGGTCATTATGGGTAGTAGAATGGCTGACTTTCTCAGCGCAAATAAATAGAGGGCAGGACGGCGGAACTAGTGTTTGAGGCAAGATGTGCTGCGTACGTCATTGTGTTTTTTATGAGCATGCATTAATCTGTATAACTTTGTGGGGTGGATTCACACCACATTTGCGCATAAGTTTCAGTGCAAAAACCATAACCAGCACTGAGATCCAGCCTGAAAGACAGGAAACTGCACAGTGCAAATTGCAATGCATTTTAGGGGGCATTTATTTCTGCAATACATAACACTGTGAGAAAAGAGGTGATGCTGCAATGTATATTATCATAAAATTAAAATGTATTTTTGACCATGGATGCTTGTAAACCTATTGCAGGACACATCCAAACCAAAATTGGGAACCTTTAAAACTGAATAATTGGGCATTTTAAAGACAGGCACTAAAAATATGCTTTAAGACAGTTGCCCAAAGCCTGTTTGTGCCAAATCCAGCTCAATTTGAGGGTCTTCATAATACATTTATGTCAAGAGTCAGACGCAGCATGATTAGAGCTTTCTGGTGATGCTTTGGGATAAAAATGGAACTGTCTCTGATATTTCTGTGATAAGCTAATAGACAGAAGAAAGTCACAAAATATTACAAATTTTCCCAATGCCTCCTAAATGAAAAATGTAATGATCTTTCATGACATAATTATGTTTGACTGCCTGAAACCCAATAAACACAACTTCACTTTTCAAAGGATATTCACTTTTCTTGTGTTTTATATTAAGGACTTAAGAAACAATGCAACTTATAATGCAAACCTAACGTCAACTAAATTAAATAAAGAAGCAAATAAGGAAGCAACAACCTGATGTCATAGAACCTTTAATCATAGAACAAAGATATCTCGGGTTACGACTATAACCCTTGTTCCCTGAGAAGGTTAACGAGACGCTGCATTGAAGACAACACTATGGGGAACGCCCCCTGTGTGATAGCGTCTGAAGCATGTGTGAAACTAGACCAATCCTGATTGGTGCTACGTAGTGTGTGTCGGTGTACATGGAAGCTTACAAAGGCACGCAGGAACACAACAGCTTCTCAGGGAACAAGGGTTACAGTAGCCCAAAAATTACAAATTACAAAACTTTGCAGATAGTGAGTTCAATACCCTGAAGAGGCTGGCCGGCAGGGAAAGGACAGAACAAATTTTTCTACAGGTGAGAGGGAACGAACTCTGCAGGGCCGTAGAGAGTTCAGACGGACACTGTAGAATGTGTTCACTGGAAAATTATGCACTCCAAAGCGTACGAGATGGCGGGGAAAGAACATTGACTTCCTGAAGGCTTTTTTCGCTCCCTGCCCTCAGAGGCTTGTGCATAGCGTCCCCACCGGGGCCGGTTCTAGGCATGGGCAAGCCCACCCAAACGTCTGCCTTGCCCACCCAATCAGAATTTAGGAAGAGATACTGTTTATCTGTTTTACGATTTGTGCATTGATTACAAACAATCTGAAGTGGGATCTGTGTTGAAAGGTTTGATGAAGGACTGTAGAATGACCCAAACAATCACAAAAATAACATCAGAAAATGTTGTGCAGTATTTTTTACTTTATTAACTGAAAGTAATGGTGTGGCGCGTTACATACTCACCAGCTTCAGTCTGTAGCAGAAAAGCAGAGGCTGTCAATCACACGAGCGAAAACGGGCAGAAATATTTGCATGCTATAAGGTGTGAATTAAGATATTAATATACATACAGTATACCAAGGTGAAATTAGCTATAAAAAAAATACCCACTCATTTAAGAACGTGCATTTATTGCATGGACAGACTCAGAGGAGCTAGAACATAATGTACGTGTTTAAATGCATATGCATATAGTTCAAATGAAACCTTGCCCTCTTTGGCTTGCTGTTAATGCTGTTAAATTGAATATAAGTGGTAAACCGTCTGCTTAAATAACATCACTGAAATAAGAATGCGCTTCTTTATAGCAGTTTAGGATCATCCACACAGGACGCGTTTTTGCGGTTAAAACGCGAGACGCAGGTCATTGTAGGTCTAGAGACGCTCTTTTTAAAGGTTATTTTAACTTTTGCAGTGTTTATAAAGCCACACCATGCATGATACTCTGCAAAAGTATGGAAACTAGATGTGAGCGCAACAGTCAAACAGTAGGCCGATGTTTACATTAAAAATTATATAAAAGTAGCGCAATGGAATGAAAAAACACATTATGTGTAGCATTTAATGGTCCCTTTCCACACAGTTGAAGTAACATATAGGCTTCCATTGTGTTTTCTTTCCAAATTATCACTGGACAGTAGACAAGTTAAAATGTTAGCATTTTATTCAAAGTAAAGATAAAAAACGTCATGCAGGTGTGGTATAAAATGTTATAAATAATTATAGTTAATAATATAAGAAAAATTTAAAGGGGTGGTAAAGCACACTCTTTCGAAGGCTTGATTGTGTTTGTGGGGGGCACTGTAACATGTGTTCATGCTTCGTTTTTAAAAAAATGCAGTATTTTTCATATATTTGACCTTTATTCTACACTGCTCTCTCCCTCCTTGTAAAAACGGTCTGATGGTTTCCGGATTCTGTGAAGCCAGTCCCTCAAATACGCAATGAGCTCAGATTGGTTAGCTGGCCCAGTGTGTTGTGATTCGCTAACCGCCTAGTGAACATTTCTCGAAAGCGTCACGCCCCTTACCTCTACAGGTAGCCTCAGGCTACTAGCCTATGCTTTGTGTACAATAGCGTCAATGAAACCATACCAAGAGCCCGAATCAGACCCAGACAATTTTAGTGAAGATGATCGAGCAGAACCTGTTCAGTCCTCAAGAGTAAAGACTGCGGATCTATAGTGATCGCTACTGAATGGCACTGTTACTTTTGTATTTTTAGAACGATTTGCCAAATATCTGTCGCAAGAACGGACACTAAACATTGCTAGTAGCCAAATCAAACACAGAACCATGTTTAGCATGCCTGTAGATAAACAATACATAAAAGCTCTAATCAAAGAATCATTTACACTAATGCCAAGTTCACTGTTGAGATTTTAAACAGTTTGTAACGTTAGGTGTTTGTCGGATAACGTTAAGTATGAATGAGCATTTAACAAACTGGTTTGCAGAGCCAAACAGCGCTGTCATGTTTACTTCCTTGCTACAACGTAGGCTACAATTAACAACACAAACTATTACAGGAAAACACATCGACGAAAAATAAATCACACTTACAGGTTGTGGCCGTACTCGCGAAGATTGTGGAAGCTTTCCTCCGCGAGATGTGCCGCGGTAGCCGCGCGTGCCCGCCTGTCTCGTGCAGCTGAAGGCTCATGTATTGCAAATACAGATGAATATAGTCCATTATGTCACATTTTCCGATCTTCTCCTCCGACCCCTGTCTGTCTCGTGCTTTGATTTATGATGGGCAGCATATATCCGATGCAAATGCGATCGTGTTCCCCTCATGTCTCTTACACACATGAATATGACGTTGTATGTTAAACGCACTGCAACGCTGCCCCGTCCCTAGGAAGGCTGAAGAAAGTGGACCTGCAATCCGGATGAAAATAACAGCGTTTCGTCGGCATTGGCAACAGCACTCCAGCCTTCTAACTATACCACAACAACGCTTCCCCGCTGCGATACAAAATGGCCCCCCCTTATTTCATATTCTCGGAGGAGGGGTTTATGTAAATATTGGGACTGGTGATGTCAGCACACCCTGGAGGAATGTGTAGTAGTCCCTACTGGCCGTTTGCTGTAGTCCTTAGAAATCGATTTCTTTAAAAGCAAATATCTCCCTTTGCTTTAAACTTTGAACGTTGTAACTTTGAAGATGTTGTTTATGCTCAAACAGCAACATTACACACTAGCTAAAGTTAGAAAAGTGAAATCGTGGTTTACCACCCCTTTAAGAAAAATAAGACCAAACGTAAAAAAAGCCCACCCAGGATATCTGCCAGCCCACCCTTCTGTAGGTGCCTAGAACCGGGCATGGTCCCCACCCATGATGTAACTTGGGCAGGGAGGCACACACTGCTTGAATAGCCTTCTTGAGTTTGCCATTATATTTTATATATTGTCTGAAGAACAGAAGCTAACGCTGTTGTGTTCCGGCGTGCCTTTGTAAGCTTCTGTGTACACATTCACACACTGCGTCAGGATGTAGCACCAACCAGGATTGTTTCATATTTGCTTCAGATTATATTAGATTAGATTAGATTCAACTTTATAGTCATTACACATGTACAGGTACAAGGCAACGAAATGCAGTTTAGGTCTAACCAGAAGTGCAATAGCAGCAAGTGCAGGATATACAATGGTTGCATAAGTGCAGGATATACAATGGATGAACAAGTACAGGACATGGATATGTACTGAATATAAATATATATATATATATAGAGATGGTTGTTACTATAAACAGGATTTACAGGTGGATATGCACAGTGAATAAATTTACAGATGGCTATTACTATAAACAGAATTTACAGGTAAATATGTACTATGAATATAATATACCGATGGCTATTACTATAAACAGAATTTTACAGATATAGGTATTGTGACGAGTCCACCCAGAGGAATCAGCGTTGCCCTGGCAACACAGCACCTGCACGTCATCACCGTGGGCTGATCGGTCCCAGCTGCACCTCATCAGCAAGGAGACATAAAAGCAGCAAACGCTGAGAAGAAAGACAGACTCTGGTCTCGAGCTGAATGCACTGCTGGACTAACCTCTCTCTTTATTGTTCTCCTAGAAAGCAGCGAGTGACCGACAGCCCACTTCACTGGAGCACCTTTGGACACCCACTTTCACCAGGATCGAGCACCACAGAGCACGAGGATCACCAGCCACCACGCACCGGCTCACTGACTGTTTTCACATTTTCACGTGCACTGTAAATAAAATCCACCCTCTGGGGCCTCCTTTTGCACTCAGCCTGCCTTGTCGTGTGATTCCTCACCCCGTGACATTGGTGGAGAATGCGGGCAGAAGCGTGAGGAATCACCGACAAGTTCACCGCACCGAAATCCTAATCTTCTCTGTTTGTTTTTTTTTCTGCACGACAGGACCCGGAAGCGGCACGCTCGCTCCCCGAAGATGGAGGAAGTGTTGCAGCGCCTCACGGAGGTGAGCATCCGCCGGCAACAAATTGTGGAACATCTCGCCACTCGCCAGGGCAGGACGGAAGAGGAATTAACCGCCATCCGTGTTGCCGCCACCCAGCGCGATCCGCTACCTGATCCGCGGGCCCAAGTCACCCGCCTGCTGCCGAAGATGACGGCGGATGATGACGTGGAGGCTTTCCTGCAGGTCTTTGAAACGACTGCACAAAGCGAGGAATGGCCAGAGGGCGATTGGGCACGCGCGCTGGCACCACTGCTCACCGGAGAAGCCCAGCAGGCTTATTTCTCACTTCCCCGTGCGATCGCTGAGGATTATGACGAAGTCAAGCGTGAAATCCTGGCGAGGTTGGGCCTCTCATCCATCTGTGCCGCCCAACAATTTCATGAATGGGAATTCAAGCCTCGTGTGCCAGCCCGTGCCCAAGCCGCCAAACTTAAACGCATCGCTCACCATTGGCTGATGGAAGGAAACCCCACGGCGGCTCAGGTAGCGGATTGGGTGGTGGTCGATCGCTTCCTCCGTGCTCTTCCCCATTCCATCCGGCAGGCGGTCGAGATGAGGAACCCGGCCAACACCGCGGAACTAGTGGAGGCGATCGAGCTGGCGGATGCCATCCACCACCATGAGGCAGGGGAGCGAGTGTTGCCGTTCCCCCGGAGGGTGGTCCAGGAGCGACGGCCGCTCGAAGGCACCCCGCGACCAGTAAGCAGGCCGACGGTTCCCCCGCCGCGAGACGAGCCCATGCCCAGTGCCGAACCCATGCCCAGCGCCGAACCCATGCCGCCTCCGCGTGCGTGGCTGGCAGGCTGTATCGTCCACCAGCGGATGCCATCGGGAGCTCCGGAAGCAGACGTGGTGATCGAGGGAAGACACTTCAGAGCCCTGCTGGACTCCGGCAGTGCGGTCACCCTCATCCAGCCAGGATTGTGTGGGCCCCGAAGAGGCGAGAAGAGCTTCCTCCCCATTACATGTGTGCATGGAGACACTCGCCAAGTGCCGGCCCGTCGAGTCACCATCTCTTCGCCCCAAGGCACCTGGCCGGTGGAAGTCGGCCTGGTAGAGGACCTTCCGGTGGCCGTACTGCTGGGGAGAGTCTGGCCGGGCTTCGACGCCCTGCTCACCGCCGCTACTCAGCCTGTCAGCCAGGAGGGGAACCGTCGAAGACGGAGACGGCCGCCAGGACCCCGCCGCCGACCAGTGCTACTAGCCTCCGACAGCAGGAGAGATGGTGAGTCCCCCTCCCAATCCACTAATCCGTTCTTTGATGTGTATCAGCAGGCTGCCGGAGGGGGCTCATTCGCCAAGGAACAACGGGAGGACGATCGCCTGAAGCACTGCTGGTCCCAAGTGCAGAACATCGACGGGAAAGACGTCCTCCCACGGCCCCATCCTCTCCCGCATTTTGTCGTTGAGAAGGGTCTGCTATACTGTGTCGCACAGCGGAGGGGGGCAGGAGAAAAAATTGCTAGTTGTTCCTCGGACCGAGACCGAAACCATCCTGGAGTTGGTGCACTCCCATCCTATGGCAGGTCACCTCGGGGCAGCTAACACCACACAACGTATCCGCGACCGGTTCCACTGGCCGGGACTGGAGGCCGAGGTGAAGAGGTTCTGCCAGGCCTGCCCGACCTGCCAAGTCACGTCGCCCAGGACTCCTCCCCCCAGCCCACTCATTCCGCTGCCCATCATCGAGGTGCCCTTCGAGCGGATTGGGATGGACATAGTGGGGCCGTTGCCAAAGTCTGCCCGTGGCCACGAACACATCCTGGTCATCGTCGATTATGCCACCCGGTACCCCGAAGCGATTCCCCTCCGCAAGGCCACCGCGAACATCGCCCAGGAGCTGTTCCTGCTGGCCAGCCGGGTTGGCATACCGATGGAGATACTGACTGACCAGGGTACCCCGTTCATGTCCCGACTAATGGCAGATCTCTGCAGGCTGCTGCGGGTGAAGCAGTTGAGGACCACAGTCTATCACCCACAGACAGACGGGCTTGTAGAAAGGTTCAACCAGACCCTCAAGCAGATGCTGAGACGTGTGGCGGCGGAGGATAAGCGGGATTGGGACCTCATGATTCCTTATGTGCTCTTCGGGATCCGCGAAGTACCCCAGGCCTCAACTGGCTTCACCCCCTTCGAGATGCATCAGCATCAGAACACGCAGCATCAGCATCACGCAGCATCAGAACAGCATCAGAACACGCACCAGCCGACTCCAGAACAGCTTCTTCCCACAAGCAATCAGACTACTTAACTTTTGATCCATCAGTATCATAACACACACTGGACAGAATATCACTCAGCACAACCCACTGTAGATACACACACATTATATACACATTTATTTATCATACAGCATCTATTGCACTTTGGATTTCAATTTGTGAACATATTGTATACTGTACATTGTATATTATTACTATAGCTTAATGTATACTGTTATTGTTTAATGTATGTTTAGTGTATATTGTTTTAAGTATATGTATATTGTAAGTATGTGTATCATGTTTAAAGCTGTGAGAACTACACTCACATTGTGTAAATTATTTATTGTTTATTGTAGTGTATACTGTGCTGTGAGTAATTGTGTGCGCATCAGATGTGTAATCTGTTGTTGCTTAAATGTTGTACATGTCATGTCATGACTGCTATGTTGCTCGGAACTGCACCTAAGAATTTCACCTACTGTTGCACTTGTGCATATGGTAGAGTGACATAAAGTGATTTGATTTGATTTGCTGTTCGGCCGCCAACCACGAGGGCTCCTGGACATCGCCCGAGAAGCTTGGGAGCAGCAGCCTGTCCCTCATCGCACCCTCATCGAGCACGTCCGCCAGATGAGGGAACTGATCGACCGGGTGGTGCCATTAGTCGGGGAACACCTCAGCAAGGCTCAACAGGCGCAGCAACTCCGTTACGACCGGGCAGCCCAACCACGGGAGTTCCAGCCGGGAGACCGCGTCATGGTCCTGGTCCCCAGCTCTGCCTGCAAGTTCCTGGCCACCTGGAAAGGACCCTATACAGTGATCGAAAGGATTGGGCCAGTCACGTATCATCTGAGGCAACCGGGACGACGCCAGACAGAGCAACTCTACCACAACTCAACCTCCTGAAGAAGTGGGTGGGGACCCGGGACCAAGTAGAGGCCTTAAGCATCACCGATCCCGTGGTTGTAGACGTCAACCGCCATCTTTCGGCTGCCCAGAAGGCGGAGCTGCAGCACCTGGTCAGTCAGTTCCAGGAGGTGTTCTCGACCCAGCCCGGGCAGACCAATGTGGTACACCACGAAGTCCGAACACAGCACATCAGCACCTTGGACCTCACCAAAGGCTATTGGCAGGTACCACTCTCTGAATCCGCTAAACCCAAGACTGCTTTCTCGACCCCCAGTGGCCACTGGCAGTACCGGACCCTTCCCTTCGGCCTGCACGGGGCCCCCGCGACCTTCCAGAGGATGATGGACATCATCCTACGGCCCCACCAGGCCTACGCGGCGGCCTACATCGATGATGTCGTCATCCACTCCGAGGCATGGGGAGACCACCTGGAACGTCTGCGGAGGGTGCTTTCGGAGCTCCAGCGGGTTGGACTCACTGCCAACCCCCGCAAGTGTCACCTAGCCCTCTCCGAGGCCAAGTACCTGGGTTTCCGAGTCGGAAGGGGCCTCATCCAGCCCCAGGAGAAGAAAGTAGAGGCCATCCACTCCGCCCCAAGACCGCAGACGAAGACCCAGGTACGGGCCTTTTTGGGGTTGGCAGGGTACTACCGATGTTTTATCCCCAACTTCTCCTCTCTAGCCGCCCCCCTGACAGCCGGAGAAAGTGTGCTGGACCCCCGCCCTCGAGGAGGCCTTTGCCCGGGTCAAGACAGCCCTGACTTCTTCGCCGGTACTGCGCGCTCCAGACTTCGGTTGCCCCTTCCTGCTGCAGACGGATGCTTCCGACACAGGACTGGGAGCCGTCCTGTCCCAAATCCAGGAAGGCGAGGAGCATCCGATCGTCTACATCAGCAGGAAGCTGTCCCCGGCCGAGGGGAGGTACGCCGCCGTTGAGCGGGAGGACCTGGCCATCAAGTGGGCAGTCCTGGAGCTCAGGTACTACCTGCTAGGCCGCAAGTTCACCCTGGTCACCGACCATGCGCCTCTCCAGTGGATGGCCCGCGCCAAGGACACCAACGCCAGGGTGACTCGCTGGTTCCTAGCGCTCCAGGACTTTCACTTTGAGGTACGTCATCTGGCCGGGGCCGCCAACGCGAACGCCGACGGCCTCTCACGGATATGGACAGCTTACGCAGGTCTGTCAGGGGTCATTCCCCACCCTCCCTTTGTTTCACCCCTACTGTCTCCATATGTTCGCAGGACCAGAACGACGCTTAGGGGGGGGGGGGGGATGTGACGAGTCCACCCAGAGGAATCAGCGTCGCCCTGGCAACACAGCACCTGCACGTCATCACTGTGGGCTGATCGGTCCCAGCTGCACCTCATCAGCAGGGAGACATAAAAGCAGCAAACGCTGAGAAGAAAGACAGACTCTGGTCTCGAGCTGAATGCATTGCTGGACTAACCTCTCTCTTTATTGTTCTCCTAGAAAGCAGCGAGTGACAGCCCACTTCACTGGAGCACCTTTGGACACCCACTTTCACCAGGATCGAGCACCACAGAGCACGAGGATCACCAGCCACCACGCACCGGCTCACTGACTGTTTTCACATTTTCACGTGCACTGTAAATAAAATCCACCCTCCGGGGCCTTTTGCACTCAGCCTGCCTTGTCGTGTGATTCCTCACCCCGTGACAGTATACAATGATATGTTAGGCTAAGATGAGGAATAGCAGTGGTTTAAGGTAGTGCAATAAAGTATGGACAGAAGCTATCTGGAAAAAAAAGTGAAAAAGTGCAGTGGAAAGTGGTTGTATATTACAGTTAGAAGTACGGTGCAAAATGCTAATGTAAACAGTTGGTACTGTAAATACAGTCGGCAGTGCAAATGAGCATAATCCAATTAAGCAAGATGCATATGTAAACAGTTGTTACTGTAATAAACAGTTTGTAGTGCAAATTAACATACCAGTAGTGCAAATAAGGCAGATGTGAGGTAGAAGAGGAGAGTTAGCAGTATATGAGGAAGTGGATCAACGGGGGATTGAGTTCAATAAAGAGACAGCTCTGGGGAAAAAACTGTTCTTAAGTCTGCTGGTCCTGGTCCGGAGGATCCTGAAACGCCTGCTGGAGGGCAGGAGAGAAAACAGTCTGTGGGCTGGGTGAGAGGAGTCCTTGAGGATGCTGCGAGCTTGATGCAGACAGCGTTTCCTCTGGATGTGTTCGATGGCAGGTAGTGGAGTCCCTGTGATGCGCTGGGCAGTTTTCACCACCCGCTGCAGTGACTTGCGCTCCGCAACAGAGCAGCTCCCATACCATACTGCAACACAGTTGGTCAGGATGCTTTCTATTGTGCAGCGATAGAAGTTCACCAGGATAGCCGAGGAGAGCTGATTCTTCCTCAGTGTCCTCAGGAAGAAGAGGCACTGGTGAGCCTTCTTGACCAGGCTGGAGGTGTTGGTTGTCCACGACATGTCCACCGAGATGTGGATCTCCAGGAACTTGAAACTGGAGACACGCTCAACAGCCATTCCATTGATGTGGATGGTGTTGTGTGTGCCTCTTGACTCCTTCCTGAAGTCCACGATGAGCTCCTTCGTTTTGGTGGTGTTGAGGAGCAGGTTATTATCAGCGCACTATGTGGCCAGGTGCTGGATCTCCTCCCTGTAGGCAGTCTCATCGTTGTTGCTGATGAGCCCAATCACCGTAGTGTCGTCCGCAAACTTGACGATGGAATTAGATCCATACACAGGCTTGCAGTCGGAGGTGAAGAGGGAGTAGAGAAACAGACTTAGCACACAGCCCTGTGGTACACCAGTGTTAAGTGTGATGGACGTGGAGCAGATGAATCCTGATCAAACATTCTGGGGTCTGTCAGTTAGGAAGTCCAAAATCCAGTTACACATTGAGGTGTTGATGCCCAGGTCTCCAAGTTTGGCTATTAACTTGGTTGGGATGACAGTGTTTAATGCTGAGCTGAAGTCAACAAACAGCATACGTGCATAAGTGTTCTTATTGTCCAGATGAGTGAGCACAGAGTGCAGTGCCATGGAAACTGCATCCTCTGTGCTCCTATTGCTGCGGTAGGCAAACTGGTGTGAGTCCAATGTGGATGGTAGAGAGTCTTTTAGGTGTTCCAGGACCAGCCGTTCAAAGCACTTCATAACGATGGGTGTGAGTGCTACAGGGCGGTAGTCATTAGGGCACCTCGGGCTAGAGTGTTTCGGCACTGGCACAATGGAAGTGCGTTTAAAGCATGTTGGTACAGCTGCTTGGGCAAGAGACAGGTTGAAAATGTCTGTAAAAACCCCAGCGAGCTGCTCCGCACATGCCCTGAGCACATGTCCAGGGATGTTGTCTGGTCCAGCAGCCTTGTGCGCACTGATCCGGCTCAGTGCCTTGCAGACATCTGTGGAGGAGAGTGTGATTGGTGGGTGGTCAGCTGAGGGTTTGAGCTTGGTGGCAGTTTCTCTGTTGTCTCTTTCAAAGTGAGCATAAAAGTAATTTAGCTCGTTTAAGAAGTTGACATCAGTGCCTGCGGGGGTGGAGTGGGTGGGTTTGTAGTCACTGATGGCCTGAATGCCCTGCCACATGCGTCGAGGGTCAGAGTTGGAAAAGTGTCCCTCTATCTTTAGCTTGTAGCAGTGCTTGGCCTTTTTGATGCCCCTCTTCAGGTTTGCTCTGGATGTGCTGTAGGCTTGTGCATCTCCTGATCTGAAGGCAGGGTTGCGTGACTTCAACAGGAGTCGCACTTCCTTGTTCATCCAAGGCTTCTGATTTGGGTTTGTGGTGATCTGTTTCTGGGTTGTAACACTGTCAATGGTGGCATTGATATGATCCAATACAGAGGAGGTGTAGGAGTCAATGTCCGTGTGACCGCCACTGGTGGCCTGAGAAGCAAACATACTCCAGTCTGTGTTTAGAAACCTTTCCTGGAGTGTGGAATCTGCCCCCGCAGGCCACACCTTGATGGTCTTCACTGATGGCTTCACACGGTTGATGAGGGGTGCATATTTTGGGGTGAGGAACAAAGAAAGGTGATCTGACTGTCCCAGGTGGGGGAGGGGTGTTGCAACGTAAGCTCCAGCCATGTTTGTGTAAACATGGTCTAAGGTTTTGTTTCCTCTGGTGTGACAGGAAACATGCTGGTGAAACTTGGGTAGCACTGACTTTACTGTTGTTTACTGATGGCTGCGTGAAGTTCTTTCATAGCAAGCTTGGCATCAGCATCCGGGGGGATATAGGTTGCAGTTATAATGGTGGAAGTGAACTCCTGCGGTAGATAAAACGGTCTACATTTAACCATGAGAAACTCAAGGTTAGCTAAACAATGACTCCCAACAATAGCAGAGTTTGTGCACCAAGCTTTGTTAATGTAAATGCACAATCCACCACCTCTGGTCTTACTGGAGCCATCTAATGTTCTATCAGCCCGGAGTGTGTGGCGTCCCACTAGCTCAATAGCGGTGTCCGGTATTCCGCTGTTTAACCAGGTTTCCGTGAAGATTAGGACATTACAGTTCGAAAGTTTCTTGCTGTGTGTGATGCTGAGTCGAATCTCCTCCATTTTGTTCACTAGCGACCATTCATTGGCAAGGAAAATGCTGGGTAAAGAGAGCCAATGTGGTGTTAGCCTTAGCTTAGCTCTTAGTCCTCCGCGCTTCCCCCGCCTTTGTTTGCAGAATCTGGAGAGACCCAGAGCCTCACGATGCACTCGCGCCGCCATCTTGGGTGTAAAAAGATGCTATCATGCAGAGGCGTTCAACATAGTGTCGTCTTCGATGCAGCGCAAGTTTTCTCGAAAGGGAACTGTGAATAATTTCTGATTTAACCACATCAGTAACATACAAACAAGCACGTTGTTTGATCCGCAGTAGTGGGGCAATCATGTATGCATGGCACTGATGTAAAATTCACTACATTATAGCTAGCATCAGATGCTGCACAAATAGTGTAGAGCAAACTGTGAGATATATTGAAATGAGCAGGGGACATACGCTGTCCTTTCAACAGGCATACAATATGCATGCATGCACACATCCATTATAGATAAAAAAATTAAGCTTGCTTAAAGGGATTCAAAATGTAGTGTCAAAACTGATTAAATCAAAAAACTTTAGCAAAATCCACCACCCATGGGCAAAATCTGTCAAAATTACTGTGGCAGGGAGTGTGGATTAGATGTGACTGTAAATAATAAGGCATTGTTCTGCCCCTCTGGTTATGGCAACTAAAAAGGCTGATGGTGATGAGGTGGCCTCTAGGGTGGGCTACAGGATGTTCCATAGTGAGTCAATGCAAAAACATTCACAATGTCATGCATTAACTCTGACACATAGTTGCTGCCATTAGCGGCAGTGGCCTTGTAATACATTTCATAAACGAGTCATAAACGCTATAGAGTTGATCTTGGATTCTGTGGTTGTGCCATAATAGTAACGCGCGCGTGTGTGTGTGTGTGTGTTCAGGTATAATGTGGTTTATGAGGACACTAATGTGTATAATGACATGGATATTACAACGCAAACATGATTTATGAGGTCACTTCGTGTATCCACTTAAGCCAAATAGCTTTAAAAACATACTAAACAATGTTTGATTAAAAATGTAAAAATGCAGAATGTTTCTTGTGATGGGTAGGTTTAGGGGTAGGTTTAGTGTAGGGGGATAGAATATACAGTTTGTACAGTATAAAAACCATTATGCCTATGGAGAGTCCCCATAAACCACATATACACACACCAAAGACAGCTGCCTGACTGTCTAGTTAATCAATGACATAGACAGTGTTTGTGTATAAAGATACTTCTAAGTGAATTTTCAGAAAGGCTTTCTAAGCACCAAAACATCATGTCAAATGATCTAGAACAAATTCTAGTATTAGACATATACAGGCACATATCAGTTAATAGTGTTGTTAAATTAATAATAATAAATAATAAAAATAGTTTTAGGTAATATATATATATATATATATCTGTCATGTAGTGTGTTGTTGAGAGGCCAGGAGGTTGATAGGAAGGCTCAGTACAACAAAGGGGGTAGTTTCCCGGATGCCAGACGTGATTTATTTACAACATTTCAAAAATTGTGCAGTTCACTCAAAGTACAAAAAAAAAACAAAGAAAACAAAGAAACTTAATTTGACTTAAACTTAAGCTAAAACAAAAGCAAAATGCTGTGAGCAGCAAAATCTGGCACTAAACAATGCCTAATAGCATATCAAACTTCATGTCTCACCTCAGACAAACATTCAAACACTTTGCGCAGTACATAGAATGCCTCCCCAAACAAATTCAAACAATGGTTTAAATAGTCAAGTTTCCTGCCAAACCCTAGTGGGATAAACCATTGCCACGTGGTAGAACCTTTCCCTGTAACCGTCAATCACAGAATTACACAGCAAAACATTGTCAGCCAAATACTATAAGTACATGTTCAACATTAATTTCTTACATCATCTTCTTATAATACAAACAAACCCAACATATAACCATAAAACAAACATTTACTCACTTCATACTCTCACATCTCTCCCCGTGTTGGAAAAATTGTATGATTGATCGATCTGGTTACGCGCGGTACCAGATCCCGCTTCCAAACTACTGGTCTTGAAAGATCAGATCTAACATGTGCTATATTATGCAAATTAACCAAATATAGACAATTTAAAACAGACACTAGTTTGCTGTTATCCTTACCCAACATTAACAAATTAAACCATAAATGTTGGTATTATCCCACCAAACACGTACATCACAGCATAAACATGCACTATGCTGGCACACTAGTGATGATGTCATCATCCAGGTTCATCATCACATATATCATAATATTATATATATATAGATCGTGGAGCACATGGCCTCCCGACAAGGGGAAACAGAACGCGAGCTTGCCGCACTCCGCATGGCCGCTGCCCAGCGAACTCCGCTACCTGACCCCCGTGCCCAGGCTGCACAGCTCATCCCCAAGATGATGCCGCATGATGACGTCGAGATGTTCCTCCAGATGTTTGAGACGATCGCCGCCTGGGAGGCGTGGCCCAGGGATGAGTGGGCACGGATCGTGGCGCCGTTGTTGACGGGAGAGGCGCAACGGGCGTACTTTATGCTTACCCCCGAACGGAGCGATTCATATGAAGAGCTGAAGAAGGAGATCTTGGGGCGGGTTGGGTTATCGCCCATTAGCGCCGCCCAACTCTTTCACGACTGGTCGTACAACTCACGGCGGCCGGCCCGTGCTCAAGTCACCGACCTCTCACGTCTCGCCCAACACTGGTTACTGGCCGGGGGTCCCACCGCACACCAGGTAGCAGAGCGCGTAGTGGTCGACCGCCTTCTACGGGCCCTACCCTGCTCTCTTCGGCAGGCAGCCGGCATGCGGAACCCCACCAACGTTGACGAGCTGGTGGAGGCCATGGAGCTGGCAGAGGCCACCCAACACCGGGAGGTTGGGGAGCGAGCGCCGCCTTTTCCCCGAAGGGTGGTCCAGGAGCGACGCACGCCGGAGGGCACCCAGCGACCAGGAAGCAGGCCGGTTCCTGGCCCGCAGGACGAGCCCATGCCCACCAAAGCTCCCCACTCCCCTGGACGGGCTTGGCTGGCAGGCTGTGCCGTACACGCGGAAGCTCCGAAACAGGCCCCACGGGCGGAAGTCAGGATAAATGGCCGACCGGTCCTCGCCCTCCTAGACTCAGGCAGCGCAATCACCCTCGTCAGGCCGACCATCCTTCCTCCACGGCCCGAACCCAAAGCCAGACTGCCTATCACTTCGTCCACGGCGATACCAGGGAAGTGCCGGCGCGGTGCGTCAACATCGCGGGGCCACCCGGCGCCTGGCCGGTGGAAGTCGGGATTGTCAGGGATCTGCCAGTTCCGGTCCTCCTCGGCAGGGATTGGCCGGGATTTGACCGCCTACTTGCCTCCACTAGCCAACCTGTCAGCCCCGCCGGGAACCGCCCACAGTGCCGGCCAGCGAAGAAGCCCCGACGGGGCCCCGTGCTACTGGCCTCGGACAGCCCCAGAGAGGGTGAGTCATCCCACAATAACCCTAACCTCTACTTTGATCTCTTCCAGCAGGTAACTGGGGCTGGGGCCTTCGCCAGGGAGCAGCACGAGGATGACCGTCTGAAACACTGCTGGACCCAAGTGAGGATCACAGAGGGTAAGGAGCTCCGGCCGGCACCTCACCCAACGCCTCACTTCCTGGTGAAAACCAGCCTGCTTTACTGTGTCGCGCAGCAAAGGGGGGAGGAAAATATCCTGCTGGTAGTCCCACGAACCAAGACCGAAGCGGTGATAGAGCTGGCGCATGCGCATCCCATGGCAGGCCACCGTGGTCATCCTGGACTATGCCACTCGATACCCTGAGGCCATTCCCCTCCGGAAGGCCACAGCAAAATCCATCGCCCAGGAGCTCTTTCTGTTGAGTAGTCGGGTCGGCCTACCATCTCAGATACTGACTGACCAGGGCACCCCCTTCATGTCCCGGGTGATGGCTGACATCTGTAAGCTCCATCAAATTAAACAACTCCGCACCATCGTGTACCACCCCCAAACGGATGGCCTGGTCGAACGGTTTAACCAAACGCTCAAGCAGATGCTGCGCCGAGTGGCTGCCGAGGACAAGCGGGACTGGGATAAGATGCTGCCCTATGTCCTCTTCGGAATCCGTGAGGTACCCCAGGCATCCACCGGCTTTACCCCCTTTGAGCTCCTCTTCGGCCGGCAGCCCCGCGGGCTGCTTGACGTCGCCAGGGAAGCCTGGGAGCAACAGCCAGCTGTCCACCGGTCCACGGTGGAGCATGTCCGGGAGATGCGGGAGAGGATCGACAGGGTAATGCCCATCATCCGGGAACACCTTGCCAAGGCCCAACAAGCCCAGCAACGGCACTACAATAGGGCGGCCCAGCCACGGGAGTTCCAGCCAGGGGATCACGTCATGGTTCTGGTCCCCACAGCCGTCTGCAAATTCTTGGCTAACTGGCAAGGTCCTTACACTGTCACTAAAAGAATCAGCCGGGTCACCTACCGAGTTCGGCAGCCCGGGAGACAAATGGAAGAGCAAATATACCACGTGAATCTCTTGAAACGATGGGTCGGGACCGGGCCCCAGCTTTCTGCCCTCGCTCATCTACCTCCCGTGGCTGTTGACATGGACCCCCACCTCTCGGCCATCCAAAAGTTGGAGCTGCAACACCTGGTCAGTCAGTTCATCGATGTGTTCTCTCCCCAGCCTGGGCGGACCCACGAACTCAACCATGATATCCGCACAGCTCCCGGAGAGATCGTCCGGCAGCAGCCCTATCGTGTCCCGGAGGCTCGGCGACACGCCATCGAGGAAGAGGTGCAGGAGATGTTGAGGTTAGGGACCATTGAGCCATCACGCAGCCCGTGGTCCAGCCCAATCGCCATGGTTCCGAAGCCCGGCGGTACCTTCCGCTTCTGTGGCCACTGGCAGTACCGGGTCCTTCCCTTCGGCCTGCACGGGGCTCCCACCACCTTCCAACGGCTGGACGTCCTCCTGCGACCCCACCAAGCCTATGCGGCCGCCTACATCGACGACGTAGTCATCCACTCAGAGACTTGGGAGGACCACCTGGAGCGGCTGCGGAAGGTATTGTTGGAACTCCGCTGGGCTGGGCTGACCGCCAACCCCCGTAAGTGTCACCTGGCCCTCGCCGAGGCCAAGTACCTGGGCTACCAAGTGGGCTGCGGCCTCATCCGACCTCAGGAGAAGAAGGTGGCAGCTATCCTCTCCGCGCCGTGGCCCGCCACCAAGACACAGGTACGGGCCTTTTTGGGGTTGGCGGGATATTACCGCTGTTTTATCCCTAACTTCTCCTCCTTAGCCTCTCCCCTGACAGACCTGACCAGGAAGGGGCAACCGGAGAAGATCTTGTGGAACCCGGAGACGGAGCGCGTTCCAGCGGGTGAAAGCAGCCCTCACAGCAGAGCCTGTGCTCAGGGCCCCCGACTTCAACCGCCCCTTCCTGTTGCAAACGGATGCGTCCGACACCGGGTTGGGAGCCGTCCTCTCCCAGGTCCTCGACGGCGAGGAACACCCGGTGATTTACATCAGCCGAAAGCTGACCCCAGCGGAGCGACGGTACGCGACCGTCGAGAAGGAGGCATTGGCCGTCAAGTGGGCGGTCCTGGAGCTCCGCTACTACCTCCTCGGCCACCAGTTCACCATGGTCACTGACCACGCCCCTCTACAGTGGATGGCCCGGGCGAAGGACACAAATGCCAGGGTGACTTGTTGGTTCCTCGCGCTCCAGGACTTCCACTTCTCCGTACAACACCGGGCAGGGACGGCCAACGCAAACGCCGATGGTCTCAAGGGTATGGTCAGCTTTCGCAGGTCTGTCAGGCTCCACTCCCCGCCCTCCCCCATTCTCCCCACTTCTCCACAGGGATAGGACAACGCTCGGGGTGACAAGTGTCCCGAGCTCTCATCAGCATCACCCTGGAAACGGATCAGGCACACCTGCACCCGCTCATCACGGGCTGAGCAGTCACACCTGCGCCCCATCAAGCTCTGGCTTTATAAGCTGCACCGACGAACACAGAGGTGAGAGATGTCTCCAAAGACTCGGCTAACATATCTTTGTTATTTCCCCAGACAGCAGTGTGTGACCGCCAGCCCTCACTTTGCACGGACTCCACGGACCCACACAGCACTGCGCACAGAGAGGAAGGGAGAGAGAAGGCCGAGCACCGAGCACTGAGCACCGAGCACCGGAAAACCCCTCACATTTGCTATTTTCCCCACCTTGTTGATGAATAAAAATCACCCTTCGGGGAACTTCCCTCTATCCTCGTGTCGTGTACTTCCTCGCCCCGTCACAATATATATATATATAAATATATAAATATATATATATATATATATATATATATATATATATATATCACTCACCTAAAGGATTATTAGGAACACCTGTTCAATTTCTCATTAATGCAATTATCTAATCAATCAATCACATGGCAGTTGCTTCGATGCATTTAGGGGTGTGGTCCTGGTCAAGACAATGGTCCTGGTCAACTCCAAACTGAATGTCAGAATGGGAAAGAAAGGTGATTTAAGCAATTTTGAGCGTGACATGGTTGTTGGTGTCAGACGGGCCGGTCTGAGTATTTCACAATCTGCTCAGTTACTGGGATTTTCACGCACAACCATTTCTAGGGTTTACAAAGAATGGTGTGAAAAGGGAAAAACATCCAGGATGCGGCAATCCTGTGGGAAAAAATGCCTTGTTGATGCTAGAGATCAGAGGAGAATCAGCAACTTTGACTGAAATAACCACTTGTTACAACCGTGGTATGCAGCAAAGCATTTGTGAAGCCACAACACGCACAACCTTGAGGCGGATGGACTACAACAGCAGAAGACCCCACCGGGTACCACTCATCTCCACTACAAATAGGAAAAAGAGGCTACAATTTGCACAAGCTCACCAAAATTGGACAGTTGAAGACTGGAAAAATGTTGCCTGGTCTAATGAGTCTCGATTTCTGTTGAGACATTCAGAGTCAGAATTTTGCGTGAACAGAATGAGAACATGGAACCATCATGCCTTGTGCAGGCTGGTGGTGGTGGTGGTGTAATGGTGTGGGGGATGTTTTCTTGGCACACTTTAGGCCCCTTAGTGCCAATTAGGCATCATTTAAATGCCACAGCCTACCTGAGCATTGTGTCTGACCATGTCCATCCCTTTATGACCACCATGTACCCATCCTCTGATGGCTACTTCCAGCAGGATAATGCACCATGTCACAAAGCTCGAATCATTTCAAATTGGTTTCTTGAACATGACAATGAGTTCACTGTACTAAAATGGCCCCCACAGTCACCAGATCTCAACCCAATAGAGCATCTTTGGGATGTGGTGGAACGGGAGCTTTGTGCCCTGGATGTGCATCCCACAAATCTCCATCAACTACAAGATGCTATCCTATCAATATGGGCCAACATTTCTAAAGAATGCTTTTAGCACCTTGTTGAATCAATGCCACGTAGAATTAAGGCAGTTCTGAAGGCGAAAATGGGTCAAACACAGTATTAGTATGGTGTTCCTAATAATCCTTTAGGTGAGTGTATATATATATATATATATATATATATATATATATATATATATATATATATATATAATATTATGATATATATTACCTAAAACTATTTTTATTATTTATTATTACTAATAAGGAGGCCTATGAGCGGAAAGCCACTAAGTATCAGGACCTCGTTGAGCAGTGTAGGGCCAAAGGGTGGCAGATCTGGCTATTCCCGGTTGAGGTCGGTTGTAGAGGTTTCCCGTCGAAGTCTGTGTGGAAGACACTCACAGCTCTGGGTTTAGCAGGTAGGACAGGAAGGTAGCAGTTCGTAGTTTGGGTGAGGCAGTAGAAAGAGCATCTTGCTGGCTCTGGAGTAGGAGCGAGGAGTTGAGCTGGGGGCCAGGAGGAGGTGGGCAGTGACTGGCCACCACTGCCGACCCGCCAATTGGAGGGTGTTGTGGTTCAGGGTCGAAACACCCCGTGAAAGTTGGACGCCACCTGACGACATCTTCTCCTGGCTGAAAGATACAGTCATGTACTATACTCAGTGACTGAGTTAGACAGCATCAGTATAGATGTATCCAATAGTACATATATATATATATGTACATATATATATGTATATATATATATACACCTTCGGGTTACAACTACCCCTACCCCTAAAATAAAATCTCTTTTAACTTTTGATTTTAAATTGCAGTTTTTCATAATATTAAATATTAATATTAAAACTGAAATTTAAAATAAAGATTTTATTTTAGGGGCAGTTGTAGCCTAATGGCTAGAGAGTCGGACTTGTAACCCGAAAACCATGGGTTTGAGTCTCAGTACCGGCAGGAAATGTAGGTGGGGGGAGTGAATGAACAGCGCTCTCTTCCACTCTCATTACCCACAACTGAGGTGCCCTTGAGCAAGGCACCTAACCCCCAATGCTCCTCAGGCGATGCAGCAAAAATGGCTGCCCACTGCTCCAGATGTGTGTTTACGATGTGTGTGTGTTCAATATTCACTGCTGTGTGTGTGCACTTGGATGGGTATAGGGCAGAGCACAAATTCTGAGTATGAGACACCATACTTGGCTACATGACATGTCACTTTAAACTAAACATAAATACTAAAATAAAAAAGATTAAACATAAATACTAAAATAAAATATATATATAAAAAAAAAAAAAAAAATATATATATATATATATATATATATATATATATATATATATATATATATATATATATATATATATATATATATATATATATAAACATATTAAAGATTTATACAACAGTTATTTCTGGTTCTTGAATCTGATTGACTGAGACCCTTTTCCAACCATGCGATATTCACCCAGTATCATCACTCAAACCGTTTCACCGTTTGTATCACTCCACTTGCGGCGACTGTCATGGCGATCGAGCAAATCCACTATAAGTTTTAAAAATACTACTGTTGTTGTGTCACGAAATGTAGTTTTAACAGTTTAAAATGTAGTTCCCTGAAGGAGGGAATGGAGACATACGTCGGAACTGAGCGACGAATTGGGATCTGTCTTCAGAGACCAATCTACTATTAGTATTAGAAACGAGCCAATTGTATTGGCATGCGGTCCACGCACCGCCCTGCACCGCGGGTATAAATACGGAAGTGGAGTACCGCATATTGCTTTTAACTTCGGAGCCGAACAGTTTGCTGTATCAAGCTATTTCTGCAAAGAGTGTTTAAACGAGTCTCGAGGAGGATCGCTCTCTTTCCTGGGTGCTGGTGTTACGACGCTAGTCAGCGAGTGGCCGCTGCAACATACACTTGTTCCTGTGTTGGTTGGCTGGGCGTTTCGTTTCTTGAGTGCTCACACGCAGGCTTGCAATCGGACTGCTGTGAGCCGCGTCATCTCCCTGAGTGCTTCAGCACTTCTGAAAGAGCATTTCCTTCTAAAAAGAGCAACATGGTTTGACCCTGCGTCTTTTTCAAGATGTCATTCAAACCGTGTTTCTGGATGTGGTTGTTTCCTGTCCTCATTTGACAGCCACGATCTCTCTCGCATATAAACATGTGAGATTGCATTTGTGGGTGATCCCTGTTCTCTTGGGAGAACGTGGTCACGTCGGCGCGTTGTTCGTCTCACCTTTCTCGTTAGGGCTTGAGCGTTCAGCGCGCCGTGTGCCGCCTGGTGCCGGCTGACAGCGGGGGTTGCCACGGCAACCCAGCGCGTCATTAGTGCTCCGGTTCATGGTCGAGGCTGTGAAACCTCAAACGGGGTTGAGTCCCTTTGCTTATTCTCCGATCTAGTTCCGTTTCTGGTGCACCAGTAAAGGGCTACTTTGGCTAATAATCCTTAATTAGCTCCTGGGGCATATGTCATCTGCAGCCGCGGTAACGCCGCTCAGATTGCTTTGTATGAGACCGCTTCAACACTGGCTACACGGCCGAGTCCCCAGATGGGCGTGGCAGAGCGGCAAGTGCCGGATCTCAATTACCCCGTACTGTCGCCAAACTTTCAGCCCGTGGTCACACCCTTCGTTGCTACGGGCGGGAGTGCCCTTAGAACAAGTGTCCAGGCATGCTGTGGTCTTCACGGATGCCTCGTCCTCGGGCTGGGGGGGGCCACGGGCATGCAGTTTCGGGTCTGTGGACGGGGCCCCAGCTGTATTGGCATATCAATTGCCTAGAGCTTCAGGCGGTACGTCTTGCCCTGGCCCGGCTCAAGAAGCCGCTTCAGAGCCAACACGTACTGGTCCGTATATGAAGTCGGGGTTCACTGCGGCTGTTGCGTACCTCAACCGACATGGTGGTCTACGCTCCCGTTGCATGCTCCGGCTCGCCCACCATCTGCTCCTGTGGAGTCAGAAGCATCTGAGGTCGCTTCGGGCCATTCACATCCCTGGTGTGCTGAACCAGACAGCCGACGAGCTCTCTCGTCAGTCCACACTTCCGGGAGAGTGGCGACTCCACCCCCAGAGCGTCAAGCTGATATGGGACCTTTTCAGAGCCGCGCAGGTAGACCTGTTCGCCTCTCCGGACTCGACCCATTGCCAGTTGTACTATTTCCTGACCGGGGCACCCTCGGCACGGATGCACTGTCGCACAGCTGGCCCCGGGACCTTCACAAATATGAGTTTCCCCAGTGAGCCTTTTAGCACAGACTCTGTGCAAGGTCAGGGAGGACGAGGAGGACAAGGAGCCCTACTGGCCCAACCAGACCTGGTTCTCCAAACTCACACTCCTCTCGACAGCCCCTCCCTGGCCAATTCCCCTGAACAAGGACCTTCTTTCTCAGGGACGGGGCACCCTCTGGCACCCACGTCCAGACCTCTGGAAACTCCATGTCAGGTCCCTAGACGGGATGCAGAGGTTCTAGGTGGCCTGCCACAAGCAGTGGTAGACACCATCATTCAGCTAGAGCCCCCTCTATGAGGCGCCTCTATGCTCTGAAGTGGAACCTGTTCGTTGAGTGGTGTTCTTCCTCAATCATCCTCAATAAACCCGTCTCTAGCGTGTTGCCTCCCGTCCTTCGAATATTCCGATCTATTATGACCTCTGACCTGTAAAGTTGCCAGAATAATAATAATAATAATAATAATAATAATAATAATAATAATACGCTGTTTGTTAATTGGTAAGAGGATAACTGGCACCCCAACTGAGCCTGGTTTCTCCCAAGGTTTATTTTTCTCCATTAGCTCACCTAATGGGGTTTTGGTTTCCTTGCCACTGTTGCCTCTGGCTTAGCTTGCTCAGTTGGGGAGACTACATTTTTCAAAAATGTTCAACTAAATATCCAAATAAGTCTAATTATTAAACTAAATTAACCATATAAACTAAATTACTGATCTAAAGACCACACTGCCACTGTATGATAATTGAAATGAACTGATGACATCACCATTTTCTCCAGCATGGCTATACGGCTAAATAAAATTATGTTGCATTATTTTCCTGTTTAACACTGTAAAGCTGCTTTGAAACAATCTGCATTGTTAAAAGCGCTATATAAATAAAGTTGACTTGACTTGACATTCGCTAGATTCTATAGCTTCCGTGTGGAGCCGGTTTCTTCCCGTATACTCGCCTCCAACGGCCGGTAGACGCAAAGTATCCGTTCTTGTGTCGGCTTGCAATGCCACTCCCGCCTCTGGCCGGATACATGCGTTTATCTTCTCCAGTTGTGTTCCTCAGAAATGGTGAAACCTGTCGAGCTCCTCCGTCCCCCCTTCGGTGTCAGACGTTGCGGGCGTCTGATGCCAGGCCTGCACCCGTATTCTTGTGGAACGTGTGTGTAGGCTTGGTTCCATATGTTGCGGTCCCCTAACCGCTACCCCATATGTGTATTCTCCACGGTATCTGCTACCCTAATAGGCTATCCCCGTGTCTTTCCCTTGACATCGTCTCTGGGCGTGTTCTTTCCCTCCTGGGACCAGGTTGGATCCACCCCAGAGACTTCCATATGTTGCACTACCCTGATAGGTTAGTCCTTATGCGTATTTCCACCTCTCCTTCCATTGAAGGATGTGGCTTCGCAGCGTACCATCTCCCGAGACAGGCACGCTTTCCCAGCGTTATCCAATAGTCACGCAGAGTGGGTCTTGCAGGAACAGCAGTGACAGACCTTCCCTGCCGGGAGCCCTAACTCTCACTCCAACATAGGAGTGGTCCAGCGAGCTCAGGCAGGGCGCTGGAAGGGCCAGCTTCCCTGGCATGTTGGTAGGGATCCCAATTCGTCGGTCAGTTCCGATGTACGTCGAACGTGACCGACTGATAGGGAACGTCTCGGTTACGTAAGTAACCCTCGTTCCCTGAAGGAGGGAACGGAGACGTACGTCCTGTCGCCAGGTGATGTGCTTCCGCTGAAGGGCCGAGTCACTTCTTCGGCTCCTCAGTTGGAAAAGCAATATGCGGTACTCCACTTCCGTATTTATACCTGCAGTGCGGGGCAGTGGGTGGACCGCATGCCAATACAATTGGCTCGTTTCTAATACACTCTAAGTAGATTGGTCTCTGAAGACAGATCCCAGTTCGTTGGTCAGTTCCGACGTACGTCTCCGTTCCCTCCTTCAGGGAACGAGGGTTACTTACGTAACCGAGACGTTATTTGGACCTCAAATATGTGACTCTTATATAAACATATACTCATGTTTTCATACATTCACATGTAAACATACACTCACAATTTCAGTCTAAATTTAAGTTTTATGTATTTGAATTACATTGCAATTTTCCATCCATTTGGATTGCATAGTTTTAACATAAACAAACTAATAAACTTAATGTGATTCATATTTGTCAGGCATAAGTAAATGAAACAGGTTAGTTTTATGTAATAGTACACAGCAAAATGCCCATGATAAATTAACACTGCCTAGTGCACACTACTGAGATAAAGTGCCATTGAAGCAGTGTTGAAGATAATTCAGTGATGATTGAGCATTAATTATGAACACCTGATGATAATGAGCAGAATCACTGAAGAAACACAAGAACTACAACTGACTTCAGCCACAGCCTTAGATGAAATTAACTGAAGATAGCAGAGGAGGATTAAACAACTCCACAAACAGCATTACCAGCTTCACTTATTGCTAACCAGACTTTATAGATTTAACAGATTTTATTTCTGTCAGATGTCTACAGAAGCTCTTATTGAGATTAACAGAGGTTTAGATGTTGATGTTTTATTGAGTTTTAATTGTAGTTACCATTATCGTGATCAGTATTTTCTTTAGTTGGACTCTTGTCCCTTGGCTTAATATATAATATTATAATATCTGATTAAATGGGTGATGTATTATTAGTTGGTATTATTCATTATAGTAGAACTGTGATTCTACAACATTAGAGATAAATTATAAAATAAGAAGAATAAAAATGACAAAGGCAATGTCTAATCACGCCTACATTAATCCAATATTCATTTAGTTTCAAAACACTCCATCCACACACTAGTACTCGTCCACACTGAAATGTCAGAAAATGCTAAAATCATCATACTGCATATGCAAATGGTCCTCATATGTTTATGCAAGAAACCAATTGCAAGTAAATATTATTTTATGAATATTATAGTCATCTATGAAGGAATACAATTTCCTTCATGAAGATTGTACAAAGTAACATTTATCGTTAGCTACACTGTGAAAGTGAATATAATTCAGCCCGTGTATTTGGTTGCATTGTGAGTATTTTCAATGCATTTCTGTATTTGGTTGCATTGTGAGTATTTGCAGTGTGTTTCTGTACTTGGTTGCTTTGTGTGTATTTGCAACACATGGTTGTCAAGATGATGAAGATTTTTTTCTTAATTTGCTGGTATTTTTTCTATTTGCATGTTTTATTTTGCAGCACGTTGAGCTCTCTTGGCCACCATAGATATGTCTACAATTGATGTACATCAAGGACAAAATGTACAGTGGTATCTCAGTCTGATGGGACCTGCCATTCCTCAAGAATTTGTTAAGGAGACATCCCTGAGGTCTCTTTCTTTAGGGCAGGGGTGTCAAACTCAGTTCCTAGAGAGCCACTGTCCTGCAGAGTTTTGCACCAACCCTAATAAAATACACCTTAACCTGCGAATTGATGTCTTCATGATTACTAAAAAAAACTTCCAGGCAGTTTGGAGCTGGTCTGAAGGACAGTGGCCCATCCAGGAGCGGAATTTGAATGTGATTTAGTGTTATTAGAGACTCAGGAGAGAAGAAACATCCCACACTGCTCAGTAGTTGAGTATATACTTCACACCACTCCATGTTTAGATTCTCAAGTAGTTTCTGGCTTCCACCCATCAAGATTACCACAATAATCTCATCAAAAAGAGTGTTGAATGCACTGTGGAGATTCACAGTAAAGACTTCCACTTTGTAATCGAGTTCTTCCATCCAAGTTTTACCCTACAGCAAGCCATTGCTATCACAAAAGGGACTCTAGACTTTTTTGGCAGTCTTGGAGATGTAATTTTGTGCTTGTATGACCATGGACCAATGGATAGTGTAAGATTATGACAGCAACCCAGGGGGAAAATGCTGGTTCCTTGCCTTCCAGGATATTCACTTCAGATTAGACAGTCAAGGGAAAAGCTGAGTTTGTCTCAAATGCACCCAACTACTCACTGCTGAGTGTTTTCCATCTGAATTTAACTTCACAATGTGTTTATGCGTTTCTTCTGTACAAAGCGGAAGAAGAAAAAAACGCTTTGCATTTGAGATGTATTACATGTTATGCACTCACAAGGCCTTTCATTTACATAATGTTATTTTCTGGTAACTTGACTATGGGTTTAACAAACCATGGGTTTGACCATGGGTTTCTATCTGCTCCATTACTTACTCGAGCAGGTGCAAATCCTAAATTCAAAGCACATTCAGGATGGTGAATACTAGCCAGAGTCAAGGGGACAGAGGTCAGCAAATGTCCCAGCTGGTTACACACTTCACATTTAATTACTGGACATTTCAACAATTCCTGCCCAATTACTGTACATCTGTTTTGGCTCAAGAACTGAACACAAGTGACCACTGGTCCTACAATGTTAAAACAGTCAAAAGGATCCGTGCTTTACAGTATACAAAATTAATCTCTGACTGTTTCGTGTTTTATTCTTTCAGTTGCTGTTACCTTTCAGACATTAATGTTGGGTCAAGCTTAAGATACAAGAACAGCCACAATCAGTGTCCTTACTTAAGTAAATGTTTTCAATTCTCTTTCTTTTCCAAAAAAGCTGAGACATAATTCATACTTTGATTACTGAGTCCTCTATTAAAGGGGTACTTCAGTGCTGGGAAGATGAATGTGTATTTAAACTGGGTCATTTATGTAGTAGAAATGTGAAATTATTTTTGAATTTGATGCCTTCTAGACTGAGAAAAGACAGAAAATGTATTTTTGTCTTATGTGGATGAAAGACAACAACTCCCAAAATGCACTTGCTTCACCACTCCCAAGCCACGGCTACCGGTTACAGCTGAGCAGAGCTGAGGTAAGCACGGCAGTCATTCTCAGCACGTGTCCAGTCTGGCGCGTTTTCAGATTGCATATGGAAGCTAAACTTTCACTTTCAGCTAAACACTCACTTTTCTCTGCACCTCTCTGTTATTAATCCCAGAGGCCGAGCGCATTTACATTCTGTGAGTGAGATCCCACCCCTGTGGGCGGGTTGAAAACATGCGGAACAGCTCCTTCTACTGGCTGTAGTCTTTAGGCTCTGGCAAAAAAAATCCTCAGATGACACAAAATTACGATATTTGTGTCACCTGAGGATTTTTTCCAGAAATAAAATGCATAATTCTCTCGTCTCAGGGGGATATGAGGGGGGAAAGTACCATAATTTGAATATACTACCGGGTTTCTACTGATACAAAGCATAATGCTAAATCACTGAAGTAACCCTTTAAGTCTGCTATGAAAGTGCTATGAAATTGTGATTTTTAACAATAATATCCCTATAGGATTGTCTTTGTGCTGAGTACAGTATCTGGAAATAGTCTAAAATAGTCAGAGATGCATGCAAATATTTACTAATTCTAAATACAAATGTCCTGAGAACATCCATATCTTTTTTTTTTTTTTCAGACAACTGACATTGAAATAAACTCCCAGATCCGACCCACATCTGGTATGCATGAAATTCACATGTACCAGATGTGGCCCGGATCTGGGCCGACACTATGTTGCTGTCTGGAACTTTCGTTATAATGATGTATGTTTCAGATTTTGATCATAATCAGCATTTTTTTGAGCACTGATATTATGCAGAGAGTGAAATTCATGCCTTGATCTAGATTTGCTTATGGGCCCATAATGGGGAGTGCTCTGGCCTAATGGAGAGGATTGCATTCAAATGTGTGTTTGTTTGCCTGTATGTGTTTGTGCTCAGAGGGAGTGTGGGGAAGGACACATCTCAGCTTTAAATAAATCTAATTTTATTTCTCTCTGTCATTTGTCTATTGAGTGTCAAGGCTTTTTTAAGCCACTGACTCCCTCTCCTGATCTAATGAGGAGTTCGTTCCTGAGTGAACTGCAATACTTTGGAAGGAATGAATCATCCATACAATTAGCCTCAAGTGAAATTCTGTAAATTAGTGTCTGTCGTAGTGCTTACTCAAAGGGTGTTCATTGTTTCAGGCTTCAGTCTTTTTTGCGGTCAAGTGGAAAATGGGGGGGGGGGGGGGGGAGTTATTCAAGGAAAATAATTCCTAACGAAAAAATGTTATGATACTTTCAATAATGATAACTATAGTATAATGATAAACAGGCCTATGTTTCAGCTAATGTTAATAATACTTATTTTCAGAGAATATATATTGGATATATCTTTATTCATTATGTATTATTCTAAATTATCCCACTAACAAAAAGGTAGGTTGTAAATTGGAGAAAAAAGAAAACAAAAAAAAAAGGTTATTTCAAAACATATTCTCGAAAACAAGCCTTAATATATAGTGAAATGTTGCTTATCAATTAAACTTATCTTGTACACATTTTGAGATGAGATATTTCTACTGGAAAACAAGACAGACATGCTGACTGATTACAGTCATGTGAAAAATAAAGTACACTCTCTTTGAATTATATGGTTTTATGTATGAGGACATAATAAAAAAATCATATGGTCCTTAGCAGATCTTAAAATTGGGTAAATAAAACCTCAGATGAACAACAACACATTATATATTACACTGTGCCAAACTAGGCCAAAATGGAGAAGCCATGTGTGAAAAAGTAAGAAAGTACACCCTTACTGTTTTTCAATAGGAAATAAAAGGGTAAAGCCAAAGTCTGGTTACTCGCCACATCCACACAAGCACGAAGGTGTGCGCAACTGGGTGTTTCTCAGATGCAAGATTGATCTCGGCTGCCACATTATCAAACGTCACTAAAGGCCATCTCAATTTGAAGGATCTTTGAAAAGCAGCCTTCGTTTCGCGTCCTTCATTCTGCCTGTTTTGAAGGATGCATCGGATGTCTCCTTCGCGGCCTTAAATCACCCACAATCCTTTGCACACATTCCAATTCATAAAAATAAACTGACGGAAAATACTGAACTTGTCTGAGTTTATAATGAAATGTAAGACAAAAATAATGTTTTTGGACATAAAAGCATAGATGTTATCTTTTGTTTTGCTGTAAATTAATCCCTAACACTAAACTGACAATAATGTAAGCCACTGGGCGACCACAGACAGTTGTCATTCACTGTATTGCATTAATAGAAAGCCAGTTAATATAAAGATTTATGATACAAAGCATTTTTCCAAAATTAAGTTTTAAAACTATTTTCGTGTCATGACTGTGGGGGCGGCCATGTAACGTAGCCATGCACACTTACTAGACCGTCTCATTCTGGCATTTAATGCTGAGGAGGACACTTGTTTACAGGCCTGGAAGGACTGGAATAGGAAGTACACAGTGTCGGTAGGATGCACTGTAATGGCCAAAACTATGTTTTTGCGTGCATCACGTTATTGTGCGGTGGGCCCTTTAAGAGACTGATCACTTGACTCGCTATGTGCTGGTGACGTAGAAGCACTGTATCACCAGTGTGATGAGAACCATGGTAGATAATAAGGCCCGCTCTACCTTCTTGTGATAATATTGGTTTACTTTTATTTGTAACGCTAAGAAAGAGTGAATCCCTCATGTACGAGGCAGCGCATGTCTGTGTACCTGCCATTAAATTTGTGAAATACATTTTCGCCTTCCAGCTCTTTATTTTCATGATTCAATGAGAGTTATCTGGGTCAAAGCATTACAGCACCCCCTATTTTGGGTGGCGGTGTGCACAGCATTTTTTGTAACTTTGTCTACACGACTTTGAGGTGATTCTATCAGAGCATTGACGTACAGTTTGCGTTTGTCTAAATTAATTGCTTAAATTTACAAAACATGCCTACAAGAGCAGAAATAAGCCTTTTCAATGAAAATAAATGTCCATGTTTCATAAACATGTTAATGAAATGAATTTAAAATGTTTAAAGAAATTTTAAAAATGTTAAGAGATTGTTGTTTAATTTACTTTTATACATATGTTATCATATCCATATACAGTGGTGGCCAAAATTATTAGAACACTTGGCATCTATTTATTTTCCAAGAGGACACATTCTGCTAACTATTGACATAACTACCTGTGACGGTAATAATTTCTAATGCCACAATTAACAATCTCAAGGTCAATCGGGTTATATATGATTTTTTGGTTCTTTTTTACATGGGTGTGGTAAAGTGTAATAAAAACATACATTGTTGCATGTGTACCTTACTATTTCTCACTGTTGCTTCATGATGGTTTAGAGGACAATTACTCCCCGTCATTATAAAGAATAGTACAATGGCAAACACACCAAGTAAACACAAGGGGGTAATCCAGCACCCGGAAAGCATACCTTTCATAGGGGCAGCCATTGCTAACCAAGCCATCACCTGCTGTTAGCATCCCATTGACTCCCATTCATTTTGGCGTCACTTTGACAGTGAATAACTTTACATCTGAGGCATTTAAAGACTCCATTTGTCCATTGTTTATTTCTAAAGAAACACGACAATGTATAAAAGGCTCCATTACCTTGTATCTTACACTATCGCCCAGTAGAAGCCGTTTTTTGTAAAAATAGGCTAACGATTGCGTCATAACCACGCGACTCCCTGTCGCATAGTAGAGAAATTACCGTATAGACAGGTGGAGAAGCTAGAAGGCAATCTTTTATGTCTATCAGGGGGACGTGGAGGCATAAAGTCCGATAAAGTCAAGGGAGAAGCATAGGGAGAAGCCCATAGAGAGCCAAAAGCAACAGGACAAAATATTTCAACAACGTGATTCAGATTTCACTTTGCACAACTACTAGAGGACTTACAACTGTATGCTATCCGGGTGCTGGATTACCCCCTTGCTTCTAACTGACTTCACTTTTCCCCGTCAAAGCCTATGGGGTCGCTGTGTCCATTTCTTTTACTGTCTATGAGTTAACACCTTGACTGTTTGGGGAGGAGCGCGCACCATCAGCGGAAGCTTGCGGTCCCGAGCCAGGCGAAGGTATAAACAAGGCTTAAGTAGCAGCCAGCTGCTGCTGCTAATCAAATGCCTTTGATTAATTGATCGTGAGCAAGTGTGACCACCTCTATAAAAGCAAAAGAGTTGGCAGTTTGCTGGTCTGGAGCATTCAGGTGTGTGTTAACACCATGCCAAGGGGGAAAGACATAAGCAATGGTCTTAGAGAAGAAATTGTTGCTGCCCATAAATCTGGGAAGGGTTGCAAGGCCATTTCCAAACAATCTAAAGTCCATTATTCGACAGTGAGGATAAGAGGAAAACATTCAAGACAGTTGCCAATCTTCCCAGGAGTGGACGTCCCAGCAAATTCACCCCCAAGGTCAGACCATGCAATGCTAATAGAAACCAAGCCAAGAGCTACACCTCAGACTCAGATAGCATATTGAGTGTTGAAGTTCATGACAGTACAATTAGAAAAAGACTGAACAAGTATAGCTTGTTTGGAAGGGTTGCCAGGAGAATGGACAGATGAGACCAAAGTGGAGATGTTTGGTCATAATGCACAGTGCCACGTTTGGAGAAAACCAGACACAGAATATCAGCACAAACACCAACTGTCAAGCACAGTGGTGGAGGGGTGATGTTTTGGGCTTGTTTTGCAGCAACAAGACCCCTGAGCACCTTGCATCATTGAGGCGACCATGAACTCCTCTGTATACCATAGTATTCTAGAGTCAAATCTGACAGCTAAAGCTTGGCCAAAATTGGGTCATGCAACTGGACAATGATCCCAAGCACACCACCAACAAATCTACACATTTAATTTAATTTGGTAAAAAAAATAAAAATAAAGGAAAGACTATAGTCTCTATATGTCATTTAGTCCTTAATGTAATATGATCCACTCTGTGTGGCACTTATATCGATCCAGAGAAATGTCAAGTCTCTGAGGATGCAGTGAGAGAAGTTAAGAGAATTAGAAGATCAGCTGACATTCTGCTAATGGAACATGCAAGCCACTTTGCAAAAAGTGCACTTCTTTTAGAAAAGCAACCGGATTCTCATCAGCTTTAGACACTTCACTCAAGACTATTCATTATGCATTATTAAAAGTAGTAAGTTATTAGTATTCATGCCAGTCACCTTATAGCCATCTGTGTAGAGCCCAGAGGAGATAAGAACGTTCCCAGGCACAATAGAGATAAAGAAGAGTCTCGCTTATCAATTAAATTACATTGTATGTCCTGTTACTGTGCGAGCAAATTATATTTTTAAGAAAGTGTCATTTTTCAATTCTGCTGAGATACTATTGTATTACAGGCAGTGATGGGAATAACGGCGTTATAGATAAACAGCTTTACTAACGGAATTCTTTTTTTCAGTAACGAGTAATCAAACCATTTACTGTTTCTCCCATTACAACGCCATTAGCGTTACTGAGAAAAAAAATGCGGCGTTACTATAACTGAGCTCACTGAAGTGGTTTTCATCCGAACAGGCGGACCTGCAACGGTATTTTTTATCTGGTTGGTGTATGTGTGTGTGTATGTGTGTGCGGGCGTGCATGCCATACGTGTTGGGGAGTGGGTGGGGTGGTACACATAACTGATGATGATTGGTGGGTGGGAGACAAGGTTGAGGTTGATAGGTTAAGTTCACACACACACACACACACACACACACACGCTTATGTACAGACAGACAAACCAAGTACAACGACTTCAAAGGTAGCTTTCGCTAACTGGAAGTATAAGAGCTACTTTTCCCTCGTTGAGGTGAAAGGTAAGAATGTTTATGTAACGTGCAACGTATGCCCAGGAAGAAAGAGTCTCTCCACGTCGGTGGCAATAATTCTAATCTAATGAAGCTCCTCACATCATCACATGCCACCACAAAATTAGTGGCTAAAAACCCAGGTGATAACATGAGCTCCACTACCAAAGGAGTAGTATAGTACTGATAATATTTACACAATATTTACACTATAGTAGGTCTACTGATAATATTTACACTATAGTAGGTTTGATAGGTGTCTCTCACATTGTCCCACAGCAACATTACAATAGTGTACATTAATGTACAATGTTTTATACTAATAATTTATTCTATTTAGTGTCCAATTCATTAATTTAACATATTTAATATTGGGGGCACCCAAGTTTTGAAAAAAGAAAAAAAAGAAAAAAGTAACTCAGTAGTTATTTTCCCTGGTAATTAGTTACTTTTATAATGATGTAACTCAGTTACTAACTCAGTTACTATTTATAAGAAGTAACTAGTAACTATAACTAATTACTTTTTTAAAGTAACGTGCCCAACACTGATTACAGGACAGTCATCCTCCAAACTATTAATAAATTGGCATTTCAATTTCTTAAAGTACTCATGACCTTAAAATCAGCACTTTCTTGCTGCATGTTACTCATTAATTCATAAGTTCATGTTATTACGAAAAGAAAAGAAAACATTTGTTTTTCCATATTCCAGTTAATTCCCAATGGATAAAACAAAGTCCCACCTGATATCTTTTCACCATTGAATATTCAAGAATAAATCTAACAAAATGTAACATTACAATTTAGTGGCATTTATGCTTCCATTTTATTAAAAATTGTAACACTTTACAATAAGGTTTCATTAGTTTTCATTAGTGCATTTGTTAACTACTTTTGTTAGCACAAACTAAGAATGAACAAGGCTGCATTTCCCGATTACGTTGTCTCTTAACGCGCTACGAAGACTCTAAAGGTAAAAAAAAAGCTCAAAAAACAATTATTCACTCTATGCAGGGGCTGTTTAACTGTGTTGTGTGAGAAAGCGGTGTTCTTTATAATAGAAGCACTTCAGAAATAGTTAAAATTGCATTTCTCAGGACTCGTGAGATCTTATAAATCAAAATTGCAAACTAAATCCAACCGTGGATATTTGGTATAATTTTGAAATGATTGTGCGAACAACGTATCATGAATCAACCCACTACACTAACTGTCATTTATATTATCATAATATATTTTGCCATAGTCTTCATTTACTCCACAAGCAGGGTTAATTGCCCGCATCACATTATTAGTGTAAATCACCAATTTCTGTTATTGGATGACCTACTCAATAAAAGAAACATGCGAAACATAATCAACAGCTACAGCGGAGAAAAAAGAAAGAAAGAAGAGTGGCATCAGCTGAATTTCATGGCTGAGGAGGTACTCCAACAAGATCTAAAAGCTGCTGAATTTGCAAAGCTGCAAAGTTAATTTTGTTCCCTTTCGAAAGGGAACTCGCGCTGCGTCAGCTGACGCTACGGGGAACACCTCCAGCGTGACAGGTGCCTGAAATCACAATCAAAAAACGTCAATCCTATTGACCGGTGACAGCCAATGATGTCATCAAGGTGTGACCAGGAAGTATAAAAGGGCGCCTTGCCATCATGACAGCATCTTTTCGTCTTCAGGGACTGTTTTTCCTGTATCAGAAAGTAAAGTGTCAAGAAGCTACGATGAAGTGTGCCCAAAAACAACGCCACTTCCGCAGATGTGTGGAGCCGTGTACCAGGTATCTTACGCCTGAAGATACACACACACTCTGTGTTACTGTTTGGGTGAGGAGCATGCACGGGAAGTTCTCGGGGGAGCTTCCTGTGCAAACGGTGAGCGTCTTCCCATGAGGACGCTCCGTTCTCGTCTGGCCCTCTTCTCGAGGGGAGAGGGTTCAGCATCTGGGGACGGCCCCGCTCGAGCTGAGGCTGAGTGGCGTCTTAAGTCCTGGGGTTCCCAGATGGATCTGGCTCGTCGCCTGGAGACTGGTGTGGTGCTCGAGGATGACGATCCAGATCGCGAGGGGCAGACCTCAGAGGAGGAGCGGGATCTGGGCTCCTCCTCCTCGTCTGCTGCTCTTCCAACTGAGCAAAGGATGGTCGAGGAGGCTGATGAATCAGCTGAGGCTGAAGCCTCTCAGCCATCCTGTCCCATGTACGGGGAGCTGTTGGAAGTCATGGAACGCGCTGCGGGTAGACTGCAGCTGCCATGGCAGCGCGTGAGGAGAAAGGCCGTTCATCCGAACAGGTTGGACGACCGGTTTCTCTCCGCCCATGAACGCCCAGCTCCCGGGAGTCTTCCATTTCTTCTGGATCTCCACCAGCAGATCTCGAAGGGATGGAAGAAACCTTTTTCAGCCCGCATCCATCGACATCAGCGGGCTAATTTCGCTGATTTCGAGGGATTATCCGAGGCTGGGTATGTGTCTGTGCCGCCTGTGGATGAGACGTTTGCGAACTATCTCGCTTCCGGGCGGCCATCGACACTAAGGGCTCCCACCCTGCCGACGAAACCTCTCAGAATGACTTTGCGTATTAACGGCAGGTGTGTACATGTCGGCGGGTCACGCCGGGGCGGCTTTGCACACCATGGCGGTGTTGCAAGCCTACCAGGCGGACCTGCTGAGGGACCTCCATCAGGGGGAGGGATTAACCCCTGATGCGGGGGCCGAGTTGCGCCGGACCACAGATTTTGCTCTCCGGGCTACCAAGCAAACAGCATTCGCCATCGGTCATTCGATGGTGGCGATGGTGGCCACGGAGAGACATCTGTGGTTGAACCTGGCGGACATCGGGGAGAAAGAGAAATCCTTTCTCCTTCATGCCCCGGGTTCGCCCTCTGAACTTTTTGGCACCTCCGTTGAGGTGGTGGTAGGAAAGTTCAGGGAGGTGAAGGCGCGCTCGGCGGCGTTTAGAACGTGCATTCCGCTGAGGTCCGGGACCGCGCCCAGGCAGTCGGGTGTCCCTGGCCCATCCCAGTCTGAGGACTGGAGGCGGGATCAGCGAACCAGCGTCGCCTCTTGAGCCATGGAGGTGGGCTCCCGAAACAAGAGGAGGAAGGAAGCCGGGGCTGGTAACCGGAACCAGCGCAGGCAGCGGACTCCGCCTCTTAGGACGAGCAGATAAGGAGCCTTTCTCCATTCCTCCTGTATTTCCCCTGGGCGCTTTACATCAGGCCGGTGGGCCTATGATGAGCAGAAAATGTAAGATTCTGACGGCCCGCCTGGTTTGTTTGGTGAAAGCGCCCCTCTCAGGACGGTGGTCGCATACTAGCTTGATGGCTGGGTTTGGAAGCACCGCAAGGAGCGAGTGGTGAGTCCCCCTCGAGAAGGGTGAAACATTTTCAAAACTATGTTTTTCAGGACTCTGTATCTTTGCTCTCCTGAGAGGTTCTTTGGGGAATTCTGGGACATCGTTGGACTTCGCAGGGCCTGCAGCTCCCCGTGAGTAAGCTAAGAACAATCTTCATTGCAACATTATATGTTTGTGTATGAGTGCCTCACTTAAGCTAATAGAAATTTGCCGCCTCTCCGTGTTATCTCTCCCACTAATGTGGGTAGCTGAATTTGCACTCTTGCCCGAGGGTTGTAGTGTTGGGGGCGAGCTGTGTTTTCCTAGCTTAAAGTGGGAAGTAGCTGGCGACCGGGTATGCATTCATGCATGAGCTGTAGTGAGATCTGCGCCCAGCTCTGCGGGGCTTTGGGAAGGGGTTTTTTCGGGGCCTCGTTGTTTTATAAGGGGTGATAATATTTCTTTCCCGAGCCCTGAGTAGATCTAGTGCAGACTTAGCATCACACCACTTGGCCTAGGCTTCGTTTAGGAGGGGGGGGGGGGTTGGCGTTCCCTTTTAAGAAAGGTTTGTTCGCCCCTGGCCTGTCTTTTAAGTATAAAAACAGGGCTTTGTTTCTGCATCCTTGATTCAAGCCTCCTCTTATTACAGAGTCGTCCGGCCAAGGCCCGCCCCCTTCTCTGCATTCTGGGGTTATTGAGTAATGCGGTCTAGGTGTTGCAGCAGGGATAGCGACTTTGCCAGTGGTCGTGGGGCGGGCTTAAGCGACTTTCACTTGTTTGCGATTAGACTTTATTTGCTGTTCCCGCCTTTCAGAGCTTGTGTGGCCGCCACCTTCTGGCGGCCCCCGGCCTCATCCTGGAGGATAGCATGGCCGGTGGGTTGCATATTTGTATGATATTTTCACCCTTGCTCTATGTCCTCTGCTCCACCTTTTTTAGGGCTCGGGTTGAGCTGAACATCGAACAACCTTCTGTTTGCCGGTTTTGGTCAGATGCTCCCCTGAGGCCTGAGCATTGCCAATGGCTGACACCCTTGCATGTATGGCAGGCCGCTGTATGAAAAAGTAAGACAGCCGCTCCGAAGCAGGTGACGTAAGTTGTACTCCCCTCGCTTTAGAGGGTTTGCTAAGCAGTTGTTGCTGAGTGCACTGCTGTTGGCAATGTGATTAGGTCCATGTCTGTAGGCACTGCCCGAGAGACTGCGCTGTCATGGAGGCCATCTAGCCTCTGGGATGGAGCCAGCCCCAGGTGCGGGTATATGAAGGCCAGCTGGCTGTGAGTAGCCAGCTTGGGCGGTCTGGGCAGCAGACTCCAGGACAGGTAGTAGGCATCAACAGGCCTCCTTGCAAGAGAGTCTCTACGCTGCGGCCCATAAGTGTGCCCCGGAGGATTTTCTCCATCAGCGTCGACTTCGGCAGAAACCTCGTCAACTAGTAGGCCCTCTTTGGCCTCCTTGGGGATGAGTCCCCAGGTGATAACTGGATGTCCAAGTCTTCGTCAGCAGCAGACAGCTACCGTCAGCCCGGGCGCAGCAGCCAGCATTCCTTTAATTGCGGCAGGGTCCATAGAACCTGCAGGCCTCCTATTTGGAGGTAGGCCCTGCCAGGCCTCCCTGAGGGGTAGGCTCCCGGCTTTTGGGTTACCTTGGCTTAGGTGGTAGGCCCCATCAGGCCTCCCTGAGAGCCTGCTATGAGTAGCAGGCTTATCCGGTCTCCCCCGAGGGGGTATTACTGGGCATTAGTCCCTTGACAGCTGGCACGAGCTGCTAGTAGGTGGTAGGCGCTACCAGGCCTCCCTAAGAGCCTGCTGTGGGGTAAGCAGGCTCACTTGACCTCCCCTGTGGGGGCGTTCCCGGGCTCCAGTCACTGGATGGCTAGCATGAGGTGCTAGTAGGTAGTAGGCCTCACCCAGCCTCCCTGAGGGCGAGTTCCCGGTTCCCAGTCGCTGTGGCGGTGAGCATGAAGTGCTATGAGTAGTACGTTCTGCTATCAGGTGGTAGGCACTGGGCCTCCCTGAGATCGTTCCCCGGTCCCCAGTTTCGGTAACGGATCGTGGCATGGGTTGCTAACAGGTAGCAAGCTGCACGGGGCTTCCCTGTGGGATTCGCTATGGAGTAGTAGGCCTCACGTGGCCTCCTCTTAGGGCACGTTCCTGTTCGCGGTTTCTGGATGAGTCCAGTCACTGAGCGGAAGGCTGTGATGGAGGAATGCCCGACGACTGGCAGGTGGTAGGCCTCGCTAGGCCTCCCTGATGGAGCGAGTCCCTGTTCTTCCCAGCTACCTCGAGGGCTAGCTCGACTGCTATCAGGTGTTAGGCCTGTCTGGCCTGTCTGAGGGCGAGCTCCCTAGGCGGGAACGCACAACTGGCCTTACGCTGACAGCTAGTGGTCACCTGCTATCAGGCTCCGGTTTTTAGCCGTTTGCAAGACCTGGAGGCGGTGTTCATGCCCTAGCATGACGAGATGATGCTGCTGCTATGCGGTCCCTGCAGGAAGGGACTTTCATAGATTGCCTACAGCATGGTTACCTACCAGGCAGGCTTATGAGCTCCTCTCAAGTGAGAGTTTTCTGTGAGCTTACGGCCGCCTGGCGCTGACCGATTGGTTGTAGGCCCCTCTGGGCCTCCCTGGTATGATCAGCCTGTAAGGCCTTTGGCTTCCGAAGCACTTTTTTTAAAGCAAGTGCTTGGTAGATCCGAGGATCGAGCGGCTGAACTCCCCTCGCTAGCAAGGGTTAGAAAGCACTTCGCTGAGCGCTGCTCTCCAGGATAACCCGTCTCTGAGGTCCGGCTGGTGGAGGACACTGTCTCTTCGGAGGCAAGTACCAGAGGCTCTGTACCTTACAGACAGGGTTGGCTAGACTGACGTGTCCCATACGGGGTCACTAGGTCAGATCTCCCTGGTGGCATTCGGTGAAATCCTCCCGAATAATGACTGGCGTGGGTTCCCTTGCCACGTTCCCTTAAAGGAACCCCTTCTGTTGAATGGGCTGGTTCCAGGCCTTCGAGCAGCCAGGGTAGGACCTCATGGTATGCGAAGGTTCCTTCTCAGGTTATAGCTTGGGCTTTAACCATAGGGAGCGCTGTCACTGACAGCCTAATGTGACCAGAAGGGGAGTGGTTCAGGCATTTCAGTTGAATTTGCTTGTCCTGACAGTTGTCACTGCCCGGTGGGCATGCACTCCATTCAGCATGGCAGCGTGGGTATATCTTTCCCCGTAGCATCAGCTGACGCAGCGCTAGTTCCCTTTCGAAAGGGAACGTCTCCGGTTACGTATGTAACCTAGATTCCCTGAGAACAGGGAACGAGACGCTGCATCGCTTTGCCATGCCTCAGGGCTTACCTGCCAAAAACAGTCCCTTCAGACGATTAGATGCTGTCATGATGGCAAGGTGCCCTTTTATACTTCCTGGTCGCACCTTAATGACATCATTGGCTGTCACCGGTCAGTAGGATTGACATTTTTTGATTGTGATTTCTGTTCTCAGGGAACCTAGGTTACATACGTAACCGGAGACGAATTGCAGCTTCTGACATGGTAGCCAGGGGACTAATGTTTTCACCGACGGCGCCGTCTTTTATTTTGCACAACTATTCGCTGTCTCACTGCTATAGTTTGACCAAACTCCCCTCCACAATCATTCCCTTTAAATAGACTCCATAATGGTTTGCCAGCTGATATACCTTTGGATAACATAATTAAAAAGCTAACAACCCTCAGTGTAATGACAATTGTACATGAAACATGAAAACAATTAGCAGAATTATATTAGTATAGACTGAGTAAAGAACCAGTGATGGCCACTATCGGCCACTGTGAATAGTGATAAGGTATAGCTAAGAGTGGTCCAGACCAACCTTATGTAAGTATGTGTCACGGGGTGACAAAAACCGAACGGGACTAAGATCCTGGTGAATGCAGTAATTCTGGATTTTCCAGTGAACGTCCGTTCTATGCCCTGTGAATCTGTTGCCATGGCAGCGGGGCTGATTGCCTGAGTGACAGCAGGTGTGGGGCAATTACAGAGAACGCTGTGAGAGGGACACCTATTCAGATGAGGCTTTAAAAACAGAGAGAAAACAGACTGGGGGTTGGATCTCCTCCCGTATGATGCTGTGTTTGTCAGCGGGTTGTTCTTTTTATTGAGGCTGGGCTGTGGAGTGGGGAAGATTGAAGCTGTGGAAGAGGAAGGAAGGAGTGAAGTATTTGTCAGCGAAGACTTGAGGAATATCGTCAGTAGTGAGAAAGACGCAAGTGATGAGTATTTGATCCGTTGTTTATATGCACTAACACTGAAGTGGTGTGGAGAGTTTGGAAAATGTTTGGCATGAGTGAACTATTACACCGAGTGAATTAATGATCTGTCTCCAACTTCTGTCCTCTCCTTGCCGAATGTGGTGATTGCTGCATCGTTCTTCTGCTTTCCCGGAGCGAAGTCAAGCCCTGATCGAGGACGAGATCCGATCTGGTGGGAGAAAAGACCGGTGGGTGAGTGCTGGCCCGAATGCACGGTGTGTGAGTGGAATTGCAGTGCCTGAAGTAACGATTTACACGGTTTGTGCTGTGAAGTGAAATTGGTGTGTGGAGAAGTAATAGAAGTCTGCCGTGCACTCTTCTCCTACAGTCTGCCACCCGCTGTCTCTAACGAAGGGTTTTGATAAGCAACCGCCCAACTTCCTGCTTTGGAAAGACCCGGCCCCGTTAATGCTGAGTGCTTCATATATCATGTGCTGTTGAAACTGTGCTGTGTCTGTTCTAGTGCTCAGCCGAAGTGAGCGCTCCGCTCAAAGTGTCCTTCCCGCCTGGTGGTCTCCACACGCCCCTATTGGAAGCCTTTACCCTGTTCAAAAGGAGAGAAGGTATATCAGTTGACAAGCTTCACATACTGTTGAACCGTTGAGACCTTGCTGTACTGTTCCAGTGCTCAGCTGAAGTGGAGTGTTCCGCCCAAAGTGTCCTTCCCGCCTGGTGGTCTCCACACGTCCCTATTGGAAGCCTTACCCTGTTCAGAAGAAGAGAAGGTATATCAGTTGAAAAGCTTCACATACTGTTGAACCGTTGAGACCTTGCTGTACTGTTTCAGTGCTCAGCTGAAGTGGAGTGTTCCGCCCAAAGTGTCCTTCCCGCCTGGTGGTCTCCACACGCCCCTATTGGAAGCCTTACCCTGTTCAGAAGAAGAGAAGGTATATCAGTTGCAAGCTTCATGTACTGTTGAACCGTCGAAACTGTGCTGTGTCTGTCCCAGTGTTCAGCCGACGTGAGCGCCCCGCTCAAAGTGTCCTCCCCGCCTGGTGGTCCCCACACCCCCTTATTGGAAGCCTTTACCCTGCTCATAAGAAGAAGGGAGGTAATTCAGTCGAATGTTCCACATATTGTTGGACAGTTAAACCTTGCTGTATCGTTCCAGTGGCTCGCTTGCCCCCACCTCTGAGTACCTCCCGCCGGAGTAACCCCAGTGACTCGCTTCGCCTCCGCATCTGTATACTTACCTGGTTCCAGTCTGAATGGGGTTCGTATGACCACGGCCTCCCCTCTTGAGTCCCGTAGAGGAGTACTTACCCAGTGACCTACCTGAACGGCGCAGGGATCCCCCCCTGATTCCCCTTCGAGCCTCCGGTCCGTCACGATCGTCCCTCCCCTCCCGTCCCGGGAGGTCTAGAGACTCTTGAACTGTCCTGGCGGCAAGAAGAAGATTTTAATTAGGACCTATCCAATTCATTGATCTTTTAATATAATAAATAAACTGTATTATTTTATTCCCTTGTCTGTCTGGTCTTTGACACGTTCCTCGAGGTGGTTCCCGGGTTTTTCAGGGGTGGGTGCAGTCTGGCTTGGCCCGCCCCAACCTGTGACATATGATTTACAGAAGGTATACTTAACTAAGATCGCTTCGGGAAACGCGTATTAACGTTAAGATACACCTTAAGGTATAACATAAGAACGACGTGGTGTTAAGAAGGTTTCAGGAAATCCAGCCTAGTATTCGATGGCATTTATTAGTCTTAGTTAATGTTGATTTCAACATTTACTAATACATTATTAAAATCAAATGTTGTACTTTATTTGTCAACATTAGTTAATGTGAACAAACATGAACAAACAATGAACAACTGCATTTTTTATCACGTTGACAAAGATGAATAAATATTGTAACAAATGTATGGCTCATTGTTAGTTTGTGTTAGTTGTTACCGAAAAAAACAAACACAAATGCTAATGCTAATATCTAAAAACAAGTTATGACAAATTTATGAAATTATGATATTTTCTTCTCAAGTAAATGTTTCTTGTTCTATGCCTGTTTAGATATTTTTACTGAAAAACAAGAGAAAAAATATTGATTAAGAACACATCCAATTCCCACCCCAAATTTTTCTCATTCAATATCCTGTTTCATTTAGTTTCATTCATTGTTTTATGAAAAATGTAAATGTGGACCTGTAGGAACATGCCATATCATTTTTCATCCTTTTGAAGACCAGTGGATGACCGCAAATATCTTGGGCACTGTAAAAAAAAAAAAAAAAAAAAAAATTGAGTAAACTTAAAAGTTTAAGGCAACCAGCTGCAGAAAATGTATGGGTTTTCTCAACACATAACATACGTTGGATTTTTTTACAGTGTATTAGCAATAGTCAGGCATCAAAACAAGAATCCATTTTGACTAATGTTAAGTACTGACTCAAGAAGAATTTAAAATAATTGCATCAAGGAATTGTTATAAGAAAACTTGACTCCAAATAATGTTGCAAACACTGTGCATCCTAATGACTCAAGATCAACCCAGATGTTTTGTTGTGGTTCATTAATGGTCTTAAGACATTCAACTAAATCAATATCACACAACAGCATGAACCCATGTGTGGCTGATGCAACAGTTTTATGCCTTTACCTGGGACATTTGTTATATTACAAATAAATTGATTTTATTAATGCACTCTGCTTGTGCATCTCATTAACTTTATGAGACAGTAAAAAACACTTTGCAATCTAAATTTTGCAGGGTTCTGTCTTCACATCATTCTCAGGTGCATTGTGCTGTATTTTGCTCTACCTGGTTGCATTTGTTTTCTTTTTAAGCTTAAAGGTGAAGTGTGTGATATGTCAGTATTAGAACACCTTCTACTCCAGTTTAATGTGCTGTGCGAAAACTATAAGCAGAATTTGCAGTAGTCTGTAAACACTGTTGCCTTGAGTGGCCCACAGCAACATTGGCTCAATCAATGAATTTGGGACGGGACTATCTGTCTGACAGACCAATGGCAGATGAGCAAAGTGTTCAATGATACCTGTTTGAAAATGGCTATTTGTTTTTGTTTTATATTTGTTTTTGATGCACAGCACACTTCTGTCAAATCCAACTTCACTCTCAATAGACTTTTCTTTCTTTTTTTTCAAGGCCAGTTTTGAGAATTATTTTAAAATGTGAGTGTTGAAATATCCTGTTCGCATGGTCACACCACCAACTCCGCGAATGCTGTCTGTATGAAAATGCAACAGAATCTATCAACTGTAACTATAGTATGTATAAGTAATATCAAATATGGCAATGTAAATAAAGTCTAATCACATTTGAAATGACAAAAGTCGAGATGCAAATTCATCCATCAAATTAACCGACAGCAGCATTAAAGGGGACGTATTATGCCAGGATGTAATATAAGTTTCAGGTGTCCCCAGAATGTGTCTGTGAAGTTTCAGTTCAAAATACTCCACAAAATACAACACCGTAATAAGCTAAGCTTGTGCACTTAGCTTACAATGGCAACAACAGAACTGGAGAACCTCTCACAGCAAATAGAATTCCCAAAGATAGATCAATACAACTGTTCATAATTAAACTTCATATCCAGAACACGTAAGTAGCCTACAGCACTTTATGTTTTGTGAATGTTTGCAAATCAGCTTTCTGAATGTGCTTGTTAGCATGTACAGCTAATGTGACTAAAGTTACCATTGTCTATAACTACCCTTGTGAAAAAAAGTGTACTTATTGCACAAATAATATACTTTAAAGGTATACACTTAAGTGTGGATTAAATGCAATGTTTTCGGCGCACTGAATGCACATTAAGTGTAATTGATTTCAAATGTATCACATATTAAGTTGAAATAAAATGTAATAAGTTGCCATTAAGAGTGATTTTTTGGAACAACTTAAGTGGGACTTTAATACAACTTTATACGTACTTTCATAATTGCTTCTAATGTCTTCAAAATATACTTAAAGTGCACTGCTCAATCTATTGAGAAGCAATTAATGTGAGCTTAAATATACTTTAATGTCAGCTAAATATACACTTAAGTGTGAATTAAATGTAATATTTTCGCTGCTTAAGTGCATTTGATTTGTATTTAATTTCAAAACTTTTGTAAAACTTGATTTGATTACAAAAATTATGTAAAAAACTGACACATGTAGTTGAGTTCATATAGCAGGAGCTAGTGATAAAAATTTCAACAATAAGTTGTACTGGAGTATACTGAAGCAAGTGTATTGAAGCTAGAAGAAATACATGAATGCACACAATATACATTATAGACTAAACACATTTAAAAATACATTAACAAATGTAATTTTGGATTTTTTAGTAGGTCAATATAAAAATAAGTGTACTTTATAAAATATAAATAACAATAATTATTTTAAATATGTTTAAGTAAAATATAGGTAGACATTATTACAAGCTGCACTGTTTATAAATATTGTCATGAAAGTGTACATTTTAAGTAAAAATTAATAAGATATTATTACAAAGTGCACTTAGTAAAAGTGCACTTAAGTGTGTTTATAAATATGGCAATGAAAGTGTACTTTCCTTAAGTAAAAATTAATTAGATATTATTACAAAGTGCACTTATTAAAAGTGCACTTAAGTGTGTTTATAAATATTGCAATGAAAGTGTACTTTATTTAAGTAAACATTAATTAGATATTATTACAAAGTGCATTTTAAAAAAGTGCACTTAAGTGTGTTTATAAATATTGTCATTAAAGTGTATTCTCTTTAAGTACACTTAAGTGGCCTTTAATTTTAATTATATCATATTATCTGCAAGTGCACTTTTTAAAAAGTATACTTTTAAGATTTTAGGCACACAAAAAGTACACTTTCAATACAATTAAGCACACTACTTTTTCACAAGGGTATTCACAGAGCAAAGTTGCGTTTATGAATTATACAGACAATGAACGTTTTCTGGTTAAAAATAAAAATAGCTGGTCTCTGTGAATACAGTAAGAGACAACGTGCTAACAAGCACATTCAGAAAATCGATTTGCAAACATTCACAAAACAAAAGGCAGTTCTTATGTGTTCTAGATACAAAGTTTGATCACAAACAGTTGGTATTGATCCATCTTTGGGAATCAACTCTTTTGCAAATAATGCGTTTTACTGATCCTTGTTTGCAAAGCACTCAGGCGCAATGATTCCCACAAACATATACGAATTTAGCTATTTTCTTGAACACATTCCCTTTATAAAATTTAATGAATCCACTGCATCCTCAGTGGCTCAGATGCCGGGAGTTTATGGAGACCATTACGTTCATTACAGCCGAGTGAGCCGACAACCAAACAATCAGTGTTGGGGTAGTTACTCAAAAAAAGTAATTAGTTACTAGTTACTAGTTACATCTGTAAATTGTAATGAGATTACTTTACTAGTCACTGTATTTGAAAAGTAACTACACTACTTATTACTTTACTTTCCCATTTCTTAATTTACCGTGTAGATATATGGACAAACATCATGGCTCTATGGCAGTGTTTCCCCAAACAAACAAAAAGGACTACTGTCAAATAAAGATAAAGAAAATAATAAGAACAAATAATTTAAATACAAGCAGCAGCACAAATAAATACTATTGAGCAAAGACACTAATAAAATAAACAATGCTTTTCAGGTTTTTCAGGTACGTCTAACATTAGTTTTCAGGTACAGAAATCAAATGTAAAATAACATTGCATATTTGACTGTATAAATTAAACATTAATCCTATTAAATTTACAAAATCTATTCAATCAAGAGCAGTGAGTGATGCCCTTGTCTTTTGTTGTTTGACATTAAACAGACAGCAGTAAAGGCTACTGCCCCTTTAAGACCTAATAAAACTGCCCCTTTAAGACCTAATAAAACTGCCCCTTTAAGACCCAATGCTCGGATATGCGTCGTTTTAAGGCATATACAGACTATGTCTGCTAGGATACTCATCAAGATGGGCATGTTGACATAGTTTTGTGTGAGTTTGTCCGTTCAAGAGCCAAACTTGAAAGATAACTCAATATTTGCGCACTGTGAGACGTGTGCGCGCTTTCGGATGAGTGCACATAGACAAAATATTCTCACAGCGCGCGCAACTTCTCATTTGTGACGACGGCGAAAATGACTGGTATTCGAACATACTGCAGCACTATATGCATTGAACAAAGTTTACAAAGAGAGAATTTGAAGGACTTTTACACGGCATCCATGCTCTTGTCAGACGGCACCTCGGTTGGGAAACACTGTTCTATGGCAACGGTGCACGCAGCACTTAAACATATCAGATCTTTACACACAGGCAAACGCGGCTTGAGTAACGCAGGAAAGCGCGTTCCTATAGTCTAGTAAAGTAGTGTAGTTACCAATATTTTTAGTGTAATGCGTTACTTTACTTCGTTACCCAAAAAAGTAATATCGTTACTGTAATCCGTTATTTTGTAACTCGTTACCCCCAACACTGCAAACAATGATAACATTTACATAGCTGAGACATTTTATCACTAGAAGCTCTAGCAGGATATAAACATGGTGTACTCTGGACGGGATCTATGCTGATAGGGCAGAGATCGTCACCAGTGGGCGGGGCCTAAGCATTTTGTGAAGCGGCTTGTTCTGTGATGCTGCTTATGATATATGGGTGGGTGGATTTTTATTATAGTGTGGTATAATTTTGCATAATAGGTCCCCTTTAATGCTGCCTTCATGTGCTATCGTAATTTTCAAAAATACGAGTTTCCTATAGTAAAATATGGGACATGATCGGCCTATCATATCATATTTACCACTGGAAAGCTCTGGGATCATTTTCATACCCAAGTTCCCCAGTTTGGCCTTGCCATAAACTTTAAACATGATTGCTGCTGTGACTGCTACTCTTTATTACTTTATTTCCACAACAGCCTTGTCGGTAAAGTAGTGCATATTTACATGTGAATAATTATTTGAAGCATACTTTATGTTTTATACATAATAAAAATAGCCTGTATTTGACCCAAATTCTAGAATTGTCAGGTTAAGCTGACAATCTAGATAGCATGGTGATTGTTTATATGGTTGTCAATGAATGGGACACTAAATATAATTTTGGCTTTAATACATTTTTCCCAAAAAATGGGCAAGAATAAACCTGGTGTCCTCCATGATCCCTGTTCTTTCCGACAACAAAGCACTTGAATGTGACGAGCTTGAAATTACAAAAAGGGTTGTACCTAGTCTCTTAATGAGTCATAGGTGTGTTTTGGGCGTAACGTGCAATAAACCAATCAGAGTGTCATCTCCCATTCCCTTTAAAAGCCAGTTGCGCTTGCACCACGGCGGATTCGGAATTTGGGCCAACAATGCGCCTGAACACACCTCATTTTCAGACCAGCACGCCCACAGGCGAACAGAACAATGTGGTGCTGGACGTGAAAATATCTGCATCTGGCTGAAAGTAGCACAAAACACTAGCGTCACACCTGGCATTGCATTGCACCAGGTGTATGATAGGGCCCTAACAAACTATAGTCAATCATTTATCATAATAGAGAGGTTTAGGTGGCGCTTAAGGTTATCATAGGAGATGCTTCCTCAAGTTCAACATTAAAACCTTTGATGTTGATAGCATATTAATAGTTGGCAAACATAGTTTGCACTGAACTGTTATATTTGTGCCCTTTTCTAATTTCTGGACGAAATTATTTTTACATTTCCAGCACTGGAACGCATTTTAATCACTCACCATGGTGGCTCTCAGACAAGTTGTAGCCTAAAGCTTTCAGTGAAGATGTGGATTGATGTATTGGCAGACGTGGTGCACTGAAAATTCAAATAAGAGAACCAAACAAAACAAAAAAAGCATCAGAATAGCATCGCTTTACTAAACGGCCTATAAATGTCAGGACGCATCGTGCACATCAAAAACAGGCAAAGCAACAAAATAATATTATTCAACATATCCTAGCTTTTTACAGAAATTATTCAGGTGTAACCCCCTTCATAACCTTTAACATTTTCATAAGTCACTGTAATTTAATTACATCCGTTAATTAACTGTAACGGATTACAGTTCACACTTATTTTGTGATTACATTTTGAACTCTGTTACAAGTAACTGGTTACTCCCCAACACTGGTTGGACATCCCGTTGTGTCCTTTGGATGGATTAGATCCTGGCTTCTGTCATGTAAGATAATAGTAAAAAAATGTTGCTCCCAAAATCACTAGATTTAAACTTTGGGACTGTTTGGTTTGGCACAGTTTTGTACTTGAAGGGGTCAAGAGGACTCCTATGCCCTGATAAAAGGCTGTATGAGACTTTATTTGCGTATTTGAAGTGAGCTTTGTTCTCTCTCTCTCTCTCTCTCTCTCTCTCTCTCTCTCTCTCTCTCTCTCTCTCTCTCTCTCTCTCTCTCTCTCTCTCTCTCTCTCTCTCTCTCTCTCTCTCTTTGAGGTGAGGTGTTTCTGCACAAAAATATTGAGGGGAGGCACAGTCATTTTAACTGACAGTAAAATGCCACCTCATGTGCAATGCACCTGAGAACGGGTGATTTATTGCTCCATTCTGCTAAAGCCTGCACTGCCTTTAATTAGAAAATACTGAGGAGGCAGCCGAGTGCTTATGCATCGCTTAGATCTCCACCGATGTAGATGTGCACTGCAGCATCTTCTCTAATATGAGAAAATAAAGATGTAATGTCAGCCTCCAGCATAAATGTCCATGTGTTAATCAGTCACGCTGCTGGTGAGTGAACAGTGTCTCTCATTCATGAAGGGGAGATCACGTGACGGTGTAATAATCAATGAGCCGTGCTGTTTGCAGGTTTTATCTTCTGGCACAACGAAAGCAGGGTGAGTTACAAACAATGTTGTGTTGCCAACGGAGGCATATATATATATATATATATATATATATATATATATATATATATATATATATATATATATATATATATATATATATATATATATATATATATATATATATATATATATGTGTGTGGCTTCAGGCCTCAGAGAGAGTTTATTTGTCAATAAAGCGAACATAAAATATTGAAATGTAAGAAATAAAAATGTCCATGTGAAATAAACCAACAATTGAAAGGTAAAGCTAAAAATAAAAACATGTGTTTTGTTTTAGAAGCAAAACTGTTCATTAACTAAAGTCATCAAGTTCTTTATAATAAGATTTTTTGACTTTGTATATCATCTAGCAGTTAATTTAAATTTTAAATACTGCGTTCCTCTGCTGTTGGTTGTGTGGTTAAAGTCTGATTTATAATAATATAATGAAGCAACAAAACAGCATTTCTAGTAATTGTTCAGTGAGGTCGTATATTGCATTTGCCCAAATAAATTAGTTTCTACTGAGCCATTGTAATGCATCATTATTAGATTTCAATTTCCCACAGTATTAAAAAATACATTTAGTGGTAATCCTTTTATGTCATAAATGTGATATAATAAATGATTGATTTACTATTTAGGAACTGTATTTGCATACAGTGTATGAGTGTATATTATCACATGCTTGCAGATTATGCAAAAAAGTGCAAAATAAATTAACCCATAAATAAATAAATAATTCAGAGGTGTCAAACCAAAACATGTAATTTACACAATGTGCAGATATACAGTATAATACACAATATTTGAAAAACAAAAGTTATGAAAAACATATGAGGAGAAAAAGTATTGCAGAACTGCCAGATTCAGTCAAATTTGTTCAAATGAAGACCTACATATTCTCCAATGGATGGATAATCTGAAACTGTGTAATATACACTCACCTAAAGGATTATTAAGAACACCTGTTAAATTTCTCATTAATGCAATTATCTAATCAACCAATCACATGGCAGTTGCATCAATGCATTTAGGGGTGTGGTCCTGGTCAAGACAATCTCCTGAACTCCAAACTGAATGTCATATGGGAAAGAAAGGTGATTTAAGCAATTTTGAGCGTGGCATGGTTGTTGGTGCAAGACGGGCCGGTCTGAGTATTTCACAATCTGCTCAGTTACTGGGATTTTCACGCACAACCATTTCTAGGGTTTACAAAGAATGGTGTGAAAAGGGAAAAACATCCAGTATGCGGCAGTCATGTGGGCGAAAATGCCTTGTTGATGCTATAGGTCAGAGGAGAATGGGCAGACTGATTCAAACTGATAGAAGAGCAACTTTGACTGAAATAACCACTCGTTACAACCGAGGTATACAGCAAAGCATTTGTAAAGCCACAATATGCACAACTTTGAGGCGGATGGGCTACAACAGCAGAAGACCCCACCGGGTACCACTCATCTCCACTACAAATTGGAAAAAGAGGCTACAATTTGCACAAGCTCACCAAAATTGGACAGTTGAAGACTGGAAAAATGTTGCCTGGTCTGATAAGTCTCGATTTCTGTTGAGACATTCAGATGGAAGAGTCAGAATTTGGCGTAAACAGAATGAGAACATGGATCCATCATGCCTTGTTACCACTGTGCAGGCTGGTGGTGGTGGTGTAATGGTGTGGGGATGTTTTCTTGGCACACTTTAGGCCCCTTAGTGCCAATTGGGCATCGTTTAAATGCCAAAGCCTACCTGAGCATTGTTTCTGACCATGTCCATCCCTTTATGACCACCATGTACCCATCCTCTGATGGCTACTTCCAGCAGGATAATGCACCATGTCATAAAGCTCAAATCATTTCAAATTTGTTTCTTGAACATGACAATGAGTTCACTGTACTAAAATGGCCACCACAGTCACCAGATCTCAACCCAATAGAGCATCTTTGGGATGTGGTGGAACGGGAGCTTCGTGCCCTGGATGTGTATCCCACAAATCTCCATCAACTGCAAGATGCTGCTATCCTATCAATATGGGCCAACATTTCTAAAGAATGCTTTCAGCACCTTGTTGAATCAATGCCACGTAGAATTAAGGCAGTTCTGAAGGCGAAAGGGGTTCAAACACAGTATTAGTATGTTCCTAATGATCCTTTAGGTGAGTGTACATTGTGTGTGTGTGACAGTTTAGTGTGCTTGTGTATATAAAGTATGTGATGTAAAAGTGAGCTTGGCATGTGCATGAAAGTCTATGTTGGCTACAGCGTAAATTTTTTAATTATTTAATAAATCTAGCAGCTTTAGTTAGGAATGTTTTATTTTGTCTTCTTGCAATGCTCCTTTTATATTTAGCTTCCTCAAGAAAGAAATCCTTCGAGGTCACATATATTTGCACATCCTCATAAAACTGACTCACTTTTTTTTGTGATTCAAGTTTAATATCCAAGAAGAAGAGAACATTTCAGTGCAGACCATTTTAAAAGACTTGTTTCTTTTCTGGATTGAATAGGGAATTGAGTTAGGGAATTGAACACAGGGCTGCAATTGTTCCTTGATCAAAGATGAATCTTATCCACTGGACTGGCTGTACCACAAATATTTGATTGGTAAAAACAAAATAACTTAAATATCGACCCTTGCTGGATGACAATATGCAGAGCAAATAACTAATTGTTATTCTTTGAACCCAATTCTTTACAAATGTTCCGGCTAAATTAGATTTAGCAGCCTTGTATTATTCATTAGTGTTTGAAAATGCATGTCCTGTCCAGTATGATAAGAAAGTGTTTTTGCATGCTCTGAGCCAAGAGCATTATTTTACATTTTTACATTGGTATAAGGGACATTTTAAAGTCAAAGTATGCAGACGCACCATGTTTTTGCATGCACAGTGAAACTGTCTGTTATAGATGATGCTAAAATCTATAAATAATACACTGCACTGTAGTTTGATGGTTTTATTTGTAAACCCAGCTCTAGCTTATTTTGCTAAATGTTAAAGCACAATTTGATTTTATTTATTTTTTTAATGATTTGAAAGCCATGAAAGTCAATAACTTGAAGCTCTAAAAAGTAGAAAACAGTTTTTTAGTGGTCTCCTAACTTATATTCTCCAGTCACTTCTGTTTTGTTTCATTTGGAGACAGAAAGTTTCATCCCAACCCACTTCTTCCTCAATTATAGAACCCGCTGCTCTTTTCACCCATAAGTGAATCTAAGTAGCCTGCTAAAGTATGCACATAAAAGCTTTAATTTTAATTACAGTTGACAGTAAAAGAACATTTCACAGACCACCATTTGAGAATATTTGTGGTAGAGTTGGTCCGATTTTGTGTGTGTGTGTGTGTGTGTGTGTGTGTGTGTGTGTGTGTGTGTGTGTGTGTGTGTGTGTGTGTGTGTGTGTGTGTGTGTGTGTGTGTGTGTGTGTGTGTGTGTGTGTGTGTGTGTGTGTGTGTGTGTGTGTGTGTGTGTGTGTGTGTGTGTTTGGCATCAGACAATCATCCATCCATCCATCCATCCATTCATCCATCCATCCATCTTCTTCTGCTTTATCCAGGGCCAGGTCGCGGGGGCAGCAGTCTAAGCAGAGATGCCTGTCAGCTGCCTCAGGAGTCCCACAAGCCAACCAGGCCCGATAGGACTCCTTCTTCAGCTTGACGGCATCCCTTACTTCCGGTGTCGACCACCGCCTCAATATGCACCGGAGACCTTGCGTCCACAGCCCAGAGCGGCTGCTTAGACAATGGAAGTGGAGAACATGGTCCACTCGGACTCAATATCTCCAGCCTCCCTCGGGATCCGGTCGAAATTCTGCCGGAGGTAGGAGTTGAAGATCTCTCTGACAGGAGACTCGGCCAAACGTTCCCAGCAGACCCTTACAGTACGCTTGGGTCTACCGAGTCTATCCAGCTTCCTCCCCCGCCATCGGATCCAACTCACCACCAGGTGGTGATCAGTTGACAGCTCCGCCCCTCTCTTCACCCGAGTGTCCGAGACATACGGCCGCAGGTCGATCATTGACCTATGACCTAGGGTGTCCTGGTGCCATGTGCACTGATGGACACTCTTATGCCTGAACATGGTGTTCATTATGGACAAACCGTAACTAGCACAGAAGTATACTAGTATACTAGTATACAATAACTGAACACCACTCGGGTTCAGATCAGGGGGGCCGTTCCTCCCAATCACGCCCCTCCAGGTGTCACTGTCATTGCCCACGTGGGCGTTGAAGTACCCCAGCAGAACGACGGAGTCCACAGTCGGAGCACTTTCCAGCACCCCTCCCACCAAGAAGGCCGGATACTCTGCACTGCCGTTCGGCCCGTAGGCACACACAACAGTGAGAGACCTATCCCTGAGCTGAAGGCGCAGGGAAACGACCCTTTCGTTCACCGGGGTAAACTCCAACACATGGCGGCAGAGCTGGGGGGCTATAAGCAAACCCACACCAGCCCGCCGCCTGTCACCATGGGCAACTCCAGAGTGGTGAAGAGTCCATCCTCTCTCGAGGAGCGTGGTTCCAGAGCCCAAGCCGTGCGAAGAGGTGATTCCGACTATCTCTAGTCGGAACCTCTCAACCCCATGCACAATCTCAGGCTCCTTCCCCGCCAGCGAGGTGACATTCCATGTCCCAAGAGCCAGTGTCCATGTCCAGGGATCGGGTTGTCTAGGCCCCCGCCTTCAACTGCTGCCTGATTTTCTTTGCACTGGCCCCTTACGGTCCCTCCTGCAAGTGGTGGGCCCACGGGAAGGTGTCCCCACGTCGCTCCTTTGGGCTGAGCCCGCCGGACCCCGTGGGGGAAGGCCCGGCCACCAGGCGCTCGCATACGAGCCCCAACCCCAGGCCTGGCTCCAGGATGGGGCCCCGGATGCGCTGTACCGGGCGACGTCACGGTCCTCGTTTTTCTTGTCGTCATAAGGGTTTATTGAACTGCTCTTAGTCTGACCCGTCACCTGTTTGCCTTGGGAGACCCTACCAGGGGCATATAGCCCCGGACAACGTAGCTCCTAGGGTCATTCGGGTACTCAAACCCCTCCACCATGTTAAGGTGGCAGTTCAAGGAGGAGATCAGATGATCGTTTGCAGCAAATTACAGAGCAGGTGGGAAAAGGTCTAAAGTAACTGGTTGCTATGGTTCCAGTATTTTTAGTTGTTTAATACTGAAGCAGAATGCAAAACAACTCTGAAGACTCTTTAGTTTACTGGATTTAACTGCAACCACATAAGACATCATTTTGCATACACAAAGCATCCCAGCCACCTTCACAAGAGGCTTCACAGCCAGAGATTCCCTCCAAAATAAACACCCATTAAATGTCAGTTGGGTTTATTCCTATTAGCTGCCTCACTAGTAGGCCAACACTGGCTCTGTAGATGTTTGTGCTCATGGCAGTTTATATTTGAGGTCTGCAGTGGAGATTTCTCTTTTAGATCTCCGTTCGATTCATCTCTATTAAAACTGTGCTTTGATGTGCTCTAAGAAATATTACAGTCTCAATGATCTTAGCTGAGCAACTAAACGTCCATTTGTCATATTCAGAGAATCAATTTGAATTACAGCTCAGTGGCATTCGCACAAATGTGTGATGCCACGTTGAAAGAGAGGCCTAGAGACCAGGACTTTGATTGAGTGGCGTGACACTGAAGGCACCATTAGCTCTGAGTGAACCAAATGAGCAAGCGTGTGTTGAGCAAATGCAGTTCTAGACTAATGATGATGAGCTTTTTTTTTTTTCAAGGGCAAAATGTGACTCGCCTACAAGTGGAATTATATGTTGAGAAACAACAGACTGGGCAGGCGTGGAGACTAATGCAAATAAAACACATAATAATCCTGATTTTCACAAGGCGACTTTTGTATTGCATAGCTGTTGTGTAGTGTGAATTGTTCAAACCATTGTGTTATGGTTATAGTAAGTCACTAAGCCTTTTAAAGTGCCATTACCCAGCAACCAATAGACGTCATTTCACCATCTCTGTTAACTATATACCCGATATAGTCCGGCTATGAGTAACCCACTTCTAGCCAAAATAACCTTGAATTTGGTTCGATGTTGTTTTTGCCAAAATAACTTTGAGATGTATGATATTCCATCATGTAAGCAAAGTCAACAGTGATTACAAGATGTTTGGTTTCTTTTTTGAGATACATGTTCTAGATGACTAGTCTATTCTTGGGCTATGGTTAGACGTCTATTAAATTTTCTGTGACAGCCCAAATTTTGTCTAGGTTTTCTAGACATCAGGGTTGTGTTTGGATGGCTATTAGACGTCTTTTAAATGCAAAATTGCTTGCTGGGTATTATGCTATTTTAAAAGTTCCTAATTTGTTTTGGAGGCATCCTACAATAGGTTTACAAGCATCCAAGGGCAAAAACACTTTATTTTTCTCATAATATACATTGCAGCATCACCTTTTTTTCTCACAGTGTTTGAAACGGTTTGATAAAGGATAAAGGATTCTTAACCCCTCCTTTTCAGGAGCCTACTCTGACCTGGGGTGCATTTCCCAAAAGCAACTACGGTCGCAAGTTCTATTGAAATCTATTGGTAATGACCAAACTTTTGGGAAACGCACCCCTGATCGGTCCGATGGCCCAGTGTGTTGTGATTAGTCTACCAATTACAGTGCGTGTCGGAAATTAAATGCTAGGGGCAGTGTTGGGGGTAACGGAATACATGTACCGGCGTTAAGTATTCAGAATACAAATTATGAGTAACTGTATTCTGTTACAGTTACACTTTAAATAGTTGGTATTTAGAAAACAGTTACATTGTTGAAATCAATGGATTACATTACGATACTTCTCTGTTTCACTCTCTAAATAAATGAAGACAACTCCATACATTTCCCAGAACGCCCCAATATGAAAACGCGTGGTTTGCTTGATCAGTCACAATGGAGTCGGAAGAGGAGCAGCGGGAGCTAGAGGTAGACAACAGAGAACAACAGAGCCAGGGCAAGAATGCGTTTTTATCTTGTAAATTCAAACAGCATTTCACATTAAAGAAAGAGAATGGAGAATGAAATATAACTGTGCAGCGTGTCAGTGAAGAGTGGCTCTGTGATCAGTTATTTAAAAAAACATCATGCGTCAAATATCTTCATCAACTAGTAAAACGACGCGTTCATGAACCTGTTGTCCAACAAAATACAACGTTTAATAACGTTTTAACTCGCTTCATCTCGTCAGTCGAGTGTTTGTGAGCTGATGTGGCTTCTTATCACAGAATGAGGCAGACAATGCATTATTTTATAGTATTCTATAGTGATAAAGTCTATGTCAATCAGCACATTATTATTATGAAAATACCCAAGAAGGCTTGAAGAACTAAAAAGAGTTTCTATATTTTACTATATCTCTTTACATAAATATTATTTTTTATTTAAAACGTTAGGCTATTTTAAAAACCCAACTACTCAAAACGTAGCTTTCTTCCACTGAAATTTTTTTATTTTACTGTAGGCCTCTCTTTACATAAATATTATTTTCTATTTAAAAATTATCAGTTTGTTATTTTACTAACCCAACTAATGACTCATCTGGGCTTTCCGATAGTTTGAATGTGAAAGGGGAATATCTTTCTTCCACTTAAGAAGAGTTGTGCACTTTTAAGTAATTTTTATTTTACTGTATCTCTTTACATAAATATTATTTTCTACTTAAAAACTATAATTTCGTTATTTTACTCACCCAACTAATTCCTGGCTTTCCAATAAGTTACACGCACTTTTCACAATCCATTATGGAGCTGATCAATTTAGATTTTGCATATTGTTCTTTAAACGTTCTTTCGTGTAGTTCATACAACCACCTTACAATATTTCAATAACATAATTTATTTTGTAGCCTATGCTTTGCACAACAAAAAGTTAATTGTGCTGGTAAATCCCGAGTTTCAGTCTGTGTTGTTCCCGTTTTCTTGTTCTTGATTTGTTGTTCTTCTGTGTTTTAATAAATGTGTGTTATCAGAATCACCTTCATTTTTTCATTTGATTTGACATTATGGCAAAGGCAAATTGTCTTTAAAAGTAATAACCAGACAAGAGTTATCAATAGAGATCAATCCCTGCAGTGCAACGTTTTTAGGTTAACTATAGAATAGACTAGTGTGTGTCGCTCGCGCAAGATTCGCAACGGGGCGGCACTCCGTCGTTATGTCGGTACAACCCTAGTGGAAGTAATCCAAGTATTCAGAATACGTTACTCAGATTGAGTAACGTAACGGAATACGTTACAAATTAAATTTTTGGGCATGTACTCTGTATTCTGTAACGAAATGCATTTTGAAAGTATCCTTCCCAACACTGGCTAGGGGTGTACCCGAAGCCAAATACCTTATTCAGAAAGGCACGGAAAAGGGCTTCAAAACTAATAATTCTGCCGAATAATATTCGGCTGAGGCTGGCACAGTCACTTCTCATGTTTACTGGATAACAGGTGAGCCAGGGTAAAGCATAATATTTTACATAAACCTCTAAAATCATGTGTGGCAAGCAGTCAAGGTCGTGGGCTGTGAGAGAATGGGGCTAGGTCGGTGGAGTGAGAGATAATGAGCGCCAGCTGCGCTCCGTACCAGTCTCATATCTCACGGAGGAGCTTCGGAAGCATAAAAGGAGGAGTGACGACAGTGAAGGAGGAGAGAGGACCAGGCCTGGACTTTTACGTTATGTTTTGTTTATGTTTTATTATGTGTGTGCGGCAGCCGTCCGTGAGGGGCTGCCGCTTTTCATTTCATTTTTACTTTCATTTTGTGTTTATTTATTAAAGTGTTGAAAGTTTGCCGGATCCCGCCTCCTTCTTCCCATAACAACGAACTGCATTACATCATGACGATACGTGGGGCAACTTTTTTGAGCAATGTTGCTGGGCAATGTTGTGAGCGATGTTGCTTGGGCAAAAAAATGTCCCTGTGTATCATCACCTTATAAGAGAACTAGTCCATTGCCCTAATTAGTTGCCCTGTGTCTCACTGTTGACGGCAACATTGCCCAGCATTGCCCCGTGTATAATCACCTTCAGAAATCAGAGTTTGGCAAGAGTAAATCAACTAAAGTACATCATACACATGTTCTACTATTTGATATGTATATTTAAATGATACAAACCTTGCCTGATATGATACACAAATTAATGGAATAAGCACAGCAAGATCACAAATCAAACAGTTGCGTTCTGTCTCTGCGCGTCTCTTAGAAACCAAACCAGCTCTCTGTCAAGAATAGCATAATAATCAACTAAGAGACATATACATTTTCTACTACTTGCTATGCCTATTTAAATGTTTTAAACTTTGTATGATGTGATAGGCTACATATTTATCACCTCATATGTCTCACTCTCTCTCAGAGACGGCATTTATGCATGTATACACTCTATATAATTGATTCATTCTTTTTGTCTTTTCTTTCTTTCAACTTCTGTTCTCTAATCAGCTATTTATAGAGTTAGACTCCTCTTATTTGAGGTTATTGTCTGACATTACTCAGTACACAGAGTTTACAGAGAATTTTTTTTTTTATATATATATATATATATACTCAAATACACTCAAACACTCAAAGTATTGTCTATACAAAGCTATCGGCTCCGACAGTTAGAAGATATTTAAATAAATGTTACAATCATGATAAAAAAATATTATTTTTATCAGTTATACAAGGCATATTTGTTCAGTGATAACTACGAAGAAAACAGGCTATAAAACCATAGAAATAACAGTCTTCTTGAGTAAGTGTATACGAAGCCCACAGCTACTAGCATGGTGGATCAAAGTAGACCTTGTTCTTGGACAGTCAATGAAGACCATATTATGCTAGCATTATCCATTTTTTTTACAAACCTACATTTGTGTAGGAAGTAAGACTGGAATTACTGACGACTCGTTTCAGCAGTTCAGAATCAGTTCCTTGTTTTGGGGGACAGTAACTCCATTATCCACTTAGACACAACAGAAGGGTGCAGGAATGACGTCATGTTGTAGGCCAACCAGCAGTTAGCATCGCACTGGTCCCTTGAGAAAAACCCAATAGGATTTTCCCATAGGCTTTTGGATCATCGCAAAAAACAAGCTCTGTGACCAAAAAAAGATTATGATAGGCTACTTACACGTTTTGTCCATCAAGATAACATTTTAGAGATGAACACAACTTTTATGAATTTTGAAGCCTAAATGCAGTCGCCAGAAGTAAAAAGCTATAGGCCATAAACGGACTACACCATGGTCCCACGACTTCAACGTTACCATCACTAAGCTTCCGAAAACTCCTTCAGTTTTTATCTCAAAACTTTTCCCCAGAGAGTTAGACTAGTTTATAAGGGCACAATTATGCTGAGGCTGTAAAAAAGGACTGAGTTTATCTTTTCAGCGTGATGACATTTAATCTCCTCGACAGCCTCTGTAGTCCCATTTAACCACTTGTTAGCAAGTCTTTTTCCAGACATGTAACAGATTATTAAATACTGATGTATTTTATGACATAGAATAAAATGTGAAAATGTCTTGAGCTTGTGTTCACCACAGACCTTATTTCAGACATTTAACCAAAAACCCCATTGACTTAGGGACGAGGGAAGCCGGAAGTACTACAATGCTAACTCGCTTCCACGTTTTGGCCTACAAAGTGATGTCATACCTGCACCACTCTATTGCTATAGAGGGTATGCATTGACGTCACTTTCCCACCGGAACACGCCCCCTCAATTGGATTGAGGGGCAGAAAAGAGCCTGCAGCATGACTGGATTTAATAGGGGAAACTGCATAAACGTGAGTAAAACAAACGATTATTAGTTTAAACTAAAGGTTGGATGGAAACAAGTGTTCCTTACAGCTTACCAAAGATCCAGTGACCCATATATATTGATATGTAGCCAGGAATCGTTTTTCCTGACAGTTATATGTCTGATTTTGACGCCGGGGAAATGCATAGAGCAAATTTGCCTGTGAACACTTTATATAAATAAAATATAGTTATAGTAGGTCTAAATCCAGGTAATCACTTATTATATTAATGTTATATATATCGTCATATTGTCCAGCCCTGAAACGTATAGTTTTTTTCTTGTTTTATTTAAAACATCCAATTATGCAGAATATATATGTCACGGGGTGAGGAATCACACGACAAGGCAGGTTGAGTGAAAAGGCCCCGGAGGGTGGATTTTAATTACAGTGAGTGAAAAAGGTGAAAACAGTTCGTGAGCCGGTGCGTGGTGGCTGGTGAATCCTCGTCCCGTGGTGGTGCTCAATCCTAGTGAAAGTGGGTGTCCAAACGTGCTCCAGTGAAGTGGGCTGTCGGTCACTCGCTGCTTTCTGGGGGAGAACAACAAAGAGAGGTTAGTCCAGCAGTGCATTCAGCTCGAGACCAGAGTCTCTCTGTCTGCTCATCCGTAGCTGCTTTTGTAGCTCTGAGCTGATGGGGTGCAGCTGTGACCGATCAGCCCATGGTGATGATGTGCAGGTGTGTTGTTGCCAGGGCGACGCTGATTCCTCTGGGTGGACTCGTCACATTCCCCCCCCCTAAGCGTTGTCCTGGTCCTGCGAACATATGGAGACAGTAGGGGTGAAACAAAGGGAGGGTGGGGAATGACCCCTGACAGACCTGCATAAGCTGTCCATATCCTTGAGAGGCCGTCGGCGTTTGCGTTGGCGGCCCCGGCCCGATGACGTACCTCAAAGTGGAAGTCCTGGAGCGCTAGGAACCAGCGAGTCACCCTGGCGTTGGTGTCCTTGGCGCGGGCCATCCACTGTAGGGGCGCATGGTTGGTGACCAGGGTGAACTTGCGGCCTAGTAGATAGTACCTCAGCTCCAGGACTGCCCACTTGATGGCCAGGGCCTCCCTCTCGACGGCGGCGTACCTCGTCTCAGCCGGGGACAGCTTCCTGCTGATGTAGACGATCGGATGCTCCTCGCCTTCCTGGATTTGGGACAGGACGGCTCCCAGTCCTGTGTCGGAAGCATCCGTCTGCAGCAGGAAGGGGCAACCGAAGTCTGGAGCGCGGAGTACCGGCGACGACGTCAGGGCTGTCTTGACCCGGGCGAAAGCCTCTTCGAGGGCTGGGGTCCAGCAGACTTTCTCCGGCTGCCCCTTCCTGGTCAGGTCTGTCAGGGGGGCGGCTAGAGAGGAGAAGTTGGGGATAAAACATCGGTAATACCCTGCCAACCCCAAAAAGGCCCGTACCTGGGTCTTCGTCTGCGGTCTTGGGGCGGAGTGGATGGCCTCGACTTTCTTCTCCTGGGGCTGGATGAGGCCCCTTCCGACTCGGAAACCCAGGTACTTGGCCTCGGAGAGGGCGAGGTGACATTTGCGGGGGTTGGCAGTGAGTCCAGCCCGCCGGAGCTCCGAAAGCACCCTCCGCAGAAGTTCCAGGTGGTCTTCCCATGCCTCGGAGTGGATGACGACATCATCTATGTAGGCCGCCGCGTAGGCCTGGTGGGGCCGCAAGATGATGTCCATCATCCGCTGGAAGGTCGCTGGGGCCCCGTGCAGGCCGAAGGGAAGGGTCCGGTACTGCCAGTGGCCACTGGGGGTAGAAAAAGCAGTCTTGGGTTTAGCGGATTCTGAGAGTGGTACCTGCCAATAGCCTTTGGTGAGGTCCAAGGTGCTGATGTACCGGGCCCTTCCCAATCGGTCCAGCAGCTCGTCGACCCGAGGCATGGGGTACCCGTCGAATTCGGAGACTTCGTTCAGGCGTCGGAAGTCGTTGCAGAAGCGGAGGGTGCCATCCGGCTTTGGGACCATCACGATGGGGCTGGACCACGGGCTCCGGGATGGTTCGATTACCCCCAACTTCAGCATCTGTTGGATCTCTTCCTCAATAGCCTGCCGACGAGCCTCCGGGACACGGTAGGGCCGTTGCCGGACGATGACTCCTGGCGAGGTTCGGACGTCGTGCTGTACCACATTGGTCTGCCCGGGCTGGGTCGAGAACACATCCTGGAACTGACTGACCAGGTGTTGCAGCTCCGCCTTCTGGGCAGCCGAAAGATGGGGGTTGACGTCTACAACCACGGGATCGGTGACACACAATGCCGCTACCTGGTCCCGGGTCCCCACCCATTTCTTCAGGAGGTTTATGTGGTAGAGTTGCTCTGCCTGCCGCCGTCCCGGCTGTCTCAGACGATAGGTGACTGGCCCAATTCTTTCAATCACAGTATAGGGTCCTTTCCAGGTGGCCAGGAATTTGCAGGCAGAGCTGGGGACCAGGACCATGACGCGGTCTCCCGGCTGGAACTCCCGTGGTTGGGCTGCCCGGTCGTACCGGCGTTGCTGCGCCTGTTGAGCCTTGCTGAGGTGTTCCCGGACTAATGGCATCACCCGGTCGATCCGGTCCCTCATCTGGCGGACGTGCTCGATGAGGGTGCGATGAGGGGCAGGCTGCTGCTCCCAAGCTTCTCGGGCGATGTCCAGGAGCCCTCGTGGTTGGCGGCCGAAGAGAAGCTCGAAGGGGGTGAAGCCAGTTGAGGCCTGGGGTACTTCGCGGATCCCGAAGAGCACATAAGGAATCATGAGGTCCCAATCCCGCTTATCCTCCGCCGCCACGCGTCTCAGCATCTGCTTGAGGGTCTGGTTGAACCTTTCTACCAGCCCGTCCGTCTGTGGGTGGTAGACTGTGGTCCTCAACTGCTTCACCCGCAGCTGCCTGCAGAGATCCGCCATTAGCCGGGACATGAACGGGGTACCCTGGTCAGTCAGTATCTCCGCTGGTATGCCAACCCGGCTGGCCAGCAGAAACAACTCCTGGGCGATGTTCTTCGCGGTGGCCTTGCGGAGGGGAATCGCTTCGGGGTACCGGGTGGCATAGTCGACGATGACCAGGATGTGTTCGTGGCCACGGGCAGACTTCGGCAACGGCCCCACTATGTCCATCCCAATCCGTTCGAAGGGCACCTCGATGATGGGCAGCGGAATGAGTGGGCTGGGGGGAGGAGTCCTGGGCGACGTCACTTGGCAGGTCGGACAGGCCTGGCAGAACCCCTTCACCTCGGCCTCCAGTCCCGGCCAGTGGAACCGGTCGCGGATACGCTGCGTGGTGTTAGCTGCCCCGAGGTGACCTGCCATCGGATGGGAGTGCGCCAACTCCAGGATGGTTTCGGTCTTGGTCCGAGGAACAACGAATAATTTTTTCTCCTCCCCCCTCCGCTGTGCGACACAGTATAGCAGGCCCTTCTCAACGACAAAATGCGGGAGAGGATGGGGCCGTGGGAGGACGTCTTTCCCGTCGAGGGTCCGCACTCCAAAATCCTAATCTTCTCTGTTTGTTTTTTTTCTGCACGCCAGGACCCGGAAGTAGCGCGCTCGCTCCCCGAAGATGGAGGAAGTGCTACAGCGCCTCGCGGAGGTGAGCATCCGCCAGCAACAGATCGCGGAACATCTCGCCACCCGCCAGGGCAGGACGGAAGACGAACTCACTGCCATCCGTGCTGCCGCCGCCCAGCGCGTTCCGCTACCTGATCCGCGCGCCCAAGCCACCCGCCTACTGCCGAAGATGACGGCCGCCGACCTGAAACGCATCGCGCATCACTGGCTGATGGAAGGAAGTCCCACGGCAGCTCAGGTAGCGGAACGGGTGGTGGTCGATCGCCTCCACGAGGTCCGCGGTGGTGGCCGGGTTTTTCATTCCGACCGCCTGCCGGATGGAACGGGGAAGAGCACGGAGGAGGCGATCGACCACCACCCGTTCCGCTACCTGAGCTGCCGTGGGACTTCCTTCCATCAGCCAGTGATGCGCGATGCGTTTCAGGTCGGCGGCTTGGGCACGGGCTGGCACACGAGGCTTGAATTCCCATTCATGAAACTGTTGGGCGGCACAGATAGATGAGAGCCCCAACCTCGCCAGGATTTCCCGCTTGACTTCGTCATAATCCTCAGCGATCGCACGGGGAAGTGAAAAATAAGCCCGCTGGGCTTCTCCAGTCAGCAAAGGTGCCAGCGCGCGTGCCCAATCGCCCTCTGGCCACTCTTCGCTCCGGGCAGTGGTCTCGAAGACCTGTAGGAAAGCCTCCACGTCATCATCCGCCGTCATCTTCGGCAGTAGGCGGGTGGCTTGGGCGCGCGGATCAGGTAGCGGAACGCGCTGGGCGGCGGCAGCACGGATGGCAGTGAGTTCGTCTTCCGTCCTGCCCTGGCGGGTGGCGAGATGTTCCGCGATCTGTTGCTGGCGGATGCTCACCTCCGCGAGGCGCTGTAGCACTTCCTCCATCTTCGGGGAGCGAGCGCGCTACTTCCGGGTCCTGGCGTGCAGAAAAAAAACAAACAGAGAAGATTAGGATTTTGGGGTGCGGTGAACTTGTCGGTGATTCCTCACGCTTCTGCCCGCATTCTCCACCAATGTCACGGGGTGAGGAATCACACGACAAGGCAGGTTGAGTGAAAAGGCCCCGGAGGGTGGATTTTAATTACAGTGAGTGAAAAAGGTGAAAACAGTTCGTGAGCCGGTGCGTGGTGGCTGGTGAATCCTCGTCCCGTGGTGGTGCTCAATCCTAGTGAAAGTGGGTGTCCAAACGTGCTCCAGTGAAGTGGGCTGTCGGTCACTCGCTGCTTTCTGGGGGAGAACAACAAAGAGAGGTTAGTCCAGCAGTGCATTCAGCTCGAGACCAGAGTCTCTCTGTCTGCTCATCCGTAGCTGCTTTTGTAGCTCTGAGCTGATGGGGTGCAGCTGTGACCGATCAGCCCATGGTGATGATGTGCAGGTGTGTTGGTGCCAGGGCGACGCTGATTCCTCTGGGTGGACTCGTCACAATATGGTAAATATTTAATTGATGGGCCCCACTTTATATTAGGTGGCCTTAACTACTATGTACTTACATCAAAAAAATAAGTACAATGTACTTATTGTGTTCATATTGTATTGCAAAACACTTTTTGCTGATATTGAGGTGGGATACAGGTAGGGTTAGGGACAGGTGTGGTGGTATGGGTAAGTTTAAGGGTAGGGTTAGGTGTAAGGGAAGTGTCAATAGTGTAATTACAAATGTAACTACAGAAATTAATTACAGATGTAAATATAGCTGCAAGCAGCCATTATCAGGGCCAAGCGCAAAGAAGAAGACAAGACATGCCAAAATGGCTGGCAATGTCAGATCAACTGCAGCAATGAGCAATTAAAGACCGATTAAGGTGATTTTAGGCAAAATAGCTGTAAAATGATAAATACAGTCAATAATAATGATTTAATGATTTATCACTTTCAACCAATAGGTGGCACAGTTACAAAAATGATGTGGTGTGGTCAGAATAAGGGAACAATGACACTTGCAAAGATTGGTGTCAATATATCAAAGCAGGGTGTCAATATAGTGTCAATATATCATTGCAGAGATCTAGCCTCAAGAGGCCTTTTCATTATAAGTATGGACCACATGGCGGTGCTGTTTTGAAACCTTTTAAGTACCTTAAAGGCATGGTGCTGATGGAACATACCAAGTTTCGTAACGATACATCAATTCATTTGTAAAGCATAGCATTTTATATCATAATACTGCATTGTAGTCAATGGGAATTTTTAATGTTTTGTTCTATTATTGCGCCACCAAGTGGCACAATCCTACCATTTTTGTCTGTGTCAATTTTGGTGAAAATATCTTGTTTCGTTTTGGAGTTATAGACATTTTTATGAAAAAACACATGAAAAATGACTGACACCTGACTTTGATTGGATTTTACACCCCCTTACTATCAATATTTTGACATTTGGGCATTAATATTCAACTATCGACCTATGTTTCCGAACCTCTGACACTGGTTTCGTCTCAATCGGACTAGCGGTTTCGAGGATAACAGCTAATGTTTTTAAAGCGCTAAATTACAACGCTGCACAAACCATATGCCGAAACCTAGCAAGTCTGGTATTGTTGGACTTGGCGAGGATTCAGGAGACAAAAAAAGTTACTCCCATGAAAATAAATCAAGTTCACTCAAAGCTATAAGCATTTGAAAAAAAATTATCCACTAGGTAGCGCTGTTTCCAAACTTCTTGGGCTCATTCGGGGCATTGTGTTGATGACCCAAACCGAGTTTCGTAACAATCCGTTCATGTGTTCATAAAATACAGCATTTTAGCACATAATTCAAAATGGCTGACTGCCAAAATGGCCGATATGGTAACATTAAATATCAGACGACTCGGCATGCCGTCCCGAATCTAACGAGACCACTTTTATGATTTTTGGACAAACGGTTTAAAAAATTATAAGCAAAAACAGCCATTTTTTGTATCTCCGGACCAGTAGATGGTGCTGCGCCGAAACGCTGCAAGTTGCCTCAGGTCATGCTTGTGATGACATTAGTACATAGTTAGTACATAGTTAAGGCCACCTAATATAAAGTGGGTCCAATTGATGAGTTGCCAATGCAATATATAACAACACAATGTATAGGATATGATTTTACCCCAAAATTCAACATATTGACACAAAATGTCCACGTCCACGATTCGCTGCCAGGAGTCACGTTGTTTCTGTGAATTGCAGCGATCCATTTGCTTCTCATTTCTGTAACTTTCAGCAGTCTATAAAAATATACCTCAGATTTCTTGTCAAATCTATTTGTACAATCAATCTCAAAGCTCTTTCACGTTTTAGTTGTGTTTTGTGTGTTTTCACTGCATTCAAGCTGAAAATCAATGCTGCCACTCTTTTTCCCACTCAGTGGGCGAAACCACATTCACCCCGGCCAACGGGGATGTCACGTCTCTGTTAACTTTGAGAACTGATATTATTTTAGCATACAAATAAATTTTTCATGCCCTCTTTCTGTTGTGAAGATTATTATCAAAATTATTTTTGACAGAATAATGGGTAGATAAAGGATCTTTTATACTTTAACAAAAAGAGCTAAGTGAGAGTTGGCCTCGTACGAAAAAGGGAAGGGAGGGAAATGGGAATCTGAGAGATAAAATAGCAGGTTTGGGGTTCTTTTCACAATCGTGATTTTTATCATTGCAAGCAAAAGACGATTTCTCAGCCAATGGGATCTGCGGCTGCATGATTCAGCCACCCCATGGTGCTGTATACAAAGATTAAAAATAACAGCAGACCCTCTGTATTTCACACATGACATGTACACAGTGGCAAACTTGTGTAATGTAGAACTTCACTGTGGCCGCAGCTGTTTTGATGGATAGTCTCAATACCCTGTTGAAAAGAGCCAGCTTGTTTTTGTTAAGAAAACGAGCATGAATTTTTAAGGGATATTCCAGGTTAAGTACGATTTTAAGTATCTAAATGCATGGTGTTCATTAAAACCAAAAAATAAGTTGAAGCTAGTATTTGTGTTAAAGCACCATTTTGTTAAAAATGTGTATTATTTCATCTATAAAGCTGTGTAAATCATTCATTTTAATGTGTCATATCCCTTTCTGGCAGTTTTGTATGTATCATGGGAAAGATGCCAAGTTTACATTGTCACCACACGAGTTGAAAAGATAAACATTTACACAGCAACAAACGCTGTATCAAATATCCATCTCTTAAGATATCTTCTTTTACTCAAATTATTAGGAAAATTTACATGTATCCATTGGAGTCAGTAAGATTTATTTGGAAAGAAATGTATACTTTTATTCAGCAAGGATGCATTAAATTGATTTTTTTTTTTTTAAGTGACAGTAAATACATTAATAGTGTTACAAAAGATTTGTGTTTTAAATAATTGCTGTTCTTTTTATATTTCTATTCATCAAAGAATCAAAACGTATCACCGTTTCCACAAAAAAAAAAATTAACGATGATAATAATAAGATAAGCATAATAATAAGAAACAAATCAGCATATTAGAATAATTTCAAAAGAGTGGAGTTATGATGCTAAAAATTCAGCTTTGCATCACAGGGATAAAATACATTTTAAAATATATTAAAATAAAAAAACAGCCATTTTAAATTGTAATAATATTTCACAATATTGCGTTTTTATTGTATTTTTTATCAAATAAATGCAGGCTTAATAGTGAGCATAAGAAATTTCTTTCAAAACATTTAATAAATTACCCCAAATTTTGAACTTTAGTGTAAATCCAAGATGGAGCATGAGGTAAGATAAATGGTCATTTATAAATAAATATGTTATATTTAAAGCTGCAATCCGTAACTTTTTTTGGTTAAAAATTATCCAAAATACATTTGGGAAAGTATAAAATCAGCCAGGGTTCTCCTTATCTTAGCCCAATTCACAACGGTAAGCTTGTAATAATGTTATAATTTGAGTGGTACTTGTGCTTTACGCGGGAAATTCGAGCACGTCTGTATAGTTGGAGTATAACATGTGAGGATGCTGCAGGTGGCGGATCATTTATAGCCTTTTCTTACAGTGGCTAATTAAACCTAGCATTCTTAAGGACCAAATGACAATCATCAGTGACAACTGGGGATTCCCCGTGGTCAAAAGCAAAAGTTTAGAGTGTACGGAAATTGAAATCTACAGGTAACGCTAATACACACTAAATAAACGCAGAAACGCAATGCTGATGTTGTTAACATTAACAGTTTGAGAACAAAGTATAACAATAATAATAATTTGCACGGTTTGATGTGATATAGCTAAGAGATCGTAAGATTTAAATCACCTTTGGTAGAGGGATTTAATGCTTTTTTTTTTCTCTCAGTTGAAACAAAAGTAGCAGACATGTTTCTTGTTCAGATTATATTTTCCAGTGAAAATTCTTCTTTTGTTCACACTCCAAGACGTATAATCTGTGATTCCGAAGTACAGTATCCACACAGGTGCGGTGAATGAATGACAGCCACACAACTCCTCAAAGCATTAGATTCATTCGCGCTGAGGAGCCGTAGCGATGCACAACTCACTCACGTAAAGCTAATGATTCCGCAAATAACTGCAATTGCAAATTTCAAACAGAGATGGCGACAAAGAGGCAAAACTAACGGACTGCAGCTTTAATTAATATTATTCAATACCAATGATCTAATTAAAAACATGCCATTTTACCCACATTATGTGCTATGTATATTTATGCTTAAAGGATTGCATCATTCCTCTTTGGAAGTCTGAGTCAGGTCTCCTGTGTGCTTCATGTGCAGAGCACTGTTTATTTGACACATCGTCTTGCCTTTGCAGAGCGTCAAATCAGTCACTTACTGTACAGGGTTCCATTTCAGTTCCGAATGCTGCCATAAAAGGCAGCTGTAGGTAGTAGACAACGAGACAGCGACCTAAACTCCCGCGCTTAGACTTTAAAATGTCCACCTCCACTCCATTTATTATCCTAAATTAGATTTACATTTACATTTATGCATTTGGCAGACGCTTTTATCCAAAGCGACTTACAGTGCCCTTATTACAGGGACAATCCCCCTGGAGCAACATGGAGTAAAGTGCCTCGCTCAAGGACACACTGGTGGTGACCGCTGGGATCGAACCAGCAACCTTCTGCATATCAGTTCCATGGTTTAACCCACTGGACCACCATCTCACATATGCACCTGTTTGAGGTCCTTAGCTGCACAAAGACACCTGTCCACCACATACAATCAGTAAGAATCCAACTACTAACATGGCCAAGACCAAAAAGCTGTCCATAGACACTAGAGACAAAATTGTATACCTCCACAAGGCTGGAAAGGGCTACGGGGAAATTGCCAAGCAGCTTGGTGAAAAAAATTTCCACTGTTGGAGCAATCATTAGAAAATGGAACAAGCTAAACATGACTGTCAATCTCCCTCGGACTGGGGCTCCATGCAAGATCTCACCTCGTGGGGTCTCAATGATCCTAAGAAAAGTGAGAAATCAGCCCAGAACTACACGGGAGGAGCTGGTCAATGACCTGAAAGAGCTGGGACCACTGTTTCCAAGGTTACTGTTGGTAAGACGTCATGGTTTGAAATCATTCATGGCACGGAAGGTTCCCCTGCTTAAACCAGCACATGTCAAGGGCCGTCTTAAGTTTGCCAATGACCATTTGGATGATCCAGAGGAGTCATGGGAGAAAGTCATGTGGTCAGATGAGACCAAAATAGAACTTTTTGGTCATAATTCCACTAAACGTGTTTGGAGGAAGAAGAATGATGAGTACCATCCCAAGAACATCCCTACTGTGAAGCATGGGGGTGGTAGCATCATGCTTTGGGGGTGTTTTTCTGCACATGGGACAGGGCGACTGCACTGTATTAAGGAGAGGATGACCGGGGCCATGTATTGCGAGATTTGGGAACAACCTCCTTCCCTTAATTAGAGCATTGAAGATGGGTCGAGGCTGGGTCTTCCAACATGACAATGACCCGAAGCACACAGCCAGGATAACCAAGGAGTGGCTCTGTAAAAAGCATATCAAGGTTCTGGCGTGGCCTAGCCAGTCTCCAGACCTAAACCCAATAGAGAATCATTAGAGGGACCTCAAACTCTGTGTTTCTCAGCGACAGGCCAGAAACCTGAGTGATCTAGAGAAGATCTGTGTGGAGGAGTGGGCCAAAATCCCTCCTGCAGTGTGTGCAAACCTGGTGAAAAACTACAGGAAACGTTTGACCTCTGTAATTGCAAACAAAGCCTACTGTACCAAATATTAACATTGATTTTCTCAGGTGTTCAAATACTTATTTACAGCTGTATCATACAAATAAATAGTTAAAAAATTATACATTGTGATTTCTGGATTTTGTTTTTTAGATTATGTCTCTCACAGTGGCCATGCACCTACGATGACAATTTCAGACCCCTCCATGATTTCTAAGTGGGAGAACTTGCAAAATAGCAGGGTGTTCAATGTAGGGAATTAATTTTTTTAAATCAAGAGGATCCATTTAGCGGTTTCAGCTTTGCATAGTTATCATATCAGCTACACCCAAACATTTAGAATACTATTGGTAATACTATATTTCCTACAGTCAATTTTTAAAATGAAATGACAAAAACATCTAGCCTTCTAGCCTTGCAATCCATTTTCCTTTCTCATTCCTCCTAACAGGAAGCATCCAAAGAGCACAATGGCAATATCTACAGGCAACATTGTGCAAACAGCTGAATCATGCAGAATGTCATCCTTTCAATGTACAGTGTGCCGAGGGCTTCCAGTGGCTTTGCCATGAGGTGCAAAGCTAGTAATTTACCAGAATCGTCTCCGCTGTGTAAAGACCTCTTTCGCACTGCTGTGATGACACTGCATTGACTCCTTTTTTAACGCAGGCCAGTCCTCATTCTGCATGGGGCAGTTTTGATTGTGCAAGACTGCAACATGGTCACATGGGTGGCCAACTGACAGATGCATGACTGTAAGAGGTGGCACAAATTACCCAGTCTGCTCTCATGGCATGCGACATATAAGATGATCTGTGGTCTGTTTATTAGTGAGTAATTAACTGGTGCTCCTCCCTGGCACATGCACTGCAGCAGCTGTATGCACAGCCCCCCTCCACTCTCATTTGTTTATCATTAGATTAATTCTGGAATCGACACCTAATGCTGCTAGGGAGGGAGCAAGTGCCAGTGTAGTGTGAAGCCCTGTCCCAAATGACACATTAAATGTGCAATTGTGCTCTTGTGGGCATACAATGGCCACTGCATAACCGTGTCCTTAAGTCTGCAAGACTGCAGGGTGTCCCAGTTGTCATTTTAGTGTTCAGAAGGGTGCTTTCCGACTGATATGCACCCTAGATGTGCAATTTTTCCGTGCCCAACTGCAGACTTCTGCCTGACAACCAAAGCGGCTTTATGTCACAAAAGTACAGACTCAGAGAAAGATCGCAAGGGCGAAAAACAGTATGTCACAAAAGAAGTGTGTTCTAATTCACAATGCTCATAAAAGAGTAGGCAAAAAGTACCCAGATGACCTATTTCTTCTGGCAAGATTCTGAAGTGTGCATATGATGGACACTTTACTATTCCATGAGGCCGCTGGAGAGGATTTGTGAATGGCAGTGACTGCCACTGGTAGGTCACGTCATAAGGTATTCGTAATCTTTAACAGTTAACAGTAGGCTTGTTTTACACGCGGAACACACATCAATCTGAGTTCCCACACAAACATATTAAGTATTCTGTCCATTTTATCACGAAATTCAAACGATAAATGCCGTTTTGACGCTCTTTAATGTGTTGTGACAGATCACTTTATATGCACGTCAGTTCAAGCGGGGGTCGGGGGGACCCCATGGACATCCGTGTGCCCCCCTCCGGATCGAGGGAGACACTCACCGCTCCAGTTTTTATCCTGTACTGAGTTCTTCACGTGCTCTAATCCTCTCTAAGTGTAGACATTATCGTCGCCAGCTTCACTGATTAATATAACTGAACTTTCTGAGATCGCGTTCATTGAATGAGTGACCGCTTTTAGTGATTATAAAGGGAACGCTCTTTGCGAGCTGCCTAGGCGAAATAAAAAATAATGAATAGGCTATAATATAATCACACTGTAAAAAAAATTTTGGGGGAAAAATTGTGAAAATTAATAATTACATAATGGCCCGATAAATGACTTCCAAATTATTATCCCCATTCAAAAAGATGCATTGTACTTATCATAGCTTAAGGTCTTCACTCAAAATTAAAATTGTATATTCACCGAACATATTTAATTGTGCTCAGTCAATCTATGAAGTCGAAGTGAAAAATCCATGTTGGCTGATTCCTACGTCCGAAAAACGGTATACACATGCGCAAAATGCGCTTGAAGAAAACCGTTCGTGTGGAGATTTCAAATGCGGAGCGCGGGAGCGGCATTCATGCATTCATTGGTTTCATGCGTGTGTTCTCGTTTACCTCGTTTACTCTAATGGTAGCCAATAGTTTTATTTTCCTCATGTCTTATATGTCTAAAACAATAGGTAATAAGTAAATTAAGTCATTTGTGTGATATGTGTGCCATGCGATCCAGTGCTGTTAGATTGCATTTGGAGTCGGCCTCTTTCAGGGCTTGAGTTATTGCCTTTTAATATAAAACACGTCAAGCTCGTGATTTTCTTATTCGTCCATTCATTCGTCTCATCCTCATTATTTAAGAACTTCTGTTCTGTCATTTGCCAGATGTGATGCAGGGGAACTTTGTCATTAATGTTAGTTTTTATTTTTATTTGCAGGTTTTTAGCCTATGCAGTTTTCTTCATCACATTAAGACATCCTGTTATGCAGAAGACTCCTTGACTTCTTGAATGTATTCAGAGTTTTTCCTTATTGAAAATAAGGTATTTTCACCAAATATCCTGTGTTGGAATTTACTTGTTAATAAAGTAATTTGATAAAATGTCAACCCTGTTGACTGTGTTCTGTGTTTTGCTTAATATATTTAGGCTATGTTTTTAGTCATTTTTGTCTTTTGGGACAGTGAGAAATAAACAATTTTGACAATTTAAAATATTTAATTGGACCAATCTCACAGTTTCACTGTAAAACATTTCTCCAATTCAAAATTTTCTAGTGACCGATCACATCTAAATTTTTTAGTTGATTAAATTTAATCAATTTTCTATTTTATCAATTCACAGAAATTCAGTTTGGCCAACTGAAAATTTTTGATGTGATGCAAGAGTTGCAACTATGGCAGCTGAGAAGGCCATTCTTTGTGGGGGGTTTTTTTCATTTTCGGAGCCTGATGAAATCAGTATAAATATGTGTCAATTTTACTTCACCTGAAATGCGAGGCAAATGCTGGATCACAGTAATTAAGAACCACAGTTTCCACAAATCCCTTCACTCGATTGGGAGGTTTTCTTTTATTCTGGATGGCAAGGGCAGTGACTGTGACATTGAAAGTATTTTGCAGTATTAAACATGTATTTATACCGATTTCATCAGGCTCCGAAAATTATTAAAAAAGAACACAAAGAATGGCTGCCACAGGAGTGTGATGTTCATCTGACTGACATGTAACGGAGCCAATCACAGTTAGTTTTATTTACGCATCATGTTTAGGGGCGTGAAAATGTAACCTCAATGTCCCTACAATAACAGCAGTGTGTAAAACCCATTTTAAAGAGTCTATGCTGCAAACTTTACATACTTCACATACTTTTGAAAATCCAGCGTTTATCCTTGTAAACACAGCAGCTTTCTTACTCCATGGGGGGTTTGGTGTCTCGGCATCTTTGTTTCCAGGCGGACCATTAAAGAACACGACACACTAATCTCCCGGACATCCTGTGTAATTCAACCAATCAGATGACGACTTTGAAATTCCTGAAGTGACGTCTGAGGCTGAGACTAACTGACAAGGCTATAGAGGGTATGCATCATCGTCAATTTCCCACCAAATCACGCCCCCTCAGCCGGACTGAGTGGCAGAAGAGCTGCTGCATGACTGAATTTAATAGGGGAAAACGCGAGTAAAGCAAACGGTTATATAGTGTTCCTTACCACTCGATATAGCATTCCTTACCACTTACCAAAGATCCAGCCATCCATGAATATTGACATGCAGCCAGGAATCATGTTTTCCTGACATTTATATGAGCCTCAGTTCGATACATAAATATTTACTGTTTTGATCTATATGACCTTTTTAATGTTAGTATTTAGGCTTATCATTATTACTGATCACTGTTGTTGTGCTATGAAATTGTAATATTTACTATTATATAATCAGCGTATAGACAACTTTATGAAAGTGTCACCACAATACAATAGCAATATATATAAATATGTATAGTATTTTTATGTTACATTAATCACGTCTCTAATACCATGTGGTTTATAAACATGTTGCTGCTGATTGGGCTGACATTTTATCACACCCACCAAACAAGAGAAAACGTATCTCAAACCCCGTTTCACACCGTTTCCAGGAAACATGTTTAACCCGGAAACTGTAGCAGAACGTTGAGCTTGAGCTTCAGTCAGAAGGTCTGACTACATGAAACTACTTGTCGGTCGATATTAGACCTTATCTTTGACCGTTACCTTAAAGCATGATAATGTTGTATTATGTTGTGATGTATTATTCAATTTTACAGAATTTTGAAAAAATGGTAAATGGACTGCATTTATATAGAGATTTCAACAGACCCAGGGCCATCCAGAGCACTGTACATATTGCCTCACATTCACCCATTCATACACCGACAGTGGTGCCAGCCATGCAAGGCGCCATCCAGCTCGTCGGGAGCAACTGGGGTTAGGTGTCTTGCACCTCGACACTTGGTCAAGTGGAATCGGGGATTGAACCACCAACTGTCTGGTTTGTAGACAACCTACATGAACCACTGAGCCACTGCCGCCATCAAAAAAGTACTTTCTTTAAAGTATTACCATATCCATTTTATCAGAATAGCACAAAATCCAGGCTTTTGATATGATTATATGACGCAACATGCATTTTAGTTGATCATGCTAAATGATTAGCATGCTAACCTTAGGGATTGAACATGTTATGGGAAAATTTAATCATAGCTATACATTAAACATTGCGCATGAAATGTTTATTGATTTGCATATATTCATACAGAACCAGCTTACTAGGTAAAAGGTCATATACAGAATATAGAGAGCACGTTCTACACTTACACATGGAAAACATGTTTTGTACAGGAGACATGAAGACTGGGATTTGACACTCAGGGGTCAGAATGGCCTAAACGTAGGGATCAGAGTTAAAATGAACAGCACACTCGGGATTTGAGCAAGTGCTGCTTTTCTTGTCATGTGTGGAAATTTACAGAAGGAGTGACTTTGTTTGGGAAACTGATAAAAGCTGAGTGCTGTTATGTCTAGTTAGTGCACTCTGCAGACATTGAAGATGGCTGTATGACTGTGACTCATTTCTTGCAAGAAATTAAATCTTTATAAAGACAATTGGGCAGGTTTTGTCTCTTATACAGTAATGCGGTGATAGTTTGAAATTTTCCCACGACAAACAACAGAATGAATAGTTGGCAATAACATGCTAACTGAATTTTTTTTTTGACCATTTGTTGCTTCAGTATCAAAATCATTTCAAGTCTCAAATTGTTTATGATATAAAGCACCTTAATTGATGAATCTTCATGGTTAAGACTACATTAATCATCAATGATGTTGGCAGCTTTCCGATCAGGCACCAATAGAATACCCAAAACGAGTTCTTTCAGCCAATGAGATCGCTTTGGGGTCCTGAATCTTGCACGACAGCAACGGAAGGGTGGGGGGGGGGGTTCTCTTTTCAGCTCCGGTGAGGAAAAGTGGAGCAATGCTAGAGGCGATAAATCATTCCCCATCTCTGAGTTTGTACTTTGTTGTGCTTTTCCCTCTCAGCAGGGCCCATGATAAATAACTGTCCTCAGAGAGAGAAGCATATAAAAACAAGAAAATGAAAGTGATAAAATAAAACAATCCTGGCGTTCCGGCACAACAAGAGGTTTGGCCGAATGCTGGCAGGACGAGATATCAGTCTTCAGCATCGTAGAACAAAGCCAATGGGAAATTCAGCTGGCCTGCAAGTTTATGAGCCATTAACTGTTTTCATGCAGCTAAAGTAGTGCTGACTCAACCCATATTGGGGGGACCTGAGCCATCTCATTCATTCATCACTCACCCTCAGGGCTTTCCAGGGCACATTCCAATTAAAAGCCCTTGGCTTAATGCTGGGAATAGCTGTATCGCTCAATTCCTTCTCTTTATGTTGCACATTCCTCTCTCTCTCTTTCTCTCTCTCTATCTCCCCGGATGTCTAAGAGTGGGAGCGTGAGCATGCTGTCACACTGTACCAAGCTCGCCTCCAGGAGAGTTTCAGCAAGAGTAATGTATTCCTGTGCTGTTGCCGACAGATTCGGAGTAAAAATCGCCAATGTTAACGACTGGGTTGTTGCATTTATATGTATGCCCAGTCACTCTGAAACAAATGAATCAGGGATATCAGCGCCCTGGCCAGATGGTGCATCGTATTTGCTTCCGTATTTGTATTTGCAGTCTTTGCTTGAAGCTTTTTTCCATGGCCTGGCACCAGAGGGTGAGATTGCACACATGACACGCCGGATAAACATTTGCCTTTGGTAGACTGCACTTCATAATATGCACAATCTCCATTGGATATATAAAGCCTGGAAACGTGACAGTGTCAGGCCCACACTAAATGGAGTTATGACTAATAGCACTAGGGCTGCACGATTTTAGGAAGAAAAAAAAAAACAATTCTGTGATGTTTATTGCGATATGAAGGAATACAGGAACATTCACTATAGACTTGAATATATTTGGAAATAATTAATCATTTTATAATGAGCGGAGTGATTTTGTTGGGAAATGCTAATAAATATTTAATTTTGCTAATAAAATTATTTTTAACCCGAAGACTATGAGTCATCCTTTTATGGTTGAACATGATTTTTTTTTTTTTTTTTTATGTTCAGTCTTGGGTTTCCTCTTTACAAGATCTAACACAGACCTCTTTCAGTAACATTATATCTCTCCATTTGAGATGGCACATTCCTAACCAATACAGTAATAATAACAATAATTGTAATAATTGATTTTATTGGTATTATTATATACTATATTTAAAAAAGTAATATATTGTAATGCTGTACTGTAAAATAAGAAATACGTAATTCATTTAATAATTCTATTTATACAACTGAAAAATTACAATTCTAATATTTGTCTTAATTTCTTCATAATTTCTAAATTAGTTGTCCGTGCACATCATTATTTTTTTTATTTTTTTTTTATTATTCAGTTTGATTCTTTTAATCACAATTTTTTTATTTTACTCTCTAAAAAATACTGGGTTAAAAACAACCCAAGTTGGGTTGAAAATGGACTAACCCAGCAAACATTTTAAGCAAACATTGAACCCAACCGCTGGGTTAAAACGACCCATTCACTGAGTTAAAACAACCCAATTTCTGGGTTAAAACAACCCATTCACTGGGTTAAAACAACCCAATTGCTGGGTTAAAACAACCCATTCACTGGGTTAAAACAACCCAATTGCTGTTGTTTTTAACCCAGCATTTTTTAGAGTGTAATATTTACTCTAAATAACCTGCCATCCCTCTTGCGGCCTCATCTCTTCTGAGGGTGTGTTTACTGGAGGAACAACCTGTCACATGAGATCATAGCAATAGCAAACTACAACCATCCAATCAATTTCCTCATGGACAAAATCAAGTCTCGCCCTACATTTTTTTATTGTTTGAGAAGCTGTTTCACATCACAATAGGGAAGAAAAGACCATCGTAACAAGCTTTCAATGCTGACTTTAAACCATCAAGATTTTGATTTTTGATGAGTTGCCAGCATAATGAATGTATGCGCTGCTGGTTTCAGAGATTGTCTTATTGGGGAGATGAGTGGGTCTGTATCATAGACATAATAAATACATATTATAAATATGTATGATATCTATGGTCTGTATTTCTTACCATTGGAGAAAGCGTAACGACACCTTGGCCTATCGTGTAATGGAAATGACGTCAGTGCCCGCCGTTCAAAGTTTTATGACAGTCGGCTACAGTTTACGTTAGTTGCTAGTAAACGTAGGACTGCATTGTTTGTGGAATGTGCTTTAAAGCGAAAAAAAGTGTGCATATCTCTATTAGCTGCAAACTACATTTAGATTACACTAAAAACTGTAATTACAATTATATGTATTGTTTTACCTTCATCCATTAAATGTGTTATATCATCATCATTAGGCATACAGCAGAAAGAACAGCATACAATTACACAATATTTATTATTAAATTATTCATTTTCTCTTTATTCATTAAAGTGCATACTATCAGCATCATATGCATACATGCAGTTATAATAGTCATTACAATTCAAGGCTTATCATAACTGGTAAAACCTAAAAGCCAAAGAAAGAAAACATCTGTTTTGTATTTTTTTTTTACTTTCTTTAGTTTAGACGATATACAATATCACTCTTACAATAGTACTATTAAAAACTATGGTAATGCCTTAAATGAGTCCTACCTGTTGGAATGAGTCATTCCCTTCTCTGACTTCTCTTATAAAACAACCTTTTATCATAGTACAATCTACATATTGTTTCAAACAAATGTATTCTTTATCTTAAAACATGTTGAAGATTAGTGGACAGGCAGTCGATTCATTAAATGATTGACATCCATTTAAAAAAAAAATGGCCTCTTGTCTTCTTTCCTGATATGAGTACTGACATAGCCGGTGCGTTAGCATTAGCCATTACGCTGTTTTGGCAAAATGGTTGCAGGCTTGCCTTTCAGTGGCTTTGGTAAAACTATTTGAATGCAGGCATATTTTTATTTAACTCTTTCACAAGTTGCCAGCCAGCGTTTTTGATCATTTTCCCACAATTTTCATGGCCACCAGAATATTTTGTGGCAAGAATATCTGAACATATCACAAGAAAAAACAGAGCCTCTGCTTTTAAATAAAAACCTGTTTTGTTTGAGCTTCTTGCATTTTCTTTTATCAACACTATGGATATGTTGTGAATATGGATACGTTTTATAAAAAAGCAACATTTTGAACAAAAAGCTGAAAAATTCTGCTTTTGTCAAATCCTAAAACGTGCATAAGCAATGCTTTTATCGCTTGTTTCTGCTCCTTTTTTCCTGTGTTTTTATTCGGAAATGCTCTACTCTTTCAGAAGATGCTTAATAGTGCCCTCTACCGTATAACAGTTGAAACAGAAAGCCGGAAAATTCTGTCAATGACAGGGAAAGAGTTAATAAAATCACAATCTGCGCGATTTCACTATTGCACTAAGCTATATTGTGATATTGATTTTATTTAAATATACTTTTATTAGTCATTCTCTCTTTAAGGCTGGGATGACAGTCCGGTCAGAATTATAACACTCAGGGCAAAGTCACATCTATTGGCCATATATATAGTGGTCATGAAAGATAACTTTTCCATGTTTACCTGGCCTTTACGATTCGCATAACGTCACCATGTGAGTTACCACGGGCATTTGCCTTTGTGTTTTATGGCAAGGGAAGCGGCCCTGCCATCAGAGCTTCTGCAGCTGAAACATTCCTATCCTATAATAAAGCCATTAAAAATGCTTGGCTGCTGACAGATGGTTTGTCATTGAGCAGGACAGAGAGGGAAGCCTGCCGCAGTTGAGACCCCAGTGCCGTGGTGGATTGGAGGTTGTTGTTTTGTTTCTATGAAAGCAATGCTAGGGAGATTAGCAACAATGTCAGGGAAACCTGATGTATCTGGAAGCTCCTCTTTGCCCCATTTTTTTTTTTTCATTAGCTCATTCATATGGGAGAGCACAGCAATCTGCTTCTGGGCCAGCACAACTTCACCAAACGTACATGGGGATCCCAGACACACTCCCAAACACACCAGAAATGCTTTTGTCAACTTTACTTATCTCATTTTAATATTATTGTAGATATGTGTCAGTTTACATGTAGCCTTAAAGGAACACGCTGACTTTTGGGGATTTTAGCTTATTCCCCGTATCACCCAGAGTTAGATAAGTCCATACATACCATTCTCATCTCCGTAGTGCCATAACTGTGTCTGACGCACCCACTGCTAGCCTAGCTTAGCACAAAGACTGGAGGTAAACGGCTCAAGCTAGCCTGCTGCTCAATAAGTGACAAAATAACGCCAACATTTTCCTATTTATATGTTGTGATGTGTATAGTTACATTGTGTACTAAGACCGATGAAAAATTAAAAGTTGCGATTTTCTAGACCAATAAGGCTAGGAACTATTTTCTTATTTCTTATTTCTATTACGCAGTGCCTGGAAATAGTCCCCAGCACACATATTATACCCCCCTTTCATAAGATGTGTTCCCAGAAGTTTCAGCTCAAAATACACACCAGATCATTTATTATAGCTTACAAATTTGCCCCTATTTGGGTGAGAGCAAAAACGTGCCATTTTTGTCTGTGTCCCTTTAAATGCAAATTAGCTGCTTCTCCCCGCCCCCCTTCCAGAAGAGGGCGGATCCTTTACACGATCTTCAGATACTCCAACAACAAAACAGGCGTATCTCACTCAGGCAAAATGTCAGAAATAACCAGAAGTGGAGCGCAGCCTTACATGTTTTAACCGGAGTCAGACATAGATGGAGAGACTCAGAAGAGGTTGCAACTTTTAGACTGCACCTGGTCATTTCTGAATGATTAGTGGATACATTTATGCAACGTTAATTGTGGAGTTACGTTGATTCAACTCATCGACTAGCATGTACTGTCATGTTAAAGGGTTAGTTCACCCAAAAATGAAAATTCTGTCATCATTTACTCACCCTCAAGTTGTTCCAAACCTGTATACATTTCTTTGTTCTTCTGAACATAAAGCAAGATATTTGGAAGAATGTTTGTAACCAAGCAGATAGAGCAACCATTGACTACCATAGTAGGGAAAAAATACTATGGTAGTCAATGGTTGCTCTATCTGCTTTGTTACATACATTCTTCCAAATATCTTATTTTGTGTTCAGCAGAAGAAAGAAACTCATACAGGTTTGGAACAACCTGAGGGTGAGTAAATGATGACAGAATTTTCATTTTTGGGTGAACTATCCCTTTAATCTGTAAATAGTAGTATAGATGCTAGTGTGGGAACGTAAAAAAGTCTGTCACCAGACTATACAATGCATAATAAATGTGCACTTATGAAGTATGCAGAAGGTGAGCATTTTCGGGATAAAACTAATCTCTGTGAATACAGTCAGGGACCATGGTAACTTTAGTCACATTAACTGTACAGCATTCTAGAAAGCTGGGGGCGAGATGACAGAATTCTGACTGAGACACTCACAAACCTCACACACAGAAAGCTCTCAGAAAATATGCGATAACAAAATTAGGTCTTTATTTGCAACATATTGCACTTAACGGTCAGATAGACATTATGTCAGAAATGCCTGTCGTAAACTGTTGGGAAAGAAATTGAAGGTGTATCAATATATTGGGTTCATGCATGATGTCAAAAAGTAACAGCAGTTTATATATCATGATAAATATAGTTATTGTGAACATTAAAAAATTGTGTTTCTGTTTGAAATCTTGTTTCTTGTTTCTGTCCCAAACAGAAACAATATTATTTTTTGCAGTGAAAAATAAAATGATTATATTGTGAAATATGATTTGGCCATCACCTCAACAGTTTTGGTTGAACTATCCCTTTAATTCTGAAAATCGGAGAGAGGAGAATATTGTCATGTAAAAAAAATGACTTTGATTATTATGTTTCTTCTGCAAACAATCCATCAATAAATAGAAAGAAAAATCATCCCCTTTCAACATAAAAAAAGTAAATCTGAGCCTACATTCATGCATTAATTCAAGAAGACAAGCAGAACCGTTGGTTAGGACATGTGTGGAGCATCTCCTGAGATGGCGGGAAAATTCGCCCCAATAAATGTCAGTGAAATGTCAACCGTTTGACCAGACTTCACTAGCTATTATCAAGTGAGACCTACTTTGTACCAAATCACTGCACAGCTATTAGTGGCACCATTAGTAATGCTTGAATGGCCCACTGTAAAATGAAAATAATGGAGGGCTGTAACCTGTTCTATTTCATATTTAATTTGCAATCTCAAATCAAGGCTGGTTAGTGAAGTCAGATGAGGAACAGAAAAATTTCAAGTTGACCACAACTGTGTGAATTTCAGATTTTAAAATATACAAATGAATGGAAGCACAGATCAACCTGTAATCCTTCTCACAGCACTGAATGTACTTGTGATGGTTCTCTTCCTTATCTAGTGTGCTGAGCTTGCTATGCTGCCTCTTTTTAGACTGAATGCCTGTAGAGACTTTCACTTTTCTTTATTTATCTCCATTTGAGGCCTAAATCTCTCATTCAGCATTGTATTCCCACATATTTATACATGTAAAGCAAGGTGTAAATCCTACAAATCCAAAGGTCTTTCAACTTCAAATCTCAAGCAATTCCCATTCAGGCACAGAGCAGAAAAATCAGCACTTTTGTACAATTCCGATAGAGGGATTCTGCCACTATCACATTCTGATATACATTATCCTGGCCTGAACTTGAGAGAGAAACAGTAATTTCACCTGGATTAGAGGTAGGCCTATACATTTAGCACCTTGTACTGAGCTTGTTTGATTGTAGCACTCTGAGACTAACGCTGTGCTCTGTTCCCGTTGTTTCTCACCCGATTGCCAGTACGCAAGGTTAAACAAGGCTGCTTACTCCCAGTAAATGGAGCTGCACTAAGGTGTCTACAGCAGAAATCTTCTCTTTATGTCAGATCTGCACTGACCTTTTGACTTGTGAGCATTCCAGTGAAGCGTGCCGATTGGATGATGACTGCAGGAAAGAAAGTGAGTCCAGGATAAGCCGAGCACTGCTACAGTGGATGGGAAATTAAAGCAATGGAAACTAGAGCAAATGGTTCTGGACTGTGTTTACAATGCTTTTGGGAAACGCAGCCCAGGTATTCTGGGAATACTTAAAGGGGGGGGGGGGGTCTAATGCTAAACTACACTAAAATGTTAAAGGTATTCAATGAACAGAAACCAGTAGTTCATGCTTTAATTTATTAAGCAAGGTTTATTTGGAATAATTTGTATAGGCCTATGACTTATTACATTTACAACTTTGTAATACAAAAGTATCAAAATAAAGTTGAAGTTAAAGCTCCTTACAAACTTAATTTGACAAAACTTGTATTGTTTATATATGCATATCTGTCCACTCTAAGATAATGTGTTTCACAAACAACAAAACTGTAACGTGGTTTCGGATGTTCAGGGAAGAAGGAGGCGGGAACTGGCGAACAATCAACAACTTTAATAAAATAAATGAACACAAAATGAAAGTAAAAGCGGCAGCCCCTCACGGACGACTGCCGCACGCACACACATAACAAAACGTAAACAAAACACAACTTAAAATCCAGGCCTGGTCCTCTCTCGTCCTCCACTCGTGTCGCTTGTCCTTATATGCCTCCGTGCTCCCTCATGAGAGGAATCGAGACCGGTGTGCCTCACAGGTGACACTAACTCTCAATCACGCACACCAATCTCGCTCGCTCCTCCCATGTCTCTCGCTTCTCCACCTTGCCACAAAAACAAAGAAAAAGCAGTGCAGCTCCTCACTCCTCTGTCAGTCATCGCTCTCCCAACGGCCCTTTGAAAAAGACAACAAATTAATCAACCATTGTGTCACTTTTTTATTCCCTTTTCACAGTTAAAGCCTTTTGGTGCCCCACATCAAGTTGATCTAGATTAAATGCTCAGCAGGGTCAGATAAAAACAGATGGTGAGGAAACGTCACACGCTAACTGCAAAAGAATTAAGAATTAAGGTGAAGAATTAAGTGTGAAACCATCAGAAATTCTTTAGTCTCCAGCACCACCATTTTCCAGAACTGCAACTGCAGTCTCCAGTGGCCTGTTGCACAAAGCTGGTTTTAGTTGCTACCCAGATAAGTTCGAGATTAGTTTGAGTAAACTCTGGTTTTTCGGGCTCAAGAAGGTGGATTGGTTTTTAACAGTGTTCATCCCCATAGTAACTTACACTACACGGCTAACCTGCTCTGGAGCAGGTTTTCTTCTGGGTTAGAGATCGCAAACCCAAACTGGACCAATCAGCTGCAAGTAAAGATGCAATAAAGCCACACCCCCTGTATTTCTCGTTCCAAATTAAAGCAGTTTATAGTGAAAAAACTTTACAGACAAAATTGCTCATCTTTTGGTGCTAATTATTTATTATATTTATATTAGGCTATATGAATTATAATTACTTTTAATTCATACAATATATTCATATAATTAATTAATTGACAAGTAGCCAAATATTAATATAATACATGCATTCATAATTCTTTTAAGCAATGTGTATTCATTTGAGCTCTTTGTGAACCTATAATTTCTTTGATTCACATCATCCATTGATAGATATAGTCAGATATTCTTTCAGCTGCCTTCTCAAACTTTCGCTGCAGCAGCAGTGTTTATTCCTGTTTTGTAAACGCATTTAATTTCATGATAATTTTCAAAACAATCTCTCAATCTTCAGAGGAGAAGTGAATTGCGCTGTCTCTCTTGCAAGAAGTGAATCAAACGGACACTGTGATTGACTGTTTGCCGCACATGACACACTTTCATTTGCATGCGCTTCAGAGTTAATTGAAGCACATTGGATTAAACCTGAGTTGACAGAGAATGTTTATACCAAGCTTTAACTCTGAAACTCAGAGTTTGTTCAGCTAGCTAGCAAGGTGTCAGGATCTCAGAGACTTAAGCTAGATAATCACCCCCACTTAGTAAGAATCACAAGTGGATGTGTTGTAAAATACATGGTTATGGTTTCAAACCTGTCTTGTAGTACCACCAGCCCTGCAAATTCTGTATGTCTCCCTATATCTGACACACCAGTTTCAGGTTTTGCAGTCTCTACTAATGAGCTCATGAGTTGAATCAGGTGTGATAGATGAGGGAGACATACAAAATGTGTTAATTATAAAGTGAAGATCATGGTGTAACCTACTAGTAAGGACAGAGGCCCTGTCCCAAATGGCACACTTCATGTGCACTTTCGGTCTTGTGAACTTACAATGGTCGCTGCGTGCACGTGTCCATTAAGTACACAAGACCGTAGGCGTAGGGTGTCCCATTCGTCATTTAAGCTTAAAGAAGGGTGCTCGTGAGCTCCCCCTTTGCGGCTGCTATGCGCCCTCGATGCGCACTTCTGAGCTGAGCCCACAAGTTTGCGAGCTACACAAAGGACTTCTACCCAGCAGTCAAAGCGACATTACATCTTGAAAGTGCGGACTCAGAGGAAGACCGTGAGGTTTTAGGGTGCCACTTGGGACAGGGCCTCAGTATAACCAAATCCTTCAGAATGCATTACAAATTATTTGGAACAGTAAATTTAGCACTAAATAAAAAAGGGGAAAAAAACACAGGCAGCCGAGTGAGGAGATGGCTAAAGCGCCTCAGATCTCATTATTCAGCGGAAACTAGTTGTTCTGTCATTTATTAAAGATTTATTTAAAATTAAACATTTTAGAATGGAAATATTTCACTCAATGTGCACACTTTTAGAATAAAAGCTAATAGTCACTGTATGGCGCTGTTCTGTGATCACAAAATAAACGGGAGCAGACACGATGGAAAAGGCTGGTCTCATAATTACACAAATTAAAAAATTACTGCCATTGTGGGATGTATATTGTATATCGTTACAAATGATAAGAAAATAAGAATGTTACTATTGCACAATTCAGGGCGTGGGGAACGGTAATTGCTGAATAAAATATTGTGAGATTGTTCCTGCAAAAGTTTTTTAAGCCTCTTTTGCCTTTTTTCTCTGTATCCACAGCCTCTTGATACTTTTATATAGCAGAACATTTGGTAAAATTGCAATTGTATTGGCATTTTTAGATTTTGATTAGATTGTCACATTGTGTTAAAGTGTCAAATAACAATACAAATTATTTCAAGGGTGCATATTTGTGTACTATCTACCCATGTAATCAACCTTTGGAATTGACTATGTTTGCACTTTTCCTTTTGGTAAAATGAATTACACTGGCGAGTAGCCCATTTTCAACCCATGTACTCATTTTAGTGAACCAACTAGGTCCCACATGGTAAGCCAAGCTAGGTTTGCCTATGTGGGACCTACTGCATTGACCCAAGTGGGCCCCAGATAAGATGCCCATTTTAAGGCCATGCCCACTCTGTACCTCTGTAGCCCATGTTTAACCCATGTAGGCCCCATATACACGTGTTGGCTGGGACTGCCATATCAAAACTACTAATCTTCAAAACTACTTTCCACCATTGTGGTTAGCCTACTACTCAGCTTTCTTCACAGAGCAAGAGTCTGTTAGCTTAGTTTTTTTTAAAAAGATGGCTGACACTATTTGTGCATTCTGTGAGTGAGATCCAACCTCCTATGGGCAGGTTGAAAACATGCGGAACTAGCTTCTACTACTGGCTGTAGTCTCTAGCCTCTGGCCAAAAAAGCCTCAAATGACGCTAAATGACGACACAAAATACAGAAATCTCTCGTCTCAAGGGGACATGAGGGAGGGGAGCACGGTCATTCCAATATACTACCAGGTTTCTACTGATACAAAGCTTAATGCTTATCGGTGAAGTATCCCTTTAATTTGACCCCCATCTGTGCAAAAGCAGTGGTTTTTCCACTTTTACAAATACATGTTTGTCACTGTGCATTGTGTTTGTCCATTTTGATTATGCATTTAATCAATAAAATGTTGCATCATCTAAAACTAGCTTTTAAATCAAATGTTTCAGTAACAGCTAAGGGATTTTTTTAAGGTAAAAGCACCCTTTTTATGTGGGCTAACACTCGCCAAGGCTGCATTTACGAACACAGTAAACATGTAACAACCATTTATTTTCTATGTGATTATGTTTTAATATGCAATTTATTCCTGTGATGACTACACTGAATTTTCTAATATTCTAATATGCTGATTTGCTGCTTAAGAAACATATCTTATTATTATCATCAATGTTGAAAACAGTTGATAACAACCATTATATATATAATAAGTTGCCATATATAATTTTCCATTATTTCTGAAAGGAAAAAAGCCTGTTGGAAATCTTAAGAATCCTACATAAGTGTGTATCTGGCAAATGCTCTTAAAACATGGAATAAGAAACAAAAAAAAACAGAAAAACGGTATTTCTTTGAATTTCAAGGGATTTCAGTTAAATTCACCGTGAGGAATCACCTCAGTAGCCTAGAGTCATAATGAGAGACACTCTTCAAGTCAAATATGACCTACAAAGTGACAACACCGTGGTCTAGATGTCCTATACACTGGAATGACAGCTACCGAATGAAGCTGCCACTGAAACCTCACACTTACGTCTGGGCAAATTAAAAACGTGTGCCGGCTTAGCTCTTTTCCTGGAGCCTATACGGAAGCATTACACAGAAGCATTGTGCAGCTGAACGTTTCATAACCTAAAGTGCATGTATATAGAAAAAAGAAAAAGAGATGGGACACTGAGGGAGGGAGAGAGATGGGGCAGCACAGTGACTGAATTAGCAACTTACTCCAGGCACATTGTCAAAACTGCTGCATGAGGACATGACCTCCATCGCTACTAGAATCTGTGGCTGCCATGCTGGGTGGAGAGGGCAATTCCTCATACACTGCCAGAGTATGGAGCACATATGCCACATAAAATCCAGAGCCTTTTCCCCTTGAGACGTCTCTGAATGTATATAATTACACCCAGTGCTGAGCTCTGGCCAGTATCTATTGTGCGTGGCCAGTGCGGTGCTGTGTCTGAGCCAGCAATCCCTGCTGAAGATATGCCTTTAAAATGCACACGCGATGAATAACAAGCCTGGCTTTTGACAGAATGATTAATTACCTGCAAAGGTGCTGCAAATTCTTGCCATCGATAGAATGATTAATAAGCAGTGGCGTTCTGAATCCGGCGGAAATGTATGAATTTAGAGGCTCAATCTCGGAGCTAAATGTGCATCTTGCTGTCTCGATTGTAGCTGTGTTTGGGGTTTATGATTGTGTGTGGGGTGTTTATGTGAGTGATGGACAGGGAGAGAGAGCAAAGGTGCATGTGTGTTCAGGGAGCAGAGCATGATTGTGCTGTGGAAGATTGTGGTGGGAAGAGCGAAAGAGCGCTAAATGAGACCACAGATAGTTCAGAAAGAGACCTGTGAAATCTCTCCTTACATGGAACACCACCAAGCAGTTTAAAACTGGATTAGCTTGACTTGTGTGTTTTTATGAGCAGATTCTATGTTTTATTTCAACGTCCTTGAAGGGCATTGACATTAGGAGGCGCTACTCTTTGGGTTGATCCAAACCGAAATTAGCTTAATTTCTTTATGAAGGGCCCCCTGGTTTAATTTAGGCCTAATAAAGATATTACCTTCGTTACATTTCATGCCTTTGTTATTGTTATGAACTGCTCCGAGACTTGAAGGTGGATCCAATAGCAGCTTTATTTGAGGGCAATCCAGAAGCGTAATCCAAGGTACAGGCAAGGGTCATACACAGACAGGCAGTCCAAAGAAAGAAACAAACAAACAAAACAGGCAGGGACCAGAGGCAAGAGAGTAATCCAGGGAACAGGGCAAGGTATCAAAAAACAAGAAACAAGAAAATCAGGAGAGTGCTCAGAATTGCAGTGTAACATTAAACAAGACTTTGCGGTGAGTGAATGAATGACCAAGGTATAAATAGACAGAGACTAACAGGATGGTGAGACACAGGTGAATGCAATCATTGATAAGTGATGATGAGTCCGGGCAGTGAGTTATGGGAAATGTAGTTTGTGAGTGATCATAGTCTTATGTGTGGAGTGCCCTCTGGTGGCTCTCAAGGGCACTCCAGCTGGTGACCGTTACAGTTATAATAGGACATTTGAAACAGTGACAGAAAAGGAGACAGGGGAATGGGATCGGGAAAAGATAACGTACACAAACTCAGGTCGTCCGAAGAATCAGACTGTCTACCTTATCTTTTAAAACAAAGAAAAACACAAAAACTCAATTGCTCTCATGTACTCAAGGAACATCACTAGATAATATTTTTTAAAGGGTTAGTTCACCCAAAAATTAAAAGTCTGTCATTAATTACTCACCCTCATGTCGTTCATCTGCGGAACACAAATTAAAACTGATATTTTTGCTGAAATCTGAGAGCTTTCTGACCCCTGATAGACTGCAATGTTATTACCACTTTCAAGGCCCAGAAATGTAGTAAAGACATTGTTCCATGTCAGTCTCCTACACTGTTCATGTAGTAAACACAGTGCAGTACTTCCAGGTTCTTAGTCAGAAATACTATTGTTTCACTATTGAAACACTATTGGCCGACGCACGTGAGCACACCGACACATGCATGTGATGCTGACACAGGACCTGGCCAATACTGAGCCGGCGTTCTGACATAGAAGCTGGAAGCGATGTAGTGGTTACTACGTGAACAGCACAGGAAACTGACATGGAAGAGAATAAATTATTGAATAAAGTCTTTATTTTTTTGTGTGTGTTTTTTGCGCACAACAAGTATTCTCGTCGCTTCATAACATTAAGGTTGAATCACTGGATTCACATGGACTATTTTAGCAATTTCTTAATTACCTTTCTGGGCCTTGAAAGTGGTAATAACATTGCTGTCTATAGAGGGGTCAGCTCTTGGATTTCATCAAAAATATCTTCATTTGTGTTCCGAAGATGAACGAAGGTCTTACGGGTTTGAAACGACATTAGGGTGAGTAATTAATGACAGAATTTAAATATTTGGGTGAACTAACTAGTGGTGTCAACAATAATCGATTCAGCGATGCATCGCAATGCGGGGCATGCACGATTCAGCATCGATGCGGCAAAGTGCCATAATCGATTATGTCACCGTTTATTTTCTGGCCTTGAGTTGAACAATAAAGTTGTGAAGTTTCAATTACTTCCAGGGTCATAACAACAACAATCAAGATGGCTGAGGCGGAGGGAGATGACCGCGATAGACGGGTAATTAAAAACGCACCCAAAGCTTGGAAAGCGGACATCTGCACATTTCGGATTCTGACGCCGGCTTCACACCGCACGCGTTAGCAGGGCAGGAGCGGTGGGTGTGGAGAGCGGGAGCCCGCGCCCCCATTGTGGATTCACACTGGCAGCGTTTGTCTCGCGCAGATATTGCAAATACAGACAAATATTGAACATTATGTCACATTTTCCTGTCTCGTGCTTTGATTTATGATGGGCAGCATATGCTGTGATTGTGAAACACACGGGGCACTTCACTACATGATTTCATGGTGAAATTTGTTATTTTCCATGTTAATCTGGTCAGTTTTGATCAAGAACAATCCACTGTGGCTTTAAATCAGCGTGAGCAGCGCGGCAAAAATAGACTCGGCGCCGAAACGATCGCGGCACCGCTGCTTCTGCTCCTGCTCCTGCGATGCGATGAGCTGCCGCGCCGCCTCTGCGTGCGATGTGAATGCTCTAATCTGTTAACATGGGCGCCGAAAAAAAATATGCGCTGCTTACGCCCTGCTAACGCGCCTGCCACACTAAAATCAAGCACGAGAATTGACGAGTCCCTAGTGTCAACGTTACTGTGTGTGTTGCACTGAATATTTTTATTGCTGGGTGCCTGGGTGGTGGTTGTTGTTACAATAGTGTGACTGTAATTACGGATTAATATTTGCACAGGAGTTCATGAAGTGCCCTGTCTTAAGTGTTTTTTTTACACACAGTAAAAAGCTCTGTGTTCACTGCTGGAAAAAGTTGGCTTAGTTGGTTATTATTGCTCTATATAATTTCAAATGGTTCTAAAGCAGAGCGAAGAGAAACATTTCTCATTCAAAGCACTGAAAGCAGTGATTTATGTTTTCTTTTTCAGGTTTGAAAATGCCATATCCAATACCCTATACCATTCAATTTTATTTTATTTAATGACATTTATGTCAAAGATACAGGAGAGTGATAATACACACATAGCAGCCAATAAAATCTGTTGTTCAATATCTGACTCCTTGTATTGCCTCATGACTGATTAAAAATTTGCCTTGTTGTGTGCAGTAGAATTTTGATGCATCGCAATACATCGTAGAATCGAATTGAATCGAATCGTTACCTGGTGAATCGTAATCGAATCGAATTGTGAGGGCAGTGCCAATGCACACCCCTAGAACTAACCCTTTAAGCCCAAAGTATACTTCAGTTTTGAAGCAAAATCTTAGTATATGCGTACAGGAAAACATACTCCATTTGATAGCTTGCACAAGCACAGACGCTCGACACATTCACACTAGAAAGTTCCTTGTTCAGTCTGTGCTATAAAAATGTCTCTATACTCATTTAAACTAGAGTTGTGGATATCTCTTAACCCCCTCACACAAGCACTCATCAACATGGGACCTATTGCTGTTGCTGTTTCCAGTAATTTGTTGTTGTTGGTGTTCTGCCTCATCAGTTTCTTTTTTCAACTGTGAAACAATAGACTGGGGCAGAAAATTAAGGCCAAAAAATAAAGATGCATGTGCATTTGCATAAAAACTGAAGAATAGTTTGGGCTTTAGATATTTACATGTTTGTTTTATGCTAAATGCCAAATTGAGAGAAACTGGCAAATATGCAATATTTTCTGTCATCAAAATAAAAATTCTCACTAATAACAACTGAAAATTCTCATGTCTCTAGAATTTTATGAGCAAGTAAACACCTGAACAATATTAATCGAAAAATCTTCTCTCTCTGTTTTTAAAGCCTGATTTATGAATATTTTAATTATTACTTTATTTTGATTATTGCTTTTCCATGCCATATAAATGTTTTCCTTCCTACTTTTATTACGCAGGCGCCCATCCTATTTAGACATTACCAAGATCTAATGGCAGCCCAATCCCAATTTACTTCATTGATTTAAAAAGGTTTTAGCCACCCATCTGAAGTCAGCACTAAAGCTGGTTAATTTGCATACTAATTAAAGTCCTTAATCAGGCATTTTGGAAAAGATGGGGAATTCTCAATGCTGATCAGTTTTTGCACCCTCAGGTTTCTAACAGCCAATAAATTGCTGTGCATTTACCCACTGTTTACACATCGTAGAGAGCTGTTAACTTGAACGAGGTCCACTCTTATGACAAATACACATGATGAATTTGATTATGCCACATCTAACTGGAAAACAAAGTGAGTTACACAGTCCCAGGTGGCAGTCTAATTACGTTATCAGGCACCTTTAGGGCATGTGGTCTGGTTCAGAGCCAACAGATGCATCTAGTCCAAATGACGACTGTTTGTTGCCTTCGTTCTTAGACATAAACAGGCTGCCAGTCAACTTGAAAACTGAAAGGCATTATGCCTTATATCAGCTGTATTGTATGCATTCAAATATTATTAACGCAGTGATGGTTGTAATTTCTTTTGAGGTAGCGGTCATTTTAAATGCATGTTGGTTATTGGCTGTTTTTGAATAGTTTGGTTGTAAAGCAGCAGATTATGACAATCAATCATGAAAGATGTTTTCATATATTCAGCCTCATATACATATATACTTTATATATACTTATACTTTTTTACATTACACAGTCAACATATATCCAGTGAAATTCAGATTTACGATAGCCAGGTAAACAAGATTAAATTGCTAACATGAATTATTAACCAAAGTGACATTTTAACACACAACTTTGACACCTAGTTTTTTTTTTTATCTAAACATTGAACAATATTAATTGTCCATGGTCTGTACGCTTTGTGAATTATATATTGGGGCTTCACTCCGTGAACACATTACCATAATGTTCCATGTAAGTCCTACACTATTATTTTGGAAAACTTTGGGATGCCAGTGTGAGTTTGAAAAACAACAAGCGAGCCAAGAGTAAAGGCCAAGCAATACCTGCAAAACCCCTTACAGACATCCATGGAATCCATCTCTGAAGCGAATCATTCAAAATGCTGTTTTGTCTGTTTGTCTTGAGGGTTCATATGTATTCATGCTCACAATATGTCCTCCTTAGACAGGCACTCCCTCACAGTCCATGAACATCTGCTGTATTATGTTCAGACAGCCTTAAACTGGCAATGTAATGTTCAAAGCGTGACCAAAGACTATTGAAGCCGGTACACGCTCATGTTTTGTGAAACAAATGCTTGAAACTTCATATGTCGGAACTCCAGGCAGGGAGATTAAAGTATGTTTTACCTAAACGTAGCCCACGGTATTCTGTTTCTGAGAGGCTTGCTTGATCAGTATTCAAGACGTATATTCATTGGTAACAGATTTCAAAGCCTCAGAAACAAAAGAGCAGCTCATACAAAGGTTGACTTTTCCGGGGGCTGTTCCTTGTTCCCAAACAAGATCCAAATAGAAAAAGTGAAAGCAATTTGTGATTCTCTTTCTTTAAAAAAAGACCTTTGTACGCTTGTTCTATTCTTACACACCAAAAACAGTTAGGCATGTCCTGATTTTGCTGAGTTGGACTCGTTCCTGAGTCAACATATTTTGTTGATCTTGGAACAACATTCCTGTCTGAAAATTTAATCTTAGCCCTAAACCTAACTCTGCCTATAACTTATCCCTAAAATCTGAGGGAAATATTATAGGTGAATGACACTGATGTAGAAGCACCTAACCTTGGTTGTACGCCTAAACTTGACATAAACTGTAAACGTATCCCTCAAATCGGATCTCAACAAAGATGTTGATACAGTATCCAGGTTCTGCAAACAGTTAGAAAAGCAGGACAACCCTAAAGGGCTTATTTGCTTTGCATTAAAAAATGAAATATCACTCATTTTTGTGCAGAATAAACTAGCCTCACAGTATTTTCTATAATTTACAAGATGAGCAGGGGGAAAAATGAGCTGACGATTATTTGCACGCATTGTATGTGTTGTTTAAGCATCCAATTCACTAAAGGAATTATGCAAATAATGTAACAGTGCAAATATGCCCCACAACAACAACAAAATCTGTGTTGAGTGCAGTTTGCATGCCACAATTCCCTAGATTGCAAACTGGTTCGTAGTGCTCAGTTGTGGAGGATGCAGCAGACTAAGCGTACACAAACGTCTCTTTTAAATACATTTCTGTTTACTGGCAGTCCAACAAGCACAAACATTTTTTTTTTACATTGAATTTTGGGGCCACCGTGATTTTGCCAAGACATGTTTCTGAATCAACATATCATAAAACAACACTCCTGTCCGAAAATTTAGACCCAATCCTATTTCTACCTAGACTGGGTAAACCCATCCTGATCTGCCGGCGATTTGATTTCTTTTTCTTTTGCGGGAACCAATCCTAGACTGGCTTATCCACCTGGCGCGCTATTGGCGGGTTTAACACGATGACGGACGGATAGAGAAGTGATGGATCGATGCCTATGATCGATGCCCGTTGATCACACCTCTTGTGGTCTGATTGGTTGAGGGACTATCCAATTGCGTACAGAGTAATTGAATTTAATCACGCCTTGTGCAATAGAAAATACATAGCAGACTCCCCAGACCAGTGTTCAATCTTAAATTGAGCTTGGTCTGGTGATAGCCAGACAAATTTATACCCCTTAGCCCTTCACAAAAGAGAATCGAGACACCCCTACCCCTTCACGTGAACGCGCAAAACGAAGGGGTAGAGGTGGCTTGATTCTCTTTTGGCTGGAGTGGTTGGGGTAAGAAGAAGGGCCAGATAGCCCTTCAAACAAAGATTTTTTCAGGACCACACTTCGAACAAAGGGGTATGAGAAATGTCGCTGCATACACAGACTACCGTGCTGCTAGAATGCGTGTAGTGATGTTGCCACTTGGGATCGATCACTTATGTGTTGCCTGGTTGCCAGTTTCTCTGTAGCTTGCTAAATGCTCTATTCGAGTGATGTGAACACAAATTAATAAAACAGTTCAGAGAACTATCAGGGGCCTATACCATGAAGCCGGTTTAGCTGGCTAGCCAGATATATTTAAGTTTAGTTTGTGCCAATCCTGGGTTTTGGGTACCATTAAAGTGGTTTGGCTTTTAGCAGTGTTCATCTCCATAGTAACTCACGCTCCACGGCTAACCTGCTCCAGGGCAGGTTATGTTCTGGATAAGACATCTCAAACTGAAATTGGACCAATCAGCTGTGAGCAAAGTCACACCTCTGATCCAATAAAGTCACTCCCCCTGTTTCTACTCCAAATGAATGGTCACTACATAGCAAATGGCTATTAAAGGCTAAAGCGTCTGGCTTTTAACAATGCTTATTTATAATGATAATAATTTTGAATTATTTAGATATAATTTATGTAATTATTATACCCTTAATCAATTACACATGTATAATTTTAGTTAATAATTAATAGGCACTTAGTTGAAATTTAATATAAATAGCCTATATAAAAGGTCATACAAATAAGCTTTAAAATCAATAAATTAAGCAATAAAAATTACTGCATGTGAGCTTAAATGTTCAATTTTCTCTATATATCAACTAATGAACAACTTCATAACTTTTACTTGCATTGACGTAGTGAATATTTTGTCTTCTTTTATTTACATTTACATATTTGGCAGACGCTTTTATCCAAAGTGACTTACAGTGCCCTTACGCCTTGCACAGTGCCCAAAGTATACTTCAGTTTTTATGCATACACAAGGTCAGAGAACAGTGACAGTAACGCGAATTTCGTCATAATTTTTGGTCATCCGCACTTTGTACGCCCGGGTCGAGCATAATTTTTTGCAGTATTTACATGGGTTTTAACTCATGGCGAGAGATTGCTCAAAACTGTGCATGTGTCAAACACTTGTGTACGCATATGAGTCAAAAGAAGTATGCTTTGCATGGCTGTGCGTTCGACTGTGTGTGTACGCCTGTATACGCATAAAAAAATGAAGTATATTTTGGGCTTAACCCATACCTATAACTTATCCATAAAATCAGAGGGAAATGATAGGTGAATAACACTGATGTAGAAGCACCTAACCCTTGTTGTAAGCCTAAACTTTGCATAAACTGTAAACTTGTCCCTCAATCTGACTGGTTGATTGGAATATTGTTCCAGGATGAAGAAAGATGTTGATCAACAAAGATGTTGATCCAGTAACATGTTGCACTTGGTGAAATCAGGTTCTGCAAGCACTTCTAAAGTTCTAACTCTAAAGCGCTTACTTGCTTTTCTATAAAAAAATTTTTTATATCACTCATGTTTGTGCAGAATAAACTAGCCTCACATTTTCTATAATTTAAAAATGAGTTTACACTTATTTGCCTGCATTTTCTGCATTGTTTAGGGATCCGATTCACTAAAGGAATTATGCAAATAATGTAACAGCAAAATTGCAGTTTGCATGCCACAATTCCCTAGATTGCAAACTGGTTCGTAGAGCTCAGTTGTGGAGGAAGCAGCAGACTAAACGGACAGAAACGACTCTTTTACTGGCAGTCCAGTGAGCACAAAACTTTTTGTAAACATTTGAATTTTGGGGTCACCATGATTTTGCCAAGATATGTTTCTGAATCAACATATCCTTGTCTGAAAATGTTGTCTTAACCCTATCCCTACCCTTAAACCTAACCCTACTTATAACAGTTATCCCTAAAATCAGAGGGAAATGATAGGTGAATGATGTAGAAGCACCTGACCTTGGTTGTGAGACCAAAAATTACATAAACTGTGAACTTGTCCCTCAAATCTGATTGGTTGATTAGAATAATGTTCCAGGATCCGGGAACATATTGTACTTGATGATTCACGTTCACCAGATTTTGGTTGCAGTACAATGTTCAAGAACCCAATCCTGTGATTAAAATGTAATGTTTAAAATTTCAGTCTAGGCTCTCTTTACGTTCTCACTCCCAGCTTGGTCAGGACCAACTCGGCATCACTTTTTAACGCACTGGGTACAACTTTAGAGCCATTTGTCGATGTGCAGTGTGCTCCATTGATTTCAATGAGAAACCTTTGGCGTCATACACAGACATGTTGGGCATGGGAATGTTATTGATCGTCATGATGAAATTATATATTGGGTTATGATTTTGACATTATGACATGTTGGAATGTGATTCTCAATTTAATCAGCCAGCATTCTTTTATTTATATTTATTTTACGCTATTTAGACACGTTTGAACATATAACCCAACCCCATCCCTAAACCTACCCATATGTGTATTATATGATATAAAACTCAGGATATAACAGGCAGATATGACTGCAGGCACAATTTATTCCAAGTGTTCCGAAGCCAAACAGTTGATTTGTGTGAAGAAAATCCCCAAAAGCGATCAGCGTCTCCGTCCATCTGCAGAAGATCATGCACACATTCAAAAATTGCTGCCTAAGGAAACGTTATGTCAGCTTTGATAGTGAAATTGCATTGGCTCTTGTGTGCCTTGTGACCGATTGTGTCATGCTAAAGAGTCGGGTGTATCTTTTGACTGAGTGTGTGCTTTCACGGAATGGTGTGATTTCAGCGATTAAAACATTAAGATCAACTCTGTTCTTTGCATAAAGATGGTGTATGACTGCAGAAGACTTGGAATGCAACATGAGTTGGGTTAGTTGCTCCAAAATATAAAAGTAGCCTATACATATTAAAAAATCATGTCTACTTTTACAAATGCAAAGAATTAAACAACTGACCTGGGCAAACAACTGAAATCAATGGAACACCCTGTGTGTTGGAAAATGACGCTAAAGGGGTACCCTGTGCGTAACAAAGTGACGCCGAAGGGTCCTGACCAAGCGTTAATATGTGACGAATTGGGAGTGAGAACGTGTTGCACAGATAAAAAATGCAGTGGAAATATTTTTCACATTGCAAAATAGTTTGCATGCTGTCAAAAGGTTGTGATAATGGTAATACAATGGTAATGTGATAATACAACAAACGTTGTGCTTTAAAAGCACAATATATATGATTTTTGGATTAAAATATCCAAAAAACACCAGAACGGTGTTATATATTTATTTTTTACTTGTGTACTTACATTGTCCGAAATGTTTCCAATAATGTTTAAATCCAGAGAAATAAGCAATTTTAACCAGGACATGGGTCTTGTCCTTGTGTCGCCTCAATGACATCATACTAGAGGTCAGTGCGGGACAGTTATTTTCGCACACACCTGCTCCCGCTTAAAATTCACTCGGTGTTCACCCGCTTACCGATTAGAATGATTTTCTTCCTGACCTGACTGATCCAGCTAAATTTAGACCTCATTTCCAGAATTAAATTTCCCCTAAAGAAAGAGAGTGACTGGGATAACAAATATAACATTTTGTCTCTACAATAATTTTATTTGTTATTTTTGTCTTATCATGATACTCTCAACACATGTCAGAGAACAATAGGCTACATAAAATATGACATCTGTCACTCAAAATTATACACCAAAAATACAAATATAGGACTATGAAAACTAGCTATTGCTACTGCAACATATATTGCCAGGTTCAGGGCAGGGAACTGGGAACTGTGTGAACATCACCATTGCAGAAAGTTTTGTTTACTTCAAGTTCAAGCGCAGATATGCTGTTGTCAAAGGATTTCGGGAGCGGCCGGGCTTATTGTCAGACTGCCGGCTATGTCTTTGATTTGGAAATTTACTCCCGTGCCGCAAGAAAACTGATTGGGTTCTGCAGTTCCAGCGGGAATGCAGACCACATCATCCCTGCGTTACCCTCGATTTCTACTTTCATTTAGTAGAAACCATGGAAACACCAAAGACTTTAATATATTATGTGTTTTATTAAACAGATGAGCAATTGTTTTGCCTCTAGCAGCAAAAAATTACATATTGTGGCTTTAACATCATAAATGTGCATTTTCACAATGTTGCTGAAACGTTGTTATGATGTAAGCATGTCATTCTTGGACTTATTAGTCTTGGGAAAACGTAGCACAACTAGTAAATTCACCGCACAATCTTGTAGGACGAATGGGTGAGCTGAATGTGGCCGACTCAGGCAGTATTTCCAGAATGTGCATTTGGGGAATAGGGAACACGCTGACAGATTGACATCAAGTAAAAAGTTTCCAAATGAAGTATATTCGTGCAGCAGCATGTTCAGCAGAGAATCTGATGGCAATAAACCTGAATGGAGGCAGGAGCCTGTGACAGTTACAGCACATAGAATGTAAATTTAGCTGCAGTACAGACCTATATAGATTGAATGCAGCAGTGCAGCGATCGGGGCGGGTGGGGGATGGGGGCGGGGGGCAGCTCCCTCTCCAATATGTCCTCAGACCTTTATTTACAACATCTCTGTAGTTAGCACTGAGAATTTGCAGTCTCTCACTCCGACAGCCTTGGCCACAAAACTAATGTGAGCGAAGATGTTGAATAATTTGGAGAGAGTCCTTGGTATCGATAACAGGGTCACCAGAAAAGCTGTTCAGTGAATTGCATTAATCATGGCCTGCCGTACACCACAATTCATCATGATGTGAGGCAGGATATGGCTTGCAACTGAAGCCTGTCCCAGACCAAATGAAGTCATAAAATACACACCTTGGTATTGAGGAAGCGCCCTCCTTTTTTTCCTGGAAGCACTGTCTTGAGGAAATGTATTCTTTCCTCCCCCATTCTTTCTTCCTCCGTTCTTAATAGAGCATGTCGAGACTAATCAGCACGGTTTTTATGAGTTCATAACGTGGTCATACATCCAGAAATGTAACTTCATAAAAGATACATGAGAGAATTTACTAGAAATTACTAGCGTTTTGTGTGTGTGTGTGTGTGTGTGTGTGTGTGTGTGTGTGTGTGTGTGTTGTTTTAACCCCTAATTCACAAAAGGAATTATGCAAATCAGGCAAACACACACGCAAAATTAGTCCTGAATGTAATATGAACCGTGTAATTCTTCATCTTTTGGGTCTGTTCTGAGTGCTTCTGTAGGAGGTGAAGAATGCAGTAGACTTACATGATCTCCCTTACTTTAGGACTGCACAGCATCACTCTACCAGTGCAGTCCAGACACCTGAATCAGCTGTTTGAAATGCCAAAAGTGCATGTGAATGCACAGTGCATCTGTATACTGTATGCCAGTTACAGCGCTTTTCTCCATCATTTGATGAAATTCCTTTAAAGTGCCCCTATTATGTTTTTTGAATATTCCCTTTCATGCAGTGTAATATACAGTAGCTATTTATGAATGTAAATGTTCTGCAAAGCTGTAAAGTCGAAAGTGCACAATAAATAAAGTTGTCTCCCAAAAGACTGCCTTAACAAGTCGTTTTTTTGTTTAGAATCCTACTGTGTTACAGTTCTACGTCTCTAGAAATACATTTGCATAATGCCTGCCCATGTTGTACGTCGTCCGCCCGCAAACAACTTCACCCGCCCACACACCTCATTTTACTGACGACTGCTTCTCAAATCTCAAAGTTCAACGCGGGAATCACAAACTTGTTTACTGATGTACATATGTTCTACCGGGTGTTCAAAATACGGCGTTTTCTCAGCTGTCGCCGCAAATGTTTTGAAATGTTGGAGCTCTGAAAAGTCACAGACGTCGCGGCTGATTGTCGGCTAGCACTGTGTCGAACTAGTGCTAGTCGAGCACTAACGTGAATGACTGATGTAGCATAGACGTTTGTAAAACAAGCCTTGCTCCATCCTTTATCTTGACTCAAAGTAATAAGAACAGACAGACAGTTCTAGGTAATAGTGGCCCACAGCTGCTTAGCAGATTTCAGTAAGACAGTAATAGTGAGTTAGCCAGAAACTTTCACTATATAAATGTAAAACATGGACACTTCATCATCCAGTGAAGACAAGCTTTTAATTTTATTTAAAAGACCGAAAAGAAGGTTTTGGGTGCACCCAGTCTTAAAAGAACAGAGAGTCTGAAGGGGAGTATGCTGATCTTGTACAGGAGCTAAAACTTTATCATGGCCGTTTGCGCACTTACTTTCGGATGTCCGTGGGACAATTTGAGGAGCTCCTCCAGAGGCAGTAGCATCGCATTTGACAAGACAAACCACAAACTTCAGGAACAAATCGATCCGGAGCAGCTCTGTTTCCAGTTGAGTCACAATGTAAACATTTAAGTGCCACAGTCGATAAAATGCTAAAACGGAGTGTGGAATAATTACAGCCTTAATTACATAGCAGAATGGGAGGGGCTATCAGACTCTAATGTTGGACTACAAAATATCCAAAATTTCTAAACTACACAATTGAGTACATAGTGTATGCATAGTGTTAAAGTGCATCATTTGGGACACAACTAAACACGTGGGTGCGTCTTCTTGTAGACTAGGAGTCTATTCATACAACATACAACGTGTGGGACAGATTTACTAACAGCTTGCACTAGTGCAAACCCTCTTTTGGCATTAAAAAAAATGACTGTCAGGATTTACTTAAGACACGCAGTGAAAAATTAGCCTTGAAAAGGCGTGGACATAATTATCTTTGCGGCTGACCTTATTGCATATGCATTTGTAGGAGTTTCCCTTTCAGATGCAAAATTTATGGGATGAGAGTAGTTAAATGAATCATGCAAGGTGATTTACTAAGGTTTGCGCTAGTCAATTTACAGGTATTTGCACCATTATTTAATGCCCAAAAAAGCATGTCTAAAACCAGACTCTAATTTGCACTGCACTTGATAGATTGTGTTAGTCATTATGGAAATGATTTGGCTGTGTCTGTGTTCTTTAATTTGCGTGTTGTCAGTAGATCACGTGCAGAACTTTCCCCTCCCATTGGTGCTTTTTGGAATTGCGCTCTCACGCTAATTTGCCCTGTTTAGTAAATCTGGCCTTAGGAGTCTAGTCTACATGTCTCAGAAGGATGCAGCCTCACTATGATACAGTTTTCCAATCGAGAAGCACCCGAGTGACATTTTGAGAGAGTTATTGAATCATTCAACCAATGGTTTTTTTTTTGTTAGTTTTTTTTCAAAAATACTGATTCATTCACAAATGTCTGTGTTGCTAGGAGCATTGGAGAATCTCAGCTTAACGTCACTTGGATTGATGCAAATAACATACTCTTTAAAGCTGTACATTAACAGTGCTGTTTAATATTCTCACTATATTATTTCTATTTCAAATAAATCCTCTTCTTCTCAAGGATTTCAAGTCAAGTCAAGTCAACTTTATTTATATAGCGCTTTTAACAATGGAGATTGTTTCAAAGCAGCTTTACAGTGTTAAACAGCAAAATAATGCAGCCTAATTTTATTCAGCTGTATAGCCATTTGATGTCATCAGTTCATTTCAATTTCCATACGGTGACAGTGTGGGCTTTAGATCAATAATTAGATCAGTAATTTAGTTTATATGGTTAAATTAGTTTATTAATTAGATATATTTCGATGTTTAGTTGAAAAATATAGTGTCCCCAACTGAGCACGCCAAGCCAGAGGCAACAGTGGCAAGGAAACCAAAACCCCATTAGGTGACCTAATGGAGAAAAATAAACCTTGGGAGAAACCAGGCTCAGTCGGGGTGCCAGTTCTCCTCTGGCCAATTAACAAACAGCGTATTATTATTATTATTATTATTAGGTCATAATAGATCGGAATATTCAAAGGACCGGAGGCAACACGCTGGAGACGGGTTTATTGAGGATGATGTTGATTAAATAATTATTAAAGTGCAATATTCGAATGATCGGAGGCAACAGGCTGGAGACGGGTTTATTGCGGATGACATATCGATTTAAGTATTATTTAATGGTAATATTCGAACAATCTGAGTCATCACACTGGTGACGGGTTTATTTAGATGCCGTGTTGATGAGGCAGTTGCAGGGGGAGGATAATTGACACGGTCTCTGCAGACACTTCGGGGTCCTGTGTTGGTCTTCTCTGGCGCAGGTCCACCATCTGATTTGGATACGGCCCGGATCTGGCTGACTGCAGTAAACCTCGGGATAAAACAGAGAGAATATCATTAGCGTAGATGCCATTCTTCTGATGATGTAACGAGTACATCAGGTGTTATGGGAAGTGTTCCCGGTTCCGGCTGACCTAGTTAATGCAGCCTAACAATCAATTAATTGAAAAAGTGTTTTATGTGTATGCCACAGTAAAGAGATGTGTTTTTAGTCTAGATTTAAACTGACAGAGTGTGTCTGCTTCCCGAACAATGCTAGGAAGACTGTTCCAGAGTTTAGGAGCTAAATAGGAAAAGGATCGACCGCCTACAGTTGATTTGGATATTCTCGGTATTAACAACTGGCCAGAATTTAGAGATCGCAGTAGACGTGATGGAGTATAATATGTTAAGAGCTTGCTCAAGTATTGGGGAGCTAAACCATTTAGTGCTTTGTAAGTAATAAGCAAGATTTTAAAATGTATGCGATGTTTAATAGGTAGCCAGTGCAATGTTGACAGAACTGGGCTAATATGGTCATACTTCCTGGTTCTAGTAAGTACTCGAGCTGCTGCGTTTTGGACCAGCTGGAGTTTATTTATTAAGCGAGCAGGGCAACCACCCAGTAGAGCATTACAATAATCTAGCCTTGAGGTCATGAACGCATGAACTAACTGTTCAGCATTTTGCATTGAGAGCATGTGCCGTAATTTAGATATATTTTTAAGATGGTAGAATGCAGTTTTGCAGATGCTAGAAACGTGGCTTTCAAACGAAAGATTGGTATCAAAGAGCACACCCAGGTTCCTCACTGACGACTAAGCCTTGACAGAGCAGCCATCAAGTGTTAGACAGTATTCTAGGTTACTACTTGTGGAGCTTTTTTGTCCAATAATTAAAAATTCAGTTTTTTCTGAGTTGAGTTGCAGGAAATTACCGGTCATCCAATGTTTTATGGCGGCTATGCATTCCGTTAATCTTGTGAATTGGTAAGTTTCTTCAGGGCGTGAAGAAATATAGAGCTGAGTATCGTCAGCATAACAATGAAAACTAATGCCATGCTTCCTAATAATATCTCCCAGTGGTAGCATGTACAGGGTGAAGAGTAGCGGTCCTAGCACTGAGCCTTGTGGTACTCCATACTGAACTTGTGATCGGTGTGACATCTCTTCATTTACTGCTACAAACTGATAACGGTCGCATAGGTATGATTTAAACCATGATAAAGCAATTCCACTAATACCTACATAATTTTCGAGTCTATTCAAAAGAATGTTGTGGTCGATGGTATCAAATGCAGCGCTAAGATCGAGTAACACTAATAGAGAGATACAGCCACGATCGGATGATAAGAGTAAATCATTTGTAACTCTGATGAGAGCAGTCTCAGTGCTATGATACGGTCTAAATCCTGACTGGAAATCCTCACAGATACCATTTCTTTCTAAAAAGGAACATAATTGTGAAGACACTGCCTTTTCAAGTATTTTTGACAGAAAGGGTAGATTTGAGATTGGTCTATAATTGACTAATTCTGTAGGATCAAGTTGCGGTTTTTTAATAAGTGGTTTAATAATAGCCAACTTAAAAGTTTTCGGTACATATCCTAATGACAAAGATGAATTAATGATATTAAGAAGAGGATCTATGACCTCTGGTAGCATCTCTTTTAATAGCCTAGTCGGTACAGGGTCAAGCATACATGTTGTTGATTTTGATGATTTAACGAGTTTAGCCAATTCTTCTTCTCCTATAGCAGTGAATGATTGTAGTTTTTCCTCAGTGACACTACAATGCTCTGTCTGATGTGATACTGTAGTAGACGGCTGCATGGTTAAAATTTTCTTCCTAATATTATCAATTTTACATGTGAAGAAGTTCATAAAGTCATTACTGCTGTGCTGTTTACAATCATCAGAAGTTGAAGCTTTATTTTTGGTTAATTTAGCCACTGTATCGAATAAATACCTTGGGTTGTGTTTGTTTTCTTCCAAGAGAGTTGAGAAATAAGCGGATCTAGCAGTTCTTACCGCCTTTCTGTATGTGATCATGTGCTCTTTCCACGAATTACGAAAGACCTCTAGTTTTGTTTTCTTCCAGCTGCGCTCCATTTTTCTGGCTGCTGTTTTAAGGGCCCGGGTGTGCTCGTTGTACCACGGCGTTGGACTATTTTCTTTAATCTTCTTTAAGCACAGAGGAGCAACTGTGTCTAAAGTACTGGAAAAGAGAGAGTCAATAGTTTCTGTTGCAACATCGAGTTCTTCTATGCTATCTGGGATGCTGAGGAGATGATACTGATGAGGAAGATTATTTAAAAAGCAATCTTTAGTGGCGGCAGTGATTGTCCTGCCATTTTTTAAACGAGGGGGCGGCTTTGCAACTTTAGCTAAATTAAGTATACAAGATACTAAGTAATGATCTGAGATGTCATCGCTCTGCTGCAGAATTTCAATGGTATCAACATTAATTCCATGTGACAATATTAGGTCTAAAGTATGATTATTCAATTCAATTCAATTCAAATTTATTTGTATAGCGCTTTTCACAATACACATTGTTTCAAAGCAGCTTTACAGAAAGTGCATTTCATAGATGAACAGTATAAAAAATGTTAAAAAACACAATGTTAAAGAACAATGTTCGAAAAAGATAATCAGTCGTGTATTAATTTAGGCCATAACAACGCTGGCGTTGAGTCGTCTCTTCACAGGCGTGGAGTCGTCTCATCACAGGAGCTGGGGCATCCAAAGTCTTCATGAGAGGCTGGATACCAACCGGAGCTGACGAACTATTTACCTCGGGACTAGTGTCCCGAGATAACAACAGAAAAGCAGATGGGAAATAATTAGCGTAGCTGCTGTTCAGAATATTATATTAATGCTGTTGTTCCGATTTAACTGTAGTATAAAAGGTAATTATAATGTGAATGCTTGGCTAAAGAGATGTGTCTTTAATCTAGTTTTAAACTGGGACAGCGAGTCTGAACCTCGGACAATATCAGGAAGACTATTCCAGAGTTTAGGAGCCAAATGTGAAAAAGCCCTCCCTCCTTTAGTGGACTTGGATATCCTAGGAATGACCAGAAGCCTAGAGTTTAGTGACCTTAAAGAGCGCGATGGGTTGTAGGGCGATAGAAGATCCGTTAGATACACTGGAGCTAAACCATTTAGGGCTTTATAGGTCAGTAGCAATAATTTGTAATTGATACGGAACTTAATAGGTAACCAGTGTAGAGATGATAAAATTGGTGTTATATGATCATATTTTCTTGACCTAGTAAGAACTCTAGCAGCTGCGTTTTGGACTAACTGTAGTTTGTTTATTGAGGATGCAGGACAACCAGCTAATAAAGCATTACAGTAATCTAATCTCGAGGTCATGAATGCATGAACTAACTTTTCTGCATCAGGAATAGATAGCATGTTACGTAGCTTAGCAATGTTTCTAAGGTGGAAAAATGCCGTTCTTGTAACATATGAAATATGATTTTCGAATGTCAGGTTGCGGTCTAGTATAACACCTAGGTCTTTTACTGTAGTGGATAAAGTGACAGGACATCCTTCCAAGGTAAAGTTGTATTGTGCAAGGTTTTGTGGGCAGTTTTTTGGACCAATAAGTAATACCTCCGTTTTATCTGAATTTAATAGCAGAAAATTACACGTCATCCAGTATTTAATATCTTCAACACATGCTGTCAGTTTAGATAATTTAGCGTTTTCGTCCGGTCGTGATGAAATATATAATTGAGTGTCATCAGCATAACAGTGGAAATTAATTCCATGTTTTCTTATAATATTACCAAGCGGTAGCATATATATTGAGAATAGCAGAGGGCCTAATACGGATCCTTGCGGCACCCCATAGTCTACTGACATCATCCTGGATTTTTCCCCATTTAGACAGACAAAATGGTAGCGGTCTGATAAGTACGATCTAAACCAGTTTAATGCCTGTCCCTGAACACCAGTATAATTTTGAAGTCGATCTATGAGTATTTTATGATCTATAGTATCGAATGCAGCACTAAGATCGAGTAGAACTAGTATTGAGATACAGCCTTGGTCAGAAGCTAGAAGTAAATCATTTGTGATTTTAAGGAGCGCAGTTTCTGTGCTGTGATGCGGCCTGAATCCTGATTGAAATTTTTCATAGATATCATTTTCTTGCAAGAAAGAGCACAATTGAGCGGACACAACTTTTTCTAGTATTTTAGACATAAAAGGAAGATTTGAAATTGGTCTGTAATTTGCTAGGTTATTATGATCTAATTGTGGCTTCTTAATGAGAGGTTTTATGACTGCCAGCTTGAATATTCTTGGAACATGACCTAAAGATAAAGACGAGTTAATAATATTGAGAAGAGGCTCTTCCAATACAGGTAACAACTCTTTGAGTAGTTTAGTGGGTATTGGATCTAATAAACATGTTGTTGGTTTAGATGCAATGATAAGTTTATTTAGCTCTTCCTGTCCTATAGTTGTAAAGCGGTGTAGTAGTTCTTGAGGGGCGATAGTAGCGGTTGAATCATAAGACATCATTAAAGATTGTACATTTACAATTTTATTTCTGATGCTTTCTATTTTCTCAGTGAAGAAATTCATAAAATCATTACTACTAAACTGTAACGGAATATTTTGCTCAGGCGATGCTTGTTTATTTGTTAGTCTAGCCACGGTGTTAAATAAAAACCTTGGGTTATTTTGATTATTTTCTATTAGTTTGCGGAGATGCTCAGCCCTGGCTGCTTTTAGGGCCTTTTTATAACGTGACATACTATCTCTCCACGCGATTCTAAAGACCTCTAAATTAGTTTGTTTCCATTTCCGCTCTAAGTTACGAGTTTCTCTCTTGATAACATGTGTAGCACTGTTGTACCATGGTGCTTTAGTTTTCTCTCTAACCTTTTTTAATCTAATTGGTGCAACGATTTCTAATGTGCTAGATAAAATGTTGCTCATACTGCTAGTCATTTCCTCTAGTTCATCTGTTTGTTTGGGTTCACTGAGCAGCTGAGACAGATCAGGTAAGCTATTTGAGAATCTATCTATAGTGGTTGGAATGATTGTTCTGCCTGGTCGATAACGTGGCGCAACATGACAGATTTCAGCAGTACGCAGTATGCAAGTTACCATGTAATGGTCAGTGACATCATCACTTTGCGGTATAATATCTATATCGGTTGGGTTGGTTCCATGTGATATAATTAAATCTAGTGTGTGATTAAGACGATGAGTGGGACCAGTGACGTTTTGCTTGATCCCAAAGGAGTTTAATAGATCTGTAAACGCAGCCCCTAATGCATCATTTGTGTTATCTACGTGTATGTTAAAATCTCCAACAATTAATGCTTTATCGACGTTGACCAATAGATCTGAGAGAAAGTCAGCAAACTCTTTTAAGAAATCAGCATAGGGCCCTGGAGGTCTATACACAGTAGCCAAGGCTAGAGATAATACGGATTTCTTTCTTGCATCTAAGAGCGTAACATTTAGCACTAGTACTTCAAACGAATTAAACCTGTGACCTGTTTTCTGAGTAACATTAAGAATATCTCTATAGATTGTTGCAACACCGCCGCCACGACCAATCAGACGGGGCTCATGCTTATAACAGTATCCTGGCGGAGTAGACTCATTTAGACCGAAATAATCATTTGGCTTAAGCCAGGTTTCAGTAAGGCAAAGTACATCAAAACTTTTATCTGTGACCATTTCATTTACAATAACCGCCTTAGGTGTGAGCGATCTAATGTTTAGAAGACCTAGTTTTAGAAATTGTTTTTGTTCGCTAATATTTAGCTTTTCTGGTTTAATCACAATTATATTTTTCCTGGATCTTACAGTAGATTTAATGTTTGATCTCATTAAACGAGGAATAGACACAGTTTCTATATAATGTTCTACATTGGTACTTATGTTAATTAAGTTAGGACACAATTGTTTTTGTTCACTAATATTGAGATTTTCTGGTTTAATCACAATTAGATTTTTCCTGGATCTTACAGTAGATTTAATGTTTGATCTCACTAAACGAGGAATAGACACAGTTTCTATATAATGTTCTACATTGGTACTTATGTCAATTAAGTTAGTACAGGAAAGACTGTGATCTGTACTTACTAGTCATATGGTGGTGTGTAACGCCCTGGAGATGTTGTCCGACAGAAGAGCCGCTCCGATTCTGCTGGGGTGAAGGCCATCAGGACGGAAGAGCCTAGGTCGCTCCCAGAAAAGATTCCAATTATTTTGGATTATGGCGATGAGTGGGTCCTGACACGTGTTGCCTAACTCCAATAGAGTTTAGTGTATCTTTAAATGCTAATCCTAATACGTCTTTTTCGTTGTCTACATGGATATTAAAATCACCAACAATTAGTACTTTATCTACGGCCAGTACTAATTCTGATAGAAAGTCAGCAAATTCTTTGATAAAGTCTGTATTATGCCCTGGTGGCCTGTATACAGTAGCTAACACCAATGTTGAACGGGTTTTGTCATGTACACTACATAGCGTTACATAAAGCACCAAAACTGCGAAGGAATTATATTTGAAACTAGACTTCTGAGTAATACTGAAGATATTATTATAAATTACAGCAACCCCTCCCCCTTTACCTTTCAGACGCGGCTCATGTTTATAACAATAATCTTGGGGGGGTGGACTCATTTAAAGTAATGTAGTCGTCAGGTTTTAGCCATGTTTCTGTCAAACAGAGCACATCTAGATTATTATCTTTAATAATATCATTAACAATAAGCGCTTTTGGGGAAAGGGATCTAATATTCAGCAACCCAAGCTTTATCAATTGTTAATCTGTATTATATCTTTTGTTTATTTGTTGGACATCAATTAAATTTTTACTGTTGAATGGTTTTGATGTTTTTTTTGTATTTACTAATTCGGGGAACAGACACAGTCTCTATATGATAATATCTCGGTGAAAGAGTCTCTATGTGCTGGGATTTATCTGACTCCGGTGACGTGAGACAGCTAGCAGACGGTCGGTTTAGCCAGTTTGTCTGCTTCCTGACCTGGGCCCTAGTGAGTCAAGGTTTAGCTCTAAGACTATGTGCCAAATTACTAGAGAGAAGAGCGGCACCACCCCAGGAGGGATGGATGCCATCCTTCTTCAACAGGTCAGGTCTGCCCCAAAAACTTTTCCAATTGTCTATGAACCCTATGTTATTTTGCAGACACCACTTAGACAACCAGCCATTGAGTGATGATAGCCTGCTAACTATCTCATCACTCCTTCTAACGGGGAGCGGACCAGAACAATAAACAGCCTCTGACATCGTACTAGCGAGTTCACACACCTCTTTAATGTTAATTTTGGTGATCTCCGACTGGCGAAGTCGAACATCATTAGTGCCGACGTGAATAATAATCTTAGAGAATTTACGATTAGCTTTAGCCAGCACTTTTAAATTTGCTTTGATGTCAGGCGCTCTGGCTCCCGGTAAACAAGTGACTATGGTGGCCGGTGTCTCTATTTTAACGTTCCATGTAATAGAATCGCCAATGACTAGGGCACTTTCAACAGGATACTCAGTGGGTGCTTCACTGAGAGGGGAGAACCTGTTTGATGTTCTAACCGGAACGGAAAAGTGTTTTTTTGGTCTGCGACTACGCTGCCTCACTGTCACCCAGTTGCCCTGCTGCGAGGGCCCTGCAGCCGGAACCGAAGAATGTACAGAGTTCACTAAGCTATTCGCATCCAAATCAGTGTCTAAAGCTGTTACATCCTCACTACTCTCAGATAAAGTATGGATGCGTGTTTCTAATTCTGAAATCTTCTCCGTCAGCCTAACTATCTCCTTACATTTATCACATGTGAAGCCCTGTTCGCCAGCGGAGAAGCCTATACTGAACATGCAGCATGAAGTGCAAGTGATAATGACAGGAGAAGACATGACTTACCGTGTTTGTTGATTAATCCAATTTACCACTTACCACAATCGTATTCATCAAAGAACATTCTATTCATCAAAGAATTCTGAAAAAAAATTATCAGTGTTTATACAATTCTTATTATACAAACTGTATTCAACGCGTACAATAAAATGAAATGTTTCTTGAGCAGTTAATCAGCATATTAGAATGATTTCTGAAGGATCGTGTGACACTGGAGTAATGATGCTATTAATTCAGCTTTGCATCACAGGAATAAATTATATTTTAAAATATATTAGAATATATAATAATAAAATACGTGCCTTGGTAAGCCTAAGAGCCTAAGAGCATGACATCATATCTTGTTAGTTTGATGCCCAGATAAATTTTTGCGTGCTTTACTGTATCTATTTTGATCATGACTTAAAGGGTTAGTTCACCCAAAAATGATCATAATGTAATTTATTACTCACCCTCATGCCGTTCCACACCCGTAAGACCTCCGTTCATCTTCGGAACACAAATTAAGATATTTTTGTTGAAATCTGAAGGCCCAATGAGGCCTCCATAGGGAGCAAAGCAATTTACACTCTCAAGATCCATTAATGTACTAAAAACATATTTAAATCAGTCCATGTGAGTACAGTGGTTCAATATTAATATTATAAACGGTGATAATATTTTTGGTGCACCAAAAAAAAAAAAAAAAAACGACTTATATAGTGATGACCGATTTCAAAACACTCCTGCATGAAGCTTCGGAGCGTATCGAATCAGTGAGTCGAGTCAGTGGTTCGGAGCGCTAAAGTCACGTGATTTCAGCAGTTTGGATCATGATTCGACTCGCTGATTCGATACACTCCGAAGCTTCATGAAGCAGTGTTTTGAAATCGGTTATCACTATATAAGTCGTTATTTCGTTTTTTTGGCGCACCAAAAATATTCTCATTGCTTTATAATATTAATATTGAACCGCTGTACTCACATGAACTGATTTAAATATGTTTTTAGTACATTAATGGATCTTGAGAGTGTAAATCTTCATTTGTGTTCTGAAGATGAACGGAGGTCTTACAGGTGTGGAACGGCATGAGGGTGAGTAATGAATGACATTATGTTCATTTTTGGGTGAACTAACCCTTTAAGAAACATGTGTTTTGCACTATAAGATACCCCATACTATATATGCTGTTTCACCCCACATTTTTTGGTGAAATTATCAGTACAAATTGAATTTGCCATTATGTTAGTCATGGTAAATGTCTCAAAGGGAATCCTCCACTAATCTAACTAGGACATTATTTTACTAATGCAGGATTAGTCATCATGACTAAATGCCTTTGAGTATTGTAACTCTGACATGTCGGAGGATACCGTTGATTCCATCTGAATGAATAACAACTGACTTTGAATCTCAGATTTGCCTTCATTAAGCTTCCTACATCTGACCTTCCACATGCACCTCGTGATCACAAGACATGCAGAATTTTTAATCAAGAGGCAGCTTGTGTTGCAGGCAGTAAAAATCCATCATTCTCAAACTGCTATTGATGTTAACGTCAAGACCAGTGAGAGACCATCACACAGAGCAGAACTGCAGATCGCACAACAAAGCACTCAGTGTAATTAGCAGCGGGGCCCTTGCCTCCATCCTATGAAATCACGCTGATGAAACCAGGAGTGACGGTGCAGTGAATCTGAAGCACGACAGAGCTGCAATTCACTTCATGTTGTAATGCTGTAATGCAGGTGGAAATTTGATCAAACACAAGCTGCGTTACAATCTCAACAAGGGAACTTTGTTTGGTCGTTTAGGCTTTTTTTTTCAATTAAGTTCACTACTTTCGTTAATCTTTTATATACACAGAACAATAGATTTTAGTCAGAGTAGATGCCATTTGTAATTTTGAATGAAAACAATAGGTTCATTAGGTTGTATTGTTGTGATTTAACCCTATAAAGCCTACTGTATCATATTTGATGTGCAAATTTCTAAAGCCTCTAAATGATCAACATGATCAAAACTTTGCTGAAATCATTTGTACACAATGTACTACATGCCTTCTGTCACCTGATTGCTAGGTTTTTAAAAGTAATTTTCGTGTATAATCCTACAAAGGATGTGGTGCATATTCTGTGAATTAAAGTAAATATAAGAATAACTTTTATATTTGTATTGTTATTTCAAGATGAACACTAACTGGACTGAAGCAATTTAGGTTTACCTGATTACTGATACATCTTTTTTTGTGTGTGAGGAAAAATCTAAATGTATCAAATATGTCACATGAATTTGTTTACCTCTCAATATCATTGTATTGCATTGCATTGCATTGCATTATGTGTTTTACCCATAATAAAAACTACAGAGCTTTTATCATAAAAAATCTTACTAAAATATATTATTAGGAAATATACTGTAGAGTGAGAATGATATTTATAAGCTTTCTATGTACTCTGCTATACTGTTCTAAAGATCACACTGAATTATATTACAGTCTATCAGAATTTCATCGTACTTTTCGGCCATATAAATATCAGCAACTGCACCAAATCGCATATTTTTTCTCATTTTGGATTTCTGTATAAAACTGAGGTGTTCTTTTCCTCTCAATGCATCTCACTGTATGAGCCATTAAAGCCTGATGTATCAATACCAAACAAAATACACTATATTGGCAAAAGTTTTTAATGCACATGAACTTTAATGACATCCCATTCTTAATCCGTAAGGTTTCATATGGAATTGGCCCACCCTTTGCAGCTATAACAGTTTTAACTCTTCTGGGAAGGATTTCCATAAGGTTTAGGAGTGTGTTTATGGGAATTTTTGACCATTCTTCTAAAAGCGCATTTGTGAGGTCAGGCACGGATGTTGGACGAGAAGCCCTGGCTCATAGTCTCCACTCTAATTCATCATTCATTCATCATGTTCTATCATGTTGAGGTCAGGACTCGTGCAGGAGCTTGTGGAGCCAGTCAAGTTCCTCCACACCAAACTCGCTCATCCATGTCTTTAGGGACCTTGCTTTGTGCACTGGTGCGCAGTCATGTTGGAACAGGAAGGAGCCATCCCCAAACTGTTCCCACAAAGTTGGGAGCATGGAATTGTCCAAAATGTCTTGGTATGCTGAAGCATTAAGAGTTCCTTTTACTGGAACTAAGGGGCCAAGACCAACCCCTCAAAAACCACCCCACACCATAATCCCCCTCCACCAAACTATACACTTGGCAGTCAGACAAGTACCACTCAACTGGTAACTTTCAAACCCAGACTCATCCATCAGATTTCCAGACAGACAAAAAGCGTGAAAAACATCTCCACTGCTCTAGAGTGCTTTACACCACTGCATCCGACGCTTTGCATTGCACTTGGTGATGTAAGGCTTGGATGCAGCTGCTCGGCCATGGAAACCCATTCCATGAAGCTCTCTTCACACTGTCCTTGAGCTAATCTGAAGGCCACACAAAGTTTGGAGGTCTGTATTGACTCTGCAGAAAGCTGGCGACTTCTGCGCACTGTGCACCACAGCATGCGCTGACCCCGCTCTGTGATTTTACGTGGCCTACCACTTCGTGGCTGAGTTGCTGTTGTTCACAATTGCTTCCACTTTGTTATAATACCACTAACAGTTGACCGTGGAAAGTTTAGTAGTGAGGAAATTTCACAAATGGACTTATTGCACAGGTGGCAACCTATCACAGTACCACGCTTGAATTCACTGAGCTCCTGAGAGCGACCCATTCTTTCACAAATGTTTGTAGAAGCATCTACGTGCCTAGGTGCTTAATTTTATACACCTGTGGCCATGGAAGTGATTGGAACACCTGAATTCAATGATTTGAAGGGGGTGTCCCAATACTTTTTGCAATATAGTGTATGCAATTTTTATTTGTATTATTATTATTATTATTATTTAGATTTTTTCTAAATGTTCAATAAACTGTTCCAAAACAATATTGTTCTGACTATTTCATATCAGTCTTTGTGGGGTTAAAGACATGACCCATGCAAAAAGCCATGTAACCATGAGCGGTTAAAACAAATTGTGAAGTAAAGTTTAAAATGTGAAATTAAAGAGGTGGTTAACTTTAGTTTAAAAAAAATGAGTGTAATGTTGCTGTTTAAGCATAAACAACATCTGCAAAGTTACGACGCTCAAAGTTCAAAGCAAAGGGATATATTTTCTTTAACAACAATCACTTTTTAAGGACTACAACAAATGCCTGGTAGGGACTACAATGAGCTTATTCACGGGTTAGTGACATCACTAACCCTAAAATGTACATAAACCCTGCCCCGAGAAACACGCAAAAAAGTGGGTGAGGCCATGTTGGGCTTCTTTAGCGAAGAGGAAGAGTTGTTGTAGTAGAGCACATTTGGGAGTCTGCTCAAGCTGTTGCATCCGTCTTTTCACATTTATTGCAGTACATAACACAAATGCAATAGCATGTCATAAAAGCAAGATGGCAACATAAGTTATAACAGTAATTCAAATAAACTATACCTGCTCAATCTCCATGCAGCATTTATTCTCTGGCTCAGTAGCTATCTTAACAGTTCCCACACTAGCGATTTATAGATTATCATGACAGAATAGGCTAATCAATGACTTGAAGATAGAACTCCACATCAGCTACATAAATTCATCAACAAACCATTCAGAAACGTCCTGTTGCGTTCTACATGATGTCACTTCTTCTTGATTCTCTCCATCATTGTCCGACTCTGGTTTGAACATACAGTCTGAACAGTTTCTGACATTTTCAGTGCGTGTCTGTGTGAGGAACTCAGATCTGCTATAACAAGAGCTCTTGAAGCTTCGCCATCTTCTGGAAAGGGGGCCAGGAGCAGCAGCTCATTTGCATTTAAAGGGACACATACAAAAACAGTGTGTTTTTGCTGTTTTAACATGCTATAAAAATAATCTATGGGGTATTTTGAGCTAGAAATTCACATACACACTCTGGGGACATCAGAGACTTATTTTACATCTGGTAAAAAGAGGCATGATAAGACCCCTTTAAGTCACATTGCTGACAATTTCCAAATATAACACTGAAATTGTGAGACATAATTTTTAATTGCCATATTTAATCGCATTGCTATATATATTGTTACATCATGAGATCTAAAGTCAAGGCTTCCATAGAATGATGTTGTGAATGTATACCACTGGTAAGACTTATCCTTTGCAACTTGTCTCATTTCTCTGTTAAATAATCCATCATAGTTAAGTGTGTAAGCTGTGATGGAAATGTGCATGTGCATTCTATAAGGTATTGGATGCAGAATTATTACTAGATTAGAACCATTACTATTAGCCCACTATTACTAATAGTACTGACATTTACCACAGGCAATTAAAAATAAACATTAAAATCATCTAAAAAGAATGACATTGAAGTATTCTGTTACACAGTGGTGTAGAAAGTATATGAAAAGTGTGAAGGCATATGAAGTTTTCTTTCTCTCAGCGGCTCAGAGCACAAATTGTTCCAGGTGCAGCTTGGGTCAAGAATATAATTTACGTCATGTGATCTGATTTCCTGAAAGGTGAATGTTGGTACAAGCTCTAAACCTTTTATCACTTGTGCTTTTAATCAGCCAACTGTCAAAGCAACCGGTTGGCAAAGTCTACTGCTTAGCTTTTAAAGACGTCATTTTATGTGCCCTGCTACCATTTATTGTCCTTTACACTGCGGCCAAGCAAAATAAGCTTTTTAAAATGATTATCTCCTGAAAAGTGAGTGGGAAAGTGAGAGTTTTATAATTGAAACGTCATGCATATCACTCTATTTTTTTTAAGCAGCTTCAAGTCAAACTGAAATGTTGTACTCTCATACGAAATTCGCCACTAATCACTTTTTCATATATGCATTCCATTAACAGCTCAATTAATGAGTATTGGGCTGTGTTTGCACAGAAGTCTCTACACATCCTGCAATATGACTCATCAAGTGTTGTGTGATGTTTCCGACTTGATTTTGCTGCACATGGCTCGGCTTTTGCTCATTTCGACTTCCTGCATGCTGCATCTGCTTGTAATGCCCTCTGGGAATACAGCTGGGATGTGGCCTACATGGAACAATACCGTGAAGAGCAGCAAGAAAATATTATAAACGTCTGGCTAGTTGCATTCTTCTGCAATTTTGTGTTTATTTCCATTCTATATATACTAATTGCATAAGCACCAATCATGCACAACATGTAATTGGTGTGCTTTCATAAACAGCACTTGGTAGGTAAATCAGGGGCTCTTCGTCTCAGCAATCAGCGCACTCACACATTTGTTTCTTATTTATGAGACACCTGGGATATCGAACGCAGTTGTGGCATGATGGTGAGCTGCAAATTCTTTCTCCGCAGGAAGATGTGGACAAGACAGTCGATGATTCAGTGGAGTTGTCTCAGCTCCCCGAATCCCTTGGCTGGCTGACTCTCCTCTCTCGGGCAAGTCAGATCTGTTTGATAGCATTTAGCAGGACAAGTAGATGTCAACTGCTGCTGACCTTGCCAATTATTACCCCAACAGAAAGCTAATGACAGCATTTCTATTCATTCCTGCTGGGGAACCTGAAAGCTGCCATTATGTTCCTTTAAACTATGCAGAAATTTGCATGTATTCTAATGTCTGAAAACCTGATAAAAGAAGGCCATATTCATTACACGAATGACTCAGCTTCGGTCAGGTTTTTTTGACTGACAGCTGGATTATGCAAACTGTCTTTCTTTGAAGCATCTAGGGAGACTGGTTTCAACGGCCTCTTTGGCATTGGTCAGCACAGGGGCGTTTGCTGATCAATGATGTTAATGCAGAAGATGCACAATGCTCGATCTCAGCAGACGGCCAGGTTCATTGATCGAGAGATCGCTCACATGCTCGGTGTCCTGAATCACTGAATCTCTCAGCGTAGAGAGAGCTATTAAGAGACCATGAAATCAAAACTGGACTGGACTTTTCTGGCTTTTAGTCCATGTCAGCTTTGAGATTATCTGTATGCTGTTCGCTGTGATTTTGCCAAGTAAGACATGTTTCTGGATCAACATCTTTTGATTTTCCCTACCTAACTTAACCCGACTCATAACTTATATCCCTAAAATCAGAGGGAAATGATAGATGAATAAGAATGGTGTAGAAGCTCCTAACCCTTGTTGTAAGCCAGAACTTGACATTAACTGTAAATATATCCCTCACATTTGATTGGTTAATTGGAATGTTGTTCCAGGATCAATAAGGTTGTTGACCAGGAACATGACTTGGTGAAATCACGTTCACCCCCACATTCACTGGCTCTCAACGTTCACTGGCTCTGGACTGGTGGGTCATGATGAGCATGATTATGTTCAAAAATGTTTTGAAACAATATGGAGAATCAATGCATGATTATTAAACAATTGAACCACATGCTGTAATTAAGATATAAATAAACAGGCTTATCAACTTTTTAAAGGGAGTAGAAAACCCTCTTCATCTTTTAATCAAACTCTGCTGTGCAAATGTATCTGTCATTTGGTAGAAGCAGCCAAATGAGGCAGATGATGGACATTATGCATGACTGCCTTTATCCTCTAAGACCATGAACAAAGCTAAAACACTCAAAAAATCCAGCCCAACCTAGATTAAACATGGGTTCACTTGCAGTGAAAATAAACACGATTTGTGCCAACCAAAATGTTTTGTGCAGTGAATTATTGGCTGCTGAGAGCATGTCACTTCAAGACATTTAGTAAAAACTAAAAATGTGAATTATAACACTTTACGTATTTGTTGTTTTTAATTTGTAGAGTAATACATTTGTATACTATTAAAATAGAACATGATTCAATCATTGACAGTGGTTCCACGTGATTGAATCAAGTAAAACCCAATAGAATCAATCATGTACAACTAACTAGAATCAATGGTGTTCATTTGACTTGAATTAATGATTTTAGTTTAACTTAAATGGAGGGTTTTCATTTAAGATTTTTAAGATTTTTAGATTAAAATATCCAAAAACCACTAGCAATGTTATTTTGTGGACCTATGTACTTACAATATCCCAAACGTTTCCAATAATGCTTAAATCCAGAGAAATCAGCTATTTTAACCTGGGTGTAACGGACCGTGTCCTTGCGTCACCTGTCACTGATTTTCATATCCCCGCTACCCTTCACTGAAAAAAAGGTGTGTTGGATTTACATGATTTAATCATCATGTAACATCGGTTCCACATGAATCAATTAAGTTATAAGTTGAATATAATTTGTTCGCATAATTTCAACATCATGGAATTAAGTAATGTTTAAGTCAGGGGTTTTCAAACTGGGGTCCTCCTGAAGGTTCTAAGGGGTCGCCAGAAAATTTCGGAGAATAAAAAAAACAAAGCAAAATTGGATAAAGTCTACCAAACATTCTACCTGTTTAATTTCTAAATGTTTCTCTCCTTTCTTGCCGTAAACATACTTTCCAGAATTGTCAGTTTGCTTTGTATCTTTCTAGCTAACTTTTCTCACTATAGACCCATTTATCTTGTTCACTGGGGTTGTAAGCCAGTATTCTTAACGCAGTACGCAAGCTGCTTACATACATTTATTGTGAAAGTTGCTTAAAAAAATAAGAATAATTTAATTGAAAAATATATACATCCAACATAGCCAATTTAAGCATATTGGAAACAATATTTTAAATTTTTTAAGTATTTATAATGTCACCCCTACTATTTCTCTCTATGCTGTTTCATACATACAAATATATAGATGGATTTTAAGAAGGGGGTCTCTCATAAAAGGTTGGGGTCATTGCCATGATAAAGTTTGAAAACCCCTGGTTTAAGTAACCGTTTGGTCTAATTTTATTAGACAGACAAGCAACTGTTTGGATATACATTTATCAACAGAAAACTAATCATTGTTATACAGTGCAACACAGTTAGTCTTATTGTTTGAATCACTTGTTTGTAAAGAAAAGCTATTAGCTATTTGTTAATGTCCTGCTCCAAACAGTTTCAACTAGAAATTGAACCCAAGGGGTCTATGTTGGGGTCATTCGTTAGTGTATGAGTGAGTACAGTGTGCGTGATGTAAATTTTGTCATCAACACACATGCACGTATGTTTGCAGACTGATTTTTATAACCATCCCTTGAAGTTATTTTGTACTAATTAGTTGTTCCACAAGGTGGCAACACTGCCTGGCCCGTTGTTTCATAGTTGAAAAATAATAATAATTTGTTATTTGGCAATTTCCACTGCACTCGAAGCGTTTTTCATATGGAAGGGGGGAATCTCCTCAACCACCGCCAATGTGAAGCAACCATCTGGATGATGTGACGGCAGCCATATTGTGCCATATTTTTAATGGCCACAGAGAGTGAGGACCTCGGTTTTAAGTCTCAACCAAAGAACGGTGCTTTTTGACAGTATAGTGTCCACAGAATAATTTGAAAAAAACATAACAACAAACTACTGGAGACACAACAATATATGCTTGCATTGACTAGGGCTGCATCTGAAAGCTTAGGCAGCTGATTTGTTTCCTGATTTTAGACATCTAAGGGAGCGTAACGGTTTAATGATCAACAATAAAATAGAGCAAGCTTTGGTGATAACTAAGCAAACATTTAATGATTACAATTGTAATTTCTCGCTAGAAATGACATCAAGAGTGGGAAATGTTGGTCAAAAATGTACATTTACACACAAACTGACCACCAACTGCAACTTTCAGACGCCATCTTGATTTTTTAGCTCAGCTGGCACAGAATGGGAAAAAAACAGGATTGTGGGATATCAAAAGACAGCGAAGGATATATCTATGCTGCCTTCAAAAATCGATCAGACGAAGGTATCTCAGGAGACAGGAAGTGAAGCTAACATTAGATTCGGACGTGCCTTGATGCATTTTTCCGCTTTCAGATGCAGCCGAGGAATTTTGTGAGGGGGTTAAGAGACACACAATTTATATCACTCACCAAGGATGAAACTTTCTAGTATGCACTTGTCACAAGCTATCAAAAGGAGTATACTACGCTAAGCATTTGCATTCAAAACTATAGTATATGTTGGGCTTAAGCATGGCCCGTTAGACCCTGCTGGTGCTGTAACTACAACATATGAGCCCAAAAAGCATCTTTCATTGACAGCCATTTAAAAGTAGCTCTGTATTCTGATGAATTATTCATATAAATCACAAGTGTGAAATGGACTTGAATTTTTTTTTCCCTGTCTGTTGCCTTTGATGTCATAGCTCAGGATAGTGACTAGTGAAGGGTTTTGTACCGTGGCCGTTCTTCTGTGCCATCAGCTAGTCAGTGTTTTCCTGTGTTGATATGATGTTATATTCTCGTACCCCAGCGCAGAGACTGTGGCGCTAGCAAGGTCATGGGTTTGATGCCTAATTGAAATGTATAAGTCACTTTGGATTTAAACACTAAAACAATTATTAGATTTCAGCTGAACAGTTACAGTAAGTCTCTTTTTCACTAAGGGCCCTTCACTCTTCACACATGAATCCTCCCTATATATACAGTAACTTTAGTTTAGTTCCCGAGGGATGTGTAATTGCATTCGTCTCAGACCAGCAGTACAAGCAGACAAGACTTATGCATTATTCATCTGCATTCCCTTTGCTGTAGTTCAAATTAGAGGTCATCGTCTAGCAGTGGATGAGGTGATATTACTCTTGCCCACTGGAAATAAACTCCTGTGGTGGGAAGGAGAACCATAAAACTTTCATTGTATTACAAGTACCACCATGTGGTAGGTATCTTTCAAGGGTTTTTTTCTGTCCAGCTCTCTCTCTCTCTCTCTCTCTCTCTCTCTCTCTCTCTCTCTCTCTCTCTCTCTCTCTCTCTCTCTCTCTCTCTCTCTCTCTCTCTCTCTCTCTCTCTCTCTCTCTCTCTCTCTCTCTCTCGCTTACCTGTCATAATCTCTCCACCTTGACACACTGCAGGAACTCTCCCTGATCATTGATTCTGCTAAAGCAGTAGAGAGCTCAACTCAACACACTCATCCTAACACCTTAAAGGTCCCATTCTTCGTGTCTTTTTGAAGCTTTGATTGTGTTTACAGTGTGCAATATAACGTGTTCATGTTTCGCGTGTAAAAAAAACAGTATTTTTAACACAATTTACTTATCTGTATACCGCTGTATTCACTGTCCTGAAAACGGCTGATGACTTCCTTTATTCTAAGTCCCTCCTTCAGAAATACGTAACGAGTTCTGATTGTGCCACCGGTTCCCGTGTTGTGATTTGACCGCATCTTAGCAAACGTGGCACGGTCCTGTGTTGTGATTCAACAGCAGCTTAGCGCACGTGGAAAGGTCACGCCTCTTAACGGGAGATATATGCGCGCTTAATGATTTCTACAGCGTCCCTGGGAAAGCCAAACAAAGGTGATTTGACTCCGGGATGAAAATAACAAGACCTTAGTCAAAGAACCGGTGAAGAACCTCTGAAGAACCGCTGAAGAACCTCTGAAGCACCAAAATTGGTGCTATATAGCACTAAAAAAGGTTCCCCTATGATTACGAGCCAAGAACCATTTTTGGTGCCATATAGAACCTTTTTTTTTAGAGTGTACTGTTCTACTGACGTCATTTATGTAGGAAGTACCAGGATGTAGTCCAAGCCAGCCGTTCGCTGTAGGCTTTGAAAGGGAACTTCTGTTAAATAAAATATCTCGCTTGGCATTGAACTTTGAGCTTTATAATTTTACAGGTATTATTTATGCTCTAACAGCAACATTACACACTAACTAAAGTTTGAACAATGGGATCACGAAGAACGGGACCTTTAATGTTGTGACGTCTCTATAATGCTCATAAAGGCTGCATTTATTTGATCAAAAATACAGTCAAAAGAGTAATATTAAGATTCAAATTAACTGTTTTCTATTGTAATATATTTTAAAATGTAACTTATTCCTGTGATGGTAAAGCTGAATTTTCAGCATCATAATGTCAGAAAACGCAATGCATTAAAAAGCCGGGGGTGAAAACTTTTGAACAGGATGAAGATGTGTAAATTTGTCTTATTTTATTTAAATTTCTTCTTTTTTTTTCATTTAGTATTGCCCTTTAGAAGCTATGGGAGATACTTACATGTTTCCCAGAACACAAAATAAGTTCAATTTACATTGATTTTCAAAAGTTCCCCCTCGGCTCTTAATGCATCGTGTTTCCTTCTGGAGCATCAGTGAATGTTTGAACCTTCTTTAATAGTTGTGTTTGAATCCCTCAATTGTCCTCAGTGTGAAAAGATAGATCTCAAAATCATAGACACTGCTGGGAAGGGTTCAAATATGCAAAAGATGCTTGAAAACCAAATAATTTGCCGGACCTTAAGGAATTTTCAGAAGAACTTTGGGCAGTTTAACTGCTCAGGACAAACAAGGGACTCATGAACAACCATCACAACAACAAAAAAGACAGCCGTGGATCATCCAGGGAACGACACACAGTATTAAGAATCAAGTGTATGTCAACTTTTGAACAGGGTTATTTGTATATTTGTATTAATGTGGACTGTAAACATCTTGTATGTATCTTATACAGGACAGTACTAAATAAAAAATAACATGTATTTTGTATGATCCCTCTTATTCTGTTAAAATTATTCACATTTTCACAGATTCTGCAAGGTGTATCCTATGTAAACTTTTGATCACAACGGTATATATATATATATATATATATATATATATATATATATATATATATATATATATATATATATATATATATATATATATATATATATATGCAAACAATATTTTATTTATATTTTTGAGAAGGGGATTCCTTGAAAACAGATTGAGATTTAAACATTGTATAGAAAAAAGGGTGTCAAAATTGTACCTTTAGAGGTACAACAGCTTGTCCCTGGGGCAGTACCCTGAAAAGTACCTTTGTACTCTTTTTTTTAAAAGAGTCTTTGTACCTTTTTTACTCCTAAAAGGTGCATATTAGTACCTTAGAGCAGGGGTTTTCAAACTGGGGTCCGGGGACCCCCCGGGGTCCTCCAGGAGGTTCTAAGGGGTCCCCAGAAAATTTCAGAGAATAAAAAGTCACAACAAAAAAGGATAAATTCTACCGAACATTCTAACTGTTTCTGTCCTTTCTTGCCGTATACATACTTTCCAGAATTGTATATGTTTGCTTTATATCTTTCTAATGAGTTTGTCTCACTATTGTCCCTTTTATCATGCTCACTGGGGTTGTAAGGCAGTATTCTTAATGCTTACATACATTTATTGTGAAAGTTGCTTATACAAATATTTTTTTTATTGAAAATGTTCTTCCTCAGGTTTATACATCCAACATTAAGTATGGCCAATTTAAGTTTGGAAACAATGTGTATTTATAATGTCATACTTACTATTTATCTAACACTTTACAACGTTTTTTTTTTTTTTTTTCATACATAACAAGATGGATTTTAGGTAGGGGATCCCCCATAAAGGTTCATCATATTTGGGGGTCCTTGGCATCATAAAGTTTGAAAACCCTGCCTTAGAGTACAAATACGTACATATGAACTTCTATTAACCTTTTTGTGGTAAAAAAATAAAAATAAAAAAGTTAGAAAATATGTCCTTTTAAGGGAACTTCCCTAGGGTCAAGCTGTTGTACTCCTAAAGGTACAATTTTGACACACTTTTTTTCTGTGTGTACCAATCAGTAAACTTTCGACAATCATGTAATTGACATCATTCTAGTCTTTGCATTACAGGAAAGCAGTTCCTCTATTCCTAGATAGGCAAATGGTGAATTCAGGCACTTTTTGCCATTCAGATGACTTGGAAAAAGTGTCCCAATAACCCTGTATTCACCCTATAACTAAAATATGACATCAGATGGGCCCCATATAGTGAGCCCCTGCCTCAGATTTTTCCCAGATTCCCAGTGATCACCCCAAGCGGTCGTATTCAGAGGTCTTTGCAACCTCAAAACACGCATCTCTTGTATTATTTTTGAAATAGGACAGTGCCCATTTCAAGGGCAGTCAATGCAGGGGACATAACACGTTGTGGCATTAAAGCACCAGCCCTTGCGATTTATCAGTCTGGCTAAATTAAGGAGATTGCAAAATGTGGTTCCCTATGCGAATATGAACAAATGTGGCTTTTAATGTGATTGCCGGAGGCGGTTGTGCCATCAGTCAAGGTTAAGGCTAGTTGCGGTCAGGGAGTGGTTTCATAGCCATCTTAAGCGTGCAACAACAGTACATGTGGATGCTTTGAAAAAGCACCTGTTAAAATTAATGAGCCAGCTCTCCTCCCTTTATATGCATGAGATACTTCTGAAGACATGATGGCACCGCTGCATCGGATTACAAAATGCACGCTCTCGCGTCCGATACAAGATGCAGTAATTTACTCTGGCAAGTTGGTGGAGTCATTCATAAGCCACTCGGTTAACACATAAACGAATTTGTCAGAACAGACAAATAATCTTGCATAGGCTTCTGCCGATTTGTCACATGGCATCAGTGACGCGCGCTCCCTCTGATCATTTTGAGCCTGGATGAGAACCAGAGGATGTGCTCTTTCACTCCAGAGACAGGTGGATTTATCATCCCCATAACAAATGCTAGACACTTAATTCTCCTAAAACTGAAGCCAGGATAGAGGATTCATAACAAGCAAATCGTCTTGGTTGCAGGGTGCTCCTTCTAAAGGGAAATCAGCAACGATGCTGCAGCGAGGGCAGAAAAATCGCTGACAGCTCCCAGAATTGGCATGTTTGACCTGCTAGCATTGGCTCTCCAGTGTGTCCTTGCTCCTGGATGCAATATCTCGGGCACAGGTGTGCCCATTCAGCATGAATGATCAACGTTTTGTGCCATCCTGCTGTATACAGAGATGGAGTGTGTTTCCCAGTTGCTAAAATGGGTCTGTGTTTTAGGATAGAGAGAAAGCAAGGGAACCTCAGTCACGCTTGAGCAAAATTACATCTCCATTTCCCCAATGAGTAGCTTTTTCCGGATAATTTTAAACAGATATAAATAGGTAGGTCAGTCTGATGCCAGCTGTAAAGAATAGTGTACCTCCAAAGGTCAGATTACTGTCCTCGCATTATTTACCAGTTTAATTTATCAGCTGTAAATGCATGCGGAATATGTTTTATTGTGCATTTCTATTGCTGCTGAACCACATGTACAGAGATGATTACCAGCAAGCTGTTTCATCAAGAGAGAGATAATATGAGCACGCTACATTGAACTTATGAGTTGGTGCTGCCTTTGTGTTTCCTACTGAAAAAAATCTCCCGTTTATGATGAAGCATACAACACATTTTCATCTTTTTCAATTCATGGCCTTTCCAGAGGAAACACATCCTTGATTACACTAAGAATATTCCCAGTGTCTGCTTCATAAAACTAAATTGGGCCGTGTATAGGCTATGGACCATCATAAGTCATTTTGATTAAGTCGCAGTGATACAAAAGCCCACTTATCATTTAGGTATGGGTTTCACTGGGGGCTTATGGAAATGCCTGAATATTATTCACAACACAGCATCCTGACTAGATGACCAATATTGGAGTTTAGGTGTAACCCTTTAAATATAATATCAAAAGAAGTATTTTATGCTCCCCAAGGCTGCATTTATCGAATCTACTGTAAAAACAGTAATATTGTAAAATATTATTACAATTTAAAATAATTGTTTTGTTTTTAATATATTTTAAAATGTAATTTATTCCTGTGATGTCATGTGAAATCGTTCTAATATGGTATTTTGCTGCTCAAGAAACAATTCTTATTATTATCCATGTTGATTTTTGTTATTTTTTATTTTTTTTTATAGAAAATAACCAATGTTTTTCTAGATAACAACCTATTCCTCAGCTGGGATAGTGCAGAGCCCTTTGAAGCCCTTCGAAACTGCATTGATTTGGACCTCCACATTTTGGTTGCCTCCAACATAATTTTGAAGTGAAATGAAAGCTCTAGCGTAAGCAAGAGAGAAAAGCCCCTAAAAACCATGCTGAGTATTGTAAATAATATAACAATATATACTTAAAATAAATGTGTAAGTAGTAAAACAATACAAACGCAAACGGGACAAACAAATGCATTTTAAGTTTAGAAACATTTTGAGTCCCCCCTCCCCCCTTGCCTCACAGTGGTTTGACCACCGTGCACCTCAACTAACGTTACCCATAGACCGTAGAAAAACTACCACACAAGTTTGGGGAGAGAACAAGGCTCTTCAGACAGCAGTTGTGAAACACCAGTAAGTAGCTGTCAAGGCTATTTTATTCACTTTAAACGTCAGATGAAGTGATTCTTTTCTCTTTAATACAGATTAGGCAAAACACTGTTAACATCACTTGCCCACCGCCGCACCGCCCCGCTCCGCTGTATAGTAATAAAATAATTTAGTTCAGTTAGAGAACTGACAAAACAATTAAAAACTGAACGGGTCTGCTCAATACAGCACAAGCCGAACGAGCAAACAGCTGACAGACAAGATTATTGAAGATTTGGTTTCAAAGCGTAAAAGCGCCTATTTAAGGGAGTGTGTCATTGTACTGTTTTGTTGTTGTGTTTTTCATTACGAATAATAGGCTAATGAACCCAAAATTCAAGCAACCCGCCCCCAAATTCTAAAAATTGGTTATTTCTAAACCGAAAGTTCAGTCAGATCTGTGTAGGGTTTTGCTCAATATGATAATAAGTGGCAGATCAGAGGCTTCTGCAGTTGAATATCTAAAGATCTGAATATCATAGTATAAAATACTATGTGGAGGACGCAAGATAATTTAATAATTATAATATGACTGCGTGGTGAACCTTAATCGTATTTAAACTACTATCGCTTTGTGTTGTTGGTCAGATAAAATGACAAAAACGGACATTAGATAATTTTTCAGTACACCAAAACGCCAAATAAGTACAAAATGTTTTTTTTGTTTTTTTTTGTGGTACACATATCCTTACAAGTATGATTTTGGCTGTATTCATTTAATGTTTATTGTCCCCCCCAACTTTTAGATTAAATTTATGCCCCTGAGCGTAAGTTCTGCCAGGAAGACTCAAATGTTACGTCACTTATTACCTTCAGATCTAACCTAGCATGGTCTAATACCGGGAGTATAAAATATCTATACTTACACATGTCTGAGTTCGCAGATGCTGACGCGAACATTTACTTCCATCTTCCCCACCACCACCAGGACGGTCCCTGCCATACCTCCCGGTCGGCTGTGCCCCTGCCTTCATCTTCAGGCAGGAAATGCAGAGTCTGTTACCCTCTAGACGTGAGCTACAGACAGGGCCTACACCAAAGAACTCTTAAAGGGGCACTTCAGCGCTGGGAAGAGGAATGTGTATTTAAACAGTGTCATTTATGTGTCAATAATTATTTTTGAATTTGGTGCCTTTAGGACTGAGAAAAGACAGAAAATGTATTTTTGTCTCATGTGGATGAAAGACAACAACTCCCAGAACGCACTTGCTTCGCTGCCCTACGAGGCCACTTCCTACACCACCCCCAGCTTCGTTTTGATCTTCATAATAATACAATAATTTTGTTCAGTTAGAGAATAAACACTACAATTAAAAACTGAACGTGTCTTTTCAATAAAGTGTGAGTGAGCCGAACGAAAGTCACAGGACAAACGCAGCAGGAGTCAGACTTCATTCAGCACGAGAGGGAAGTAAGATCTGAGCAGAGCTGAGGTAAGCGCGGCTGTCATTCTCAGCTCGTGTCCAGTCTGGCGTATTTTCTGATCGCATATGGAAGCTAAACTTTCATAGGAATTCAATGAAAAGTTGAAACACTCACTTTGCTCTGCACCACTCCATTATGAAGTAGAGCCGAGCACATTTACATTCTGTGACTCTCCCCTGTGGGTGGGTTGAAAACATGCGGAACAGTTCCTTCTACTGGCTGTAGTTTTTAGCCTCTGGCCAAAAAATCCTCAGATGACGCAAAATGACGATATTTGCATCATCTGAGGATTTTTTCCAGAAATAAAATGCATAATTCTCTCGTCTCAGGGGGATATGAGGGGGAAAAGTACCATAATTCAAATATACTACAGGGTTTCGACTGATATAAAGCTTAATGCTAAATCACTGAAGTTACCCTTTAATATTATACTTGCTGATCTGTCAATAAATTAACACTTATTACTTCATCTGGCCTGCCGAGTCTTTCTGGTATAACTAATCCTTTAATATCATTGTCTTACCGCATTAGTCCTGGGGCTATGTGTTTTCCAGACGGGCTACCAAAACGTATGCCCGGCCTGCTGACTGGCTACCTTAAATAGTGAAATAACATTCCTTTCTTTATTTGCGTTCATTCTCTTGACTTGATATTTGAAGGAAAAATACAATCACGGAAGTTTTGATCATGCAGTCTGCAACGTACTTGGCATGTTTGTGTGTGTGTGTGCGTGTGTGCGTGCGTGCGTGTGTGTGTGTGTGTATGTGTGTGTGTGTGTGTGATGCACGGTTCGTGCTTATATCCACCGATCGGGCTGGCCAAGTAATACAAAAATAACATTCCAATCAATCGCGGGTGGATGAGAGATAAATCATTGTGTTTGTTTGATAAAGATATTTTGCGAGCCCTGTGAGATGAATCATTTTGTTTGCCGTTTCTCAACATGCTTTCAAAAAAATTCCTTGTGTAGCCTACTCACAGGGGAGCTGAAGCTCATTAAATATGCAAATCTTATCCAATCCTAGCCGTGGACGTTTACTTCCAAGTCTTCAATGCGGCACACCCATCAAAACACAGTGTTTCTTGAGAGAGCCTCAAAACCAGGGTAGAAAATTGCCTATTACTTATTCGTTATGTTTTTGAATATAAAAACCACTCAAACGTCATAAGTTGACCTCAGACAACAGTATAACAAAATTAAAAAGCCAGTTCATGACCCCTTTAAATGTAATACAGTTTAATGATCACAACTGATGTGATCAGTGCATACTGAAAGTTCATTAGTAACATACATAAAAATAATTCCATACCGTATGCCTACCCAGTTACATTACATAAGAGAGACATTTAAAATAAACGTGGCCCGTGGATTAGGAAATACTGATCTAGATGATTCAGTCAGCTCATTCATAAGATGTGAGATGTTTCTGTGCCTGAACAATAAGTGACAGTGCTTTGTTGCAGAGCACCATTGAAAATTGACATTCGTCACACTGATCATACCAACCTTCGTTTTTTTTATGGGTAGATAAAGTTCAAGCATTTTTTTTCACTAAAAGAGTGGAAAAAACAGCAAGAATCTGTTATATTATCATATAAAATTATCTGGCTCTCCGTTGCTGTACAACACAGACATGTGAATGGGAGAAAAAAAATGTATAGTGGCGATTTCTTCGATTATTCCTGTAATTCCGTCAGCTTGTTCAGCATGTAATGCTTGTGTTAGCAGTTTTTTAATGGCATATAACTTTTTAATCTTAACTTCCTATTCAAAGGTTTTAATATACTATATTCAAAGCAGTCAGAAGTGACATTATTCAATTCTGTCAGTGTTTTGGCCCACTTACAACAATGGCAATGCAGAACAGGCGAATCTACCCCCAGCCTAAGCTGCTGAGTTGTTGATATCTTTAATCACTTCTTTCTGTTCTGTTTGTGTTGTCACGGATAACAAAATTTAACTGAATTTCTAGACTCTTTATTCATCATGAAATATTAGAGCTGTCAAGGTGTTATAGAGTTTGACAGAGATATACAGAGCGTCAAAGTTTTGTAAAAACAAATACAAGTGGTACAACTGTAATTGATCACAGATTCAAACTGATCCAGTGAACACTTAAACAAGACGTCAAGATAAATACAATAATGTAATACATTTGAGATAGAGAAATTGCTTATTTAATAAAAAAATTATATTTAATAAACCAGATATTTTTTTATAAAAACAAGGCTATTCCGTTCTCAGGTATCTTATTCATTGGTAGAAATATTTGAACCACATGGATGCTGACTGTATTGCACTATGACAGTGTTTTCGAAACATATGTTTGTTATGATTACGTTATGTTTTTTTTATTTTATTCTATTTTATTTTACACTTTCAGCTTTTCACTGATTGCTTGTTATTATGCTTGCAGTGAAGTTACATTGAGCAGGACAGAACTATGAAACCCAACTGCAGTGAACTTCACAAGAATGATGATTGTCACATGGGATACATATCAGTAACTATACAGTTTTGACTCAAAATTACACCAAATTTAAATTACACCATGTGTTTTCTCTAGCAAAGGGTTTGTGATTTAGTTACAACTGCCAAGTTCGAAACCCTTTGTGAAATATTTCTTCAAAACTAAACTTATGATAACATTATACTGATATCTGGCTTTAGCTGTTAATTTAACAAGTGAACAATAAAATCACAAGAAGCAGACAATAGTAGGGTACAACGCACACCTTAAAAAGTGCTTTTTATTACTCGCATAATATATGATTGTAGAACATTTATGGATCAACAGATTTTGTGTTAAAATAAATCATAAAAGTGGTTTATTTGGTTTAAAAATCGTATAAACGAATGGGGTGGTGAGGGGGGTAAAAGGCTCAACAGCATGAGGCAAAAGGAACACAGTATTGATACAAATACTTTAGCTAAAATAATATGTTTTAATAATGTCCAAGTTAATACTTGTTCAATATCACTTTAGCAAAGTTTGACAAATAAAATAATTCATTTTTGTTCAATAAATATGCTGTCAAAAATGTGTTAAAATATAGAAACTAAATCATTTTTAAAAGGTAAAGATTCTGAAAGCATTGATGGAGATACAATAATAATTTAATATAGATTTACGGTAGTGAGAACAAATAATATTTTATTATATTAATATCATATTTTAAATATGATGGTTTCATTATAAATATGGTCATTATCTCTAAAGCCTCTAAAGTTTGACATGTGCACCGACAACCGATTAATGACCGTTGCGATCAAATTTTACCTCGGACAAAATTCTGGCAGTGTCAGAAGATTTGAGGCGCAATCCTGCAGTGTGACTTCTCCTAGGACGACCGTCAAATCAAGAACCAATAGGAGCGCAGAACCTGATGACGCATTTCACAACAGGGAACATGTCGATAAGAGTCAGGTGAATGAAAAATGCCACCACTTGTTTTTGTTGTTTGCTGAACGGTACCATTGTGTCTGTGAAATCGGCTCACCATTACCGAACGTGTCACGGATTGATGACGTAAAACTCAGTCCGTACGAATCTCTTGTTTGCGTCCGTTTTTCGAGTCTGACTGCCGTACAGTCTGACATAATGACAACTGAGATCCTACAGTGTGACATGTATTACATCGGGGATCATGTTCATACAGTCTGACAAGCAACATTCGCAGAGGATTTAGAAAAATCGCACAGTGTGCAGGACCCTTTAGACGGCCAAATCGTGGCCAAAATTGCAAAGTGTGTACCTCGCTTTAGTTGAATATGGAAGGCGGTATGGCGGAAGCTAGCATGGAAGCGTCAGGATATTTAGTATGATTGGGTCAGAAGCTCTCAGATTTCATCAAAAACATCTTCATTTTTAGCCTGACAAGCCATACCACATCAAGATGTTGGGTCTGGGAACACACCATTGGCAGGGCTCATTGGCTAGTTGATAGATTAAACTTTAAACTTTAAACGCCGTATCCAGTCGGCAAAACTCTGAACACATCTTCCTTTCTTAAGAATGACTTCAGTGCCGTTCTTTGTTCTTTCCTCAAAGAAAAGCTTAACTCCAAGTCTTCCAGAGTCATGGCCAAAGCCGATTCGAAAGGCCGCTGTTCGCCAGCTTCTTTGTTTACAAGTAGCACGCGGAACCGCCGTAACTCTGCCGTCATTTTGTTAAGCCCGCCCACCGACTCTATACACAATGTGATTGGCCTGACCAGAGTTTGGTTTTTCCAGCTCGCAAGCCAGCGGAGATTTGCTATGACCCTGGCTGCAAATTAAATTTGCTGCCACTAGGGTGCATCTAGTTCCCTTTCGTTCAGTCACTACGACGTACGTTAGTGACTAACGAATGGGGGTTTCGCTTAGAAGCCAATTAGCTTTGAGAATTCAACAGCGCCCAATGGCAGTGCCAATGCCATGGGCATGCGGAATTTGCATGCGTAACTCTGCCCCACCTCGTGGGTATATAAGGAAGTACGCTGGCAACATCGCATTATGTTTCTGCTTTGGAGCCAAGAGTATCTCTTCACTCCTTCAAGCCTGATCTGAGTCTTTGTCAAGCCTTCGAGACGACCAGCTTTCCAGAGGCGTTGGTGTTACGGCGCGTTCCAGTGATCATCATACTGCCTGCCTGCTGATCTGCGTAGTGGTCCGCTAGACAGCTGGTGTGTGGTCCCTGGGCGCTTCGGCGTTCTCTGCGAAGCTTCCTCTCCTAAAAGAGCTTACACGTGACGCGTTCTTTTCAGGATGTCTCGTCCGTGTACTTCTGGGTGTGGCCGGTTGTTTTCCTCTTTCGATGGGCACAAACACTGCTTGGTATGTTTGGGCTTACAGAATGCCCAAGCAGCGTTTGTGGATGAGTCATGTTCCCACTGTGGGAACATGACCATTGCGGTGTTGCGGCCGAGACTCCATGACCTTCGTAATGAAGTGAGAGTCCCCTCTACCACACCCCGATCTACTGAGTCCCAGAGGCCCAGTACTTCGGCTGGTGGTCAGGGTGACCTGACGGTTACGGTGTGGAACAAAGCCCCGACGCTCATGCCTCGGGCCACACCCCCGTCTTGCACACCGCAACCCGTGAGTGTTCAGACGCAGATCGCGGGGCCTGCTTCGGCCCCCCCGCGCATCTCGTTTGGCGCTCCGGAGGAGGATGCGATGTCGGTCACCGCATCACAAGGTGGGCTCGAGTCCTCTGAGGATGATGACTCGGCTGTGCTGCCGCCTTCGGGCGTTCCAGCATTGCCCGAGTTGGACCCAGAGCTGACAGCCATGTTGTCTCGGGCAGCCGCGAGCTTAGGGATAGAGTGGAACCCTCCGCCCTGTCCCGAACGCTCCAGGCTCGATGATTGGTTTTTGGGAGCGTGCGCTGACAACCGTCAGTCCCCGCCCCCAATACCTTTCTTTCCTGAGCTTCATGAGGAACTTGCGCGGTCCTGGAAGTCCCCGTTGTATTCCTGTGACCGTTCGGCGACTTCCTCCGCCTTCTCTGCCCTTGATGGGGCGGCGGCCAAAGGGTCGGGTGGCAGAGGTCGCCGTAGGAAGGCGTCACAATCCGCTCAGCCCGCCCCGCGCCCCGCTAAACGCCAGGCCAAGCAGGGTTCCTGAGACGGATGGCTCAGGGATGGAGTATTCTTTCCAGGAGATGGTAGCAGGACCACTCCTTCCCCCGGTGGAGGGCCGGGGGAGAATCCTTTGTTCATCTGCTGGCCCCCGGGTCAGCAGCACCCTAATTTGGTCAAAGAAAGAATTAACACTCCCATCCCTGAGCCCCCAGAGATCGGTGATGACAGTGCGCGCCACCCCCGGGTCCCGCGACTCGCATCCCTCTCTGTCGCCAGCCTCCTGGCAGAGCAGACCCCAGTGGAACGTGCGTCCTTCCCTGGTCTCCTCTGTCAGGACGCAGCAGTTAACCGTGCCCCCACACAGGGACGCCCCACAGCCTCCCTTGTCCGGGCCGGTAACGCTGCCTCGCTGCCCCACACCGGGTACGTCTGTGGTCCGAATGACCCCGCTGGTGCAGTTTCTGGGAGTCTGGCTTCAGCTTCCAGGGCTGTCCCGCTGGGTCGTGAGGACCGTCAGAAAGACCGGTGGGTTACGACCAATCCTGGACCTGCGCGTCTTGAACCGTTACCTTCACCGGTTTCCGTTCAAGATGTTGACAGCGAAACGCCTTTTCAAATGCGTTCGTCCGGACGATTGGTTTGCAGCGATCGACCTGAAGGACGCCTACTTCCATGTCTCCATTCTACCTCGACACAGACCGTTCCTATGGTTTGCTTTCGAGGGGCGGACATATCAGTACGTGGTCCTACCATTCGGGCTATCTCTGTCCCCTCGCGTCTTTACGAAGATTGCCGAGGCAGCCCTTGCGCCCCTTCGGCAGCACGGGGTTTGCATCCTGAACTACCTCGACGACTGGCTCATACTGGGCCACTCTAGAGAGCAGGTTCGGGTCAACTGGGAGAAGAGCAAACTTTGCCCCGCGCAGAGGATCTCTTTTCTCGGTATGGATATCGACTCGGTCGCCATGTGCGCGCAGCTTTCGAGCGAGCGCACGCAGTCTCTGCTGACTTCCCTTCGTCAACTCGAGGGCAAGAATGCGGTTCCACTGAAACTATTTCAGAGGCTCCCGGGGCATATGGCATCTGCAGCCGCGGTAACGCAGCTCGGATTGTTACATATGAGACCGCTTCAGCACTGGCTACGCGATCGAGTCCCGAGATGGGCATGGCGGTCTGGCACGCTCCGGGTACAAGTGACTCGGGCCTGCTTACAGACTCTCACCCCGTGGTCGAACCTCGAGTTTCTATGGACCAGAGTGTCCTTAGAACGAGTTTCCAGGCATGTTGTTGTGTCAACAGATGCCTCATCCACGGGCTGGGGTGCTATGTGCAATGGACAAGCAGCCGACGGCTCCTGGACAGGACCCCAGCGCCTTCTGCATATCAATTGCCTCGAGTTACTGGCAGTACGGTTCGCCCTGCACCGCTTCCGAGCATTGCTGAGGGGTCAACATGTACTAGTCAGGACAGACAACACGGCCGTAGTAGCGTACATCAACCACCAGGGCGGTCTACGCTCCAGCCGTATGTCTCAACTCGCCCGCCATCTCATTCTATGGAGTCAGAAGCACATGAGGTCCCTTCGTGCTGTCCACATCCCTGGAGACCTGAACCGTGCAGCCGACGAGCTCTCACGGATTCAGCCTCTCCCCGGAGAGTGGAGACTCCATCCCTAGACGGTTCAGCTGATATGGGAACGGTTCGGCGACGCACAGGTAGACCTGTTTGCCTCCCAGGACTCTTCCCATTGCTCCCTGTATTATTCTCTGACCGAGGGCACCCTCGGCACGGATGCACTGGCGCACAGCTGGCCGTCGGGGCTACGCAAGTATGCATTTCCCCCAGTGAGCCTTCTTGCACGGGTACTGTGCAAGATCAGGGAGGACAAGGAGCAGGTCATTTTGGTCGCCCCGTATTGGCACGGCCAGACCTGGTTCTCAGAACTACTACTCCTTGCGACAGCCCCTCCCTGGCCTATCCCTCTGAGACCGGACCTTCTCTCTCAGAGACGGGGCATCCTTTGGCACCCGCGTCCGGCGTTCTGGAAGCTCCACGTGTGGCTTCTGGACGGGACGCAGCGGGTTTGAGTAGCCTTCCACCTGCGGTGGTCGCTACCATCACTTCCGCTAGAGCAGAGTCTACACGACACCTCTATGCGTTGAAGTGGAACCTCTTCGTCACATGGTGTTCTTCCCGCCAAGAAGACCCCTGGAAATGCTCGATCTGGTCCGTGCTATCGTTTCTCCAGGAGGGGGTGGAAAGAAGGCTGTCTCCTTCCACCCTTAAAGTGTATGTGGCCGCAATATCTGCCTACCACGATCTCCTGGGAGGCAAGAAGGTAAGTCAGCATGACCTGATCATCAGGTTCCTGAGGGGGGCGAGGAGACTGAATCCTCCTCGCTCTCCTCTCGTTCCCTCTTGGGACCTCTCAGTAGTCTTAAGTGCTCTGCAGAGGCCTCCCTTTGAGCCTTTGCGGTCGGTTGAGATTAAGTTCTTGTCTATGAAGACGGCTCTGCTGACCGCATTGGCCTCTCTTAAGAGGGTCGGGGACCTGCAAGCATTTTCGGTTGACGAAGCGTGCCTTGAGTTCGGGCCGGCTAACTCTCACGTGATCCTGAGACCCCGGCCCGGATATGTGCCCAAGGTTCCCACCACTCCGTTCCGAGACCAGGTGGTGAACCTGCAAGCGCTGCCTTTGGAGGAGGCAGACCCAGCCTTGGCATTGCTCTGTCCAGTACGCGCTCTCTGCGCTTATGTAGACAGTACGCGATGTTTCAGGACCTCAGACCAGCTCTTTGTCTGTTATGGTGGAGAGCGGAAGGGAAGTGCTCTCTCAAAGCAGAGGTTGTCTCACTGGATAGTGGACACCATTGTTTTGGCTTACCAGCAGCAAGGTCGACCATGTCCCCTTGGGGTTAGGGCACACTCCACCCGGAGTGTGGCCTCCTCTTGGGCTTTAGCGCATGGCGCCTCGCTAACAGACATTTGCAGAGCTGCAGGCTGGGCGACACCAAACACATTCGCCAGATTCTACAATCTCCGAGTGGAGCCAGTGTCCGACTATGTACTCGCCCCTACGGGTGGCCGGTAATGGGCCAGGCTCAGGTGTCTTCGCTTGCTCGCCATTCCACTCCACGGACTGGATACGTGCGATATTTTCCCTCAGGTGAGCTCCCAGAGAGCCCTGAGCTCCTCCAGCACTGCTTACGCCGACATCAGTTCAGTCTGCCCTTTCGAGCCCAGACCCTCATGTCCGGCCAGGTGCTCCGTGTGCATGGTTCCCCTCCGGCGACCCCCGCACGAGTATTCCCACCGTAAGCCTCCTCAGTGAGCAGGTGTCTTCCCTTGGCAAGTTCCTGCCACCCCTAGGGTTAAAAATCCACCTTTGGCTGGTACCCTAGAGATCTTCCATATGCAGCCCTTAGCGGGTCATATGTGTATTCTTAAATCCTCCCTACGGGTAGGCATCTTGGCATTCCCTCACTGGGATATGCTTCCCCATGTACCTTGGTAATCCTGTGATAAGTGGGAGTCCTTCGTCCGTACTAGTCTTACGACAGGGTACTCACACTTACGCAGGGCACTGGATGACAGCTGAGAACGTCTCGGTTACGTATGTAACCCTCGTTCCCTGAGGAGGGAACGGAGACGTACGTTTCCTCTGCCACGTCAGCTGTGCTGCCTGGAACGCGGAGTTCAGTCTTGGCTCCTGCAGCAGTAACATAATGCGATGTTGCCAGCGTACTTCCTTATATACCCACAAGGTGGGGCGGAGTTACGCATGTAAATTCCACATGCCCATGGCATTGGCACTGCCATTGGGTGCTGTTGAATTCTAGAACGTAATTGGCTTCTAAGCGAAACCCCCATTCGTTAGTCACTAACGTACGTTTTCCGTTCCCTCCTCAGGGAACGAGGGTTACATACGTAACCGAGACGATTTCTAGGCTTCTTCATTTGTGTTGTGAAGATGAACGAATGTCTTATGGGTTTGGAACGACATGAGGGTGAGTAATTAATGACAGAATTTTCATTTTTGGTGAATTAACCCTTTAAGAGGTAACACTTAAAAATAAGGTCTCGCTTGTTAACATTAGTTAATGCATTAACCACCATGCACTATTGCATTTATTAACCTTTGTTGTTATTTAATAAAAATGTTCATGTTATTTCACACATGCATTAACTAATGTTAACTGATACAACATTTGATATTAAAAATGTATCAGTAGGCTTTTGTTGAGATTAATATTAAGTAAGATGAATAAATACTGAAGAAGTATTGTTTGTTCGTGTTAACTTAATGTCAACTAATGTTAACAAATTATATAGGTAATATGTTACCTTTTAAGATAAAGTGTTGTGTTAAAAAACTATTTCCTTTTTGGTACAGTTTATGTTTTATCTCCTCAACAATCTTCCTGTTGGTTAGAAATACCCGGGTGGCTTGAAAAGAGTTAGGCAGCAGCTCTGCCATCCTAATATGTTTCTGAAAACGGTTCCATACATAAAAAAATATAAATTGGCCCCAAACACCGTAGCTCTCGAAGTCCAACATATGGCAAATGCCCATCTCCAATACGTGGAGGAGGCATTTGTCTGGAGTGCCATTCAGACCAATGACAGCAGCATGTGGGCGTGTGTTGAGAGTGTGTGAGGTGCTTTTTGAGTTTAGTAAATGACTGCAGCAAGAAATACTGTGGGGCTGGGGGGCTTTTGAGCGATGGAACAGACCCTGTGTGCTGAAATATCAACGTTTGGGCTTTTCTGTCGAGGATTCAAGAAAACGTTGAAACAAAAAAAATAAGCAGCGTCTCTTAACTGGACTAGACAATGGAAGTAGCTTCATGCAGCACTAACAATTCACCCCTGGGAAACAAGTACGTACTAAACCAGACTACCTCAGCCAGAGGTAGCTAAAACTAACGTGTGGCTCGAAAGCGACACATGTCTGTATTGGGATGCATGTAACAAGAAGCGTGGAGGAAACGAGCAGACGCGTATATTTTTCCAATGACTTTGGTGGCATTCCGGCACTGTGAGAAAATTTAGTGTGTAGTTTCGTTTGTTTTAAATGTTTGCGATGGAGCGTCTTTAGATATCCTTGGCGACTACGCATCTAATGCTGCTATGGATCGTCCGGAATGAACATCTGAATTTATCTCATCGAGTTTTTCATCAGCGCTGTTTCCACCTGAAATTCCGCAACCCGTATGAAACAGGAGCTCCGCTTCACCTACACAGACGCTGTCGGGAAAATGACCAGCTCGTGAGATTTGTTTGGCCTTTCTGGGAATCTGAAACAAGCAAAGGACGAATTGTGCACCTCAGAAGTGAGAGAAGAAGGAATTGTATGGTGCTCTGAGCTGTAACTACATCTACTCATCTCCAACCTGACACAATGTTCGCACTCGGGATTTATTTGTGGGAAACTATTGTATTTTTCAGGTACGTATCACGCTGTTTTGATGTAAGAGTGCTTTTATTCAAACGTGCTATTTTCTTGTTTTCTATCGATATAGGTGGTTTCTTTACTTTTGCTGAGAATTGTGTACCATATTTAAAAAAATCGTCGTATCAAGAAACGATTGAGTCGTTGGTCTGCTAGTTCATCTGTTGTAATCTCATGTCTGCTAATTAAAACATAAAAATAAACTAAGTCATAATTCCGTGTCATTCAGTCATCCAAGTCAGAAATGACAAGGATTCATTTTAAACCAGACTAAACAGCGAACACTAGTGGTCATTCGACGAATAGAAAGTTATCAACAGGCATACGAAGGCAACAAACCTATAATACCTATATATACCTATAATAAATCATTGTGGGAGTTTGGGATTTATCTGGAGAGTATTTTTTTAAACCCCTATAGCCTATATAATTTCTGTCAGTAATCTTCTGACAGCGAGTCTTGAGCCATAAATCACATTTAGCAATACAGTCAACTAATTTAAAGACATAACAAAACACTAACAATTTTAGACCTCTACCCTTTTTCTTTGGGGTGTTCAGGCCTTAATTAGTGGGGAAAGAATCCCTATAAGAATCCCATTATTGCCAAACTAGGGATATATTATGGCAAATGTGTTGTAATTGAAAATGTAATATGATTTTACTCCCTATATCCATCCATCCATGGAACAATGCATTAAAGACTTTAGTCCCTATCCATCCATTCATCCAAAAACAATGCATTAAATACTTCATTATTTATTTATTTATTTATTTATTTATTTATCCAAGAACAATGCATGCAATACTATCTATCTATCTATCTATCTATCTATCTATCTATCTATCTATCTATCTATCTATCTATCTATCTATCTATCTATCTATCTATCTATCTATCTATCTATCTATCTATCTATCTATCTATCTATCTATCTATCTATCTATCTATCATCCTACCTACCATCCAAGGAACAATGCATGAAAGACTTCACTCTCCATCCATCCATCCATCCATCCATCCATCCATCCATCCATCCATCCATCCATCCATCCATCCATCCATCCATCCATCCATCCATCCATCCATCCATCCATCCATCCATCCATCCATCCATCCATCCATCCATCCATCCATCCATCCATCCATCCATCCATCCATCCATCCATCCATCCATCCATCCATCCATCCATCCATCCATCCATCCATCCATCCATGGAACAATGCATGAAAGACTGTATCCCTTTATCCAATGCAGTTATATGACAAGAAAGTATAGGCCTATAAAATGCTTACACCACCATTATGCCACCATGTTTATGCACATTTATTCACGTTACTGTTTAATTTAAAAAAAGGAATATTTGATCTGACAGATGCAATCTATTTCAAGCTCTATGTTAATGCTCCATATTATTCTATCATAAAGAACCCTCTATAACAATATCATATTCACCTTATCTGGCTGGTGGTTTGCAGTAATTATTTTGCATTCTATGGGCACTGTTTAGTTAATGAACTAGAATCAGGATATTGCAGTCTCAGCTCTTGCTGCTGAACTTTTGCAGAGCCTGTTAATTGATATCTCTTTCCCAGTTTCAGCCTACATCCCAACCTCGTTTCACATGCAGACTTATTACAGAACATTGATCACTCTGTCAGTGCTAATGCCACTGACGAATACAAATTGTACACAAACATAATTTGTTCTATGAATTGCATCTCTCTAATTGATTTCCATATTAGCCTGCACATTTTCCATGCAAGGATTGTCGTGCGAGGCTGCTGTGTGCATGTCACTGGAGAAGATGGCTATTAAAATGCATGCGTAAAGCAGCCATGATATTGTCATCACTAAAATATGCAGGCAATGTTGTGATTGGCCAATCCAATTAATGCCAGCGGTGTGCATGTAATGTATGTACACTGTAACAAAAACATTATTTAATATGACTGAATAAACCTTAATTTAGGCCAACGAAAGAATAAATTCTCAAAATTTAGCAAGATATTGGACAGTGTGACCATAGCTATCACACATTTGAGGAAACAAACATTCTAATAATACTAAATAAGAATTACTCTAAAAAATACAAAATAGTATTCTAAAATTGACACAAAAAAAATTTGTTTTGGGTAAAATAGCTTTGCATAATTTTTTTTGTGCTGGTACTCATCAAATATGTACAGTATGTCATCAAAACCCATTAACAAAAAAAAAAAAATGCATTGTTTGTAGGATTTGTTCAAGCAGAGTCAACAGCAAGGACTTATTTTGTATTTCTGTGTCAATATCAATGTCCCTCTATTCTGTTGGCCCAATTTTTTTTTTTAAACAATGTAATCTCTGTGCTGGTTTGCATGAACACCCGCTTTGCATTGATTTGGATATTTTTTCTCTTAAATTGCACTTTCCTCAAGGGTTAATATCTACTAATAGAGATTAGAATCAGGGTTTAGTTTCGGTCTCTCTGGTAATTATATATGTACAATACATATGCTCTCAATTTTTTCAAAACCAATTTTCCTCATTCGAAGTGAAGGGAAATGAGGGGAAGGAAGGCTAAAGCAACCATTATTTAATCGTCATTGCAACCATTATTATTTAGGAAGGTTCGTTCCCAACTCCTGATACATCATTAATAATCAAAGACAGAATTTTACCACAAATAGCACTGACCCATCACCAGCAATAATCATTTTGATTTTGGATCTCCACCACCTTTCATTTATCTGAGAGGGTATTATTTATTGAGATATGTTCTAAATCGAAGATTTGAAGATCAAGTATGGTTTTACTTTTGGTTTTATTCTGGTATGTTCTCTTCTGTCCTTCAGTAACCACACTGACAAATTGAGAGCGGCTTGAAGAAATGCCATCTTGGTGCCAAAGAGGCCTTTGATTTCTTGAGTGTTACAAGATCAATAAGGATTGTGTTCATCAGTGGTCCTAAGAACATAATGAGCTACACTTAGGGCTAATGATTGGATCCTCACATGAAAGTATGCAGGTCTCTGGGTTGTTAGCATATATTTTCTGGCAGGATTCTCTGGTTTGGTTCCTGCTGCATCAGCAGAAGGATCAGGCCCTCTCCACTGCCATGACCAGCATCGATCAAGGTTAATTTTGTTTCAGTGCTGCCTTGAGCAGTGAAACCATTAATTACTAAAGATGCAGTTTTAATGTATGGTTGGCAATTTCGGGGGAAGCTAGCAATAGCAAGCTAGCTTTGAAAGCATAAGATCCCACCCTCCCTTCAGAGCGTCTCCAAAACACACACAGCAGATTCTGCAAAGCGTCACGAGACGAGAGATGGCGTTAAACTACCTCATATCTCAAAGCACATAACATTAACGTAAACTGACTGATGCAGATTCATTTCAGCGTTGATAGTGTTGACGTAGAAATGCATAAATCCGAGTCTGAGGGCTCGGATAAGTGCGTTGCGTGTTGCCTTTTCATAATTACGGTTACGACATGGCAGCATAAGCTTGTTGTTTTGGTTCAGGAGAACCTGTAAAAGGCGGCTGCTCTTTGTTTGCTTTAAAGGGATAGTTCACCCATAAATGAAAATTAGCCCATAATTTACTCACCCTCAAGTCATCCTAGGTGTATATGACATTCTTATATTACAAAAGTCCAGGCTAATCCAAGCATTAGAATTTGATTCATAGTTGCTCTGTTTTTGAAGTCCATAAAAAGTGCATCTGTCCGCCAAATAACGTGCTCCACGCGGCTCCGGGGTTTTAATAAAGGTCTTCTGAAGCGAATCGATGCGTTTGTGTAAGAAAACTATCCATATTTAAAACTTTATCAAGAAAACTTTCGGCCGACCGCCTTCCATGGAAAAGTGTTGAATGTTGAAAGTGAAACTCAAGATGCGTACGTGACGTCATGACGAGCGTACCTGGTCGCGTTAGTCTTTCGATCGGCAGGGGAACTTTCAACAATTTTTCCATAAATTGAACAGGGAAGACAGTCGGCCGAAAGTTTACTTGATAAATATGGATATTTTTCTTACACAAACGCATCGATTTGCTTCAGAAGGCCTTTATTTACACCCCAGAGCCACGTGGAGCACGTTATTTGATGGGCAGATGCACTTTTTATGGACTTTAAAAACAGAGCAACTATGAATCCAATTCTAATGCTTGAATTAGCCTGGACTTTTGTAATATAACTCTGATTTTATTCGTCTGAAAGAAGAATGTCATATACACCTAGATGACTTGAGGGTGAGTAAATTATGGGCTAATTTTGGGTGAACTATCCCTTTAACCAGTGTAACAAAAAGTAATTGAAAAAATTAGCCTACCCTACATTTAAGACCCACATTACGTATCCAGTTTACTCCATCCTTTGTCAGCTACTGTTTACAATGAGATGGATATGCATGGAACCAAAACTAATAGAGAGTGTATCCTCAATTTCACACTGTCACCAAGATTTTTTTCAATGGAGTGTTCATGTAGGGCCTATAGTCACAGAGAATAGCTCTGGAAGAGACTTAATAATTTGACATGCCATGACTAATCTCATTATGCTTGCATTGCAATTTTTTTTTTTTTTTTACATTAAACTCAAATTAATGTGTTTCTTACAATGTGATAAACAATTCAGACACATAAATATAATGTATATGTATTTTACCACATGGATCATTCTTGGGATTCTGTAATATTTCAGTCCTTCAGACGTTTAAAGTGATGGTTCACCAAAATTAAATGTTAAAAAATTTGCAATACTTTGGTATGTCCATTATAATGAAGACAAATAATTATTGCTTTTAAATATTTTATGATAGAATGCAATGTCTTTTTTATGTCCCTGAGGCACTTCAATTTGTACAAAATGTGCACAGTGTCTATAATTTTTGGAAATTATTTATTTGTGTTACTTGTGAAATTGTGTTTATTTTATAAAAAACAAACTATAGAATATGTCTCAGTCTGAACTCAACCCTGTCATGCCAACCATTCTCCACCCATAATAATTTAGACTCCACCCATATGTTACCTCTTTTACCAGAAATGACATCATTCAGGTCTTTTTAACAGTGGTGCAGAAGATGGTAAGTAGTTGCATACTTTTTATTCATATTGTTGAGGCGCATTACAGTCAGGGAGGATACTGTCAAGATTAACAACTCAACCCCATCACTTAAAAATAAGATGGAAAATATTTTCAAAATGTTATTTTAATCCATAAGTATATACAATGTACTTATTTCTTTGCTGCCATATATGGTCTATTTAAAAAGAAAATTATCAAAATTATTCCTAGGGACAATTCAGTATCCCTGAATATTGGTATGAACATGTCCCTACTAAATTCTATGCTCTTTTATATTTTCAAATTATATATTTTTCTGTGATGGTAAAGCTGAATTTTCAGCATTATTGCACTACTCAGTCTCACACGATCCTTCAGAAATCATTCTAATATGACAATTTGCTGCTCAAGAAACATTTATTATTATCATCATCAATGTTGAAAACATTAGTATTTTTCTGGAAACCAATAAAAAAAAATTCAGGATTTTTTTTCTCTCCACTGAATACAAAGTTCAAAAGAACAGCACTTATTTAAAATATAAATAATTTGAAAAAATGTAAAAGTCTTTATTTTTATTTCAGTTTTAATTTGAATTTGTTCATTTAATTCTTTTCGGCACCTGTATCTACAGAGTTGAGCATGTGGATCTTTATTGCCACTTTTTTCCTCATGCTGTTCATTTTGAACCATTCGGCATGTGTTAAAATGAAAGGGTTTCATTAAAATTGATTAACAGTGTCTTGTTAATGTGTTCTTAAGACAGATCACGCATATTTTTAGATTTAAAAGAGATATGTTGCACAGCATTTTCTAGAATATTTTTCTCTATGATGTATCCACATTTATTCTCCAATTTAATAGTTACCCAACAGCAGTAAATGTTAATGAGGAGAAAGAATAATGATGTGCAAAATGAAAAAAGCCTGACTATTGGTTATTTCGAAAACAACAGATAAGTGATGATGCAGAAAGTCAATGGACATGAGAGACTAATGATATGCTGGCGAAACAGTTAGACAGGATTCAGTGGCTGGTTAAGAAAATAGAGCAATTCCCCCCAAAGAAATACCCATGAAATTGGCAAGAAAAGGGCCATGTCTCAAGGACTTAGGTGAAATCAATATACCACAGGCTGTTTTATGATTATTATCCTCCATTTTTGTCAGACACACTGATGCTGTAAAGGAAAAAAGTCCATTGTTCCTGTGAGTTTTCACCAGTAATCAGGTATGTGGGAGGACTTGAATAAGTCAATACATATTAAAGTCCATCATGTAGTGCAGAGACTTGGCAATTAAATGTAGGGCAGATAAAGAGCCCTATGGAAACGGTTAAAATGTGACTAATCAGCAATAAAAGTGGTCTTAGGCTAAAAATCCATTGGGATAAGTTATCATGTGACTCGCAGGCCAGTTAGTGACCCGGCTTTTAGTGTGAATTCAGTTTGCAGGATACACTGAGGTGTCAAAGGGATAGACATGCACCCTGTTATCACTTATTAAGCTTTAATGGCTTCCAATGCTAATGAAGACACGGATATTAAAGTGTGACAAGGTCGCCATTCATTTCCATGTTCATTTAGCTTTTTCATGGATTCTCTTTTGGTCTAGAATGAATGAGCCTTCGGCTCTGGAGATTTTAACCCAGAGCTTATTAATTGTTTAATATCACTATTGAAAATGACAGCATATGATGCAACTTTGTACATTTCAGCTTGAAATGAAATGACTTGAGTCATATATATTGGTTTGCTATGGGTAGAAAATGTAATAATCATTTTGTTTTAAAAGATACCGATCAGGCATAACATTATGACTACCATCCTAATTTTGTGTTGGTACCCTTTTTGCTGCCAAAACAGCCCTAACCTGTCGAGGCATGGACTCCACTAGACCTCTGAAAGTTTTGCTGTGGTATCTGGCACCAAGATGTTAGCAATATATCCTTTAAGTCATAAAAGTGCATGGTGTAGCAAATAATTAAATGAACAAATTCAAATAAAAAAGCATAGTGCATCCTGGTGCCATGTGTTCCCCAGGTAAGCGACGCACACGTACCCGGCCATCCACGTGATGTAAAAGAAAACGTGATTCATTAGACCAGGACACCTTCCATTGTTCCGTGGTCCTGGTTCTAATGCTCATGAAGTGATTCTGATGTTCTTATGTGCCCTCTGTTGGCGCTTTCGGCGATAGACGGGGGTCAGCATGGGCACCCTGACTGGTCTGCGTCTACGCAGCCCCATACGCAACAAACTGCGATGCACTGTGTATTCTGACACCTTTCTATCAGAACCAGCATTAACTTTTTGAGCAATTTGAGGTACAGTAGCTCGTCTGTTTGATCGGAACACACGGGCCAGCCTTCGCTCCCCACGTGCATCAATGAGCCTTGGCCGCCGGTTCACCACTGTTCCTTCCTTGTACTACTTTTGATAGATACTGACAACTGCAGCCTGGGAACACACCACAAGAGCTGCAGTTTTGGAGATGCTCTGACCCAGTCGTCAGGCCATCACAATTTGGCCCTTGTCAAAATTGCTCAAATCATTGCGCTTGCCCATTTTTCCTGCTTCTAACTCATCAACTTTGAAGAAAGAATGTTAACTTGCTCCCTAATATATTCCACCCACTAACAGGTGCGGTGATGAAGAGCTGATCCGTGTTATTCACTTCACCTGTCAGTGGTCATAATGTTATGCCTGGTGTATCATCATGCAGTGCCTGTCCTCCTTTGTTCTTTAACGCACCTGTCTTTCTCCTTTTCCACAGCTTGGCAGCGTCCCAACAAGCAGCGGCCCGGAAAGCTGCTTCTCCCATGCCCCCTTCAGAATTCCTGGACAAGCTTATGGGAAAAGTGTCCGGTTATGATGCAAGAATTAGACCTAATTTCAAAGGTAGGTGCATCCACCAAGACACTGCTGGATATCACAGGAATGTAGCCAAGTGGTATTTTAAAAAGAAATACTTAAACACATGTTTAAAGAGTTGGAAGTTTAATGCAAGTGTATAATATATATATATATATATATATATATATATATATATATATATATATATATATATATATATATACACACACACTTGCATTAAACTTCCAACTCTTTAAACATGTGTTTAAGTATTTCTTTAAATGATAAATGCATATAGACTATTTGTCAATAAATGGAAACAAGGGATGTATTGTTATAATAATCCAACATGTTTCCACCAGCATGCAGTTTTCCTCTAGATTCTGATTTCAAAGGATATTCCATCCAAACCTGAGGCCCAAAATTGAATTATTCACTCCAAAGATTGTTTAATAATAATAAAATAGCAACTTGCTATATATACCTCATATTTAGGATAGATACTTTCTGAATTACCAAGGATAACCTGACCAGTAGTTATATTAAGAAACCTGTTACCAAGCTGGCTACATTGCTGTTCCTGTTCCATGCTCTTGAGTCATTATCCTGAGTGAATGTCTGTGGTGGTACTCGGTATCCTATATATTATATTGTGACGTGTGCTGGCAATGTTAGAAATAGACACTGCAAGATACATGTCAGAGGTTTCCTTATATTCAGCAATATATTAATGTCAATCACTGCAAATTACAGTCTGCCTTTTTCTTATCTACTCTTGGAAATACTGTTTTTCCCCAAAGGTGTTTAGCTGCTTTAAAAGCAATTTTTATGCATATTAATCACAAAATACAACTAATAGAATATTGTGGTAATATTTGTGACACTATTTACTGCACTATAGTGTATATAATGTGCAGCAGGTCATTAAATAAAGTGTATATATTGACTTCTTATGCATTGTATTTGTGTGTGTGTGTATATATATATATATATATATATATATATATATATATACATATATATATACATGCATACATATTCAAATATTGACCTGGTTTAATGCATATTGTTTAGCCAAATGTATCAGTTGTTTGATATCTTGCATGCGCGTTGACCAGTAACACTTTATAATAAGTTTAGCAAATTATTAAATTATATAATGCTTAACAAATCATTATTGTATTTTGAAATGTGAATGGCTGATCTGTTAAGCTTTATGTAAAGTTGAATTATTAATGAATGTTATTATAAAGTGTTCTCTTTTGACCAAGATATGTTTGATGTAATGCAGACACATGCAATTTTCTAAATTATATAAAAAAAAATGTGTGCATTTTTGTATATGTACAATCTCACTCTTCCTTTTAAAAATATAGGTAGGTAAAACCATTACTAAATTCTAGGAACATTACAGTATTGTATGCTGGGATTTTGTCCAGACTGTTAAACCTGCTTGAACGCTTAAATGGCAGAGGGACGCTGTCTGATTTTGAGAGGCCTTGCATCTTAACCTTGCTCGTGGCAACGAATTTCATTCTTTTATTTATTTATTTATTTTTGATGACAGTCAGTGCTGTGATATGGTGAATGACATCTTAAATTTTGCTGTTTGCTGAGTTTTGCCGCAACCTGAACGGCGTCATATTGCAGAGTTGGTTGATTGTTTTCTCACTTAAATTAACCCTGAAGAAGCAACTGTTCTCAACATCATAAACTCCGCATTGCCTTTATGTTTTCAATGTGTAATTTAAACCCTAATTGTCCGAAATTAAACTTGTTAATTCGTATATTAACATTATATATGTTACAGTGCCAGTTGATACCGCTTCCTGAATAAACACTGGCCCTCGTTCGTGATCTCATTATGTAATTCATTCACTTCCTTTTATGAGGGCACATGGGTCCCATGGTCACATGACCAGACCAGACATTATGAAATACAAAGGTTCGTCACGGCTGTCAGGTCAAGCGTGTAACTGCACTCTGAGCCGGAAGCTTGCGCGTCCTCGGACAGTTTTCTGTGCTCCACTGTAGAACGCATCCCTAAAATTCATGTAGCTGGCAGCCTGACAGCATATCCTGATACATTTCTGAGGAAAAAGCCGAGAGAACATTTCAAGGGTCCTAGGCTCCTACGTAAACGGCATCTGATGTGAGAAGACATTTTTTTCCAGCCCATGGTGAGGAGGAGTTCACCTCCTCTGATTACTGCCTCTCCTGCAAATTTGGTCGTACAGCAACAGTGAAAAAGGGAGTGAAAAAGATAAGAATTGCCTGAAGCAACGAATGTGCTGGCATGAGAAGAAATTACACTGATCATGACTGGGTCTCTCAGTGGGAAATCCTTCCAACTGATTTAGCTGGGACCAATTGAAATGGAAAGCTCATAGCCTGGCACATTTGGGGCACCCTATGCAGCTAGGACCAGGATAGATATATTTTCAGATCAGAATCTTTTACATATACCTTTTTCCAGTCAATGAATACGAATTTTTATTAAGGCTGAAGTGTGTCATTTTTTTCCACGTTGAAATACTTCTGGTAAGACTTTCCAATAAGGTTCATTAATATTAGTTAATGCATTTGGGTGGCTATTCATTCAGGTTTATGTTCATTTTAACGTATAATTAAATATAGTGTCAAATTAACATATTACGACTGAATATGAACAATGAATGAGTGTATTTACAAAGTTTTTTTAATGTTAAAAGTCCCTGTAACACTTTCGATGAAGCCCATGCTTATAAATAAGTATAAATGGGGCTATAATTCATTATAAGTAAATATTACTATTCTATAAATGTATTTATAAAGACTTAAGACCTATACTGCATTACAAGATTACATTTTATGTATATTATTTTTAAAATAATTACTTATAGTTCCAGAGACACTTGTATGCTGTACCAATTAGTTATCAATTATATCTTTAATGGCTAATGTTTGCATTTAGAGGTCATGAATGGGAGTTTTGATTTGTTACAATCTATATCTCCTCAATATCCATATGCATTGTATTGCTTATTTAAAATTACACTATAAAAATATTGTTGCAGTGTTTTGCTAGTATGTAACATTAAAAAAGACACATTTTTTCAACTGTTTGTATTAAGGATTTCTGTTTTTGCCCCATTATTTTACAATAATTATTGTTCATTATTTGCATTAGTTACACATAAACAAAATGTTTAATAAGCTTTAATCTTCATGATTTCTTAATTTGCTTTAGGAAAATTGCATCCTATGTTTCCACTTTACTTAAATCCATCACTGATGCATTTATAGAGGTTAGTAACTGTATTATTACTCACAATATGTATTTATAAGAACAGTATGATTATTAATAATATGTTCACTTATTTGACAAATAAATCGGAATTACTAACAAGTCATTGTAACTATTATATAATAACATTATAGCAATGCAGGCAGCATCTTTATAAATACATTAATGGAACCATATAACTGACTAATTAATACTCCTAGATCTGTGTATAATGGATTATGAGGATGCACATTGAAAAAGCAAATGCATGACTTCTAATTATAAAATGTATATGTGCATATATACTACAAATATTATGCTATAAATGTAACTATAACTGTTCTTATAATGCAGTATAGGTCTTAAGTCTTATATTTTTATAGAATAGTAATACTTATTTATAAGTATAAATGGAGCTATAATTAATTAAAAGCTTCATAGAAAGTGTTACCGAAGTCTCTTGCTCACCAAGGCTGCATTATCAATATTTCACAATATTATTGTATTCGATTACAATATCAAATCTTCTATGTTAAAACATTTTAAAATGTAGTGTATTCCTGTGATGGCTGAATTTTCAGCATCATTACTCCAGTCTCCAGTGTCACATGATCCTTCAGAAATCATTTCATATTATCATTGTTGAAAACAGTTGTGCTGCTTCATATTTTTGTGTGGAAACCATGATCATTTTTTTCAGGATTCTTTGATTAATAGAACATCCAAAAGAACAACATCAATTTGAAATAGAAAACTTTTGTTACGTAATAAATGTATATCACACTTGATCAATGTAATGCTTTACTTTTTTGTAAAAAATCTGATTATTTATTTAAAAATTAGGTCATGATACCTATTAGCTGATGTTAACTAGTTTACCTTATTGGTAAGTGTTACTTTCTCCTATGCATTTCCCCAAAATGTGTATCAAAAAAAGCATCCTGACCAGCTCAGCATTGACCTTGAGGCGGTACTATCCGTCTAGCTGAATTGTGGACAGGGAAGAAACCCTTTTTGTTTTTTATTCCGATTGGTACCACAGATATTACACACGTTAGCCTTAAGCCTTCGTTTTTAAAATCATCGTCCCTGGAACAGACCATATCTTAGCGCTCGTTGACAGATCAAAGTGCTGCGTTAAACAAATTGGGGACGTGTGAACCTGAGAGGAGCAGGGACTGTTCGTCCGCAGACAGGCCGCTAGCTCGAGCTGTAATCTGTGACCGCTAGTGATGAATGGTTTGGAATGCAGCTGCGCCTCCCGTACCCACGTTAACCTTGTCCCTTCTCATCAGTCACAGCGAGGAGCTATGAGGCTGACAGCCACGAGGTGCTACAGATTCTGCCCAAATAGCACAATCATTGGCTGCTTGCGCCATGCCGCCGCCGCAATTTCACATAGACCAGCAGTCTCCCTCCTGCCCCGTTTCAAACGAGCTGCCACCATGCATTATAGTCATGATCAGCGTAATACTTTCTGATTACTATGTCACTTTGCTTCTGAATGGGTTCGATGAGACAAGTGTACATTTTGTAAATATACAGTCTGCTGCGGTATATTTACTGATTGCTTTTTTCTTTCCTTTTTGGATGTCCTGTATGTCTCTGTTACCTCTTTGCATCTCCTCCTCCTCATTCATGTAAAGTGCAGAACCGAGGTGTTATTAGCTGGTGGAGCTTGATTTTAATTTGGTGCTATCAGCACATGCTTAATGGGACTTTAATAGGATTAATGGGAATTCTCTAATGAGTCGGGGTGCAGCGTTCACATACAAACGGCAATGGTGAACCTACTGATGCTTTTCACTCGGTTTAAATGATGACAAATGACTGAAATCCTGATCAAGCCTGTTTCTTATGTGATGTTTGAAGCTAGTGGATAAGTTATCTGCAGAGAGCAGCATCCCCAGCAGAATGTCTGTATCTGCTTTAAGAGGCGGCTATAAACGGTTTTGTAACATCAAGCAAGCAAGCTTTCAGAGATGCTATGAACTGTATTTCCACCATGGGGGTAACGAAGCGTCTCAGGATCACGCTAGATAATTGCGTTTTTATCTCACGGGTAGAGAGAGAAGGCAATGTGTCGATGCGAGGGGGCTGCAGGCCTCAAGAAACATCACAACAGAACAATCAAATGACACCGAGACAGAGCAAGGTTAGATGTGATTTTAATTTTTCATACACGTTTTAGCTCATCGCCTACAAATTGTTCCAGTTCTCACAGGGCTGCAGAGACAATCATCCATGGAAATGTAATTTTAAAACTTCTGTTACTCGCGTCTGAACTTGAGGGTGCAACTCCAGAGCGATTTATCACTGTCTGCACACTGGGGGGAAAAATTGGTGTAGGGTTTACTTTTGAAACAATTTTCACTCAGAAATTGCTGGTACTTTTCACAAATAATTACAAAGAAACGGCGAGTAACATTGACATTAATGTGAAATTTTGAAGTAGATAGACTGAAATAGTATTTGCTTGTAGAACATACTCCAATAATATTTGTCTTATTTACAACTTTGAAGAAAAAAAATTTTTTTACAGTGCAAATTCAGACCATTTGGGTGACAGCGATGATGTGTTTTGTGGGCGGAGCTTACCTGGTGGCAGAAAATGACAGTTCTGTAGTGGTAGCTCTAGTGGAGAAATAAATCTACCAAAAATAAATGAATCTTTGTCCACTAGGGAGTCTATGGAAGCCACAGAATAAGTGTAAAAAAGGCCATTTTAAAAAAAAATTTCCCTTGCAATTATGATTTTATATCTCACAATTGTGAGAAAAATCTGAATTGTGAGATATACACTTGTTGTTCTGTCTTTTTTCCTCTAAATTATGAATGTATATCCCTCAATTTTTCTCAGAATCGTGTTATGAAGTCCAAATTGGGAGCTTTTCAAAGTCAGAATTGTGAAATAAGTGTTATAGGTTTAAATTTGATTTCATGATGACTGTATGGCTAATATGAACTCCTTATGTCAATATTATGTAGATCTATTGTTTACATCAAAAATTCATGCTTTAATAGTAGGGTAATCGACCCAGGTTTTCATCAGTCCAGTCTGTCCGTTTAACAGCTTGCAACCATAACTGTCTGCGTTTAGCTTCAAATTACATATTCAACCACGATATTCTGAAAAAGTACGACTTTTTTTTTTTTTTTGCATTCCGATTCTGACATACAAAGGCAGAAGACGACATTCTCTACTTCCATGGGTTTCGCTCGTATTCCTTCACTTATCTTGTTTTTCTGCCACCAGCTTCAGTGATGTACTGTTACTGTGACATCTGCTCCCAAATGGTCTACAGTGCATCCGTAAAGTAGCCTATTCACAGCACTTTACTTTTTCCACATTTTGTTATGTTACAGCCTTATTCCAAAATGGATTAAATTCATAATTTTCCTCAAAATTCTACAAACAATACCCCATAATGACAACGTGAAAGAAGTTTGTTAGAAATGTACATAAGTATTCACAGCCTTTGCTCGATACTTTGTTGAAGCACCTTTGGCACCAATTACAGCCTCAAGTCTTTTTGAGTATGATGCTACAAGCTTGGCACACCTATTTTTGGGCAGTTTCTCCCATTCTTCTTTGCAGGACCTCTCAAGTTACATCAAGTTGGATGGGGAGCATCGGTGCACAGCCATTTTCAGATCTAGAGATGTTCAATCGGGTTAAAGTCTGGGCTCTGGCTTGGCCACTCAAAGGGATTCACAGAGTTGTCCCGTAGCCACTCCTTTGTTATCTTGGCTGTGTGTTTAGGGTCGTTGTCCTGTTGGAAGAGGAACCTTCACCCCAGTATGAGGTCCAGAGCGCTCTATAGCAGGTTTTCATCAAGGATGTCTCTGTACATTGCTGCATTCATCTTTCCCTCGATCCAGACTAGACTCCCAGTTCCTGCCGCTGAAAAACATCCCCACAGCATGATGCTGCCACCACCATGCTTCACTGTAGGGATGGAATTGGCCAGGTGATGAGCGGTGCCTGGTTTCCTCCAGACATGATGCTTGCCATTCAGGCAAAGAGTTCAATCTTTGTTTCATCAGACCAGAGAATTTTGTTTCTCATGGTCTGAGAGTCCTTCATGTGCCTTTTGGCAAACTCCAGGCGGGCTGACATGTGCCTTTTACTGAGGAGTGGCTTCCGTCTGGCCACTTTACCATACAGGCCTGATTGGTGGAGTGTTGCAGAGATGGTTGTTCTTCTGGAAGGTTCTCCTCTCTGCACAGAGAAACGCTGGAGCTCTGTCAGAGTTTCAATTGGGTTCTTGGTCACCTCCCTGACTAAGGTCCTTCTCCCCTGATTGCTCATTTTGGCCGGGTGGCCAGCTCTAGGAGTCCTGGTGGTTCCAAACGTCTTCTAATTACGGATGACAGAGGCCACTGTGCTCATTGGAACCTTCAATGCTGCAGAAATGTTTCTGTACCCTTACCCAGATCTGTGCCTCGATACAGTCCTGTCTTGGAGGTCTGCAGACAATTCCTTGGACTTCATGGCTTTGTGCTCTGACATGCACTGTTAACTGTGGGACCTTATATAGACGTGTGTGCCTTTCCAAATCATGTCCAATCAACTGAATTTACCAGGTGGACTCCAATCAAGTTGTATAAATATCTCAAGGATGATCAGTGGGAACAGGATGCACCTGAGCTCAATTTTGAGTGTCAGGGCAAAGGCTGTGAAAACTTGCATGTGATTTTGTTTTTTTTAAAAATACATTTGCAAAGATTTCAAACAAACTTCTTTCATGTTATCATTATGGGGTATTGTTTGTAGAATTTTAAATGAAAATAATTACTTTTAATCCGTTTTGGAATAAGGCTGTAACTGTAACCTAACAAAAGGTGGAAAAAGGGAAGCGCTGTGAATACTTTCCGGATCCACTGTATATAACAAATTGTTAATCTCTAACTATCTATTCTTTTTTCAGAACTGTTTTCAATTAAAAGTATGAATAGAATATTTTTTCTTATGTTTTTTAGTATGAATTAACCATTTAATATGCTATGTTCTTCTCTGAGCTCTCTCAATATTAGCTCTGTACGATACGATTGGTGATGGAAATGCACAGGGATCGCCTGTTCTCGAACTGATAAATAAATGGGCTTCTCTAAAATATTTGTCGCTAATGCCATTTATCTAAGAGCCTTAAATGGGATAATCAATGCTGGGTCATGGGCGCTGGAAATTGAATGGTTAACGTAGCTCTTTCACAAAGGATACGCCTCTTGGAAAGTCCTGGATTATGTCTGCGTCTGCATCATTGGTGAACATGCAGTTGTGCTGAAGAAGAAAGGAAGGACTTTTAAGTTCTTAAATCAGCCGTCTACATTTCATGTTTGTGTATGCTAATTAGGATCCACTGGATGAGTGATTTCTGTTTAGGGTAACACACAAATGACTGCCACCGACGGTGCTGTTGCCTCAACGGAATAGATTGAACTGCATTCGCTGTGGCGTATTACTGTACATGTTATCTGTGGTCACACATGTGCATGGTAGTGTTTTATAAGGAGCATCTTCATACTTGCGACTACCATACAGAACTGTACAAGAGGAAAAACTGTTGTAGTAGTTTCTGTATGGTTTTGATGAATATCACAAGAGGAAACTGACTAGAATATAGTGCACTGTGACCTGTCACCTGACGTATGTATAGGTTAAACATTTAGGGAAAATGTCCCAAATTGGTTCTCTTTGTAAAACGAAAAAAGGGGAGCTGTTTTGTGGTACCCAATGTAAGTTCCCATTCCTTTTGTATTGCACAGTCCTGCAACCCAATGCCAGGCAAATCAATTTGATCTACCGGTCAAGACAAAATCTTGAAAAAAACAAACAAAACAAAAAAAACTCAAAGTGAAGCCAGTTTGACATGTAGTCTTTGCATTTTCCCTCCTAGTGTATTGCATCTATTAGTGCATTTTGCTAACCTCTGCCTCCCGTGACCAGATATGCATTGCAACCCCCATCCTTTCTTTCATTTCAGTGCTTTGCCTCTTGTCCTGCCCGCTCTGAAGTTTTGGACGAATAAGTGCATCCCTCCTTACCTGCTCTTGCCCTTAGTATGCCCTTAGCACCCAATATTCCCTGCCACACACTTCAACGCATAAAGTGTTGGCGAGTGTAAAGTAGAATAAGTGAGCCATGCTGCTTATGTTTTTTTTTGTTTTTTTTCTGTTGTTGGTTCCGCAAAGAAAAGAAAAAATCTAAAACTCTTGCTGTTAGAATATCATGTTATTAATCCTGATCTTTTTTTCATTAGACCCACAAGGCTCCAAATCGGATGGTACTCACAAGAAAGGTACTTCCTTTTTATTTATCCAGGATTTACAAGCTTATTGATTCATGCTACCCGGGCGCTATCTCATCAGAGAATCAGCTAAATGATATAATGAGTTAAAGATATATGTGTGTTTTGTTAATGGTTGAGAGAGTAACATAACTAAAGCGTTTGCCCGCAGTGTAACTGACATAAGACGTGCGTCTGATCTTTTTTTTTTATAAATGGCATGCTAACTGATAACACCAAATTACATATTCATAGAGATATTATCTTTTCTGATATAATTGGATATCATTTCTTGACCTTTCTTTACCGGTGGGAGGATCAGAGTAATTGGGCTTCAGGCAGGGCATTTGAAAATAGCATACGTTTATTTATTAATTAGCTTCCTTTTGCTCTTGCTGTGGAAATGACTATTTATTTAATACTGTGTGTGGCCTCCAGTTGTTGGTTTAGCATTGGAGCTTTGTGACTGCCACTATTTAGTACCAGTTTTTATCTGTGCACCACTGATTTTTCCTCTGAATTAGAATTAAATTGGGAGAACAACTGAATTTCTACACCTGACTGAACAAAACATTTACACTTTACACTGTTATTCGTCTAATCAAATGTTGTTGCTTTAGATAAACAAGCCATAGTTTCAGATATTGCATTGAAATAATATATTTGATTCTGATGTACAGTTGTCCCCGTGGTGCATGTAATATTGAGGCTGCAGAGATGCAGCTCTACTCCTTGTGGGCCAAACGCTGCCGGTAGATTCTTATTAGAGCCCTGTTATTTAGCTTTATTAAGGGGCATTATATACACAGCTCACTCCCTTCATGTAGACTAATGTAAAACCTTCTGGATATTTGTCACGGCTCCAGTGTTCTCAAACGAATGAGCATAGAAGGAGTATCCACAAATCACATTAGAGTATTATTCTGCATTTGTCACACAACGTTTAATCATCATTTATCCTAGATGAGATTACTGGTGTGCTCTAAAATATGTCTGCGGTATGTTTAATGTGTATCGTGTGCATATATTAGCAGTGTGTTAAGAACCATAATGTTCGTTATGAGTTATTTACAGTAATATTTCGTTTTTAGTCATTTTTGAGTTTTTCAAACCTTGGTAACTTAGCAGGTTGTAGATGTGTAGATTTGAATATGATTTTTAAATTGTCAGGGATGCAGTTTCTGATTAGATGATGAACATTCAGTGTGTTTGTTTTTATTGCACACATTTTATTTCTAAGAGTCATTTACGCATTCAATATACAGCTCAATGTAATGAAGAACAAGTTCACTATGAAGTCAAAAGGAAACATACATTTACATTTATCCAAAGCGTCTTACAATTGAGGAATACAGAAAGCTTTACAACTTTCCAACATTTAGTTTCCTACAATATTTCCATTACTCATATTATTTTTAAATAATAACCACAGCATGTATAGGACTTTGTGTTGGAGAAGATATTTTACTTAAGTTTTACTTAACTTAAGTTTTCCTACAAGCGAATTAAAATAAAGTAATAGTTAAAAAGTACTTGGCTACACCACGAGCGACTAACAAAAAAGCTATATATAATAATCCTTTATATATATATGTAATATAATACAGTATATACACTAATCAGGCATAACATTATGACCTAATATTGTGTTGGTCCCCTTTTGCTGCCAAAACAGCCCTGACCTGTCAAGGACTCCACTCCACTGAAGGTGTGCTGTGGCACCAAGATGTTAGCAGCAGATCCTTTAAGTCTTGTAAATTGCGATGTGGGGCATCCATGGATCGGATTTGTTTGTTCAGCACATCCCACAGATGCTCAATTGGATTGAGATCTGAGGAATTTGGAGGCCAAGTCAACCTATGTGGTCCAGTTCTGATGCTCACGTGCCCACTGTTGGCGCTTTCGGTGGCGGAGAGGGGTCAGCATGGGCACCCTGACTGGTCTGCGGCTATGCAGCCCCATACGTAACAAACTGTGATGCACTGTGTATTCTGACACCTTTCTATCCGAATCGGAATCAACTACAGTAGCCTGTCTGTTTGATCGGACCACACGGACCAGCCTTCGCTCCCCACGTACATCAATGAGCCTTGGCCACCTATGACCCTGTTGCCAATTGACCACTATTCCTTCCTTGGACCACTTTCTGACCACTAGAGATTGGGAACGCCCCACAAGAGCTGCAATTTAGGAGATGCTCTGACCCAGTCGTCTGGCAATCACAATTTGGCCCTTGTCAAACTCGCTCAAATCCTTGTGCGTATGCTTGCCCATTTTTTCTTCTTCTAACGCATTAACTTTGAGGACAAAATGTTCACTTGCGGCCTAATATATCCCACCCACTAACAGGTGCCGTGATGAAGAGATAATCAGTGTTAATCACTTCACCTGTCATAATGTTATGCCTGATTAGTGTGCGTTTGTGTGATTAAGTTAAAAGGAGCTATATTAGCAAAGGATCTGACATCTTCAAACGTATTGCATATAATTATAGAAACAACATATAACTGAACCGAAAACAGTTAAATATGTATTCAGTATTTAAACCAGATCATCTTTATTTTGCTACAGAGGAGAGGACATAAAATACCTGAGAACTGAATGATGATTCAAATAAATGTGTGAATTGTAGCAGCTACAAAGTTGAAAAAAGTGCTTGTTAATGAAAAAGTAACTGAATTACTTTCACACTATTAAAAAAAAGAGCTTAAGTTAGTTGCGTTAATACTTTCACCTGATTACTCCCCAACACTGGTAGGACTGTATATGTTACTGAATTATGTTAATAACTTTATATGTTAAAGGGTTAGTTCACCCAAAATTGAAAATTCTGTCAGTAATTACTCACCCTCATGTTGTTCCAACCATGTAAGACCTTCGTTCATCTTCGGAACATAATTTAGTATATTTTTGATGAAATCTGAGAGCTGTCTCACTCCTCCATAGGCTTTCAGAGGGACTGAAACTTGATGGCCCAGAATAGTAAGTAAAAACGTCATTTAAGGAGTCCAAATGACTACAGTGGCTCTGTATTAAGTCTATCATGCGACGAAAATACTTTTTGAGCGGAAAAACAACAAAAATAACGACTTTATCCCACTATTATTGTTCAATTTGAGCCTCTGACGAGAGTTCGCGGGAGTGCCGCGCATGCGTCGTGGCACTCCCGCGAACTCGCGCATGCGTCGTGGCACTCCCGCGAACTCTCGTCAGAGAGTATATAGTGGGATAAAGTCGTTATTTTTGTTGTTTTTCCGCTCAAAAAGTATTTTCGTCGCATGATAGACTTAATACAGAGCCACTGTAGTCATTTGGACTCCTTAAATGACGTTTTTACTTACTATTCTGGGCCATCAAGTTTCATTCCCTCTGAAAGCCTATGGAGGAGTGAGACAGCTCTCAGATTTCATCAAAAATATACTAAATTATGTTCCGAAGATGAACGAAGGTCTTACATGGTTGGAACAACATGAGGGTGAGTAATTACTGACTTTATTTTCAATTTTGGGTGAACTAACCCTTTAATAAATCTGGATTGGACAGTAAAGGAGTGCCAGCGCTAGTCCAGCTGCGATGTTGGTCAGTTTAATAGAGATTCATCATATTAATCAAATTTTCTTCTTATCTCTAATCTTATTGTTTCATACGCATAGCCACAGAGTATATGGAAACAATTGACACAGTCTCTCATATCATTAAAACCATCAGTTAACCTCAGTGTGAATCAATTTCGCTGTAATATTGACCGTTTTATCTCATGCCTTTTGCAGCTGAAGCTACCCAGGTAATCCAGTGTAATCAAACTGTAGTCAACTCATTCCCCATTCCGGACTCGTGCCACAGCCCTCCTATTGATTTATGTCTCTCTCTCCAGCCTCCCTCCTCCAAGGCTGTCATGTTTCCCCTATCAGTGATGCTAGCCTCAGGGGCAGGAAGAGATCCTGGTAATTTAGCAGTGTGTCATTACTTATAGGCATGTGACAATGCTAACTCAGACACTCTCTCTGAAACTAGCTGTCACTGCACGGGCATCTCTCCCTGTCTGAGCCGCTGCTGTCCAACTCTTATGAATTTTAATACAATCCCCTTAATGGTTAGGGTCGCCTCTAGCTGAACCGAACCTGGAGTGATGGATGGCTGTGACTTCTGCTCAATCTGGATTTGGTTTTGTTGGAGTGGGTTGTTTCAAGTAGAAAACACATAGAATGTAAAATGATGTTTCAGTCAGGGATCCATATAGCTGCTTTTTATGTCCATTGACCAGGTTGTTAATTGTCGAACATTTTGTCATAGTCATTTGCCAACACATTTCAGGGCCTGTTGTGCTATATTGCATTTTTTAATGCTTAGAATGATTTGTTTGTTTTTGTAGTAGTCCCAGAGAAAAAAGTTTTTTGAATGTAGTATTTTTTTTATGTCATTACATTGTTTAGAAAGAAACAAACTTTGTTTAAAGATGAATCTCAACTATGTTATTAAAAATAAAATGAATTAATTAATAGCATTTCACTTAATGCAGTATGTGGGTAAATGGCCATACATGGGTTTTCCCATTCAATGCAATGTATCTATACACCATCTCTTATTTGCATACTTATGATTTCTTGGAGCAACATGTAATGAAAAAGTGTTATATGGGAGTAATAGTTGGCAACATTTTAATAATAATATCTAATATTTTATAGGAATATTGATATGTAATTTATTTCCTATATTCACTTGTTGTGTCTCCAAAAAATGCCTGATAAACATTCTTTAAGTCCCATTGTCCTCTATTTTGTTTTTGTTTTTTAACCAGGTAAGTCAGTTGAGAACAAGTGGCAGCGTAAAAAACGGGTGCAGAACAATAAAACATCAAATGAGTACGAATAACACAACATAAAACAATTACATATAAAACAAACAAATAACTAAAAACACGTACAGCGGTCTTGTGCTATTGACCAAATTGAATTCTTAAAAGAGGAGAGTGAAATAAATTAACTAAGCTTTAAAATCTGCTGCAAATGATTCCAATCGTAGGCAGCAGAAAACTGAAAAGAATAACGACCAAAAGCGGTACGAACTTTAGGTATACATAAATAAATGAAATTGCTAGAGCGTAGATTACGACTAATGTTGCGAATATTAAGAAGTGACTGTAAATATAATGGTGTTTTCCCGATAAGGGTTTTATAAATAAATAGAAACCAATGAATTTGTCTGCAGGAATGAAGAGAAGATCAGTTCACTAAAGAATACAATTGACAATGGTGAGTATTAAATGAAGCTCCAGTCACAAAGCGGATTGCAGCGTGATAAATTACATCCAGTTTATGGAGGAGAGTTTTTGAAGCGGACCTATAAACTACATCACCATAATCCAGAATTGGAAGCAATGTCATTTTAACCAAAAGTTGTTTTGAAGTGTGTGTAAAAGAAGATTTATTACGAAAAAGAAAACTAATACGAGATTTAACCTTTCTAAGCAATACATTCAAGCCAGATACCAAGATATTTGTAGCAATCAACATAATCAATCTTTGAGCCATCCATTGAGAAAATATTAGGCGGATCTTTAACGTGCGGAAGATTTCTATTAAAAACCATACATTTTGTTTTATTTGTATTTAAAACTAAATGAAGGCTAGCAAAAGCATGTTGAATGCGTGTAAAACTGGACGGTGCAGTGGTCAATGAAGAACTGAAAGTATAAATGATGGTGTATATCTGCATCTAAATAAGTGTACGTGAGAATCGCCTGCGGCTAAAACAATATCATTAACATAAATATTAAATAGTATAGGGCCCAGTATACTTCCTTGTGGAACCCCTTTAAATAGGGGCAGGGGATCTGACCAAAACCCTTACTGATTGTGAATGACCAGAGCAGTAACTCTTGAACCAAGCCAGACAGCTCTCAGAAAGTCCGGTACATCTTAACCTATCCATCAGTATACAGGGAGTGCAGAATTATTAGGCAAATGAGTATTTTGACCACATCATCCGCGTTATGCATGTTGTCTTACTCCAAGCTGTATAGGCTGGAAAGCCTACTACCAATTAAGCATATTAGGTGATGTGCATCTCTGTAATGAGAAGGGGTGTGGTCTAATGACATCAACACCCTATATCAGGTGTGCATAATTATTAGGCAACTTCCTTTCCTTTGGCAAAATGGGTCAAAAGAAGGACTTGACAGGCTCAGAAAAGTCAAAAATAGTGAGATATATTGCAGAGGGATGCAGCAGTCTTAAAATAGCCAAGCTTCTGAAGCGTGATCATCGAACAATCAAGCGTTTCATGCAAAATAGTCAACAGGGTCGCAAGAAGCGTGTGGAAAAACCAAGGTGCAAAATAACTGCCCGTGAACTGAGAAAAGTCAAGCGTGCAGCTGCCAAGATGCCACTTGCCACCAGTTTGGCCATATTTCAGAGCTGCAACATCACTGGAGTGCCCAAAAGCACAAGGTGTGCAATACTCAGAGACATGGCCAAGGTAAGAAAGGCAGAAAGTCGACCACCACTGAACAAGACACACAAGCTGAAACGTCAAGACTGGGCCAAGAAATATCTCAAGACTGATTTTTCTAAGGTTTTATGGACTGATGAAATGAGAGTGAGTCTTGATGGGCCAGATGGATGGGCCCGTGGCTGGATTGGTAAAGGGCAGAGAGCTCCAGTCCGACTCAGACGCCAGCAAGGTGGAGGTGGAGTACTGGTTTGTGCTGGTATCATCAAAGATGAGCTTGTGGGGCCTTTTCGGGTTGAGGATGGAGTCAAGCTCAACTCCCAGTCCTACTGCCAGTTTCTGGAAGACACCTTCTTCAAGCAGTGGTACAGGAAGAAGTCTGCATCCTTCAAGAAAAACATGATTTTCATGCAGGACAATGCTCCATCACACGCGTCCAAGTACTCCACAGCGTGGCTGGCAAGAAAGGGTATAAAAGAAGAAAATCTAATGATATGGCCTCCTTGTTCACCTGATCTGAACCCCATTGAGAACCTGTGGTCCATCATCAAATGTGTGATTTACAAGGAGGGAAAACAGTACACCTCTCTGAACAGTGTCTGGGAGGCTGTGGTTGCTGCTGCACGCAATGTTGATGAATGTTGATCAAAACACTGACAGAATCCATGGATGGCAGGCTTTTGAGTGTCCTTGCAAAGAAAGGTGGCTATATTGGTCACTGATTTGTTTTTGTTTGGTTTTTGAATGTCAGAAATGTATATTTGTGAATGTTGAGATGTTATATTGGTTTCACTGGTAAAAATAAATAATTGAAATGGGTATAAATTAGTTTTTTGTTAAGTTGCCTAATAATTATGCACAGTAATAGTCACCTGCACACACAGATATCCCCCTAAAATAGCTAAAACTAAAAACCACTTCCAAAAATATTCAGCTTTGATATTAATGAGTTTTTTGTGTTCATTGACAACATGGTTGTTGTTTAATTATTAATGTTGTAAAATTAATCCTCAAAAATACAACTTGCCTAATAATTCTGCACTCCCTGTATTATGGTCCACAGAATCAAAGGCCTATTGAGGACTATGTATGAAATCTATGCCCTGTTTTATAACAGAAAGTCATATTTTGATTAGAAACCCAATAACATTTTCCTGAGATGTTGATTTATAACAAACAATTTGAAAAATTGTCAGATTTAAAAGATAATAACAAAATATGATCATATTCCATAAGAGTGCTACATTTGACCATTTTTAAAGACCAAGGAGTTGTTGTTGTCCTGGTGAAACTGAATGTGCTCTTTACAAGACATCCAGACTTAAAACTGTAACATTTATTGTGTCAGAGAAATTCACTAAAATATGTCCTGTACGTGGACAGTGGCGCCCAGGAGGGTAAAGTGTTCTCTCGAATTTAGAACTCTAAAAAGTATTTTTGTACTGTTTTTAGAGTATTTTAGTATAGTACTTTGTTTTTTTGTGCACTATTCTATACTATATTCTGTACTATGATACTATATTCTGTTCATGTATTATTCTTTTTAATTCTATATCATGCTCTGTTTTTGTAGTATTCTAAAATAGTATTTTGTTTTTTGTAATATTATCATATGTAAGGGATAATCCATGGCTAGCAGTGCATTAAACGGCACGTTGCACTACGTGGAGGCAAAGAATCACCCGACTCGAAGCGGAGGCGCAGTCAAATGGTTTAATGCACAGCTAGCTGAGGATTTTTGCGCTTATACCATGGTCATTTGCCAACGTTGACAACTTCAAGCTGTTATTGACGTTTGCAGCACAATTGACCGGAAGGATAAAAATGACTGTTATTTTCGTCAGATAGAGCTTGTTAGATCTAGAATTCTGCCTGCTTTGAATCAGACACAGAGATAAAGTAGTGCATAAGATTACATTTATTAGAATGAATGAATTCTAGCATTTATTTGAATTCATTATCGAGAGAGGTGGGGTGTAACGTGTGTTAGTCTCGCATAGCCAGACCTTCACTGACGACAGAAGGTCTCCGCTTTCATTGGTCGAGGACCCCCCAAGAGGACATTTGACTGATATGTAACACAACCAATCACAGTTTGTTTTGTTCCACGTCATTTTTAGGGCCGTGAATATTGTCCCTGCAATAAAAGACCGGCATGCATCTACAAATTATTCAAGTTTACTGCAACAATGGAGCCGCGAACTTCACATACTTTTGAAAATCCAGCATTTAGTTGATCCTGGTAAGCGCTCATTGCAAGCCTGTAGTGCTCCTCTCAGAAGCTGAAGTCTCCGCACCTCGATCGCCCCCCGGTGGCTGGGCCCAGTATAGCTCCTAAACCCCACCTCTCCATGTATTAGAATGGACGTGAGACACACTAAACTATTAAATTACACTTCAAATAATTGTTTCCTAAAGATGGTTTCTGTCATTTTAGGCAGTTTTTATCACGATGATTTCATTTCAAGTGTTCGTTTTTTTTAAATAAGTTTAGTTTTAGTTAGTTATTTGATACTATAAAAAAGGGGGATGTGACGTCATGATTGACAGCTGAGATTGACGGCTTCTCTGAGTGTTAAGTTGTCACTGAGGCACTAACAGACTTTTTTTTCAGGATTTTTGGAAGGAGATTGGAGCTTTAGCTTTAATTTCTACATTTCTATAACTGTTTATTTCACTACAGCATAATGAATTGTTCTGCATCTGTGAGAGTGTGGGCGGGCTTTTGATAATCGCGCCTCTACTTCCTGCTCTCTACTGCGCAACTCCGGTCCTGAGATCACTACTGCGCAGACTCGGTCCCAAGATATCAGCGCCGTGTGCGGGCCTAAGAAAGCTTCAACTCAGCGGAAGTCAATGAAGTCGCGTCGTCCATATATTTTTTACGGTCTATGGCTCATTGTCACAGTTGTAAACACGACGGCGTTCTTCTTCCACAAGGGAGTTTGGCGTCACAGCATTTATTTCCAGGCGAACCGTTAAAGAACGCAACACGCATGTCTCGCGGACATCCTGTAGATTTCAACCAATCAGGTGACTACTTCGAAACTCCTGAAGTGTTTCCTGATAAGTGTGCCGTATGCATCAGACGTTCAGCCAACCGTCCTGTGGCGTCTGAGGCTGAGACTACAGGGAGTGCAGAATTATTAGGCAAATTAGTATTTTGACCACATCATCCTCGTTATGCATGTTGTCTTACTCCAAGCTGTATAGGCTGGAAAGCCTACTACCAATTAAGCATATTAGGTGATGTGCATCTCTGTAATGAGAAGGGGTGTGGTCTAATGACATCAACACCCTATATCAGGTGTGCATAATTATTAGGCAACTTCCTTTCCTTTGGCAAAATGGGTCAAAAGAAGGACTTGACAGGCTCAGAAAAGTCAAAAATAGTGAGATATATTGCAGAGGGATGCAGCAGTCTTAAAATAGGCAAGCTTCTGAAGCGTGATCATCGAACAATCAAGCGTTTCATTCAAAATAGTCAACAGGGTCGCAAGAAGCGTGTGGAAAAACCAAGGCGCAAAATAACTGCCCGTGAACTGAGAAAAGTCAAGCATGCAGCTGCCAAGATGCCACTTGCCACCAGTTTGGCCATATTTTAGAGCTGCAACATCACTGGAGTGCCCAAAAGCACATGGTGTGCAATACTCAGAGACATGGCCAAGGTAAGAAAGGCAGAAAGTCGACCACCACTGAACAAGACACACAAGCTGAAACGTCAAGACTGGGCCAAGAAATATCTCAAGACTGATTTTTCTAAGGTTTTATGGACTGATGAAATGAGAGTGAGTCTTGATGGGCCAGATGGATGGGCCCGTGGCTGGATTGGTAAAGGGCAGAGAGCTCCAGTCCGACTCAGACGCCAGCAAGGTGGAGGTGGAGTACTGGTTTGTGCTGGTATCATCAAAGATGAGCTTGTGGGGCCTTTTGGGGTTGAGGATGGAGTCAAGCTCAACTCCCAGTCCTACTGCCAGTTTCTGGAAGACACCTTCTTCAAGCAGTGGTACAGGAAGAAGTCTGCATCCTTCAAGAAAAACATGATTTTCATGCAGGACAATGCTCCATCACACGCGTCCAAGTACTCCACAGCGTGGCTGGCAAGAAAGGGTATAAAAGAAGAAAATCTAATGATATGGCCTCCTTGTTCACCTGATCTGAACCCCATTGAGAACCTGTGGTCCATCATCAAATGTGCGATTTACAAGGAGGGAAAACAGTACACCTCTCTGAACAGTGTCTGGGAGGCTGTGGTTGCTGCTGCACGCAATGTTGATGGTGAACAGATCAAAACACTGACAGAATCCATGGATGGCAGGCTTTTGAGTGTCCTTGCAAAGAAAGGTGGCTATATTGGTCACTGATTTGTTTTTGTTTGGTTTTTGAATGTCAGAAATGTATATTTGTGAATGTTGAGATTTTATATTGGTTTCACTGGTAAAAATAAATAATTGAAATGGGTATAAATTTGTTTTTTGTTAAGTTGCCTAATAATTATGCACAGTAATAGTCACCTGCACACACAGATATCCCCCTAAAATAGCTAAAACTAAAAACTACTTCCAAAAATATTCAGCTTTGATATTAATGAGTTTTTTGTGTTCATTGACAACATGGTTGTTGTTTAATTATTAATGTTGTAAAATTAATCCTCAAAAATACAACTTGCCTAATAATTCTGCACTCCCTGTAGATGTCTGTATGAATTACCTGCGTCTGTTCAGCATCTCTCTCTATTAACAACAACGCTGTGAGTTGAATTACTTCAAAAAAGTCACTGGGCAGCGTTAATAACTCTGTGCTCCTGAATATGCCTGTGTGCGCAGCGCAAACTCAGAGTGACGTGTGTGTGCATGCTTAAATGAAAACAGCACATTAATATATATATATAACACTGATTAAACTGACTTTGTACTACTGGTGCGTTTAACGGTTTTATTGCACAACTTCCAGCCAATCAGAGTTGAGTATTCAGACAGACCATGGTATAATGTTTCTTTTAAGAAGTAGTCTAGTATAGTTTTGTTTGTGTACTATTCTGTACCATACTCTTTTTGTAGTATTCTGTACTGCATTGTGTTTTTGTTATATTCTAGTGTAGTATTCTGTTTTTTTGACTATTCTATCCCATGTTCTATTTGTTGTATTATATTAGTAGTGGTCTATTGCAGTATTGTTTCTGTAGTATTGTAAAACGGTATTCAAAAACTATTCTATTTGTAGTTTTCTAGGTTATAGCTATTCTGTCATTTTTGTTGTTATATTTACTATATTCTTTTTTTAATAGTATTATATACTTTCTTTTATCAAACAAACAAACAAACAAAAAATCGGAAAATAAATGGACTTTGGATTATGTAGCTACATGATTTATTTGTTTTTTCCCGTTTTACTCTTTATAAAGAAGCTCATCTCCTTCACTGGAGCTTAACACCTTTTTTTTTACCCTGTCACTGTTACTAGAGCAGCGCAAATTGAAAATTGCCCCATGCCAATAGATTTACTCAGCATCAGCCCATGTGTCATTGCACGAGGAGTAAGAGGAAGCCCTTGACATTTGCCCCGGTGTTGATTCAGTGAGGTGTGCTAACATGGAAAAGCTGGTAGGGCACTTTGCTGTCCCTTTGTTACCAGTGGATCTCACTCCAATTGAAAACTGCCTTGCCAAGACCTTATAGGCACAGCCGAAGCCATATAAATATTTAATGCCTCTGTGCCATTGTATTTCTGCTGAGAGCAGCTCAATTTTTAACATGTGCAATATCATTAAGCTTTCTTTATTTATATCAGACACTTTCATTTGTGGTGGTCCACTTACCTGGGAGGCATCTTAAGTGCCCGTTGTTTGTAATAAATCTGTTTTGTTCCCGCATTGAGAGTGTCCTCTGGGTACAACATCTCGTGCACCATTTTCTCACCAGCTGACCGGCGTAAAACAGACTAATGGCTTTTGAGGCGGTATTATTCTCCAGTTGCTGCTAGGTAAAGAGATAGACTCTGGTATTGATCAGTTTAGACATGGACCTTGTTAATGAATGACTATAAACTGGTAACTGTACAGATGAGTTGTGGTTGTTGGTTTATGAAGAAGAAATTGGTCTCCGCTCCCTTCTTTCTTTTTTTTCTTCTGTTCAGTGGCAAGTATGTAATTTATGGGCTTTCTAAGGAGGTTATACTTACCCAAGGGACATTTTGATTAATGATTGTTCTGTTTATGCATGAAATTAATCACAATAATGACTCTCAGAATGTCTTGATTTTTCTTTGTAAATACCTAAGTGTGCAATAACATCAATACAGTACGGAAAAACACTCTTCCCTCATTTTCTCCTTCTCCGTCTCTGATGAGCTCTAGGAAAGACGAGGCTGATCTTTGCGACTCGGGTGTCCTGTTTGTCTGTGTAATAAAGAGAAGCGCAGTGAAACGTGTGAGGCTTCTAAACTACCGTCACCTCTACGAGATGAGAGTGGAGGCATGGCTCAGAAATTAAGGTCTGATTTGCTGGGAAAGACGGCTGAGTGAAAAATTTATAAATAACCCGAGCGTCCCTTCGCTGGTGTTTGCTTCCCTCTGCAGTGAGCTACTCTTAGGAGAGCAGGGTGCAGATTGTTTGGCAAAAACATGGCAAAGCAAATCATTCTTGGCGATGACTCACCCTTTCCTGACAGTTAATGAGCTCTGTCTTTCTCTCTCTCCTCTCCTTATTGGAGGCTGGGCTCACAAATGAACTGCAGTGGGGGTGAGGACATTAGATTTCCTCTGCGCTGCGTCACATATGGCAGGGAAAGCCAAGAACAGACAAATGATTACAGCCAGTATAATACCCAGTGGAAAGAATAAGCTAAGAACAACTATGGGTCTTGACTAGGCATGTGCCGGTATCAAGTTTTCATGTTGCGATTAATTGCTGATGCTTTTATCACGGTATTCGGTATTATCACGGTATTGAAATTCGTTGCAATAAAAGTGTTGTCATACTATAGCAGGTTTAATAACTTTCTTATAAGAAAAGAACTGAACATTTAAATACAATAAAGAAATACACAAAAATGTATAAAGTAAAATATTTAAAACAGATTAAAGTGCTAAAGAATTATAGCTAAATGAACAATAGGTAACACTTTACAACACTAGTTAATACATTAACATTAACAAAAGCGAATAGCTACATTTATACAGAAGTTATTATTCTTTGATAACGTATAGTTAAAAGAAAAAGTTTAGTTAATGTTAAACTGTTAGTTAATGTTAGCTCAGGTCCATTAAATAATACAGTTACAACTTTTGATTTTAATAATGTGTTATTAAATGGTGAAATTTACATTTAACTAAGATTAAAGGGTTAGTTCACCCAAAAATGAAAATGATGTCATTAATTACTCACCCTCATGTCGTTCGACACCCGTAAGACATTCGTTCATCTTCGGAACACAAATGAAGATATTTTTGTTGAAAGCTGATGCTGAGAAAGGCTTCAGACAGGCCTCCATAGGGATTCAGTACATTCACACTCACAAGACCCATAAAAAGGCACTAAAAACGTCGTTACAAAGTCCATCTCACTACAGTGACTCTACAATAATTTTATGAAGCGACGACAATAGTTTTTGAGCGAAAAAAAAATCAAAATAACTACTTTATTCCACAAGTTCTGTCTTCCTCTGCCGTGAACTCACGAAGCACCACGACGCATGCGCGAGAATATGACGTAGGGCCGGCGTTCGGGAATCCATGAAATGCACACTTTAGTCCCATTTTGAGCTCTACGCCGAGACCTAAAGCACGATCAATGTAGAATTCAACAGCTTAGATACGGCACGTCTTCCTCTGCTCGTTGTAAACAAATCTCCTCGCTTCTGGGTCACGTGTGCGAACGCCGGTTTGCGTCATATTCTCGCGCATGCGTCGTGGTGCTTCGTGAGATCACGACAGAGGAAGACAGAACTTGTAGAATAAAGTCGTTATTTAGATTTTTTTTTTCATTGTCAGTTTTTAATGAATGAACTGTTAAAGGTCCCGTTCTTCGTGATCCCATTGTTCAAACTTTAGTTAGTGTGTAATGTTGCTGTTAGAGCATAAATAATACCTGTACAATTATAAAGCTCAAAGTTCAATGCCAAGCGAGATATTTTATTTAACAGAAGTTCCCTTTCAAAGCCTACAGCGAACGGCTGGCTTGGACTACATCCTGGTACTTCCTTCATAAATGACGTCAGTAGAAAAGTAGAACAGACTAACCTCTGCCCACAAGACTACGCGAAAAAAGGGGGCGTGGTCTTGTTGCTGTCCCACGTGTAGAAGAGGACGTGTCGCGTGGAGAAAAGGAATTGTTGCGTTTGAGTGTGTTTGTCGCCATGTCGTCGAGACGCTGTTATTTTCATCCCGGAGTCAAATCACCTTTGTTTGGCTTTCCCAGGGATGCTGTAGAGATCATTAAGCGCGCATATATCTCCCGTTAAGAGGCGTGACCTTTCCACGTGCGCTAAGCTGCTGTCAAATCACAACACAGGAACCGCTGGCACAATCAGAACTCGTTACGTATTTCTGAAGGAGGGACTTCATAGAATAAAGGAAGTCATCAGCTCATGCACGTTGAGTTTGTTTACATCAGTGCGCGTTCCTCTTTGACGTGTTCATTTTAAACAGTTGATGGGTAAAGTATTCTTAAAATGCATTCTAAGAAATCGAAATAATATGTAATAAATAATTATTTACGGTATTTTGAAGCGCCCACGGTAACAATATTGTGCATGTTCATTATTGTGATATATCGTATTACCATGTACCGGCACATGTCTAGTCTTGACGCTGTATAGAGGCTCAAACAGGAACTGCCTGACAATATGATACAATTTGAGCCAGTTCCAAAACTAGTGAGCCACCTATGAAGGAAAAGTCTGGTTCAAAAGCTAGGAAACTGAATTATGCTAAGAAACCTCGTCTAAGCCAAATTCTGAGGCAACATCACACGTGGCCTTCACAGAGAACGAATATGTACTATGAGTGAAATCCAAGATGGCGGACAAAGCAATGTTGGTTTGTACATAATTAGGGGTGGGCGATATACTGGTAGATATTGTCACCCAGTAGAGACTTTGGACTATCGTTGCATGCATTTTTAAGCACTGCGGTTGAAAATCAGGTTATTTTAAACAGTTAGAGAAGTGCGTGCGTGCGTGTGCGTGCGGGCGTGCATGCCATGCGTGTTGGGGAGTGGGTGGGGTGGTACACATAACTGATGATGATTGGTGGGTGGGAGACAAGGTTGAGGTTGATAGGTTAAGTTCACACACACACACACACACACACACACACACACACACACACACGCATATGTACAGTCACACAAACCAAGTTCAACGACTTCAAAGGTAGCTTTCGCTAACTGGAAGTATAAGCGCTACTTTTCCCTCGTTGAGGTGAAAGGTAAGAATGTTTATGTAACGTGCAACGTATGCCCAGGAAGAAAGAGTCTCTCCACGTCGGTGGCAATAATTCTAATCTAATGAAGCTCCTCACATCATCACATGCCACCACAAAATTAGTGGCTAAAAACCCAGGTGATAACATGAGCTCCACTACCAAAGGAGTAGTATAGTACTGATAATATTTACACAATATTTACACTATAGTAGGTCTACTGATAATATTTACACTATAGTAGGTTTGATAGGTGTCTCTCACATTGTCCCACAGCAACATTACAATAGTGTACATTAATGTACAATGTTTTATACTAATAATTTATTCTATTTAGTGTCCAATTCATTAATTTAACATATTTAATATTGGGGGCACCCAAGTTTTGAAAAAAAAAAAAAAAAAAAGTAACTCAGTAGTTATTTTCCCTGGTAATTAGTTACTTTTATAATGATGTAACACAGTTACTATTTGTAAGAAGTAACTAGTAACTATAACGAATTACCTTTTTAAAGTAACGTGCCCAACACTGGTCATTATTAATGCTAATCAAACAACAAAAAAAGAGAGAATCTCTCACTGCTCTTGATGCTTTTGTAACTTTAATAACAATAAATGTATATGCGATTTACACAGTAAAGACTCAATTGCTTTTTTATACATTTTGATAACATTATACGTTTTATGTAGTATTTCTAGTGCCTGAAGTTTTTCAGGTAGGTCTAAGATAGTTTTTTTTTTTTAAGCTAGTATTAGTTTTTTAAACGATATTGAAAATAATAAGAATTATGAAATTTCATTGGTATCAAAAAATTTGAACATAACCTTATTCAAAGCAAAAATAACTATATTGTTGATATCGGTATCATGAAATAAAATTACTCGCATCATGTTATAACGTTTTGGTCATATCGCCCACGCCTTAACATACTGCTATATTTCGATTAAAATGAAATATTACATTGCACACAATCATTAATTCTGCTGAACTACTTATTTTTATGCTTGTTAGATAATTGTGGTGTTAGCTATGTAACAACATGCTAACATCAAATGCTAAATATATGGCATATGATTATGGTAAGGATTCTCCCTTAGAAGGGAACTGCCTTTGTAAGATATAGACTTGCGCTGGAACAACGTAATCGATTAAGTCGATTATGAACTGTTTATGTACATCCCTAATCCCCTGTCAGGCTTCACACAGAACAAAACTCTAGAGCAGATGCTAATGGCTATACAGTTTATAGTGGCTCTCACATTATATGGCGTGACAGACAACTAGTTGCCCATTGGGATCCGTTCATTCAGCACAGGTTTGTTGAGAATGCGGTTGAGTCCTGAAGATGTACAGATGTCAGTTGGGTTATAGAATCGGGGTGTCACGCTTGTAACAAAAAAAAAAAAAAAACTCTATGAATGCAAATGTATTAAGTGGCGCTGCCATACTAACCATTAGCATCTGCTCTAGAGTTTTGTTTTGTGAAGCGTGACAGGGGATTAGGGATGAACATAAACAGTACATAATTGATGTAATTGAGTACTTTGACGCATTGTTTCTGCCTTAATATAGACCTTAGTCAGGTTTTTGACTATTGCATATTGAATTCAACACAGATGAAAACGAGGCTGCTTTTCTTTACAATGGCACGTATTGTATAAAAGTACTCCAGAAGTAACTCCAGACATTCCCCCCAAAAAATTATGGAGTTTCCGTCTACAGACTTTTTTTCAGTTTTTTTTTTTTTCATAAAGACATACTGTCATCGGAACAATCAGTATTGTTATTAAAGGGTTAGTTCACCCAAAAATGTAAATTATGTCATTAATTACTCGCCCTCATGTCGTTCCAAACCCGCAAAGATTTCGGAACACATATTTAGATATCTTTTATGAATGCTGAGAGTTTTCTGAATCACACACAGACAGCAACATCATTGCAACTTTCAAGAATACTAAAAGTATTGTACTTGTTGCTTCCGAACATTTAAGGTTGAACCACTGGAGTCTCATGGACTATTTTAGAGATGTCTTTACTACCTTTCTGGGCCTTGAAAGTTGCAATGACTGTGGAGGGGTCAGAAAACTCTCGGATTTCTTAGTTTAGTTTGTGTTTTGAGGAAAAACAAAGATCTTACGGGTTTGGGCTGACATGAGGGTGAGTCATTAATGACAGAATTTTCATTTTTGGGTGAACTAACCGTTTAAACAGTACAATGAGCAAACTGCATTTCTATCTCTCACAGCTTAATTTTCATTCCTGTCTAAAACTAAATATGCCACTACTCCGACTATCTATGGTCTATTCCTAAATCAAAAAATGTCTGATGGCGCAACACTATCAATTGTGTGTAAAAATTTTGTCAAATCATTACATATGAGGTAAATTTATTTCCAGGTAATAGTTTTCTCGGGGATTACACTTCACAGTCTTATAGAAGGCCTAATAAATTGTGCAGGACTTTGCAGATTGCAATATGTTTCTTTCCAGTAATCTACTCATTCAGCACCTTTATATGCTGTGTGTGGCTCGTCAGCAGTCAGAGAAATGGGGTTCAGGGTTTCTCCATTCTGTTCAGCAGCTCTGTATCTAACCGAATCAGAAGTCTGGAGCCGCCTGACAGGGTCTTTACGAGGCCATGAGCGCCGTGTCACTCCAAATATCCCCCTCGCTGTGTTTACAGAGCCATATGTGATGGATCGCTTGTTGTTTTTTTAACAGCAGAAGTATGGTTTCAGTCATACACATGTCTCTTTGACTGCAGGTATTCATTAATGCACCAGCATAAGAGATTTCCTTTCAATATTTCTAAAACAGAAATGGGAGAAACAATGGCTTTCCTTTTGAGGGTTTGTTTTGTCCTAATAATAATACTGTTGGCCTTTGTCTTCACAGAAGACTCACCTCAACATTCTTTCTCTTTGAGATGATTACTCTAATAAACCATTTTACTCCATATTTTAACAGCATCTTAGTTTAAGGCATCTTTGTAAGCTAAGGCAATGCATGTATCTTAAAAAAATAAGATTTCAAGATGTCAATTATAATGTGCCTATTTAGCAGTTAGCAGGTAAGTTTTGGTTAGTATTTGTAGTTGATTCTTAATAAAGAATAGGTTTAAATTTTAGTAAGATTAAAATTTGGAGGATAATATGTTTTCTTATCAGTATCATTTAACTTATTTGTTGTTGTTTTTCTCTTTTCTTTTCCCACAGGTCCACCTGTGAACGTAACATGCAACATTTTTATTAACAGTTTTGGATCTATTGCTGAAACAACAATGGTGAGTATATTGATAAACATGATGCACATATGTTACCCTATAACGTTTTGGTGAAGAAAATAATTTTTGTTAATTATGGTTAGCATAACAAATGAGTGAGAAGGTGAACTGAAAAATGTACATACATTTAAATATTAGTTTTAATTAAAATCCAGATTTTGGATGTGGTCTCAGACTTTTGGACCCCATTGTAAAGGCCCATTCACACCAAGGATGATCACGATAACTATAAAGTTTAATAATAGTCATTCTAAGCAATAGTGGGTTAGACTTTTATTGCAATAGTCCATGGTAACTTTGCAACTCCCAAGTCATTAGAATATTAGTAGACTGTTTGTAGACCGTTACTCGTAGTCAGTAGATTATCTGTTGGTGGAGCATCAAATAAAGTGTTTACAGATATTAAGCAGACAGTCTACCAATACTTCAATGACTGGTAGCTGCCATGGTTGGTAGATTGTCTAAAGTGGACCACTGAAATAACTATAACAAAAACAGTTGTTGGGATCACGTGAAGATCGCACACACACAAACATTCAGTAGCGCTGAAATGTATTGTTAACACTAGGGATGCTAACGATTAGTCAATGACTGATTAATTGTCGATAATAATTTAATCAATAAAACTTATCAATCGTCGATTAGGCTAGGTCATGCGTGCTGCTCAACAAGGAAAAATGAAGTGAGCGTGCCGAAGTCATGTTTGGGACCATTTTAAAAGGCTAGTACTATAATTTTGCATGTGCATTCGGAGCCTTTTGTTTTGTGCTTATGTAAGTTGTAATATTGTGCTTATTTTGTGTACAGGGATTAAAGTTCTCCGTCACTACAACAGATTTCCGTCAATTGCAGGGTTCCCGCTTGTCCTTAATGTCTTAAATTCAACTGAATTGTTTTGGGTTGTTGTTTTTTTTTTTTCATTCAATTTAAAAAAATAAAAATAAAAACTACGAATAACATAAATGAATAAAGTTCCTCATTGTTTGCTCTTCAAAGCTTTTTGTAACCAAATAATTTCCTCCCAAGTTACACCATGACAAACTTTCAAATCTTCTCATTTTTTGTTAAGCAAATGTAATCTTGTAAGGCCTATTATTTGGCTGTAAATAACAGGAAGCATGTGTAGGCCTATATCCATATAAGTAAAACTGAACACAGTGAAGAAAAGTTAGCTTTAAAACTTGAGTAAAAGGTCTATAGTATTTCATATGATGCGTGTTATAATCAATAAAATACATTTGATAAATTAAATTGATCATAAGTGACAGCTTTTACATTAGCATTCTTTTAAAAAAGAGAAATTTCTATTCCTATTCAAAGAATCATGGAAGACATGGAATATAATGTTTTCCACAAAAATACATTGATAATGATACGAAATGTTTCTTGAGCATTAAATCAGCATATTAGTATGATTTCTGAAGGCTCATGTGACACTGAAGACTGGAGGATTGATGCTGAAAATACAGCTGAAGTACATTAAATTATTACATTATTTTGAATTGTAATTATATTTGACAATATTTATTATTTTGTAAATATATTTAGACACAATCTTCTCATCAAACACACTTCACTGTCAGAAATGTCTCCTGTAGAGTGGAGGTGTAGCGAGGCTAACAGGCTGTCAGGCTCTCTCACTAATGCATTCATATAAATGTAATCTTTACTGTGCTACTATATCTGTATCTGATTTAGAACGAGCAGAAATTTGTGAGAAATATAATGACCCAAAGTCAAAAATGATCTGTTATGTAGGAGCAATAGCCTTGTGGGCAGCACTGTGTCATATTTGTTCATCAATGACGTCATCAGCGACTAGTCGACTTGACTTTCATCACACAATTGTTCAACCCCTAATGTGACCGCTAAAATAATAGTTCTTGTTATAGTTCTCGTTCTTGGTCAATGGTCCTTATGTGGTAACTCTTTTTATGGTAATGGTAAGAGAGTGAATTTATTATGCACACCCAAAGCTGGACTTCCACAATTACAATTAGTACCTCTAGGGCAATATAGTTTTTTTAATGCGTTTTCAATGTATTGATAGATGGATGCAAATGCAATTGCAAGACATTTCAACGGTTGACCAGAGAAAGGTCATACTTTTTCGATCCTCTTTGTGCACAAAAATAAATAATATCTTTTAATGCCAAGATTTCCTGTTTGGCATGAGCTGAGCAGGTCCAAAACTTCAGAAGCTTGCAGAACCCCCTCAAGCAGAACAAATGCAGTGCTTTGCTTTCCACTCTTTCTTTCTTCCATAACCAGCGGAATTGAGCCGAGTTGCTCATGCTCGTGTTCACACTGAGCAAGCGGCGGCGAGGTGGTGGGGCAGGAGCAGGTAACACGAGCGATATCGATAAATCTTTAGTGCTTATAGGGCAGCCGAGAACAATGTTTCATTCAGTAATGATCTGACCGACTCCGGCCACTACTGAGACCGTCGTTCCCCCCGGCCTTTCACTGTCCTAATTGTTTACCCTTTTTGTAAGGCAAGGGGCCCATGGGAGAGGCGAGTGGCTATTTAATTAGCTCGGCGGCTCTTTCATTTTCTTGAGGAAGCAAGAGAGCAAATGTGTACATTTCAACGTCCGTCATTTGTTAGCAGAGTTGGGCACGCGAGAGTCGTGCAAACTTTTTCTAATATGTCACCGTCAGGATAGGATCTGGCCTTGGGCTTGAATCGCATTATGAGTGGGCTGTTGCCATAAATCACTCTCCTTAGCCTAGAGAAATCAAATCAGGAAAAAAAAGTTGTGTGTGCACTGATGAATGTGCGCCCACTCCTCGCTTGTTTGCAAAATCATTCTGTCGGAAACTAGCTGTATGTTTGAAGGGGAGCGTTTGACTTCAGGCGTCCTGTTTGGTTGTAGTAATGGATGTCGGAAAATCACAGAAGACAAGAGCAAAAGGTCTTACTAATTTTGCCATATATATATGCATGTGATGTTAAATGCGTGTAATGGGCGTTTGCCGAAGAGAACAGATGTGTTTACATAACACCTGAGTAATTGGGAGATAATGCTACTGGTAATGAAGCCGCTATGTATCGCTCTGTTGTTTTTGCAGGGTTCATTTTGTATCTACAGTGACCGTGGGCTGTTTATCATAAAGGAGAAATATTGACAAAGTAAAATCGATGGGACTTGTTCTTTTCCCGTGCTCTCCGAGAGGCAAATCTAATAACCTGAGACAGATGATTCTCGTCCATCAAAATATTTCGAAATCCTTGGGATGAACCGGTCACCTTACATTAGGATAATTGGCCTGAAATGTCCTAGCATGTTGTAGCTGATTGCCATTGCAAAGGTCATCCACTATATTTTGTGCCGTGCGGATCATCCCAAGTCATCCCAAGGTACATTACTGGCCAGACAGTTTAATGGTCTCCCTGAAATGATATAACTGCATGCCTTTTTTGGAGAAGAATTGACAATTATGCCAGTGTGTTGGGGCGAAATGCCACTGCTTTACGGTGTCTGCTTTTACGCACCGGCCATCTCACCGGTCTGCCTGCACGAATAACAATTGTCTCAAGCGAGTATATAGTGAGATGATGCCAAATTTACCTGGACTAAGTTTAGAACGCAAAAAAAAAAAAGTGCTAGCATGTCCTCGTGAAACTTCACAGGTTCCTGAACCTGACGTTAGCTTACAAAATGTGCTGGTGTCTCTTCCTCACCTCTGATCGGTTGACATGTCTGTCTTTGTGCTCCACAGGATTACAGAGTGAACATTTTCCTGAGACAGCAGTGGAATGACCCTCGGCTGGCCTACAGCGAATATCCTGATGACTCCCTCGACCTTGATCCCTCCATGTTGGACTCCATTTGGAAACCTGATCTGTTCTTTGCCAATGAAAAGGGAGCTAATTTCCACGAGGTTACCACTGACAACAAGCTTTTGAGGATCTCCAAAAATGGGAATGTTTTGTACAGTATAAGGTGAGTGCAATATATAATCTTGTGCTGTCAATAATACATTATATGGTGTGTTCGTAAACTTGAGACCGGGGCTAGTTGTCACTCCAGAGTTTATTGCAGTCTGTGTTTCTCAGGGTGGATTGATCTCTGTGTGCCCTTTAAAAAAGGCATAGTTCATTAAACACGCGTTGACCTTTTGTGATAACATGGCTTAGTGGTGGTCCATGTTGTCACACTATATGGGGTAAGTTGTCGCAATGGAACCTGCCATTAAACAGCCATTTATAGAATTTTCAGCAAAATGTAAAAAAATTTAACAAATCATTATTATTCAGGGGGAAAAAATGTAAAAGGTAACAAAAAAATTATAAACAAATATCTTTTGGCCAACAAATATTGTGGGTTGATAAATTACATAAAATTTTATAAAATTATGATGTTATTTACAACTTAAGAATGTATTACATTTTGTAACGTTTATATTTATACAGTATGTATGTTACAAAAGATTTATATTCGAAATAATATTCATCAAACTTTCTATTCATCAAATCATCCAAAAAAAAAAATCATCAGTATCAAGGTTTCCACAAAAATATTAATCAGCACAACTCTTTTCAACATTGATAATAATAAGAAATGTTTCTTGAGCAGAAAATCATCATATTAAAATTATTTCTGAAGGATCATGTGACACTGAAGACTGGAGTAATGATGCTGAAAATTCAACTTTTCCATCACAGAAATAAATTAGATTATTATAAAATATATTCAAATAGAAAAACGGTTCATTTAAATTGTTATAATATTTCACAATATTACTGTTTTTACCGTATTTTTGATCAAATAAATGCAGTTTTGGTGAGCATAAGACAGTTCTTTTAAAAACATTTAAAAAATCTCACAGACCCCAAACTTTTGAACATTAGTGTATCTTGATGAAATTATACACTGTTTAGAGTGTGCACAGCATGTTTGCTTAATCATATGTGGCATATTTTAAAATTACTTTATTATTAAAAAAATTAAATGGCTTAAAGCAAAAAGAAATATGAGTATCCTTCTTGGCACATTTTCAATTTCCAAATTCTCGTTATGTCTTATCGTAGCATTAAAGAGGACTGGGGTTGTGGTGAATAGCTGTGTGGAGTGGAAAGCCTCGTCTCTTAACTAGACACTATCAAATGAACCTTTCAGATCGGTTTGGTCTTAGCTGTGAAATCCCTGTAAATTGCTCCAGCCACAGCACACAGTTAAATCGAACATTTCAGGTAAATAACCACTATCCTGTGATAGTGATGTAATTCTAGCCTTGAATCCGAGCTCTGCACTGGGCTGCTTCTTTATCTAGCTTCAGGATCGTATGAGGCAGAGTTAAAAATCATAGATTTAAAAGAGTTTGGTTGAATTTCTTAAAGCAATAGCCACCTAAAATGGAAATATCTGTCTTTTTTTTACTCATCCAATTGTTACTATTCTGTATGCTGTTATTTCCATACAATAACAATTCATAGTGACCACAAGCTTAAACAAAAGGCACTATACAAGTGGTTTGTATAACTTCTGAGTGAGGAACAGAATGTTCACTGAAGTTATTCACTGAAAATCTTCACCTCTGCTGCAGCTCTCAAATCAAATTAAATTTGGCACCTGTGCTTCAGGTTGGACATCAATAACATCAAATATTATTGGTTCTCTTGTGTCTCATAACCAGGTGTCTCGTAAAACCAAAATGACCTACGACACTTTTGATTTGAGAGCTGCAGTGGTGGTTTAAATTATTGGTGAAAAAACACTGATGACAGTGAGCAAATGATGCAGAATTGTAATTTTTGGGTGCTGTGTTATTGTTAACTAAAAAGAAACCATAATAATTTGTTTGCATCATTTAAAATAAAGCTGAAATCTAATAAAATATAAATGTTAGATGAAAAAACTAAAACTTAAAGGGGTAGTGCTCCTCACAAAGTTGTTCCAAACCTGTATGAATTTCTTTCTTCTGCCGAACACAAAAGAAGATATTTTGAAGAATGTCAGTAAGCAAACAGTTGGTGGACCCCATTGACTTCCATAATATGGGGGAAAAAATACTATGGAAGTCAATGGAGCCCATCAACAACTCGAGGGTGAGCAAATGATGACAGAATTTTAATTTGTGGGTGAACTTTCCTTTTAAATGAAAATTAGAAATGCTACCTTGACAACTAACTGAAATAAGTTTAATAAAATAGAAATAAAAAAGCTAAATAGAAATATTTACAAAAAACTGAACAAAAATGAGCAGGCTAAAGAAAACTTACACAAGGAACTTTTGGTTCAACTTTGCCTAACTCATTTTCTGGTTCAAAAAACAACTAGCCTAACTAATATAAATTTCAAGCATTATTAAAGAAAAGTAAAGACTCACAATTAAAAAATGAACAATCGCAACAAATACTAATCAATCAAATGTAAAATAACACTGGACTTTATGAATAAAATCTAGGTGAAAAATATAGTTATAAAAGTTATTCAGTCAACAGCGAGTTAACTTTTTTTGTAATTATTATAGAAACGGCAGCAGGGATATTAGGCTGCTATCACTTTAAGAGCTGCACGGATCCGACATACTGTTAAATATGCTTGCAGCACAGAAAACAGCTCGCGAGTTGACTCGCGCTTGAATGTTTTAAAGTCATATTAAAATGCACATAAAGGAATCAATATGAGGAATCAATTTTTATTTTATAACAAGTATCTGATTCCTGACCTCAAGTATTCATTTGACCAGTGGAATACGAAGAAAATAAGAGCTGTCTAATTTGATCTGTTGTGGAGTTTTTTTTTTGTGCTGATCACGGGTGTTGTTGTTCTCAGAATAACACTGATTCTGGCCTGCCCCATGGACCTGAAGAATTTCCCTATGGATGTGCAGACCTGTATAATGCAGCTGGAGAGCTGTAAGTATGCCCTGATCCTTTCAGCCAGATGGAGAGGATTTATTCAGTGGTGCAGAGATGGATGTTGTACTGGCTGGCACCAGCAGATGAAGAGCGTAGTGATTTAAGGCCGCCTTCAAGTAGATTCAGCAGTCAGCAGAGAGACGCTTCGAATACAAGGCAACTCCGGCCCTTCATGCCATTACAGATTTCTGTTATTTACTATTGATTCTCGAATATGCCAAATTATAGCGCATTTCTGCCGGGGAAAATTAATCTGCTCATAATTTTCAAAAATGCTTCAGTCAAACTATTTGGAGTGGGTGACGGATGGGGCAGGTTTGGTGGTTATGTAGCATTTTAACAAATCTCTCCCATTAAAATCAATGCAGACAATTGCTTTAGCTTTGATTATGGTGGGTGCTTTTTGTTTCACATTTTGACGTTTTATGTACAGTCAAACCAAAATTTATTCAGACACCTTCAACATTTTTTCACATTATCACAGTTTATTCGCTATAGTTTAGAAAATTGTAATAAAATATGACCAGAGTTAAACTGTCTGAATAAATTCATCTTGATAATGTCAGATAACATTGATAGAAAGGGATGTAATGGATTACAATCAACCAATCAGCTGTCAGCTGTTAAATTTAAGTACTCAATTAGATAATACCAATTTAGGTCAACCAATTACCAAGCAATGCTTAATTGTGTTTAGTCTGTGGTGTAAAAGGTCGCATTAGCAATTAAAGAAAAAAACACTTATGCAAAACATGGTCAGGTCAAAGTGCCTGAATAATTTAGGTCCCAAATTGTTTATTAATTTTACTGGTAGTCCGCTGTATGAAGAATTTTTGGGTATAATATGTCAGTTTACTTTAGTAATTTTTCTAAGTGAGCATAGCAAAATAAAGTAAACTGCGACATATTATACCCCAAATTTTTTCTACCAGTAAAATTTATAAACCAAAATTATATATTTTGACACAGGATATATTTTTTTACTAGTGGGTGCAGGACACTATAGTTAATTTTTGTAAGTGAGGGTAGCAAAATATAATATGAGTCCTGCACCCACTAGTAAAAAAAAATATATCTGGTCTCTGAATAATTTTGGTTTGACTGTATATATTATAGATTTTTTCAAGAAATGCTTGTTTAGATCATTTCTTTGTAGTGTATGAGGTGTATGAAATGGGAGAATCGCTAAAATAGGTGCCGAATCCAATTTCAGAGCAAATGAAGCTCTTGTTTTCACATTCACAGACAGCACTATTGTTTCATCTTTCCTCCACTAGTTGGCTACACGATGAATGATCTTATATTTGAGTGGGACGAGAAGGGAGCCGTGCAGGTAGCAGACGGACTGACGTTACCTCAGTTTATACTGAAGGAAGAGAAGGATCTGCGCTACTGCACCAAGCACTACAATACAGGTAAGTGTCAGTCATTGTGTGATATTCATATACATATGAAGCTGTACTGTTTGTTCAGAGCTGACGTTGCATTAAATATGGCCGGACCGGACACAAATGCAAACTATTGTTGGATACGTTGATATGAAGCACTTGGTACCAAAATGAGTTCAACGAAAGGTTGTGGACCACAGCTCTGCTTTGAATCTTCTACATGAACTTTCGATTGGGTTAAACACCATCTGTTCAGTCAGCGTTGACAGTCAGGATTTGTTACACTCCAAATAAACTGGAAAATTGCTGAAGGCCAGACTAGTTCAGATCGAAAATAGAAGCAAGCCAAAACAGCAGGGACAGTCAGAGCAGATTTTCTCTTTTTCTTGAGTTATTATCATTGAGCTAATGAGAGTTTGTGTTTTTGTTTTGTTCGAAACGGTCTTATTGTTTTTTTTTTTTATTGTTTTTTTTTTTATCTTAAGCATTAGGTTTTTTAAAGGTCACATTCATCATAATAGGCTTGAGGAGTAAGGCAACTTTAAAAAGGTTAATATAATTGTTAGTTTAATTTTATAATGTTCTCTGCGGTCCACTTATGATATTATCAAGATTTTTACATCAAAAACATCCTAATTTAGAAGTAATGTTATTTTATATCCTGTTTATGACCCTCTTTCAAACATTTTGATAGTCATGGATAGTTTTGAATGTTAAAATAATTTTCACTGTCCCTGACATTACAAATGTGGAATTGTTTTGAAAACTTCCAATGTTCAACAATATCCTGTTACACATTTGCTAACATTGTGAAACATTAATGCACATTACATGTGCTTTATACGTCTTGGTTGTGGCAAATAAAGCTTAAGTACTTGGGGTTACCAGTTATAGTTGACAAAGGATAACTTGCAGTGTTGTAAAACAATGTTTGTCACAGTCTTATTGGCTATATTTATCATTCATCATATTCTATGAAGTGAAAACGTATACATTGTCATTTGCAGTGTCGTGTTTTAAATAAAACGACGAGTTGTAATTACTGATGTCAAAACAGATGGCGCTCACTGAAGCTTTTATTCAGGATTACAGTGAATATCTTCGATTAAAACAATAACAAAAGCAGCATTCTCTGTGTACTTTCTTCTGTATCCAATAATCAAATGCATTAACCCCAAAAATACCAATGTAAAGGAAAGAACAGCAAATTCACAACAATTCAGTTTGACTGCGTCACTACAGTATAAATACTATGTAACAGACAAAGCAATAGTGGCACATGGTAAAAACACTCTTACTCACACTTGTGCGACATTACTGTCGGATTCAATATAGTCGCCACTGCATCATCTTTTAATTTCAATCTCTCTGAAAAGCCTGCGCCGAATGGTGTCTTGATTAAAAACGAATCCCTAGTAAAACAAGCGTCTTACTGAAGTTAAGTTCATCCACGCTTTTTTAATGTTAGGATCACAAAGTTGGCAATGCAAAGACTGTGTTTTAACATAACTTGGCACTGCAAAATGTCTTGTAATTATCAGAGGTTTATCATTACTCTATGCAGGGGCGTAAATTTCATCTAAAAGTTGGGGGGGACAATAAACATGAAATTTCTCAAGAGCAATTTTTGAAGGGGACACAAATAATACAGCCAAAATCGTACTTGTAAGGATATGTGTACCACAAAAAAAGAAGAAAAAAAAAAACATTTCGTACTTATTTGGCGTTTTGGTGTACTGAAAAATTATCTAATGTCCATTTTTCTTTTCTCTGTCATTTTATCTGACCAACAACACAAAGCGATAGTAGTTTAAATACGATTGAGGTTCACCACGCAGTCATATTATAATTATTAAATTATCTTGCGTCCTCCACATAGTATTTTATACTATGATATTCAGATATTTAGATATTCAACTGCAGAAGCCTCTGATCTGCCACTTATTATCATATTGAGCAAAACCCTACACAGATCTGACTGAACTTACGGTTTAGAATTAGCCAATTTTGGGAATTTGGGGGCGGGTTGCTTGAATTTTGGGTTCATTAGCCTATTATTCGTAATGAAAAACACAACAACAAAACAGTACAATGACACACTCCCTTAAATAGGCGCTTTTACGCTTTGAAACCAAATCTTCGATAATCTTGTCTGTCAGCTGTTTGCTCGTTCAGCTGGTGCTGTATTGAGCAGACACGTTCAGTTTTTAATTGTTTTGTCAGTTCTCTAACTGAACTAAATGATGTTATTACTATACAGCGGAGCGGGGCGGTGCGGCGGTGGGCAAGTGATGTTAACAGTGTTTTGCCTAATCTGTATTAAAGAGAAAAGAATCACTTCATCTGACGTTTAAAGTGAATAAAATAGCCTTGACAGCTACTTACTGGTGTTTCACAACTGCTGTCTGAATAGCCTTGTTCCCTCCCCAAACTTGTGTGGTAGTTTTTCTACGTTCTACTATTGAGGTGCACGGTGGATCAAACCAATGTGAGGCAAGGGGGGAGGGGGGACTCAAAATGTTTCAAAACTTAAAACGCATTTTTTGTCCCGTTTGCGTTTGTATTGTTTTACTACTTGCACATTTATTTTAAGTATATATTGTAATATTATTTACATTGCTCAGCATGGTTTTTAGGGGGGGACAGCCCTCAGATTGGGGGGGTCCTGTCCCCCCCGCGATTTACGCCCCTGACTCTATGGTTTTGTTGCTGGAGTAATCCTGTTTGCTTCTCTCTGATGTGACGTGCGTGTATCGGTGGGATCGGTGACTTAAATAGACTTGACTTAAATGATGTAGATTGTCTTTTGTCGCACTATGACATCATAACGTGACAATCTGAAACAAGTCTTTTGAGAAGCTTGGTTTCAATAAATTGGATTAATGAGGATTTTTTTAGTTTGAGTTCTGAAACTTACAGGATATTTTTACACTGACTTATACTGTTTGTCAAAAGATTTGATTTCTCAATGCATGACACCTTTAACCCCTAGGAGTCTGAGCTGTTTTGGGGCCCTTTAGAAGTTTTGACATGCTCTTACATTTGTGTTTTTTTTTCAGTTGCTTATAAAAATATTAATGTCAAAAGTGTAATTACACTGTATTCAGCACAAACATGGGCTACCATAATATGTGAGCAACATGTATGTACATGCTTATATTTTTGTTGTTTCAAAACTCATGCATAAACATTTTTCTCTCAAAAATACTTGTTGTAAAATTAAGGCCTCAAAACACACAATAGATATGTGTCCACAAGACTTTTGGCTCCATGGTGTATTTCCATTGAGTTTTTGCTTCAAACTGATTTGAGAATAATTGAACCTCCTTTGCATGAGGAGAATAAATCCAGGATTTTTGCTCAAACGCGTCTCAAAACGATGTAGCTGAATTAACGTTACAGCGCTTCACTAGATTTGTTTGTATGAGTTGATGTGTGGGCGTCGACTCTGGATCGTCAGTATTTGAATCTCAATAGAGCGCGCTCTGTGTGGGCGTAGTCGCATTAGCGGATAATGAAGTAGCTTGTGGGTGACTGACATGTATCGCTTTTCGAACAGATTACATAAACACAGAATATTTGTTTTCGATTTGGTTTAGATTGTTTAAAACCTGACATTTCAGCGTTTCTTTAGACATATGTCTCATGTTTGTGAGACAAGTATTCACTAAGCTAGAGTTCCTTTTCTGAAGACTATCTGGATAAATGTCTTTGAGAGAGAGCCTGCAGATCGCGCATCATGTTTGCTTTCTTTATTTTGCAAAAAGCAAAACATTTTGTTTTTATTGTGACTGTACACATAAAAAATAGAAACTTAACAGATTATAATGATGTATAACACTTGCCTGAATGATAAAAAAAATGAGTCTCTTTGGCACTGATAAGAAAACTTGAGGGGGTTAAAGGATCACGCCGACATTTGGGGACTTTAGCTTATTCACCATATCCCTCAGAGTTAGATAAGTCCATACATGCCATTCTCATCTCGGTGCGTGCCGTAGCTCTGTCTAACACACCCACTGCTAGCCTAGCTTAGCACAAAGACTGGAGGTAAAACAAAGACATTGTATACTAAGACAGACGGAAAATGAAAAGTTGCGATTTTCTAGACCGATATGGCTAGGAACTATACTCTCATTCCTGGAATCCTAATAATCCAGGAACTCTGCGGTCGTACCATGGGTGCAGCAGGCGCAATGATATTATGCAGCGCCTGAAAATAGGCTAACTTCCGTCAACATAACCAACGTGACAACTTGCTTGCACAGAGAGCTCGCTGGCGCAGTGTAATATCATTGCACCTGCTGCACCCATAGTACGGCAGCAAAGTTCCTTGATTATTACGCAGGGATGAGAATACAGTTCCTAGCCATATCGGTCTAGAAAAACGTTTCATTTTCCATCGGTCACGATGTAACCATACACATCACAACATGTAAATAGGAAAATGTTGGTGTTATTTTGTCACTTATTGAGCAGTAGGCTAGCTGGAGCCGTTTACCTCCAGTCTTTGTGCTAAGCTAGGCTAGCGGTGGGTGCGTCAGACACAGTTATGGTACGCACGGAGATGAGAATGGTATGTATGGACTTATCTAACTCTGAGGGATACGGGGAATGAGCTAAAGTCTCAAAGTCAGTGTGTTCCTTTAAACATAATTAGAATAACATTACATTTCAGAATAAATGGTTTAACTTTTTTCCACACAGTTTTCCAAAGCTTCCAAACTCTTCATGCTGATCTCACCTAGAGCACATTCCCATTATTATCTCGTTCTATTATAAAACATTGGCCAAATACTCATAGCTTTGAGACTCATTCATGAAACACAAGCTGAATGTGTAAAACGTTATAAAGCTATTCAAACACAATTGATTGCTTTAAATGTAATTTATTTAAGATCAAGACCATTTCTTTATTTACATTGTGTATAACAAGCAATTATAGACACAGTTACAACCTGAGATCAATTCTACAAAAAATGTCATGTCATTAAATATATAAAGCTATATACAGTATATGTGTTTTTGTTTCTTCATTATTTTCCTTTTTTTTTTGGAAATATGGATTAAAGAAATGTAAAATATGCTTTTTTTCCTTTTTTGTTTTGTTTTTATATGAAAATATTCAAAAGGGGGCTATTAAATTGAGTTTAAAAAATTGTACACAGAAATTTGTGCTCATATTGATTTTGTATTAAGTATAATTCATCTAGATAATATCACTTTTATCTTGTCTGTGTTTGCACATTTTACCATGAGGTAATCCAGAGCTAACTAATATCAGTCAGATTTAAATACTTTAATAAGGTTCAATATTTGCTCAACACTTTGTTTGTGCGCATCAAAGACCTTGAAAATGCCCTAACACTCAAATCATCACTCACCGTCTCAGCTCGCGCTCTCTCTCTCTCTCTCTCTCTCTCTCTCTCTCTCTCTCTCTCTCTCTCTCTCTCTCTCTCTCTCTCTCTCTCTCTCTCTCTCTCTCTCTCTCTCTCTCTCTCTCTCTCTCTCTCTCTCTCTCTCCTCTCTCTCTCTCTCCCCCCTCTCTCTCTCGCTCTCTCTCTCTCTCTCTCTCTCTCTCTCTCGCTCTCTCTGCATAGTCGTGTTCCTCCAGCACGAGCACTGGACAGTCAGTACATGCGCTCTGCTGCTCCCCAGTCAAGCATTAACCAGAAATTAAAGTGTCGTTTTTCTCAGATTTATTTGTGGCAATCTATTTTGATTTGCAGAGCAGGCCTAAGCTCTGCAGTCCAGCCTCTTCTCACTTTGTCTTCCTCATCCGAATGCGTCCTCCAAGTCCCTTGGGAAAAATAGGCTCTCGTGTAGTTTTAATTTTAGTGCTGGTCAGTTGCATCCCTACTGTTTTTCGCTTGGCTGTTTACGATCAACAAAGATTGCAGTTCAAAGAAAATGTTTGCTTTCTCTGTTTGAGCTTCTGTTTGAGTCAATGCCTCTGTTTGCTTTTAGTACTAGCACCTCCCTTTATGTCTTTATCTATATTCATAAATGCAACAATGTAGTCAATACATCCCAGGAGTAAGGGAATAATCTAGAGGTTTATGCTGCATCAACTCTGTAACTGAAAAAGCTTGACAATTCCAGTTTAGCTGAGTAAATGGTGGAAGTTAAATGAACCTTGACCCTGACATTTTCAGCTCAGCTGTCTAGTTATAGAGTGGGAGCACACATGGAAGTGTCATGGGGCTATAAACTAGGAATGGAATTAGACCATTCTGATTCCTTTTAGCAATTGGGTATACTTAATGATATTTGAAAAATAAAAATGCAGTGCTATTGTTCAATGTTTAGATATATTAACATTTTATGTAGATTTGTTAGGGCTTTAGGACTAAACAAACCAAAATATTTCATTTGATTTATTTTTTAGAAGGTACTTCAGTATATAGCAGTCAGTATATACACTGATTGAAGTCCTAACCTGCATATGTTTGATTCACTAAAATGAACAGAGTCATTCATTCATAATTGGACTACACTGGTCATGCTCTCTGTTTTGCTCTGATTCATTATCTGTATTTTAGTTTGGTTAACTTAACTGGGTTGCAAAGCAATACCTGGTTATTATTTAGAAACAGTTCCATTTTTTAAAGAAAAAATAATAATAACCAGGTATTGCTTTGCAACCCTGTTTAAAAGGCCTGTCTTAAACCTGCAAAAACACTGCACTAGAGAATCAAAGACAATGAAAGCCACATACTATTTGTGTTTCAGGGAAGTTTACCTGCATAGAGGCTCGTTTCCACCTGGAAAGACAGATGGGCTATTATCTGATCCAGATGTACATTCCCAGTCTCCTGATTGTCATTTTGTCTTGGGTGTCTTTCTGGATCAACATGGACGCTGCTCCTGCCCGTGTAGGCTTGGGCATCACAACTGTGCTGACCATGACCACTCAGAGCTCAGGATCTAGAGCTTCTCTTCCCAAGGTCAGTTGGTTCTCCAGCATAATCATCTCCACAATAAAATGCCCTTATGGTGTAGCGTGTACCATGTTCACAAGCATATTTTAATGTATTTGATGTATACCACTGCAATATATCATGGGCTGTAGTGGGCTTAATCACCGTCCACTGCCTGTCTACATAAACATCATCCTGACCAAACTCAAACCTCATAAAGAAATAATTTTAAGACTTAGGCTCCGTCCACACAGAGACGCGTTTCGCTGTATACGTAAAAATGTTGTACCGTATCAGCGTTTCGTCCACACGGATCCGGCGTTTTGGGAGCATGAATCCGATATTTTTTGAAACCGGGTCCCAGAGTGGATAAATTTGAAAACGCCCTTGCGTTCAGCCAATCCGTATATTTTGTGAAACGGTGATGTTCTCACACCACGTCCTGCGTGAGAAAGACTAAAAGGGATACAACTACGGGCACTGGGCATGCGCACATCAATACTGAGTCATTTAATTACTGTATTTGCATTATTGTAAGGGTATGTTTAGGGTTGGGGTAGGTGTAGGCGTTATTAAAACGCATCTTGTAAGTAGCAAATTTATTTATTGTTATTTTATTGTGAGATTTCGCCTCAATTCCTACCATTGCTGTACCCCTTCTAGCCACAACTCTTCTTCTCCGTTTTTAGTGTATTTCTGTGGCAGAATTACAGCGCCACATACTGGCCTGGCATGTATACTACATCGTTTTGAGTTGGTTTCAGTGCTCTCGTGTGTACGTGGATATTTATTGAAATGAGGGGGGAAAAAAGATTGGATAGGGAAAGCTCGGGCTTCGTGTGGCCGGGGCCTTAAAGTCCTGGTTTCACAGACAGGGCTTCGATTAGATGGTAACACTTTACAATAAGCTTCATTAGTTAACTACATTACTTAACATTAACTAATAATGAACTGCCCTTATAAAGCATTTATTAAAATCTTGTTAACATTAGTTAATGCACTGTGAACTAACATGAACAAACCATGAACAGCTGTATTTTTATTAACTACGTTAACAAAAATGAACAAATACAGTAACAAATGTATTGCTCATGGTTAGTTCATGTTAGTTAATACACTAACTAATGTTAATTAATGAAACCTTATTGTAAAGTGTTACCGATTAGATTAGGATTTAGTTCAATTAGGATAAGTAGCTTTTGTAAGCATGCCTTAGAAAAACATTTATGGTGTGCATCTTGAGAGAAAACAATGGCACTGATATATTTTGATATATCGGTGGAAATTTCTTTCAGTCAAAACTGCTCAAACGTGTATTTTAATCTGGTACTAGGCTTGTCTTTTTCCCAAATTGTGCAGAAAACCTGGAATTATTTATAATCAACATTTTTATCAGAAAATTATTAAATACAGTGAAATGTTACAATAATAATGTTATTGTTTTAGCTAAATTTATATTTTTTGTAATAATACACATAATAATAATAATAATTATTATTATTATTACTATTATTTTATAACCTTATTAGTATAGCATACTAGTCATATTAGTCATACTAGGCTATTCATGAAGAGTAATCAAGTCCTCAGATGGTCATACTCATTTAGCTTATTGCATTGGTACGACCAGCTGTTTTCATTAATGCTTTGCATTGATAGCAATTTGTGGTGATGATTTTTCAATGACCTGCTATAATTGCCCATTTATTTATTTATATATATATATATATATAATATCTTATTTCAGTTCTAATTCTCATGTCCCTTTTTCTGTGTGTGGGGTTTTGGAGACTGTTGAAATAATTACTTTATAACAGGACAGAAACTGTATCCATCATTTCTCTGTACCTGTTTTACTTACTCAGCCTGATGTAGTACATAGATTTTCATATCCTACATGCAGCGTTAAGATGAGACAGGATATTGCTGTAGTTTGAGATGTTGATCATCATTTACATTCATCATGACTTGGCACACACACACCACTCAGGTTTAAATAGGCTGCCATGCTTGACATGAAAACCTCTAGCTGGATTTATGAAATGAAAGTTTGTTTATATATATATATATATATATATGAATGTCTTGGGAGATTATTCCCAGTCTTGATATTTGGCGGATGATTTTGAGTCTCCTCACTGCAATACTGATCATGCAGGTGTTGAAAAACGGCATGCTTTTAATCTCAGTGCTAAAGCCATGTCCTTGGATGACCGTGTCCTGGTACATTTATCTAAAAACACAACTTTGTCTCTTGGCTAAAGCTCCAAAGACTATTCGGTTTTGATAATAGTAGAAGTTATTGATGGAATTAATTATAAAGATTTCAATTAATGAAAGGGAGCCGTTCCAATAAAGGCATCTGAGATTAGCGGTGAAGAGTGGAGTATTTCATCAGCGCTGTCTCACCCCAGCGCGCTCCCATCATTTCAACAATGCTTTGTGAACCGTGCACTTTGTAATGCCACCTAAACTCCACAACCACTTTGGTCACTGGCTTGTCAAATAAAGTGAGTCTCAGCCAAGCGGTCGGGCCGGCAGCCCAGCTCTTTTTCAGGCCAAAGCAGCAGCTCTCAGCGTGTCTCCCAGAGCGCACTTCAATCGCCTCTATGCGTAGAGACCGGGCCACCATCTAACAGTGATCACGCTCTGAAAAAAAAAAAAAACATGCATCAAGACTGCTAAGCCTAAATTCTTAAAATGTACATATTTTATTCATTAAAACTTTGATCCCTATCTCAGTCTTGGTAGAACATTCCTTTTAGCTCTCTGGATTTCAGATGAAAGGTATTCTTACCTATAATGGGCATATTTTACGACTTTCTCAACTAGAAAGTTTTGAGCACTTGAGCTAAGCGAGTGACTCAGTGAGTGAACTTTAAGGCAGGCGGGTGACTCAGAGTTGTTCTTCGTTGCTCATTGCCAGTCCTGGTGATTTCTGTCTTGCTGCAGGTCTCGTATGTGAAAGCCATTGACATTTGGATGGCAGTGTGCCTTCTCTTTGTCTTCTCTGCCCTGCTGGAGTATGCGGCCGTCAACTTCATTGCACGCCAACACAAGGAGCTGCTGCGTTTCCACAGGAGGAGAAGGCATCTTAAGGTAAACCCTACAGTACACGCACACTGTATCTACAAGCCCTGCAGATGCAATATTGCACAGTCAGAAATATTTTTTTTTATGTTTTTGAATAGTGGTCGACCGATATTGTTTTTTTGATGGCCGATGCTGATATCTTAGAGAGCAGGGTGACCGATGGCCGATATAAAGCCGGTATATAATGTACATATATTTATTTTAATTTATATTTAATACATTAGAAATATGAAAATACATTTATTTAAAAAAAAATCTGATACTTTAGATGGCAGCTTCTTGATTCTGCAATCATATTACAGTATTTTTCACAAATAAATGAATTGTTTAAAATATATAAATAAAAAAGAAGTAAACACTGCAGACTAACAGGGCACTCAATAATCTGGTAAGTTTGTGTGCCCTGGTAATCATATTTGTTTCAAATACAGACAAAGTAGCAAATATTTTACATTTAGCACTGTGTAAATTACATTAATATGACAGTGGTCAACTTTAAAATCAAGGATCTAAATTAAATGTTTATTGTATATATTTGAAAGCCATTCTATATGTGTAGTGTTGAATGGGTTATGTTTTCTAAATAGTGATTATTATGGGTATTATTGTATTAATTGCTGGTGTAAATTCCTTATCTCATTAAGAGGGGTTTTGTGTAAGACCAAGACAAAGCAGGCTTCACAAGACCTTTGTACTTTTTTTCCCTTGAAACTTAAACTAATGACACAAATCCTGTCTGGCACTCCAGCATATAAAAACCCCAAAACAAAAAAAGTGGGAAAATGTTACAATATTCAGAGATTTGTTTTAACGACATAGATGCGTATTAGCTGAATGTTGCCGGTAAATGAGAAAGTATTATAGCCTATTGTTTGCCTTTCTGTTGCTAATAATATAAAAGCAAACGCTATACTTTTTTGCAAACCATTTTCCTTTAACAGGTCTATATAATAACGCATTAGATATTACTGTTTAACAGAGGCCGTAAACTAATGAAGACAGAGAAGAATGTGAGCGCTGTGATCAGGCGCTGCTGTTCTCAGGCACTGCCGTTTTCAGCCCCATCAGTTAAAATAAAAGTCCCGTTTCTAATATATCGGACAATCAGAAAAAGTTATCGACCAATGCCGATATTTAAAAAATGTCAAATATCGGCTGATATATCGGTCGACCACTATTTTTTTAACACTCTAATGTTCACAACGACCCCATTTATTTGATCAAAAATACAGTAAAAACAGCAACATCATTTTTCTATTTGATTTTATTTTATAATGTAATTTATTCCTGTGATGGCAAAGCTTAATTTTCAGCATCATTAGTCACATGATCCTTCAGAAATCATTCTAATATGCTGATTTGCTGCTCAAGAAACATTTCTTATTATTATCAATGCTGAAAACAGTTAATATTTTTTGTGGAAACCATGATACATTTATTTCAGATATCTTTGATAAATTGAAAGTTCAAAAGAACAGCATTTATTTGAAATAGAAACATTTTGTAACATTATAAAAACGTTTTAATAATGGGGTAATTCAGAAGGGAGCCATCATATTTGGGGGGAGCCGGATTGATCTTCTCTCCTGATGCTGAGACTGAAACCAACATAATGTGAATTGAAGTTGAAACATTAATGCTCCTTCCATTCATAGAGTAATGCGAGTTGGCATGGAGAAATCTTTCAAGTAGCTCAGAAAGCTCAGAATAAATCCTGAATCCCTCCGTTGTAATCCTCAGTTTGCCTCTGGGCTACATGTAATGGGTGCAGTGAGATTAGTCTCTGGTTCCCTTTAGCCCTATACAGGTAAATCCACAGAGACAGACTACACAGCCCTCGCTGATAACAGTCCTTCCACCATTCAGGCGCCAAGGGCAAATGGTGCAAACTGCAAATCCAGCTGTTAGGTATAAATGCTACAGATTTCCATCCAATAAGTTCACAACTCAAACAGTAAGGGTTTGGCTGGTTAGCCAATGCTAGTAAATAACTATGCCATTCTGGGGGCAGAAATTATCTTTGTTCATTGACTTTATAGAAAAATAGCTCTTTATTTGGACAAAAAGCGCAATGTGCTTTGTTTGGTCTGCGGGAACAGTGTGTTGTGATTGGACAACCTCTTCGAGCATGTTTAGGAAATGTCAGTCTTCTTAACATAACTGCGAGTTTCAACACACTACTAACGCAACAGTCCTCACCCCCTTTTTTGCATACGCCTTGGGTGGGAATTATTTAAATAAGGAATATTGTGACGTGTTCGTTCCTGTGTATGTTTACTAGTTTTAAGTGTCACATAATCCTTCAGAAATCATTCTAATATGCTGATTTCCTGCTCAAGAAACATTTTTTATTATTATCAATGTGAAAACAGTTCTGCCTCTTAAAGGTCCCGTTTTTCCTGTTTTTTTGAAGCTTTGATTGTGTTTACAGTGTGCAATATAACATGTGTTCATGTTTCGCGTATAAAAAAACGGTATTTTTCACACAATTTACTTATCTGTATACCGCTGTTTTCACTGTCCTAAAAACGGGCTGGTGACTTCCTTGTTCTATGAAGTCCCTCCTTCAGAAATACGTAACGAGTTCTGATTGTGCCAGCGGTTCCCGTGTTGCGATCATAGGTTGTGATTCGACAGCAGCTTAGCGCACGTTGCCCGGTAAGGTCACGCCTCTTACCAGAGATGCATGCGCTCAGTGTTCGAGTGACGTTATTAAAGAAGGAAGTAGAGGGATGTAGTCCTAATCTGCCGTTCGCTGTAGGCTTTGAAAGGGGACTCCTGTTAAATAAAATATCTCGCTTGGCATTGAACTTTGAGCTTTATAATTTTACAGGTATTATTTATGCTCTAACAGCAACATTACACACTAACTAAAGTTTGAACAATGGGATCACGAAGAACATGACCTTTAATATTTTTGTGAAAACCGTGATCCATTTTTCCCATTTTTTTTATGAATAGAAAGTTCAGAATGTAAAAAAACAGCTTTTTTTTTTAAAGAACAATGTAAAAGTCTTTATTGTCTTTTGTGATCAATTTAATGCATCCTTGCTAAATCAAATTATTAATTTATTTATTGTATTAAATACCTACCCCGAACACTTGAACTGCAGTGCATATCTACATATTTCATTGGTATAGTATGTTTGCCAGTCATCATTTGTGTTCTCAAAAGCACAAAATGGAAAATATTTTTCCATCTGTTTTTGACGTTGCAGCTTTGGATGGCCATTAACAGGAACGCTCTCAGATAGCTCTCCAAGCATGAGACTCCATGTAATGGCACGTGACCATGGTTGTATGATTAAATATTCGTGTGTATATGGAGTGTTTTTCATTTCAGGAGGTGCAGCACAGCAGTAGGTTTTGCTGCATTATCATTATCACCCCCTGGTTAATGAAACTTCCCAGCCACAGTGATCCACGGCTGGGGTTCAGCCCTTCATTCTGCCTCACTGGGGCTATCAGTCAGTGCCTGCTCTCTGCACTGCAGCCCGGAGCTGTCACCTCCCTGCACTACACAATAAAACAACTCTCCGGCATTACCATGGGAGTTTATCGACCTCCTCCTCCTCCTCCTCCTACATATGCCTCTGAGAGGCGTCGGGTGTAGAAAGAGGATTCCCCCTGCTGGACAGCGCTGAGATATGTGCTCAGCAGTGATCGGAATGACACCAGAGCAAGAGACTGCTGTCCTGAATTAGAAAAAAACTGATTTAAAAAAATTAAGTATAGTGTCCTGGCAGGTAGTGCACAATGTGCAATCTCAGTCTGACTTGTCACTCACACCTTAGTCTCACTTAGCTAACATAAACTAACTAGCTACTGGGTGCCTCAAAAACAAAACATAAGTGGGTACTTATTTTGAATGAGTACTTACTTTGCAATCGTTACAAAGGTATGTTCTATATAGCATGAATGGGTATAATATGAATGAAATCTGGACATACTGCATTCAGCTGTGTTGCTTCCCTGCCCTTCACAAATCCTCTTCCCTGGCCTCATGGGATAGTAAAGTGTCTATAGAGTGCACCAGTCGGGTTCCGGAAGTAAAAATCCCATTCATTTTCTTTATGGGGGACTGATTTTTAACGATAACTTTACAAATAAACCGTTAAAGACAGACCCGCTGTGAGTTAAGGTTATTCATTTATAATATATGTTCACATTTATTTCAATGCATGTTTTGAAATACTCATTTTCAACAGTGGAATTCCTAGTAAAAAAAACTACATTACCCACAATGCTGCATTCACACAGGGCGTCTACGTTAACGCTTCTCATTTACTTTGAATGTGTGACGTCATGCGTTACCGAACAGAATTGTGGGTTCTGTTGCGTCGCATCATGTTTGCGGCAGAAGTTGAAAACTTTTCAAACGCAAATGCCCTATGCCCTATGCAAATGCCTTTGCGCAGACTCTAGTGCGTTCATGCAACACTGGAAAAGTAATATGATTGGCAGTTGTCACTATGGCGGTCGCATCAGCACCAGCTTCAGACACGCCCTCCGTCAAGCGTTGACGCTAGAGATGTGACGGTGAGGAAATTGTGTCACCACCGGTGACACCACCGGTAATACCAGTATCACAGACGGGGGCTTTTAAATCGCTAATTCTAAAATGCGTATGGCCGCTCAGGCATTCATAACGGTTTGGAGCAAAGCGAGTGTTTTCAATGTATTGAATTGAATGAACTGAAAACGCGCACCGTGAATAACTGTGCGGCCGTGAACGAATGACAGTGCGTTTGTGCGCATTTTACTTTCGGTTTAGAATTTAAAATGACGGTGAGGACGGTGCTACGGTGTGCAAGTGATGTAACCAGTGTTGCAACTGAACACCGGTATCACCGGCAACACCGACTATCGCAGCAAGCCTAGTTGATGCTGACGCCCTGTGAGAATGCAGCATGATTCTACTGTGACATTTCCACCAATCAGAGAATTGCAACAAGTAAATTGCACCAAAAGAACACTTTTTAGTACCCACACACTCTCATGAAGCACTGTGTATGACGTAATAGAAAAACTACTATATTACACTTACTATTTCTTGCATATAAAGATATGACAGGAATAGTATTATGCTAGTATGTTGCTAAGAATTCAGCTAAGAATTGTGCATGATGCATCAGACAGTCAATAAGCAAAGACAAAGCCAAATTAAAAATGTAAATATAATGAATGTTTATTGCCATGCAGATACTTTGGAGTTCAAATGAAGATGCAAGTTAATTTGCATAAATAGACTGTAATTTAGCTCTCAATATTTAAAGGTGCACTATGTAACATTTTTTCAGTAAAATATCCAAAAACCACTTGGCCAGTGTTATATATTTTGTTCAGTTGAGTACTTACAATATCCCAAATGTTTCCAACTATTTATAAATCGTGAGAAAATTGCTATTTTAACCAAGGAACCGGGACGTGTGAGGGAGTCGCCTGTCGATTGGGTCATATCTACGTTACCCTCGGTTTCCGGTTTTATTTTGCAGAAACGCTTTACTCTTACTGCAGTGTGCAAAAGTGTCATAGTAGCAGCCTCCGCGCGAACACACGGAGTAACGTCATAACATCATTTTCAACACACTCCAATGTATCTAATATGATGAACAGAGCTGCATTACCTCTTACTCATGACTGGAAAAGCGGAAATAAATAGTCCCGCTGCTCGCAAGGCATGTGTTGCGCTCTTCTTATTAACAATCGCTCCTGCTGCCTTGCTTAGCTTCCACAACACTGTCCTGCTCTACTTCATACTACAGTAACGTTAATAATCACATCCATGAACATGAGTCCCATCCCGATTCTTTTCCACCGGCTGTGAGGTGAAGACCACATGTCCCAAGATCCTGCGCTCAAACTTGCCGTCATCAAACTACGCCTTTGTTTTGAATTGAATAGAATCACCTCTAGCGGATGGAAAAGTTACATAGTGCAGCTTTAATACAATGTACTTCTATAGCATTTTGGACTAATAGTTAAATTATTTAATAGTTAGATTATTTACTGGAACCAGTCCAGTTTATTGTTACACAACGTGGCTATAACAAAGTACAACTGAGTCTCTGCCAGACTGCATGGCCTGACAAAGCTGTATTAATAACTGGGTGAAGCAGTGTGACCTCTGGACTGCAGATGTCTTTGCTTTGCCTAACAATGACAAGTGCATGTTAGTGAGTAGCCTATTGATGGAGAGTAATCACCTCGTAAAGGGTTGATTGTAATGCGAGGCGGATCGCTCATAGGGAACTCTGAACGCTGCAGCTGCTATTCATATGAGTGGGGATTGACTATGCAAATAAGCACAAGGAAATAAGTAAATCACTGTCGCACTCCGGCTAGCCGTCTTGAATTGGGGTGGCAAAGGTGCGGAGTGAGGCTGATTCGTGTTGTTTTATTTGTTTTGGTGCAGCCTGCATTATAGTGCAGCTCTAGAGAGTTTAATAGAGCCAGAGGTGTTGAGTGGACTTGGCACTGGACTGTATTGTGCTGCAAAGTACTGCAGTCTTTTGTTGTTGCTTATTACGCAACTCTTGAATACTTGATTCAGATTTTTCGGTCAGTATCATCCAGCAGGCAAATATTATTCAATAGTATCTGCTGACCAGGGCAACTTTGTATAACTGACCATACATCCAGCCTCCTACTAATAAAGTAATAAGTGAATAAACATGAAATATTGATTGACTTATTTTAAGTAGTCATGTAAAAGTGCGATAATGCAGATGGTCATAATTAACAGTATGACTCTAAATTGTAATGTAGTCCCATGCATTTTATGTAAAGCTACTTTGAAATATGTATTGTGAAAAGCGCTAAATAAATGTGAATTGAAATTGAATTGAACTATTACAAAATGAACCCCTATAGCATGACACAAGACCCGTCAAATGTGCGTCCTGATCACCCTGTCGGGGTACATAGTGGTGTTTGTATTGTAATAGGTTATTCTTGGTGTAACAAACCTCTAACGGCAAGTATTTCACTTCAGTGTGTAGCATGTCTTGCGCTGCAGACATGATTGACAACTCAAATCATGTGAGCTGTTCAGGAGAGGATTACATTTCTAAAATTGGATGAAAAATCCCATTGTTACACTGAAGGAGAGACCTGAGACACATGTTAGGACCAAAATATGACATTTGGATGAGTTCTTTTGACTTGAGTCAGTAAGCAACCACCCATAAGACCCAAGAAACCCTATAGCAACATGCTAAAAACCACTCAGAACACATAAGCTGCTTTTCCACCTTCGGGACCAACCATTCCTGTTGCTTAATCATTTCATTCCAGGCTGGTATGGATGTATATGGCCAGGCAACAGACAAGTGACCAATCCCGAATGGCGAAGTCACTACACACTGTAGTAGTGTTAGCCAACCGCGCTGAGAATTCCAGAATGGGAGCTGCAGTGATGACATACTTTTGTAGGCCAATCTGGATGTTGGTATCACTGGTTCCCTCAACAAATGACATTTTTTACAATGGCATTTGGATTATTTGCATAAAATAAGCTCTATGGCCAATACAAATTCCAGGATTCTTGTTCATCAAGATGTTCTTTACAAATGAACACAACTTTAATACATTTTGAAGAAAAAAAAACGTATGGTAGACTATAAATGAACTACGCACACAAGTTCACACAACAAAGGTGCAGTGTGTAATATTTATGAGGATCTATTGACAGAAATTCAATATACATAACTATGTTTTCAGTGGTGAATAAAGACCCTACATAATTAACAGTTAAGTTTTTATTACCTTAGAATGAGCCGTTTCTATCTCCATACACTACGGGCCCCCTTATAGTGAAATCGCCATTTTGCGCCGTCATGTTTCTACAGTAGCCCTAAACGGACAAGTTTCTCTACAGAGCGCTAGTCACTTTCTGCTCTTCCCGATGACAGCATTTTTTTTTTTTCATGTGTCGGCCCCTTAGCTTCTCTATGTGCTTCGAAAGGGAGGGGTTAGCGCAAGCTCAGCGCAAGCTGAGTTTTCCTGCTTGATGTAAAGTTTCATGTCCCTGACAAAGTCTGTAGTCCCATTTAGCCTATTAGCAAATGCCTTTTTCAAAACGCATAAACACTAGGGTTATTATTTGTATCATTTTTCCTGTATCATAAATCGATGAACTTTTGCTTGAAACAATGAATGTTTTTTTTTTTAAAGCCCACCCCAGAAAAAAAATTGGAACAACCATATAACAAATGTTGCTGCTTATAATCAAGTAGCACTTCCTAAAACTTTCTTAACCTGTTTAGAACTTTCTAGGACTGTTGAGAAAATGATGGAGGAATAAAATTCAATTTATTCTTCCATAATTTTGTGACTTCTATGGAAATGTCCACTATTCGCTCCTTTCTTCCTTTGATTTCTGCTCTGAGAAACTGATACCATCCAATAAATTGCATTTGGAGTACTGGTCCAGATAGCCTTGTTCTTCTGTAAGAACAAGAACGGTAGTATCATTTATCTGGTGTGACATTATATATCGCTACTGAAACAAATATCAAAAAGTATCAAGTTGAGCTCGTTCTCTCTCTCCTATATACAGTATATGTATACCAATTTTTTGGATTGTCCTAGAAAAACAGTTTTCTAGAACAGAAAACTCCAGAAAGTTCTCAACAGTCCTAGAAAGTTTTAGGAAGTGCTACTTACTTATAAGTAGTAGCATTTGTTATACGGTTGTTTCAGTTTTTTATCTGGGGTGACCTTTTTTCTTTAACTTAAAGGGATTAGGGCGTTTTTGTTGTTTTTAAGCAAAAGGTCATCATTTTTTGATACAGGGAATCTTTTATTTGAAAAATAGTCAAAAAGGTATATCCCATATCTCAAAAATGAGAGTTTTAGTGTGTGAGTATTACTGACATTATTCATGTCATAGAATAAAACATGAAAATATCTTGAGCATGTGTTAACCACAGACCTTATTTCAGACATTTAACAGCAAAACGGTGACTTTCAAGTTTTTGGACTCATTCCTGCTATATTGTGGCCGCAACTTGGGCAATTTTCGTCAGGATTTTTTCATGTTTTTTTGCCAAATGCTTTGTTAGAAGAAATTGCATAAGGCTAAAGACATAGTACAAAAGGCTTGTTTAATCAAATTAGTAAGCATATTTAGAATCAATACTTCCTCTTGAGCCAGCATTTCTCATTATACTCTGGAGGTCACTGCACAGGGCGACAGGAATAAAGAGGTTTTTAGATGTAGTTGGACCGATGAAGCTGATGTCAGTGGCTGTCCCAAAACATGGTTAAAAATAATTTTGGCCATTAGAGAAAACCCGAAAGGCATAATATGCTTGCATGATATACTCCAAACAAATGCTATTTGTAGGCTTCTCATTTGAATTCTCGGCATTTACGAGGGCACAGATGTTTATTGGAGAAACATCTCATTTTTGTAAACATATATTCATTCAAGACTCATAACCATTGGGCACATCAGCATAATGCCTGAATCTGTTTCATACGCAGCTTGTAAAATATTCATTCCTAGTCACCCATAGGTGATAAAACAACAGACGTATGTAAATGCAATGCATTGTATTGGCCTGCACAGATAAATGTAGTACATCATCCCGGTCTCAACGTGTATGATAGAGGTGACTTTCATTTTAATATATGCTTGATATAAAATCGTCCCCCGTCCCGGACATCTGATGCAAAACATTTTTAAATATATACAGATATATATATATATATACGATAAAGGCATGAGGCTGCTACTTTACGGCCGTTTCAGTTTCTGTCGTTATCACAACACCCCAATAAAAGACATCAAAACATCAGTCACATCTAGGGGCTTTGATTGATGAAGGAGCCGAGAGGTCCTGTATATAGTGGCGGACGCCGCACCCCTGATTTGCAAACTCCGCCGTGAGCTGCATTCTGACGTGCGGCGGTAATATTGCTCTCCGCTTTAAACCTCAAGGATGCAGGCTAGCGTTCTGCTTATTGTACTGCTTATTCCCTCTAACAGTTTTACTGGGAACGCAGCTGGCACGCATAATGCAGTAATGGCGGAGTTTTAATTAGAAAGGGAGGGTAATGAATCTGGCAGGGGCCGGGCCGGGAGGGAAAGTGACGCAGGACGCAGCGGTGCTGCAGCCCGGCTCCTCTTTACAGCTCCACGTCACGTCTCGGAGCCACCACATTAATCATATGGCAGCAGAAATAAAGCAGAGCATCCGTAATACTTACAAATGGCGAGCCAGTACAACTGAAGGACAAGGAAAGGTTGTAGCACCCTGGCATCAACGACAGCGTCGTATACAAAAACAAAGGGGCAGTGGAATAACATCACCCTTCTCACACACACCCACACCCACACACACACACACACACACACACACACACATCCTAGTGTGATCTTCCATTTACCCCGGCACACATTAACAGTTATAAATGGGATGGCTGAAAGACAAGGACAGAAGGAGGACAAAGTGTCTAAAAATGGAGTCCTGTGTAGAAAATGGCTGATCTTTCACTAAAAGCGAGCGGGATGGTTCCCGGCGCTAGATGTTTGCACCTGCAAATTGAAAACATGCATTATGGACATAATGATCTTATTTCGCTTCTGCGGTTTTTGTTTAAATAGGCACAATCATGGTAAAATATCTACCCAGGCTGAAATGTAATTAACTGAAGTGGTTATTTTGGTTCTGTTTTCATTAACGTGTAAGATCGAGTCCATCTGCTGAATCTCAAATAAGAGCGTGTGGAGGTGGGGAGTCCATTAACTGAAACGTGAAATATTGTGACCTCTGACTGTACCCTGTTCCGGCTAGCTGACACATGTCAATAGTTAATACTCATAAAAATGTGTAATCCAGCTGACAGGACTGGAGGACTTAAAGGGATACTCCACCAAAAAAAAAAACTAAATTCTCTCACCATTTAGGTATATGATGTTCTTTTTGCAGATGAACTTAAAAGATTTTTGGAAAATTAATCTATGTGAGTCCATATAATGTAAGTGGACAGTAACCCAAAACTTGATGCCACAAAAACCACACAAAACATGACGGTAATCAATCTATACGACAGAGGTTAATACACTGGATATACAGACAGACGGACGGATAGATGGATTTTAACTGACTTTATTTAGCATCACAACCAACATAACACATGAAAAACTTAGTTAGATATGCAAATTACTACTTTTTGTCTATTATTATGTCACTACTGGGTCTCAGCCTCAGACGTCACGCCGCAGGGACGGTTGTCTGAACGTCTGATGCATATGGCACACTTTTCTGGAAACACTTGAGGAGTTTCGAAGTCGTCACCTGATTGGTTGAAATCTACAGGATGTCGGTCTGGCTGGAAATAAATACTGTCACACCAAACTCCCTCATGGAAGAAGAACGCTGTCGTGTTTACAACTGTGACAATGAGCGCTTACCAATGACTTTTGCAGTCATTGGGAAACTTGCAGTAAACTTGCACAATGTTCTTGAATGAATAATTTCATGATGCACGCCGGTCTGTTATTGCAAGGACATCGGCTTTACGTTTTCCCGCCCCTAAACATGACACGGAACAAAACTGTGATTGGTTGCGTTAGCCCCCGATCAGACAGAACGTGAAAACGTGAGGCGCACCGCACTTCCTTTTTTTGGTTGACGTTTTTTAATTTAGAAAAGAGCAGCGTGCTGTGGTTTTTTTTTTTATGTTGCCAGGCAACCCCTGAATCAGCTGTCCTGTCAGTCTAATCAAGGTAACCGTCACCACAACGGAAGGCCCGCCTCTCCATAGATATGTATACGTAGATTCCCCATTAGCGACTGTTTCTATGGGCCACTATACGTTAGCCGTCTGCCATTTTCATCATGAAAACGCTTTTGTGAACATTCAAATCTTGGAATTTTTTTTTTTTTTTACTACTGTGAGTGACGACAGCATCTGAAGTGTTGACCGTTCTAAAATGGCGGCGCGTTGACGTGCCTGGAGCGGTCGAATGAGGCATCTACGTGTACATATCTATGCCCCTCTCCATTCATTCGATAGGACAATGGGGAAAAACTTGATTTCTCCGGAAAAAAAGGCATTTGGGGGGTAAAATATGTGTTATTTTGGCAGGGCTGCCTGCTAAAATTCGCATTCCTGGGTCTGTATATCACATAATTGGGTCAATTCAACCCACGGACTTGGCAACACAGTGCAGTTGAGTTCTGTTGACATTTGACAACTAACGTTATGCATGAAGCTGCGATAGAGTCCAGACCTTTTACCGTCAGTCTGAAGGTCTGGCAATGCGAGACTAGGAAATAACCTGATTTAATAATAAAGTCCTGTAAATGCGGTTTACTTGCATTGTCGGGTTATTAGTTTGCATGTAACCCCAAACAACAGGTTATTTCAAGTTATCAGCGTACTGTGTACATTTCCTGAAGAAAATGTGAGTGGTGCTTGCCGTGGCAAAACTCGGATAATGCAAAAAAGCCAAGCAAATGTAGGATGTCTGTAGGATGTTCTGGGGCTGAGATATGGATTATTCGTGTGTTTGTACGGTTGCTAGGGTACTCTGTTTGGTTGCTATGGAGTGGCGTGGCAGCTGCCAATGACGATACTCCAAAGGTTGCTTGTCAGTATGAATGATATAAACAAGCCACCATGTCTCTATGATGTTCTGATGCAGAGATATAGGTGTTGGTAAATGGTTGCTAGGGTACTCTGTTTTGTTGCTATGGAGTGCCTTGGCAGCTGCCAATGGCGATACTCCAAAGGCTGCTTGGCAATATGAATGATATAAACCAACCCCCATGCCTCTATGATGTTCTGATGCAGAGATATAGGTCTTGGTAAATGGTTGCTAGGGTACTCTGTTTGGTTGCTATGGAGTGGTTTGGCAGCATCCAATGATGATACTGCTTGTCAGTATGAATGATATAAACCAACCCCCATGTCTCTATGACATTCAGATGTGAAGATATCCTTCTGTGGATTTGGGTTACTAGGGTGCTTGATAATGGTTGCTAGGGCGTGGCTAGGATGTGTTGAAGGTGATTTGTGATTGGCTGTTGATGCCCCGAGTCAAACAAAACCACCCTCATGTTTCTATGACACTTCTATCAAAAGATATCCCTTTGATGTTTTTTAATGGAAGTCTATGGGATCAGTTGCTAGGGAGCTCTAAATGGTTTCTAGGGCGTGGCATGATAGGTTCACAGTGATCATGAGATAGTGATTGGTTGGCTGAGTAAATTGAGCCCACCCCCTTGTATCTGAGACAGTGTGAGCCAGAGCTATGGTCAATACAAAAAATGAAGGGGCAGTCGTGGCCTAATGGTTAGAGAGTCGGACTTGTAACTGGAAGGTTGCGGTTCGAGTCTCAGGTCAGGCAGGAATTGGCGGTGGGGGCAGTGAATAACCAGCACCCTCCTCCGACCTCATTACCACGACTGAGGTGAGACCCTTGAGCAAGGCACCCAACCCCCAACCGCAGCAATATGGCTGCCCACTGCTCCGGGTGTGTGGTGTATATATATATATATATATATATATATATATATATATATATATATAAAAGTTCAACAACTGCTTCAAATTGGTTAAGTAACATTACCCACAGTCTTTAATTACTTTTGTTAATGTTTATACATCTGTGATTATGGTATCTTTCCTTAATTTAGTATGTATATAGCCTAACGTTTGTCGGACCTGCTCACATAGTAACGGTTGCTATGATGTGTGATTGGACAGTGGCCGTTTCGGGGGAGGGGCCGGCAAAAGGCTAATTGCAGTGCAAACCCTGCTTTTAAAAATTACAAGTATGAAACCCCAGTTTAAAAAAACTCTATAGACTCATAGAGTTTGATTCTTTTCTAAAAATCTTAATTTCTGTTCTTCTAAAAAAGTCATACATCTTGTACTGTGAGAGAAATGACATGTTTGGGTGGAATATCCCTAATAAAAGCGCATTGTTTAAGGTGGAGCGTGTGAGTAGGTTTTTTGACCGATGAACACCTGTGCTGTTTTGCAGGAGGACGAGGCGGGAGACGGCAGATTCAGCTTCGCCGCCTACGGCATGGGCCCGGCGTGTCTCCAGGGCAAAGACGGCATGGCCATCAAGGGCAACAACAACAACGCACCCTCCTCCGCCAACCCCCCTGAGAAAACCGTCGAGGAGATGCGCAAGCTCTTCATCAGCCGTGCCAAACGGATCGACACAGTGTCGCGTGTGGCTTTTCCGCTGGTCTTCCTCATTTTTAACATTTTCTACTGGATCATTTACAAGATCATACGCAGCGAAGATGTTCACAAGATGATTTAAAGCGATCTGAATACACCCGCCTCCACACCCCTCCTCACGTCCTACCGTGCCCGCCTTTCTCTCACTGCAGTGCTCTCACTCGCTTTCGGTGATGACGAGTCCCCGGCAGAGGTATTTATTCCTTTTTTTTTTCGTCTCCTGAATAATCCGGACCTGTGCAATAGCAATGCAGTAAAATGCATGATATATGAATGTGGCAATATATTTACTAAAAAAATTAAACTGACTAAAAGTAAATATTCAACTTAAGAACTTCTGAACTGATGACTGGGAATCCAAGAGGAAAACTTTTTTTGCAACTTGAAGACGCACTGCATTGCGAGAATATGGAGAAACATTACTGCTGTAATATATCATATATTCGAATGATAATACTTCCATAAGAAAGTCATTGGAAATGTTTTTTTTGTTTTTGTTTTGGGGGGGGGGGGGGGGGTCTCGTGGCATTTTGGGGCAAAATGTTGCAGAGAGCGAGATTTGTTTTTGGTATAGTACATGATGTTTCATTCTGATGTCGATTATTAATGGATCTTGATGAGTGCCAGTGAAAAAAACAATATTTATTCGAGCTGTGGTTAATGTGTTCCTCTATCTGTGCTCATTTAAAAAAAAATATGGTTCTGTTCTGTTCATGTGCCAAACGTCATCTTTTAGGTTGACCAAATTCTTTTAATTAATTACGTGTTCACCATTTGATATATTAAAAGCCAAAATAACCCTGCTAAGGGTTGAGAGGGGGGAAAATACAGATAATTTATTGATTAAATATAGATATATGTAAAAGAAATAAAATATACCATTTAAGCATTTTTATTTTCTCTTTGCATTCTTTTGTTTTGCTTTTGTTTTCATCATCTCAGAGTATGTCGGAAACGGACAGAAAGAAAAGCAAAGGGATCTTTCATATCTCATACTTCAACAGTGTTATTTTTATACGCTTGGTTTAGCAGTACAGCCAGTGCCATGATACTAGATCTATATTTCCAACCAAATGTATATTACAGTGATTTTTCAAACTATGTGTATAAACACTGCATTGTGCAACCGAATTTAAAAAACAAAACAAAAAAAGTGCACAAAGGTTTAGTTTATGAAAATTAGGACACATCTTCATCTGGCTTCTCTATGCAATAATCGTATATGCAATTATTTTCAGTGTTCATCATGTCAAATATGGCCGTTTTATTCCATTTGCTGTCTATGCATGGCGAGGCTTTTTTTGTGTGTGGTGCAGATGATATAGATGTCATTTTTCACTTTTGTAACGTTTTGTTCGACTGCCGAACTGAAGAGAAACACCATTATATAAAGTGAGCATGTGTCCAGGCTGTGAGATAGATGCTCCATTTAGGATATGCAAGATTTTGCCATGCGTGACATATATTTTGTGCAACACTTTGTTTGTTTGAAACCAAAGAGCAGTTTTGTTACTCTGTAGTCATTTGCCTTTTTCGGTTTTCAAACCAGACCAGTTTTTTGTTGTCTCCATTTCGTCCTGTTTGACATTGACCAATTTTGTAAGACCTGTAACATTTGTAATTGATTCAGTTTTTCAAGCATTTCTTCAAGAAAACCTACAAGCAAATATCTTTATACACTGCGACTAGACATTTTGTGAAGGAAAATATATTACCAAGAAATACGAACTTCCATCTAGGTATTGAGAGGTCATAGGTAATTGATGGCACATTAATGAACGATGTATTCATTTGATTTGTTTAAATGACCAGGCATCACGGTAAATTTGAAGGGCTATTTTTGATGATTAATGTCAAATCTTCTCCCTCAAATGAATAGGCTTGCGATCTGAGGACTGGTTTATACCTCACCAGTGAAGACACTGGGTTCCGCTATACATTAGACCTCGCTGTATGATACGTTAAGCAGAAGCTGAATTCATTGTAATGTGAAACGCTATCCACATGCAGCACAATGTAGCAAGAACACATTTCACACATCATTTGAATGTTCACACACAATGAATCATGCTGAAAGGAGTGTTCACGACTGGATCTGTAACATTACAAACAATATTAATCACGGTTGCTTCGAATACGGTAGTCATTCTTCCAGCAGGTTCAGCTTCATCTGCGAGACTGATATACATCACGGTGTACCGTGTGGAAAGTGATAAAGTCGCTTTTTGTACACTTGACTCTGAAATGGGAACGTCAAAAACACATTTAGAGAACATTTGTAGAAATATGTTTAGCTTCATGTTTCATTTTCTTGATGAACCCTGCTTAAGGCTATTGACGATGTCGCTGGACTGTCCCGTGTGTAAAAGACAGCAGTGACGCCCCGGGCCCTCACACACGCAATAAACAAGACGAGTTATAACAAATAATACTGGCTCGGGAATACACAAGGACAATGTGATGTGAAATATGTGCTATATGCAAAATACGATTTGTTATTTGGCTTAATAATCATAAAAATATCAAGTTAATGTCCTGATGGTTTTTTGAGGCATGTTTCTTTTGCGTGTGTGTGTTTATCATTCATTTATTTGTCCTTTTTTTTTTTTGTTTGATTAATGCCACATTGGGTTTGATCGCAACTGCCCGGGAAGTGCTGACCTCTGAGTGACGATTGGCATGGCGATCATGTGTAACTTATGTACGCAAAACTGTGGGTAAAATTTTTATTTTTGCACAAGTTGGTATGGCCTTAATTTTGGGGTTTATTTGCTTCTGTATTGGCACAAAGTGCATCTCTTGATTTGCTTCTTGTCATAATTCGAGTGCACTTCCAAGCAGTGAAAAGAACAGCAAATTCTTATTTTTATGTTCCAATACTAGAACATGGAATTTTTTTGCATGAGTAGAATTAAATGGCAGATATTTTTGGCTTGTACAGAAGAAAAACGGAATGTACCATTTCTGCTATATCTGTATATAACACAATATTTATTGAAATATGTCATAATGCTAAAGCGAATTCTACTATTAAAGGTTTTCTGAACTAAAACATCTGAACAGTTTGTGAGAAGTGTGGAATTTGTGTGAGCTAAACTAAGAATCGTGTGTGTGTGTGTGTGTGTGTGTGTGTGACAATTTATTTATTCCAAAAAATAAATACATTCCACACTGACAATGACCTCTTGATATCTATGTTGAGCGTATTTTCACTACTTTGGTGCATACATTTTTTTTTTTATTATTATTAAAAACTACAGGATGATGAAAAAATATGTATTAAATTATATTTTATTTACAATATTTATATGTTACTGCTACTCATAAGATATGACGCATATGTGTCTGCCAAGTCAAAGTATGATATGCATATCCAGGAAGCCATTTCGTAGTTGTAACGAAACCCCAAAGAATTAGAAAAAAGGAAAATATCAGAGAAGATAGAAGGTCTGTTTTGTTTATTGGTCATTGTCCATGACTGTGTCAAGGTCACTAAGGTTTTCAAATGTTATGTTGTCAAATGGTATAACTTGATTTTATATTTTTGCATTGTTTATTATTATTTGTTTATGGGTCAATGACATGACATGTATTTTTTTTGTCTAAATGTATTATTTTCCTTTAAAAAAAAAATGCATGTCACATATCAAATTGATCTACAATATTTCCTTTATAAGATACTCTTTTCATTTTCTTTGAAATTCAATTGACTTTTTGAGTTGTGGTGTTTCAAAGACCTAAAATGTCAGGTGGTGCGACCAGCAAATTTACATTTTAAAGTATCAATTCCCACTGTAATTGCAAAATGAAGTAACAAATATCACTGTAAACCATTATATGGTGTATACAAATAATACAAAAATACATAAAATATCCTTATGGAAAATTGTGTTCTGAACACATAGAATGTGTCTGTTTATATGAATTGGACTAAAAGGGCAATACATAGAAAAAGGAAAGTGAATTTACCATGTGATATGCAGATTCATATGTATATTATATGTATATTATTTTAAATGAATATATGGTCGCACCACCTGACATTTTCTGGGTGGTAAAATCAGAAATCTTGTTTAATAATGAATTAATGCTGTCTTAAAAGTTGTAAAACCAATATGAATCAACACCAGACATTTTTTGGACATAAAAATGCATTTTAAAACTCTTTTGCTTAAAATGATTTTTTTTTTTTTTATCTTAACCTTATTTGTCATTGACCCATATATTAGGGCTGGTCCAAATACCATTTATTGAGTTTCAAAGCTTCGGTAGTAATCTACACCGAATTTTTGAAGCTTCAGAGGCCGGAGGGAGGGGGCTGAACATATTCTTCTCTCTAATAAAGGCAGGAATCTGGAGATTCTCAGCGGCGTTCCTCACGCGGACAGGGCTTATATGCTCCGAGAACGGACACTGCACTAGTGATACAAAACACACAGGTCTGTTATGTCCCAGTAACAAGCTCCTATATTTCGCAGTAGATTCATTTAAGCTGCGTTTCCACCGCAGGAACTTTCCCCAGGAACTAGGAACTTTGGGGTGGTACTCGGTGTGTTTCGACCGCAGGAACCAGGGTCTAAATGAAGTTCCGGGTAAATATTTCCCCCTCCGAACGGCCCTGCTCTCGAGGTGGTACTTTTTCAAAGTTCGGGAACTTTCGGGGGTGGGACTTGGGCGCTGAACATGCTGATCGGTTGAGCTCACGCAGCATTTTATTTACACCAGCATTTTTAAAAGTCTTGTGAGGTTCGTTCTGCATTCAGCAAATATCAGTCTCGCTCTTTCTGTCCGATGGCGCGCGTTCGTCTCAGCAATCTCACGGTCAATGTCCGTAATAGCTGATAATGACATGCCTTGTTTTATTTTAAATCTAGCTTTACGAGCTTTCAGAATAGGCTTTAGTATCAGTGCTCGTCTCTTTTCCGCCGTTTTGTTAATTACCTCTTTAGTAAACAATACACAACTAGCAAAAGCAGTGCTGCTCGCATTTCCTCCATACTTGTTATTGTTGACAGTATGGCACAAAAATGATTACTGTCCATCGCTGACTGGGAGGAACAGCCGTGCGATGTCCCACGTCTCTGAACTAATCTGCCTAATCTCCACGGTACTTTAGACCGCAGTGGAAACGCAGACAGTAGCAGGTCTGGGGGGAAAAAAATTCCTGTAAAAAAAGTTCCTGGTACAAATTGTTCCGGGTAATTTAGGTGGAAACGGGGATTTAGATTGATAATAATGGGTAATAGGCTTGCTGCTATAGTCGGTGTTTCTGGTGTTCAACACCACATCACTTGCACACTGTGGCACTGGCCCCACAGTCGGTTTTTTTTATTTTTTTTTTATAGGCCTAGTAATAAAATAATTGTGTTCATTTAGAGAACAGACACTACAATTAAAAGCTGAACATGTCTGACTAATACAGCATGAGCCGAACAAGAGTTACCGCACAAACAGCAGCAGGAGTCAGATTTCATTCATCGTGAGAGTGAGACCAGATGATCGCGGAAGGTTTGGTTTCAGAGCGGAATTGTCCTGTTTTGATGTTGTGTTTTTCATTAAGAGGCTAATGAACCCACAATTCAAGCAACCTGCCCCCAAATTCTAAACCGAAAGTAAAATACACATGGCCCCGCACAGTCATTCGTTCATGGCCAGTGCACAAGAACTGAAGACATTTTTTCTCACCATCACACCCCTAATGGGTAAAAAGGCTATTACACTTTGATTCTATTATTCTATTAGTGCTGGGTAAGCGTTTAATTGCATCCAAAATAAAAGTTTGTGTTTACATAATATATGTGTGTGTAGCTACTCTGTATAATTACATAATGTGGTATAGAAGCAGGAATCACTCTCTTTGTTTTATTACCTTTCTTATTTCTTTTTTTAATTTGATTTAAAAGTCAAAGTCATGTTGAATATTGACATTTGTTCGCCGTTTGTTTTTTGTGAAAAGTAAATTAAGCAGATTCCGGCACTGGAAAGTACACTTTGCAAGAATTTCCCAGAGGACCTGTATGGCTGCATTTGAATACATCCATAATCGGCCTTATGGCCATTCTTGCTCAGGCTTTTAAATTATGCAAGTGGATTATGAACCACAAAGGCTCAGTCAATTTCCTCCCTCGCTTGAGTAGTCTGGAGGAGCCTCCTCCTCCCCCATCTCTGGACCACCCGGCCCCTCTGACTGTCCTGCACTTTACATTGGGACTGGAATTACATTACAGCTGACACTGAAAACCGCCGCGGGGCCTGAAGCCAGTGAAACATGAAGGCTTTGACAGAATGTATTTTCCTTCAATATAGGAGAAATGAATATTTTCAGTATTTGCTGAGAAAAAGGTGTTCATTTTGTTTTATTAATAACTTGACAATAAAAAAAACTGGGATGGTTCTTTCATGGAGCACAAATGGATACATTTTGAAAAATGTGCATGCCACTCTTTTAGGTGTTAGGGATATGTGAGACTAATTGGTCTAAATGATACTACTGGCAGGGCCATAGCTAGGGTATCTGGGGCCCCTAGAATCGTCACCGCCTTTAGTCCATCACCCTGACTGCTGCTATAGTCAAACTTTTTTTGCACATTTACATTTTGCTTTATATTTAGCTTACATCTAAATTACTGTCATCTTAACCAAACAGTTGATGGGCCACATTGACTTTCATAGTATAAAAAAATATATATATATTATGGAATATATTATATAATATGGAAATGATCTTTAAATTATCTTATGTGTTCAGTAGAAGAAAGAAACTCATACAGGTTT